>CM046880.1:250163911-251363911 GCA_025667525.1 Glebionis coronaria | reverse complement strand
ATATTTGCCAACTTATGAATTGTTTTGAAATTAACATGCCCCATCCTTCTATGCCATTTAGTGGCTTCACCTTCTGATGCTTTGGCAACCAAGCAAGCCAATTGGCCAGTAGGATTGACTTCATTCAACTTGATATTGTAAAGATTATGTCGTCTTGGAATTTTGACTAGTACTTGGGAGTCATCTGGAAGTTGAAAGTCTTTGGTAGTGGAAGCAATAGCAACTCTCTCATCACTCATCCTAGCACTAGAAGCAGCAGTGTCACTTGTCGTGGGGCTTGAGGGACTAGACTTTTCACTTGAACCACACGATGCATAGTCACTGGCCTTGTCATTGAAAGTACAAGAGACAAAGTCATTAGTGTTAGTAGAACTTGTAGGGGACTCATGCATCTGTGATTCATCTAAGTCTTTATGGCTTGGTATAGGCATAAATGTTCCTGTAAGAGGTGAAGGAACAGCATGCATTGTTGCAGCTGGTTTAAACCTATTGTAGCTAGGTTTTCCCTCCTCCCCTTCTCAGGGTTAAAGACACTAGAAAAGGACAAATCAAACACATCATCTAGTCCAATGTAGTTGTCAAAAACTAAACCCCTTTTTGTTCTTCCAGACATACTACTGTCTATAAGTTTAGAAAGATTTTTGGGTGCTTTTTGCCATTTATTAAACTTCAATAAGGTAGCATCTAATTTAACTTGCATGTCTTGTTTTGCTTGAATACTTTCAGCATTAAGTTTTTCAGTATTTTTAAGCAATATAGATGTATTTTCTAAGTCAATACTCAACACTCTAATTTTATCCTAATACTTAAGGTGAGCATTTTGCAACCACTTCTTTTGTTGTTCTAAAGTTTTGAGTGAACACTTGTAAGCTTGAACTTCTAAAAAATATTTATCATTTTGAGTATTTAGTTCATCACATTGTTTCACAAGGTCAAAATATTTATCATCACAACCAAGAGGACAGTTTTGTACCTGAGGAGAGATTCCCATCAATGCAAATTCCTCCGCTTCTTCTGCCTCGGTTATGTGACCAGCAATGATAACAAACACATCAGTACCAGGTTCAACTGTTTCCAATGTTGGAGCCTCATGATCATTCCAATTTATCATGGTATCATAGGATACCAAAGCTTTCTTCTCCTCCTGAAGATCTTGAACCTTAAAGGAAGAGTACCTATTCTTCTCCTTGTCATTTCTACTAGAGCATTCTCTAGAAAAATGTCCTTGCTGATGACAATTGTGGCATCTGACTTTGCTCCTATCAAACATGGCTGGCTCCTTTGGGTTGTAGCTGGATTTTCTGCCAGCCTTCTTTTCAAACTTGTGAACTCGGAGAGTGAGCATAGCCATCTGCCACTTGAGATCCATCTCATCCAAATCAAGCTTGTCCACTTGTTTGAATCATCAAATGCTAGTTGATGTTGTGGTTCAACATCAGCAACAAAAGAATGAAGAACAGTTTCAACCATACTATTGGTCTTTTCCTTTGGTTCAGGAGTAGGAGTATGTTGAGAGGACATAGCATAGCTTGGGCTACTTCTATAAGTCAGTGGACTGGACCCCATGGAGCTCACAAAAGCAGAGTTAGCAAGAGTGGAGTAAGATCCACTTGGATACCCTCTTACATCAGACTCAAAATTTTTGAGTTTATAGAAAAGATCATCAAAAGAGAGGTACTCAAGTCCTCCTTTTGCTTTGATCGAGATGACAACCTGGTTCCATGAATGAGGCAGAGCTCTAAGAAACCTAGCATTGATGTCTTTATTTTCTGGTTTAGACTTGAGTTGATTCAATTGGCGAAGAATCTTTGGAAACTTGTCATACCCTTGATGAAGACCTTCTGATTCAGAGATCTTGGATTCTGAAAATTCATCTCTCAGCATTGATCTTCTTATCTTCTTTGATTCTTCATTTCTTCCAAACCTTGCTTTGATGGCATTCCATATCTCCCTTGCATCATCCAAGTGATAGAAATCACCCATATGATCATCAGGAAGAAACTGAAGCAAGATGGTTTTTGATTTGATTTCCTTTTGCACTGCTGTGATTTCTTCATGAGTTTTGGGATCAAGAATGGTAATAGCACCATTCTTATCTCTGCCAGTGCTTTTTTTGCTGTTTCCATTCTGAACAATCTTCTATAATTCTAGATCAGTGTTGGTGATCCAGCATTCCATCTTCATAGCCCAGCTTTCATACTCTTCTTTCTTCAGGTGTGGGAATTTTCCATTTGTGTTGGAGACAGTAGCAACTATTTGATGTGTTTGTTGTGTTGTAGTGGTGGTTGGTTGTCCGGTTTCATTTGAACTTGAAGCAGACATGTTTCACGGATTGTATATAAAAAGAATTGTTAGAAAGAAAATGGTTCTTCTTGTACAGAGACTCTCCCATGCTCTAATACCACTTGTTGGGTCCTTCAGTTAAATCTTCCAGCCTGTTAAGGATGGTGAACAACTTATGTAATCACAAGTTTATTCACAGAGAGACTCTAATGAAAACAAAGTATTTGTTCAGAATACAAACACTAAGAACAAGAAGAAACAGTTTAACTAAATGAATAACTTGATCCTCTCTAAGGATTTCTAATATTATTGATATGAAATGAAAATTTTGAAAGGTATGTCTAACCCTTCTGCCAATAGGTTCATTTTATACTACAAGGAAACCCTAAACTACATTTACTCAAAACGTGTAACACACGATATGCACATCCTTTCCTAAGATATCTCATGCATATCCTAACAAAATACTAGTAATAATACTGTTTGACTTTCTAACATACCAGGAGCACGTATTGCTCCTACTACTATGACCAGGAGGAACTACATACCTCCTAGTCAACCTATTACAAAACACCTATTACATATGTCCTAACAGAATTTGAAACAAACTTTCATAAATTAAAAAGGATTTTGGAACTTAGTTTTCAAAATACCAACTTCTCATTTCTTGAAAAAGGAATTACAATGTAAAAACTTGAACAAGAGGCTACTCACGTGTTGAGAGCTCTCTTTATACTACCACTATGATGGTTCTAGAAACCCTAATAAGCTAATAACCCTAATAGATAAAATGCCCCAATTGCCCTTGAAGATTCGGATATGCTGGGTTTGGTGCCAAGTTTGAATTTGGTCGAAAGTGCCCCATGTGATGATCTTGTCTTGTTGCTATGATGCCAGTTGGTGATATTAATCAAGATCATTCATCTAGTATGTGGGGTAAAGGAATTATCACCAGCCATTGATTTATTGTACAAAAAAATCTACTTGTGACTTATGTGGGGCAGGGGAGGACCATGTGGGGAACTGAGGTGATGTGGCATGAGGTTTAAGTATTGTGTTAAGTCCAAAAAATGTTCAATCATAAATCTGGACGAAATCGTGGGTTAATTTCATGTAATTAAGGTTTTAAGGATTAGGGTTTATGAAAGTGAATAGTGGGGGATTTGATTCACGTTTGGGGAAAAAGAGGTGTTTACCGCCAATTTATATTAGTTAAATACTAATTTAAAAACTAGTATTAACTAATCTCAGCCGAGTTGGGTTGGTTTTGGGCTTGGGTTTGGACTGGATAGGTTGGTCGGGTTTAGGCTTATATGGGTTTAAGAGTTGGCAGGTTTTACCCCCACACCTTCTAGCAAGATTCAAAACTGGCACAAATACTTTATTTGGCAGAATTAGGGTTTTTGCTTTGTATTTAACTTTGGCAAGATTACAAAACCAGCCTTTGTCTTTGATATCTTGGGAATAATGTAACACCCCTATTTTTATCATATAGCAACAGAAGCTAATCTGAGGTATTACTTTCAAGGTATCATACTCACAATAATAGAAAATGCTTAAAAAGACATTTTATTAAAAACTTACGTCATCATTCATTTATTATTCAGATAACAAAACAACTGTACATACACTGTACATCACAGGTTTCCCAAAGATCTAATTTTATTTATTTGAATGATAACTTTTAAAGACACCACCATACGCAGCCCGCCAGTCTTTATTCACCGAGAATATATGCTTACAAATCAACACAATGGTTGAGTGAATTCATAGGTTTAAACAATTTTTGAATACAAGTATGACTCCAGAGCTACAGTGTTATGCACTCAAATTGAAAATTCATCAATTCTTATTGCACTAGCTCATGACCCCGCGACTAGACATTTAAAAATAGTAATAATACTGTTTGACTTTCTAACATACCAGGAGCACGTATTGCTCCTACTACTATGACCAGGAGGAACTACATACCTCCTAGTCAACCTATTACAAAACACCTATTACATATGTCCTAACAGAATTTGAAACAAACTTTCATAAATTAAAAAGGATTTTGGAACTTAGTTTTCAAAATACCAACTTCTCATTTCTTGAAAAAGGAATTACAATGTAAAAACTTGAACAAGAGGCTACTCACGTGTTGAGAGCTCTCTTTATACTACCACTATGATGGTTCTAGAAACCCTAATAAGCTAAGAACCCTAATAGATAAAATGCCCCAATTGCCCTTGAAGATTCAGATATGCTGGGTTTGGTGCCAAGTTTGAATTTGGTCGAAAGTGCCCCATGTGATGATCTTGTCTTGTTGCTATGATGCCAGTTGGTGATATTAATCAAGATCATTCATCTAGTATGTGGGGTGAAGGAATTATCACCAGCCATTGATTTATTGTACAAAAAAATCTACTTGTGACTTATGTGGGGCAGGGGAGGACCATGTGGGGAGCTGAGGTGATGTGGCATGAGGTTTAAGTATTGTGTTAAGTCCAAAAAATGTTCAATCATAAATCTGGACGAAATCGTGGGTTAATTTCATGTAATTAAGGTTTTAAGGATTAGGGTTTATGAAAGTGAATAGTGGGGGATTTGATTCAAGTTTGGGGAAAAAGAGGTGTTTACCGCCAATTTATATTAGTTAAATACTAATTTAAAAACTAGTATTAACTAATCTCAGCCGGGTTGGGTTGGTTTTGGGCTTGGGTTTGGACTGGATAGGTTGGTCGGGTTTAGGCTTATATGGGTTTAAGAGTTGGCAGGTTTTACCCCCACACCTTCTAGCAAGATTCAAAACTGGCACAAATACTTTATTTGGCAGAATTAGGGTTTTTGCTTTGTATTTAACTTTGGCAAGATTACAAAACCAGCCTTTGTCTTTGATATCTTGGGAATAATGTAACACCCCTATTTTTATCATATAGCAACAGAAGCTAATCTGAGGTATTACTTTCAAGGTATCATACTCACAATAATAGAAAATGCTTAAAAAGACATTTTATTAAAAACTTACGTCATCATTCATTTATTATTCAGATAACAAAACAACTGTACATACACTGTACATCACAGGTTTCCCAAAGATCTAATTTTATTTATTTGAATGATAACTTTTAAAGACACCACCATACGCAGCCCGCCAGTCTTTATTCACCGAGAATATATAACACAATGGTTGAGTGAATTCATAGGTTTAAACAATTTTTGAATACAAGTATGACTCCAGAGCTACAGTGTTATGCACTCAAATTGAAAATTCATCAATTCTTATTGCACTAGCTCATGACCCCGCGACTAGACATTTAAAAATAGTAATAATACTGTTTGACTTTCTAACATACCAGGAGCACGTATTGCTCCTACTACTATGACCAGGAGGAACTACATACCTCCTAGTCAACCTATTACAAAACACCTATTACATATGTCCTAACAGAACTTGAAACAAACTTTCATAAATTAAAAAGGATTTTGGAACTTAGTTTTCAAAATACCAACTTCTCATTTCTTGAAAAAGGAATTACAATGTAAAAACTTGAACAAGAGGCTACTCACGTGTTGAGAGCTCTCTTTATACTACCACTATGATGGTTCTAGAAACCCTAATAAGCTAAGAACCCTAATAGATAAAATGCCCCAATTGCCCTTGAAGATTCAGATATGCTGGGTTTGGTGCCAAGTTTGAATTTGGTCGAAAGTGCCCCATGTGATGATCTTGTCTTGTTGCTATGATGCCAGTTGGTGATATTAATCAAGATCATTCATCTAGTATGTGGGGTGAAGGAATTATCACCAGCCATTGATTTATTGTACAAAAAAATCTACTTGTGACTTATGTGGGGCAGGGGAGGACCATGTGGGGAGCTGAGGTGATGTGGCATGAGGTTTAAGTATTGTGTTAAGTCTAAAAAATGTTCAATCATAAATCTGGACGAAATCGTGGGTTAATTTCATGTAATTAAGGTTTTAAGGATTAGGGTTTATGAAAGTGAATAGTGGGGGATTTGATTCAAGTTTGGGGAAAAAGAGGTGTTTACCGCCAATTTATATTAGTTAAATACTAATTTAAAAACTAGTATTAACTAATCTCAGCCGGGTTGGGTTGGTTTTGGGCTTGGGTTTGGACTGGATAGGTTGGTCGGGTTTAGGCTTATATGGGTTTAAGAGTTGGCAGGTTTTACCCCCACACCTTCTAGCAAGATTCAAAACTGGCACAAATACTTTATTTGGCAGAATTAGGGTTTTTGCTTTGTATTTAACTTTGGCAAGATTACAAAACCAGCCTTTGTCTTTGATATCTTGGGAATAATGTAACACCCCTATTTTTATCATATAGCAACAGAAGCTAATCTGAGGTATTACTTTCAAGGTATCATACTCACAATAATAGAAAATGCTTAAAAAGACATTTTATTAAAAACTTACGTCATCATTCATTTATTATTCAGATAACAAAACAACTGTACATACACTGTACATCACAGGTTTCCCAAAGATCTAATTTTATTTATTTGAATGATAACTTTTAAAGACACCGCCATACGCAGCCCGCCAGTCTTTATTCACCGAGAATATATGCTTACAAATCAACACAATGGTTGAGTGAATTCATAGGTTTAAACAATTTTTGAATACAAGTATGACTCCAGAGCTACAGTGTTATGCACTCAAATTGAAAATTCATCAATTCTTATTGCACTAGCTCATGACCCCGCGACTAGACATTTAAAAATAGTAATAATACTGTTTGACTTTCTAACATACCAGGAGCACGTATTGCTCCTACTACTATGACCAGGAGGAACTACATACCTCCTAGTCAACCTATTACAAAACACCTATTAAATATGTCCTAACAGAATTTGAAACAAACTTTCATAAATTAAAAAGGATTTTGGAACTTAGTTTTCAAAATACCAACTTCTCATTTCTTGAAAAAGGAATTACAATGTAAAAACTTGAACAAGAGGCTACTCACGTGTTGAGAGCTCTCTTTATACTACCACTATGATGGTTCTAGAAACCCTAATAAGCTAAGAACCCTAATAGATAAAATGCCCCAATTGCCCTTGAAGATTCAGATATGCTGGGTTTGGTGCCAAGTTTGAATTTGGTCAAAAGTGCCCCATGTGATGATCTTGTCTTGTTGCTATGATGCCAGTTGGTGATATTAATCAAGATCATTCATCTAGTATGTGGGGTGAAGGAATTATCACCAGCCATTGATTTATTGTACAAAAAAATCTACTTGTGACTTATGTGGGGCAGGGGAGGACCATGTGGGGAGCTGAGGTGATGTGGCATGAGGTTTAAGTATTGTGTTAAGTCCAAAAAATGTTCAATCATAAATCTGGACGAAATCGTGGGTTAATTTCATGTAATTAAGGTTTTAAGGATTAGGGTTTATGAAAGTGAATAGTGGGGGATTTGATTCAAGTTTGGGGAAAAAGAGGTGTTTACCGCCAATTTATATTAGTTAAATACTAATTTAAAAACTAGTATTAACTAATCTCAGCCGGGTTGGGTTGGTTTTGGGCTTGGGTTTGGACTGGATAGGTTGGTCGGGTTTAGGCTTATATGGGTTTAAGAGTTGGCAGGTTTTACCCCCACACCTTCTAGCAAGATTCAAAACTGGCACAAATACTTTATTTGGCAGAATTAGGGTTTTTGCTTTGTATTTAACTTTGGCAAGATTACAAAACCAGCCTTTGTCTTTGATATCTTGGGAATAATGTAACACCCCTATTTTTATCATATAGCAACAGAAGCTAATCTGAGGTATTACTTTCAAGGTATCATACTCACAATAATAGAAAATGCTTAAAAAGACATTTTATTAAAAACTTACGTCATCATTCATTTATTATTCAGATAACAAAACAACTGTACATACACTGTACATCACAGGTTTCCCAAAGATCTAATTTTATTTATTTGAATGATAACTTTTAAAGACACCACCATACGCAGCCCGCCAGTCTTTATTCACCGAGAATATATGCTTACAAATCAACACAATGGTTGAGTGAATTCATAGGTTTAAACAATTTTTGAATACAAGTATGACTCCAGAGCTATAGTGTTATGCACTCAAATTGAAAATTCATCAATTCTTATTGCACTAGCTCATGACCCCGCGATTAGACATTATCAGAAAAGTCAACAAATTGCCCTTATGCAGGTAGTTTGTCGGACTATCCTGAGTTTAGCAAAATAAAGTATATCTGTTTAGCCTAGATAGGAACCATTAGCATTCCAGCAAGTGCTACTTGCCCAAATAGGGGATGTCAGTCCCCAATAGTACTATTCACAATATTAGCGCTCATTTTCTAGATATGATTAGCAGTCCACGATTAAAAAGGGATTTAATGGCAATAAGTAAACGTAGTGTCAATAATCATATAGGCAACATACAAAAACACTTGTATTCCAATTTTAGCATATATTCCCCTCACGGGGTTTCAAATCATTTATAAACTTTCAAAAGTGAGGCTATGAACTCACGTTAGCCTATAAAATCTTGAGTTACTCTGATATTATCAATCACAACTTCTCACTGAATCTGAGTTGACAAAATATTATGTATATATATATCAAGTCGTATCCTCTGAGTTCAATTTATTTATATAGTAATTTGTATTTCTTTTCTTTGATTTATATATTTTGGAATTATAGTATCATTGTTTGGGCCATTATACTCAGAAGCCATTCTATAAACATTTGAGGAGCGGGGGCACTTTAAATCGTAAACCCAACCACTTAGTTAGAACGTAATATCAAGATGGAACATCTTTGTACAAAGTTCCCTACTAACATGACACATAGTATATTATTACATTTTATGTTCCATAGTTTCAAAGTTGGCAAAAATAGTCCTTTTGGTTATAGTTTGGCATAATTACACCTTTAACCCTTAAAGTATATAGTTTTAATATTTTCATTTTCAACCTTTAAATATTAACCTTATGGTTTCACACTTTCCAGTATTTATCCTTATAGTTTTAACTTCGACAAAATCACACTTTTGTCCCAAAATGTTTATAACATCAAAAATGACAGTTTTAGTACCTATACTTGTTAAAAATCACATAACAACCTCAAAAATGTACCAAATGATCTAGGAACAAAGTTTATGAACACTTTTATAATCATAATAATAACATTTCTCCAGAATTATAGCCTTTGAAATGGGTTTTGCTCATTATTTTATGTGAATTACAAAACAAGGGTTTTAAGACATCTTTAGCTTACAACTTTCATTTTAAATGATCATATGATCTAATTTATTTTAGATTAATTTTCTAACATCTTATAAACATTATAAAAAGTCTTAGAAACCATTATAACAAGATCAAAGCTTAGTTAACATAGAGATTACCTAGGTAGCTCCAAAATGGCTCCTTATGACTTCTTATGAACACCCCGATACTTGCTATCAAAGCTTCAAGAGCTTCAATGGATTCTTTCTAGACCTAGTTTCTGGTTTTCTAAGAGTCCTAGAACTTTTGTAGAAGTGGGTTTTAGAATGGGTATAGAGATACAAAGAAAACGGGGTGCAAGTTCTTACTATGTGTAGTTCGCTCCTTTTATAGCCATTTCCAAAACTTAGTCTCCAATTAAGACCATGGACATGTAACATAGATATGTTAGTGACTAAGGGAAGCTAGGGAATTTATATTCATGTCAATAGAGTCTATGAACAAAATATCTTGGTCTTGTGGCTCAAAATAGGTCACGGCACATATGTGATAAGAATGAAGATGTGGAATCTACAAGGATGTGATGCACCTACTTGTAGAAACTTCAAAAATATCTACAAAACATCCTAAATATCTTATTATAGGTTTGAATTTGGGAGTTACTAAGTTTAAACATGGTTTTGGAGGGAAAACCCAAACCGGGTTCATTTTCTAGGGCTTGTAACTTGCAACTTTGTAATTTTGGTAATTAAGGACTTAGGAATTTGATTAGTGATAGATTAGGGTGCAATTAGGGTTTACACATTGTAATTAAAAGGTTTGGGTCTAGAGATGGCAAAAAACTCCAAACCCGATGAAGAATCCGATACTTAAATCCGATTCGACCGGAGATTCCCCGAGTTGACCAGGTATGGGGATGGGGGTGAGGATACCCCAATAATAAAAAGCAGGTATGGAGGCGGGGATGGTAATACCCTGTTTCCCCAAGCCCGTCCCCGAACCCGCCCCCGAATATCTTTATTCTACATATACATGTATATAATGTTTCAAATGTCTATTAGATATTTAAAACACTATCAATCGATGGTTAATATCTCCTTTGACACTAACCTTTTAGGATGAGCTCTCGTGTGTTAATTTTGTTATTATTAATAATGAGCATGATCACATGAATGTTAATCTCGTTAATGATGTTTGATATTACAGTATTGTGTTATTCGTAATGGTTGCGTGTTTTCAAACATAGTTTAAATGTTAATTTTGTAATAGAGAAAAAATCCCCGATTCCCCATTGGGGTTCTCCGTTCCTCGCTGGGGATGGGGATGGTATGTAGCTTGTAATCCCCGATAGGGATGGGGACGGGGATGGGGATAGATATTTATCTTTTAGGATGGGGATAGTAGCAACCATTCCTTGCAAACCCGGCCCTGTTACCATCTCTATTTGGGTCCTTGGTTTGAAGTTTAAAAAAGGTTTGAAGTGAAATTGTGTGACAATCCGTCAATTTATGGTCGATATGTTATTCTCAAGTATTATTTAAAAACATTATTTTAATATTATATTATGAACTCACTTATTTTTGGGAAGAAATTTGAGTTTACGTCTTGAAGTAGCATCGACTACGTCTAAATCGGAGGACACTACGTTACGTGCTTACGTTTACATACACCGTTTTGGTGACAGTCCGACATTTCAGAAAATAAATTTATCCGTGAATATTATTTTGGGATTTTAAATTTGTGTTGGTTCATAAACTCACAAATTTACGAGAAGAGATTAGGACTTACGTATAATTTAACGTCCTTTACGACTAAACCGGAAACCTTAGAATTACGTATTTACGTTTTTGAACTCCGTTTTTGATGAGACAATTTTTATTAAATTCGTTTTGTGTCGTTTGATTCATAATTTATAAAAACGTTTTCCGTGAAACGACCCGAGGGCACGCAAATTAAGGAAACTAAAATCAAGGAATACCCGTAAATTAGTGGGATGAGACAAGTATACACTTGTCCAACCCCACTATATGGGACGGCAAAACAAGGACACCACATTCATGATGTGGCAAACTTGTAACTAACAAGTTACACTTGTTCACTTAAGCTTAACAAGTAAGCTACTAACCACAAAACCACTAGCAACTAAACCACTTCTCACAATACACACATGCAAACTACTCTCAAACTCTCTCATCCTCTCCACCATTTTCGTCCCATTCCACCATCATACAACCCCATTTGATCAATTTTAATCATAAACTTTGTGTTATCTATACATATAATGAAGAACCCTTGAGGCCTTTTTGATTGGTGATCATTATAACATCAAAGGAGGTGATTTGCTTGTGTCCTAGGCTGATTTCTCAACAAATATTCTTGGTGATTGACGATCTTGAAGATAAATTTGGTGTACATCAAGGTCTTGTCATCAAAAGACAAGTTATAGTCTTGGTTGGTAAACAAGATCATCCTTTCCATTTTCTTTGTCATTTTTGTAAAGATCAAATGTATTTTTCTTTCATATTATATGTATGTGATGATATATGATGATAAAAATGTTGTGTGGGGATCAAGTGTTGATAAACATGGTTAAAAAGATAGAAAACCATATGTAAAAAGGTTAAAATCTTGCTTAATAAGTTAGCTGTATAAAAACAGTAACTAACCATATGTTAAACTGATAAAATGGAAAAGTGGAATCAATATACAGTAATTATTAGGTCTTGTACACATGTGAGAGTTGTCCATGCAATGGTATCATTATAATAAGTGAGATATGATCAAAACAAAATTTGTGTATCAATCTGAATAGTCTGTTTTGTGAGGACTGTTAGGGATACTTAGACTTGGATTGAGCAGTAGCTAAATATAAGTTATTTTTAACACATAATATGAAGTTTAAGTCATCCAAAAATGAGCTTCTATCTCCTTGTAGAACTCAAGATATGGTAAAAATGGTGAAAATGAAACTAAAAATCAGATTTTATGAAATTAAAGTTTAATAGTATTATAATAGCACTCAAATAAATATAGTATAAAATGTCAATTAAAACACACTAACTTATATATAACACTTATATGAGTATGGAAAATAATAAATAAATGAGACATTTTATAAAAATGACAATTTGATAAGTTTTATAAGTAATAAAACTTAAACATGATTTTTACGTCTTTTCGGCTAAAACAGTAAAAATTAACGTTTTCGTCAATTAAAACTTAGATGCTCGGACCCGTCTAATGTAAACTTTTAATAACTCCTATACTGATATATAAGTACATATTACAATTAAAAACCGATAAAACCCAAGCTTTATAATATACGGACATTAACGGGCCAAGTTAGCCTTATTGGACTATTAATCCAACTAATTTGTCAAAACACTTATAAACTTACTTATTGGGCTTAACCCACTTGGGCCTAACTTGTAAGTATAATACTGATATTAAAAGTGTAAAATGGACTAATATAAGGTAATGGGCTTAATGGGCCTTGACAAGTAAAGAAGTTAAACTAGTGAAACTAGTATGAAAATTTACCAACACATGACACTATAATGAGTAAATAAAGATGTACAATCCCACTTGATCATCATCATTTTTATAAAATCATCATATATATACATAGTTATGGTTTTTATAAAGTCATTGGACAAGAGTCTAAGGCGAGTATTATTGTCTAGGTTTCCGTGATTGAAGCACGTACCGTACATCCAAATCGCCGATAACCGCCTTCCCACATCAACGTGAGTTCATAGCCTCGCACTCTTTTAAATGTTTTTATGAAATGTTTTATAAACCCGCGAGGGAGATAACATGTTAGTTTTGATAAAAATAGGACACCAGTTGTCCCGATTGTTTGTTTATTGATTTGGACCCGAATGATTGTATGACCCGATGAATGATTATATGACCCGATATATGAAATAAAATGGATTATTTAAGTTAGGTTATGTCACTAAAAGTCCCATTAGCATGAATTGTGAACTACTGGGATTTGGTAGACGCTTATGCATATAATAGTACTATTTGGGGACGATCACCCCAGTTCGCGCCTTGACGGTTGATCCCCATCGTGCCACATTGATTGGTAAGCGAATTTATGTATGAGAAGAATTCCATAGCGTGATTTTGTGATGGCACGCTAACTTAGATGGGCAAATTGAGTTTCGGGTTAGCTACCCGTTGTTTGTTGTAGTAAGGTAACAATGTCATGCGGCTTATAATAATCCAAATAACTAAAATACTGCTATACGCATTGAATTACAATATATTGCCTGACTAGTAATACGGGGTCTTGTTACTGATATTATGTTCGTGTTTTGGTTTTACATAACCATATTCATATAACGGTTTTTATTTAACTATATACAACGTTATAAAACGTATTGTATGATGTTTTTACGACATTGGTTCGTACAATGGTTTTGAAGGCAAAAGCCTATATTATGATTTTGACAAGGATTTGTATAAAATGTTTTTGGCCTATTTTAGGGCCTACGACAAGGAATTGTATAAACTGATTTTCGGTAACAATTTTATACCGATGATATATTAATGGATTTCATTAAACTCTATGAATTCACTCGGCGTTTTCGCTGACCTTTTCTTTTAACATGTTTGTCTCAGGTACTTGAAGGTAATTCTCGGGAAGATAACAAGAATTCATGGCCCGCACTTAAATAATAATTTCTATTCAAATGCTTTGTAAAACTTGTATGAAATACAATGACTTGGGACCTATGTAAATTTGATATTTATGAATGGAAATGCTTTATTATTAAACGACGCGATTTTTAAGCGTTGTCTATGATGTGAGTAATGTGCTATCCCGTAACACCAACGACTCTTCCGATGTATTGAACTGTGTATATTTGGGGGTGTTACAGTTTGGTACTAGAGCTCTCGTTATAGAGAACGAAAGATTTTTAAAAACCAAGGTTTTGAATAAAATATTTCAAAATCTTTTAACTATAAATATTTTTCACAAAATGTCTAAAAATCTTTAGACTATAACGATGCCGAAGAATTCCTGAGTTACCGACAAGGCTAGACTGAGAAGTGTTATTTTAATATATATATATATATATATATATATATATATATATATATATATATATATATATATATATATATATATATATATATATATATATATATATAACTTGGATTATATATATATATATATATATATATATGATGTAATTTGATTACATGATTGTTTGATGATTATTTCTATATTTATATGAGGTATTTATACGACGTAGATTGTCATAAGAAACCCTAAATCCCCTAGCAAATTAATCGAGGCTATTTCTGTAGGAAATTCTAGCTATTCCAGATCTAAACCAAGTTGTGGATATTTATGATCCTAACAAAATGGTTGATATTCGTAGGAATGTTAATATTAGTTGATTGTGATATTAAAGAAGAATTGGCGAGATTAGATCTGATATCGATGTCATGACGATCTTTCCTTTTAGAGTAGAGTTTGACAAAACGTTACCACCTGGAAAGGTGTCATCTGATTCGTTGTCACCCAATTCTTAAATATGAAATCGAAATGGTGAATGTTGCACTTGAGGCTATCATTGGAACCATTACCCAAAAGCCTCATGCCACTTGTACCTTTCCGAGAAGTCTAATTGAATGTGTGAGTCATTTCACACTAGTGACTCATTTGATAACCATTGTTGTAAGAGCTATAGGATTGGAAATTAAGTGTTGATTATATCGAGCTTTTATTGCCCTATTAAGGTCTAAAAATAAGGTTGAAAGTATTGGAGAATGAAGTAGGATATCGCACTGAGTATAAGATTAATTGAAACTTGAATGAAGAAAAATTTAACTTGTATGGAATAAGAAATTGCTAAGAGGAAGTTGTTGAGTCCTGTGATTGAATTATAAGGTTTTAAATGATTGTTGGTTCATGTTAAGGGTTGCTCCTAGGCCATTGTCCAATGACGAGGATGCCCAGTGTCCAATAAATAAATTGAAGAAATCTTCTTCTGAATTGGGACCGATGGATCTTTCGGGACATGTGGAACACCTAATGACTCTTGTAGATTAGTATTCATTGTAGGATCTTTTAAAATCCCTAACTTAACTGAGACATCAGTTGGTAGGATGAGTTCTTGGAATTGTATGACATGGCAACACGTAATGTGTTACGGTACAATTTTGACTTGTTTGTGATTAATGAAAAGACTACCTTTGATTGTTAAATCCTACATGTATCGATGTTATTTATCCTTTATTGATACATCCTAATGTTCACATTAGTGATGCAACATTTGAACAAGTACTCATCTCGATTTGAGTTACGTTGTGGATTATTCTTTTTTAGTGCCATCAAGGTCATGAACCTCATGATTAATTGGCTAAGCTCATTTCCTGATATGTTATAGTTAGTTCTTGGTGAACAACTCTTCATCACTCTTTTGCAGATCACTCATTGTTTTCATAAGTTAAAACTGTATCCCTTGAGAAAAATTGAATTTTCATCACCATATGGATTAATTAAAGTGAGATTTATAAGTAATCGTTATCGAAATAAAGTTGTTTATGAAACACCTTGGAAAACTTAATTGTTTCCATAACAAAGAACATTTTTGTAAATTTATTTTTGATTCTTATTCACGAATTAAGCATGAAATTTTTTTTATTTTAAACATGATGACAAAGTTTTGACGAACTGAATATTGCATCGTTAATCTTAAAATTGTATATAGTTGCGCGCCTACATACAATTTGGAAGGGACCATGCAAGACTGATTAGTAGTCACCATGAAATTGTTAATAAACATTACATTTTCCTTGAAATTGTGAAAGATTAAATCTTATGAGATCGGCAAGAAGTGCAAAATAGGGACATATTGTTAGGGACACCTACATATGTGCCCGTACCATTTATTTTATGAATCAAATTTAATCATCTGTGGAAATTGTCTTAATTGACAATTGATATCCCCTACTTGTCCAATTCTCCCGTGGTGAGATTTTTTAGAAAAGTATCTGATTATCGAGTGTTGATACCCGAGTGGATGTATCGACGTTCCTATCATTTCTTTTGATTAGATTTCATTTGAATGACCTGGGTAACGATCCGAGGAGATTTCGAATGCGTACTCAATTCATGAAAACATGGGATAGACTCATATTCATTAATGTTTTTGTCTATATCTGATTTGAAATTCTCTTGCGTAGATTATGCATTGACCTTACTCTTTTAAGGTTAGTTATGTCTCCTGATATCCTTGAATTTGTGAGGGATTATGAGTTATTATTAGTCTTTTGAGAAGTTCACATCTTATCAACGGCAATGAAACTGGAAAGTTGATAGTGCCAATAGAATGGATTGATTAATTATGACATGACGAAATTGTCTTAATTGATGGGAACTCGAGTAAAATTCTCCTAAAAGATAAGAGGTTGATTATCAAAAGTGATCTAAATAATTCTTAATGGATGACCATATCCTGTATTTAGACTTGAAATTAAACCATGAATGGTTGTGAACAAGTTATAGATCTTGTAATCTAGAAAGAACTTAAAGTAAATTTATTAAAAGATGTTCATGTTATTTGAAACTTTAGGAGGTATTTGTTGGTGAATTTCCTAGACTTTCGCCATTAAGTCAAGTTGAATTTGATATTGATTACATTCCCGGTGCTGCACATGTGGTGTGTGCATTGTATGTCATCACCATCTGAATTAAAAGCAATTACCCTACAACTGAGAGAGTTGTCGGAAAAATCTTTTATTCTACCAAGCTCGTCATCATGAAGAGCTATGGTTTTATCATTCCTTATATTTATTGATTACCGTGAACTAAGTAAATTGACGATCGAAATCGATATCCATTATCCAAGATGATAGATTTGTTCGATCATTTACAAGGTTCTAGCGTATGTTTTAAAGATATGATCCACGGCATGGTTATCATCAACTTCGCGTCCGCGAAAAAGATTATTTATTCCAATCACTACATCCAGAACTTGTAATGAACATTATGAGTTTCACGTGATGTGGTTTGGATTGACTAATACACATGTAGTATCCATGAACATGGTGAATCACGTGTGTAGGCTGTAATTTGATAAATTCATGCTTGTGATCACTAAGGACCATTTGTTTGTTTATAAGTATAAGAAGGAGTTAATAATTATTTATAAACTGCCCGGAGTTGTCCGAGCAATGAAAATCTGTACCTTGAATAACTAACATGTGATTTAAGGCTTAATCCTTTACCTTATTTGACCGTGTGATTAAAAGATAATAGAATCTATATTGACTCTTCAAAAATTCGAGCCATTTAAGACTTTGGGTTTTACCAAAAAGAAAGTGCAAATATGTTTTGACAAATGTTTTATCAAAAGAATTTTTAAGGAATCATTCCCTTAAACCCAGAACATTTCTAAACTCCTGTTTAGGGGTAAATGTTTGTGTATACCTCAAGACAACCTAAGAGGGATTGAGGAAACCATTTAAACCATGACTTAGAATTTGAAACGACATTTTTTGCTTTTCAACTACGAAAATTTTGACCAAAGTATAACCAAAGATTTTTCAAACATTTACAAATCTTATTAATTATTTTCAATAAATCAACAAAAATCGTGTTAACTAAATTCAAATTTATTTTGAATATTTTTATATAATTGGTCGAGCTAAAAAATTTAAAATTTTTACGCTTGCGTTTCACAAAATTAAATATTTATTATTTAATTACTTGTAATATTTATCGACACTTTAAAACGTCGGAATGAGCAAAACTGATAAAAATAATAGTTGAGACGAAATTAAAACTTAGAAAATATGAAGAAAGAAATTTTGAATGAATACGGTCATGATAATTATTTCATCAGGAAAGGTGAATGTAGATACTGACACATAATATAGAAAGGATAAAGAATTAATTAAGATGTGTTCCTTAGTAATGATGGTGTAAAATAACTTGCCCAAATAATTTAAAATATATCTGATGCTTGTGAAAAGGAAAATATAGATAATAAAAGGGGTTTGCAGCTAATGTGAACCATTAGCATTGAGAAGTCGATGGCGTTAAATGTATAAAAGGTCGCTTGTGGTTGTCTAAATATGAAGGATTTTGAGATTTAGTCATGTTGAAATCTTATAAGATGAAGTATTCGATTCATGTCATTTCTGATTAAACGTATCTTTATCTGAGGAAGTTGTACTGATGGCAAATTATGAAGGTAGACATCGCCTCATACATTAGTAAACGTCTAACTATTGCAAAGGTCATCATCTGAATTTGATTCGATTTGGGTCACCGTCTACAGACTGACCAAATCTACTAATATCATTCCCGTTAATGATAGATTCTCGATGAAGAAATTGACTCTTTTGTATTTAAAAGAGTTGTGTAAACATAGTGTGCCCGTATCGATCATCTCTATCAAGATCCTCGCTTCGCATCAAACTTCTAGAGATTTGCTCAGAAGTTATTAGGAACGAATCTTGACGAGAGTACTATTTACCACCCCAATCGAAGGGACGAGGTAAATTAACAATACAAAACACTAGAAGTGTTGTTTTATGCTTGAATAATTGACCTTTAGTAATAAACCGTATAATCGTTTTCCTTTGGAGAGATTATCATTGATAATTATCGTTTTAGGATCGAGATCGAATCTTGTTAGGATCTATATATGAGAGCATCTGTAAGCAGGAGTTGGGATGAAAATACCCGACATACACCCATTGTGAGTTGGACATGTCTTTTAGGTTTAAGGTTGCCTATGATGACAAACCTAACCTTACAAAATACTCGACCTGCGATACCTGAATTGATTGTTGAAATTACGATCTGTTTATTGACTGCCGGTAGTGGGCAGGAGGTTATGTAAATATGAAATGTAGATATTGAAGTGCAGGATGGGTAGCGAAGTTATGCCAAAAAATTTCACCTTGGAAAAATGAATTGAAGATCTGAAAGATCATGGGAAATAAGTCCCCGATGTATGGGACCATTGAGATAATGTAAAAGTTGGTTTGAAAGGCATATAAGCTGGATCTACCCTAGGACTTCAAGGGCTGCGTGAATTATGTTTCGTATATCAAACTTGATAAAATCTCTATCAAGTGAAAATCTGATAGTTTCTTAGTAAAGTTTGGATCGGCGAAAAGTTGCATTCATCAAAAACCCGTTAACATCATGGATACAGAAAGTAAGTCAACATTAAGCCTGATTTTATTCCCGTAGTTATGTTTTAGGAAACTCCCGTATTGTAATGCATTACACTTGTGAGAAAAGACCGAATGTGGAGGAAATACCCACATGGCTTTAACTCTATAAGAAGCAAGTAGTAAGATAAATCGATCTTTGAGGACAAAGATCTTGTTTAGGGGTAAATGCTGCGACAATCTGTCAATTTATGGTCGATATTTTATTCTCAAGTATTATTTAAAAACATTATTTTAATATTATATTCTGAAGTCACTTATTTTTGGGAAGAAATTTGGGTTTACGTCTTGAAGTAGCATCGACTACGTCTAAACCGGAGGACACTACTTTACGTGCTTACGTTTACATACACCGTTTTGGTGACAGTCCGATATTTCAGGAAATAAATTTATCCGTGAATATTATTTTGGGTTTTAAATTTGTGTTGGTTCATAAACTCATAAATTTACGAGAAGAGATTAGGACTTACGTGAAAAATTTAACGTCCTTTACGACTAAACCGGAAACCTTAGGATTACGTATTTACGTTTTTGAACTCCGTTTTTGATGAGACAATTTTTATTAGATTCGTTTTGTGCCGTTGATTCATAATTTATAAAAACGTTTTTCGTAAAACGAACCGAGGGCACGCAAATCAAGGAAACTAGAATCGAGGAATACCCGTAAATTAGTGGGATGAGACAAGTATACACTTTTCCCACCCCACTATATGGGACGGCAAAACAAGGACACCACATCCATGATGTGGCAAACTTGTAACTAACAAGTTACACTTGTTCACTTAAGCTTAACAAGTAAGCTACTAACCACAAAACCAATAGCAACTAAACCACTTCTCACAATACACACATGAAAACTACTCTCAAACTCTCTCATCCTCTCCACCATTGCCGTCCCATTCGACCATCACACAACCCCATTTGATCAATTTTAGCCATAAACTTTGTGTTATCTACACATATAATGAAGAACCCTTGAAGCCTTGTTGATTGGTGATCATTATAACATCAAAGGAGGTGATTTAATTGTGTACTAGGGCTGATTTCTCAACAAATATTCTTGGTGATTGATGATCTTGAAGATAAATTTTGTGTACATCAAGGTGTTGTCATCAAAAGACAAGTTATAGTCTAGGTTGGTAAACAAGATCATCCTTTACATTTTCTTTGTTATTTTTGTAAAGATCAAATATATTTCTCTTTCCTATTGTAAATGTATATGATGATATATGATGATAAAAATGTTGTGTGGGGATCAAGTGTTGATAAACATGGTTAAAAAGATGGAAAACCATATGTCAAAATGTTAAAATCTTGCTTAATAAGTTGGCTGTATAAAAACAGTAACTAACCATATGTTAAAGTGATAAAATGGCAAAGTGGAATTAATATACAGTAATTATTAGGTCTTTTACACATGTGAGAGTTGGCCATGCAATGGAATCATTATAATGAGTGAGATATGATCAAAACAAAATTAGTGTATCAATCTGAATGGTCTGTTTTGTGAGGACTTTTAGGGATACTTAGACTTGGATTGAGCAGTAGCTAAAACCAAGTTATTTGTAACACATAATATGAAGTTTATGTCATCCAAAAGTGAGTTTCTATCTCCTTGTATAACTCAAGATATGGTAACAATGATGAAAATGAAACTAAAAATCAAATTTTGTGAAATTAAAGTTTAATAGTATTATAATAGCACTCAAATAAATATAGTATAAAATACAAATAAAACACACTAACTTATATATAACATTTATATGAGTATGTACAATAATAAATAAATGAGACATTTTATAAAAATAGCAATTTGATACGTTTTATAAGTTATAAAACTATAAACATGATTTTTACGTCTTTTCGGCTAAAACCGTAAAAATTAACGTTTTCGTCAATTAAAACTTAGATGCTCGGACCCGTCTAATATAAACTTTTTATAAATCATATAATGATATATAAGTACATATTACAAGTAAAACCGATAAAACCCGAGCTTTATAACATACGGACATTAACGGGCCAAGTTAGCCTTATTGGACTATTAATCCAATTAATTTGTCAAAACACTTATAAACTTACTTATTTGGCTTAACCCACTTGGACCTAACTTGTAAGTATAATACTGATATTAAAAGTGTAAAATGGACTAATATAAGGTAATGGGCTTATAATGGGCTTAATGGGCCTTGACAAGTAAAGAAGTTAAACTAGTGAAACTAGTATGAAAATTTACCAACACATGACACTATAATGAGTAAATAAAGATGTACAATCCCACTTGATCATCATCATATTTATAAAATCATCATATATATACATAGTTATGGTTTTTATAAAGTCATTGGACAAGAGTCTAAGACGAGTATTATTTGTCTAGGTTTCCGTGATTGAAGCACGTATCGTACATCCAAATCGCCGATAACCGCCTTCCCACATCAACGTGAGTTCATAGCCTCGCACTCCTTTAAATGTTTTTATGAAATTTTTTATAAACCCGCGAGGGAGATAAGATGTTAGTTTTGATAAAAATAGGACACCAGTTGTCCCGATTGTTTGTTTATTGATTTGGACCCGAATGATTGTATGACCCGATGAATGATTATATGACCCGATGTATGAAATAAAATGGATTATTTAAGTTAGGTTATAAAAGTCCCATTAGCATGAATTGTGAACAACCGGGATTTGGTAGACGCTTATGCATATAATAGTACTATTTGGGGACGATCACCCCAGTTCGTGCCTTGACGGTTGATCCCCGTCGTGCCACATTGATTGGTAAGTGAATTTATGTATGAGAAGATTTCCTTAGCATGATTTTTGTGACGACACGCTAACTTAGATGGGCAAATTGAGTTTCGGGTTAGCTACCCGTTGTTTTTTATAGTAAGGTAACAATGTCATGCGGCTTATAATAATCCAAATAACGAAATTACTGCTATACGCATTGAATTACAATATATTGCCTGACTAGCAATACGGTGTCTTGTTATTGATATTATGTTCGTGTTTTGGTTTTACATAACCATATTCATATAACTGTTTTTATTTAACTATATACAACGTTATAAAACGTATTGTATGATGTTTTTATGACAGTGGTTCGTATAATGGTTTTGAAGACAAAATCCTATATTATGATTTTGACAAGGATTTGTATAAAATGTTTTTGGCCTATTTTAGGGCCTACGACAAGGAATTGTATAAACTAATTTTTGGTAGCAACTTTATACCGATGATATATTAATGGATTTCATTAAACTCTATGAATTCACTCGGCGTTTTCGCTGACCTTTTCTTTTAACATGTTTTGTTTCAGGTACTTGAAGGTAATTCTCGGGAAGACAACAAGAATTCATGGCCCGCACTTAAATAATAATTTCCATTCGAATGCTTTGTAAAACTTGTATGAAATACAATGACTTGGGACTTATGTAAATTTGATATTTATGAATGGAAATGCTTTATTATTAAACGACGTGATTTTTAAGCGTTGTCTATGATGTGAGTAATGTGCTATCCCGTAACACCAACGACTCTTCCGCTGTATTGAATTGTGTATATTTGGGGGTGTTATAAATTGGGAATAAAACCTAGGCAAATTAGGGTTTCTAATGATCTAGGGTTAAATATTTATAAAAGTGTATCCTTCACATTGATACTGATTTAAACTCAATTTGGGTCTTATACATTGTGTTTTAAATATCCAAAGAGTTCTCACACTTGGTTTGATAGGTTATTCTAAGTAAATATGTCTAAAGAGTAAAAATACCTATTTTGACCTAATTTACAACTCATGCACTAAAATCTTGTACCTTTTGCTTTAAAGTACTTGTACATTGTCTTAAGATAATGTTATAACCTTAATGTAATGCTATAATTGTTGTAGACTTGTCCTAAAAGACTAGGTGTTGATTCAAAGTAAAATGCTTAATATAAGGGTTTCTAGGTCATTAATCCCAATGACTTTCTATCTTGGGTAATTAGGGTTTATATCATCTTATACACTTATTCTAGGTCTTATATGTTATATTTAAGACTTCAAATGATTCTACATTCTTAGTTTAAGGGTTTGTATATGGTAATCATAACCTAGGTATAATTAGGTTAGCTTATAGTTCTATGCTTTAATAACTTGTACATTATGCTTTATTAATTTGTAACTTGACTTGAGATGAATGTATGATCTTAATATGATACTTAGTAAATTTTATAATTGTTTGCAAAAGATAAGACTTTAATTCAATGTGAAATGGATTTTAGATGCTAATCCAGGATACTAGGTCTTTTACTTGTATTAATTTGTAACTTGACTTGAGATAAGTGTATTATCTTAATATGATACTTAGTTGAGTTTTATAATTAGTTGCAAAATATTAGACTTTAATTTAATGTGAAATGGATTTTAGGTGTTAATCCAGGTTACTAGGTCTTTTACTTGTACTCAGCTTTAGATTACTTATAATTAGTGTTTTATGATCAATTATCTCTTCTTTATATGATAGATTATAACTAGTACATTGTATTTGATATTTATACATAGATATTATGTAGTTACATTGCTTGAATCATTGGTTTATAAAGAAAATTATAGGGTTTCTAAGTCTCTTTGGTAATTTAAGGTATTTTATTATACTTGGAATGTTCTTATTCATAATGTATACATAGGATTACTATTAGAACACAGACTTGACATATACTTATTGTTCACAAAATATAGGCATATGCTGGAGTGACAATTAAGATAGTGAGAATCCATATATTCCACAATTAAGTCATATATCATAGCAAAATGCAAAAAATTCTTAGCAAGTTTACCTCTTTATTTATTTGTCAAATGGGAAAATGCATATACATTGATATTATATTAGCCAAATCTATTAGATGTTATAGTATCCTCTCCTTACATTAAATCTCGTCCCGGGATTTAGCTAGAACTAGGGTTAAGGGTAGAAAATAGATGCGGATATTTAGCTCGAATTTGATCTTCACATTCCCAAGTATACTCAGGTCCTCTTTTCGAGTTCCATCGTACTTTAACTATTGGGATACGGCTCTGCTTCAATCGTTTGATCTCTTTATCCATGATTTCCAAAGGTTCTTCCACAAAATTTAACTTATCATCGAGTTGAAGTTCTTTCATTGTTATGATGAGAGATTCATCAGATAAGCATTTCTTCAGGTTTGAAACATGAAAAGTATTGTGAACATTACTAAGCTATTCAGGAAGCTCTAGTTTATATGCCACATGGCCAATTCTTTTGATTACTTTGAATGGTCCAATATTATTTGGATTTAGTTTCTTTTTCTTCCGAATCGGATAACTCCTTGACGAGGTGAACTTTTAACATAACGCGATCTACAACTTCAAATTCCAAAGGTTTACATCTAGTATTAGTGTAACTCCTTTGTCTATCTTGTGCAGCTTGTAATCATTGTCGGATTTGGATGATATTTTCAATAGTCTCATGTGTTATTTCTGGTCCTGTTAGTTGAACGTCTCCAACTTCAGCCCAGCAAACAGGCGATCGGCACTTTCTTCCATAAAGTACTTCGAAAGGTGGTGCTTTAATACTAGCATGATAACTATTGTAATAAGAGAATTCTACTAGAGGTAGATGTTTCTCCATCCGTTTACAAAATCTATTACACAAGCTCTAATCATATCTACGAGAGTATGGATCGTTCTTTCACTTTGTCCATCTGTTTGAGGATGATATGTCGCACTCATGTCTAATTGAGTTCCTAAGGCATTTTGCATCGACTTCCAAAATACATATGTAAAACAACTGTCACGATCTAAGATGATTGAATACAGGCACTATGTGTTGAGAGATTATTTCCTTGATGTACAATCTCGTAAGAGTTTCCATACTATCAGTCTCTTTAATAGGAAGAAATCACGTAGAATTAGTAAGACGATCGACAATAACCCAGATGGTGTCATGTCCATTTGATGTCTTAGGTAACTTAGTTACAAAATCCATCATAATTCTTTCCCATTTCCATATCGGAATCTCTGGTTGTATCAGCAGTCCGGATGGCTTTTGATACTCTGCTTTAACTCTTGCACACGTTAAACACTTACTAACGTATTCTGCTATGATTGTCTTCATGTTAGGCTACCAATAGAGTTTCTTCAGATCTTGATACATCTTGTCAGAACCAAGATGTATAGAATACTTCGATTTATGAGACTCGTGCATAAATAAATCTCGTAAATTACCATAGGCAGGTAACCAAATACGATTCTTAATACAACAAATTCTATCTTGACGAACTTCAAATTCTTTATTCATTCCTCTCAACTTCTCAGCTTCTACATTCTCTGCCTTAAGTGCTTCTTCTTGGGCTTCGAGAATTTGGGTAGGTAACTTCGAGAAAAGAGTTATCATTAATGATCTAACTCGTAACGGCTTAACACGCTCCTTTCGACTCAAAGCATCAGCTACTACATTGGCTTTACTTGGATGATAACGAATTTCATAATCGTAATAAGCAAGTAATTCTAACCAACATCGTTGTCTCATATTCAGTTCCTTCTGATGAAGAATATATTGAAGACTCTTATGATCAGTAAATACCACACACTTCGTACCATAGAGGTAATGTCTCCAAATTTTAAGAGCAAATATCACCGCTCCTAATTCTAGATCATGGGTAGTATAATTCTTCTCATTAGGTTTAAGTTACCTTGATGCATACGTAATAACTTTATTCCTATGCATAAGTACTGCTCCCATTCCTTGAATAGATGCATCACAGTAAACGATAAATTCATCGTTACCTTCTGGTAATGCTAGGATAGGTGTTTCATACAACTTTTGTTTCAATAACTGAAAAGCTATTTCTTGATCATTTCTGCAGACAAACGGTTTGTTCTTTTGAGTCAATTCAGTCAAAGCTTTGGCAATTCTTGAAAAACCTTCGATAAATCTTCGATAATATCTAGTTAGTCCTAAGAATTGTCTTATTTCCGTTGGCGTAGTAGGTTTAGTCCAATTCTTCACCGCTTCAATCTTTGCAGGATCCACACGAATACCTTGGCTATCAAGGAGATGCCTAGAAATTGGACAACATTGATCCAAAATTCATACTTCGAAAACTTAGAATACAACTCCTCATTCTTAAGTAATTCGATAATTATAACAAGATGCTTGGCATGTTCTTCTCTATTACGAGAGTAGACAAGAATATCATCGATAAACATGATTACAAATTTATCCAACTAAGGCTTACACACTCGGTTCATGAGGTCCATGAAACAGCTGGTGCATTGGTTAAACCAAAAGGCATTACTTGAAATTCATAATGTCCGTATCGCGTCGTGAAAGCAGTTTTAGGAACATCTTCTTCCCTAACTCTCAGTTGATGATAACCTGAACGTAAATCAGTTTTTGAATATACGCTCGATCCTTGAAGTTGATCAAATAAGTCGTCGATTCTGGGTAATGGGTAAGGATTCTTTATAATAAGTTTGCTTAACTCATGATAATCGATACACATCCTAGAAGATCCATCTTTCTTTTTTACAAATAAGACTGGAGCTCCCCACGGCGATATACTTGGTCAAATAAAACCTCTATCTGTTAACTCTTGAATTTGACTGACTTAACAACTCTTGTACTTCCGAAGGTGCTAATTGATAAGGCGCTTTAGCAACTGGTGTCGCTCCTGGTATCAAATCGATTTGGAATTCAACTTAACGCACAGGCGGCGTACCTAGTAATTCCTCGGGAAATACTTTGGGAAATTCTCTAACTACTAGAATATCTTCTAATCGCTTCTCGTCTTGCTCCTTCTATACTACTTGAACTAAGAAAACTTGACCGCCTCGGGATACGTACTTATTTATTTTTAAGCACGATATGAGATTTAGTCGAGTTCTACTTCGATCACCATGGACAATCAAAACTTCTCCGTTAATATGAATATGAACAGCTTTCTCGTCACATTGGATTTTAGCATGGTATTTAGATAACTAATCCAACCCAGTGACAACGTCAAAACTACCGAGCTTAATGGGCATAAGGTCTCTTTCAAAGGATTGACGTAATAAAGTAATGATACACCCTCGAATAACGGTATTAGTGCTAACTATTATTCCATTGGCCATTTCTATATCATACTTTGTATTCATGGAAACAGTTGGAACATCTAATTTAGCAGCAAGTTTAACAGATATGAAACTTTTATCAGCTCCTGAGTCAAATATTACTTTGACTAGACGTTGATTTAGATGAAACATACCCGTAATCGTATTTTGATCTTGTTGAGTATCGTTCAACAAATAGGCTTTTCCTCGGCTATTGCTCTCTTTACGGCACTCACTCGTAATATGTCCCTCTATCAGTAGTTATGGCAAACCTTAGTTATAGGAATTTGATTAATTCCAGTAGCGGGTCCTTTACCTCTACAGTTTCTTGTTTGATGTCCTATTTTTCCATAGTTCTGACACTTGATAGTGCAATATCCTGTGTAATGTAGAGAACATCTCTGACATAGGGGAAGTCTTCCACTATAACCATTGCTTGAAGTTACAGCATAAACTTTAGAAATATCAGTTCTTTTGTTCTGTTGTTGACGATTATTGCCTTGGTTAAAGTTATGATATTTTCTTCTAGAAATTACAATTAGTAGGAAATCTCCTCCTATCATCAAACTTCCTCTTATTATTAACTGTCGCTTATACAGGTATATATACCTTATCACTTGATCCATTAATCTTTTAGTAATGGTGATAACTTCCTCTAAAGTTTGGGGTTTAGAGGCGGTAACATTCCTTTCAATACTTCTGGGCAATCCTCCAATAAAAGCTTCCATCAATTTTTTAGTATTAGGCACCATATTAGGACATAATAATGCCAAATCATGAAATCTTCAGATATAAACTTTAAGATTATTCTCTTTCACTGCTAGATTATAGAATTCTTCCTCCATCTTTCTAATCTCATTGCGAGGACAATACTTCTTAATTAGCAGATTCTTGAATTCATTCCAAGGAGTCTTATAAGCTTGTTCTATTTTTATGGGTTGATCATAAGCATTCCACCAAGACAAAGCTTCCTCTATCAGTGTACCCGTAGCAAACTTCACTTTACAATCTTCAGAACATTCACTGGGAACAAATACTGATTTAGTTCTCTCGAACCAGCGAATAAGTACAACAGCTCTTTTAGATCCTTTATTGTTAAAAGTCTGAAAGTTCATGAAATCTTTGTAAGTACACTTCTTTTCCATGTGAACTTCTCGTTGGGTAGCATTTCCATTACTTGAACTAGCTATATTGGTGGCTTGTGCTTGCAAAGCTACAGTCACACTCTCAACAACCAATTAACTTTTTCTTCTGGTGTCATATTCATTGTTGCAAATGTTGTTGATCTCGGATGAGCCATTGTACCAACATTTACAAAATAACACTAGATAAGAATGATATCGTTTTTAGATTTTCATACATTCGAGTATGGAATCAATTTAACATATCATAGAATGACGATAATTTCTTAATTCTTTCGACAAATTCATATATGAGGATTCATAATACGAATGACGATAATGGTGAAAGTAAAATGACAAGGTTTTTTGAGAATAAAAGCACACTTCTTTGTTTAATAATAACAACTTGTCGTTCATATTTACACGACAAGCATCGCTGTTACATAATGTTATTCCCATTCAATCCATAACACAAGATTTAGAAGAGATATTTAGAGAGAGAAAGAGAAGAAAGTAGAGAGAGAAAAGAGAGAGAATTGGAAGTTTTAAACTTTTACTAGAGAGAGAAACTAAAAGTGAACCAACACCCTCTTCCACACATGGAAGAGGGTATATATACCCTTGGCATATGGGCCGTGGGTTTAGTATCCTTGGGCCGGGCTTTGCTTTGTTTGGGCTTACACCCCTAACTTATACAATATTAGATTAAAGTCCCAGCCCGGTTTTTCCGACTAACCTATTACAATACAATACCATTAACGACTAAGATGACCTATTACATTCTTGTTCGACTATATAAAATATAGGGCTAACAATCTCCCCCAATGTATCGGTCATCTTAAAAAGCTTAAAAAGCGTAAGATGATTGAGTGAATACATTCTTGTAGAGGAGATCTTCCTTCTTTGGTCATGTATCTTGGTCTTGATCTTGTTTGAAAAGGCATTGTTCCTTCATGCCTTGTGATCTTTATCTTGAGCCTTTGTCTTTTGACTTTGAGTGCTTGAGATCTTCATTTGTGCTCCTTGTGACTAAGATGACCTATTACATTCTTACATTCTTAGGTATCTTGATTATCGCCATCTTGTGCTCTTGTGACTTCTGAATCGACATCGGTTAGTACACAGCTACGCCACCTTCTTGATATGCAGCAACATATATAGATACGGATGAAATGGCTTTGAACATTTCACCCTAACTCGGTAGCGTTTTACCTCCGGTCGGTGAAGACCGTTAAACGGTATTAAATACCGTACCTGTGATCAGGTAGATTCGATTAAGAACCTCCTTGAAAGGGTTTCCCGGCGGTAGTAGCCAGTTCTCTTTACTCGATCGTCTCAAAGCAGACTGCAAACGTAAAGAGTGAATAAAAAAGGATACGGTTATCCGTTTGATTAGAGTCGTCAATTCAGAATTCCTGGAACAAGTTTGATTCTATAATAATCTCACCATTGTTTCTTTCCAGTTTGCCAAAAGCTCGATTCATAAGAATCTTGCATGTTACCTACCGCAGTGTTGTTTGATGTTGACACTGGAAGGATTTTCATTCGTCACTGTGAACACTAAAGAGTGTCACTCTGAATATTCTGGCAAGATCACACGGATTTTGCGAAGAAACCTGGAATCAAGTTTGAATCAATTAAGAATCCAAACTTAGTTGCTTTCCAGTTATCACAAGTTTGATTCGTGTAGAATCGCACAAGTTACTTACCATGAGCTTGTTTGATGTTGGCTCAAGCAGGATTTCCATCTTCATTGTGAATCGTATCACTCAGATGTTCTGGCAATATCACAAGGATAATGCGTAGGACTCGATTATGTCCTAATGAGATGATAAATTGATCTCTTTTGGCTCTAGACTCAATAAGTGCATTTTGGTAATCGGAGGTTGGATCAGACCGCCACCTTTTCAATATTAACTATCTCGGAGTGAGAAAGTCAATAGATACGTGTTGATCTCCGTGACAATGAGACAAGTTTCTTTTGAGAGAAACTCGAATGGCTGGGGAAGGGTTGTGCATCTCATCACTGGGTCCATGATGACTTGTCTTCAATAGATGTATTGACCCGGTTTCTGCCTAAGTTGCATAGAATATTCAACTCCTTCAATGCTTACCAATACGTCATCATTAGCACCTTGTTGTGATTGTTCTAGTGCTAACTTAAGTAATTGGTCAGCATTCAGCTTCATTCAACTCCATCTTTCCTAATGACAACTATTTCTAGCTATGGAATGTCCTTGGGTAGATCCCTCCGGTTCTGGTTGGATCATAGGACTTAGTTTCCTATCCTAAACCACCTTTTGACTCCAACATTCCTTCATGGATAGTAGGTTGTTTTGGGTATAGATCATAACCATTAAACCATTGAAAACCATTCAAAATGCTTTATAAAAATCAAAACTTTTTAACACTTTGAAAGTTTTACATTTCCGAAAAGCTCCCCCTACACACATGCATTGATATATGAAATAGTTTGGCATGTGAAGGAAAGAGTTGCACTTGAGTCTTTAAGACCACTTGTTGCGATATATTACATTTTAATCACATTTTCTCCCCCTATCTCTAATATAAAAATATAATATTAGAGATACCAATTGATTAAAATATGACAATTTTCTAAAAATCGACGGGAGAGAAACATGTGTGCACGCATGAATCATGGAACGTTTTCAGTCGGGATGCTCCCCCTCAACAGTATATGTGTGTCTTGAAACAAAATTTGACAAAATTTTAGAAAAACGACACCACAAAATATGTTGAGGTACGGAGTTGAGATGCCTTTACCGATAATATATATGACAGATTTAATCACATTTTTGGAATGTGTTGGATACATAAAATATGACAATTTTAGACATGTACCCAACAACATTAAAAGGCTTGATTTTAAAATGCTCCGCCTCAAAAAATTGATCAAAATAACATATGAAAATTTTGAGATATAAAAACCACATATGAGGAAGGGAGTGTTAAACACACAATTTTGAAAGATTTAGAAAAACCTTTTGAGAAATTCTTGAAAAATTGTTTTCAACGGTTTTAAAATAATCAGGATAGAAGACTTCTCTTCTATTGCTTAGGGAAAGCGCACTGAAACGTACACTTCCCTTTCGGGTCCGTTTTTCATGAGCTCAAAACTTTGATTGTTTTGTGACTAGCTCATGACCGAGAAAAATAAATTTCCCGTTGTGAAGGATAAGTTATCATCCGTGATAAACTTTCCTTAAGTTGAAGTTCGATGTCTAAGCTGACATTTACTTAGAAATCGTTTTTCATGAACTTAAAAACTTTGAATGTTTTTATGAGAAGCTCATGACCGAGAAATATGATTTTCTCATTGACAAGGATAAGTTATCGTCCGAGATAAACTTTCCTTAGTTGAGGTTCGAGTCCTAAGTTACGATGCGCTTAGAAGTCATTGTGAGAGAATATCAAGCAGATTCATTTGCCAAAACCTCCAAGTCTTTTGGATTCATATACTTCATACCAAGACGGCCAACGAGATTCCTAAACCTATCTTTCGAGAGAGATTTTGTAAACAAGTCTGCCAGCTGGTACTCAGTTCTGACAAAGTATAATTCCACGATGCCGCGTTCCACTTGTTCCTTGATGAAGTGATATCTAACATCGATGTGCTTGGTGCGGGAGTGCTGAACCGGATTGCAAGATATGGCTATGGCCGACTTTGAGTCACAATACATAGGTATTTTATCAAAGTGGAAGCCATAATCCGTGAGTTGAGTTCTCATCCAGAGGACTTGAGCACAGCACGTGGATAGAGCCACATATTCTGCTTCAGCTGATGAGAGCGAAGTGCAATCCTGCTCATTTGATGACCAGTTGACAAGCTTGTCTTCCCCAAGAAATTGTATGCTACCAGAAGTGCTTTTACGACTATCAAGACAACCTGCGTGATCAGAATCTGAAAAAGCCGTTAGATGAAAACCGGTTTCCCTCGGATACCAGAGTCCCATGTGAATGGTATTCTAAAGGTATCGAAAGATCCGTTTAACCTCTTTGAGGTGCTTTTGAGTAGGTCTGGCTTGATATCATGCACAATAACATGTGGCATGATGAATATCAGGCGTGCTGGTTGTAAGGTACATAAGTGACCCGATCATACTGCGATATCGCGTTTGATCTACGGGATATGAGTACAAGTCAGCGTCTAGGGATGTGGTCGACAATGGTGTACCAACGCGAGCACATGAGGTCATACCATGCTTTTTAAGTATCTCTTGAGCATACTTAGCTTGGTTAATGAAGATACCACGTGGGGATTGATTAATCTGGAGGCCTAAAAAGAATTTTAGCTCCCCCATCATTGACATTTCAAATCTGTTGTGCATTAATTTTTCAAAACGTTTTGAAAGTTTTGGGTTCGTAGAACCAAAAATAATGTCATCAACATAAACTTGCACCAGCATTATGTCATCCCCATATTTATTAGTAAAGAGAGTAGGATCAATAGAACCTTTGGAGAATCCTTTGGACACCAAAAAGTTTGAAAGTTCTTCGTACCATGCCATTGGAGTTTGTTTAAGTCCATATACAGCCTTCTTGAGACGATAGACTTTGTCAGGATGATGAGGATCGATGAATCCTTCCGGCTGATTGACATACACTTCTTCCTTCAAATGACCGTTAAGAAAAGCAGTTTTAACGTCCATCTGAAAAACCGTGAAGCCCTTATGTGCAGCATAAGCAAGGAATATCCTGACTGCTTCCAAACGAGCGACTGGAGCGAATGATTCATCGTAGTCTATGCCTTATTGTTGACGGTATCCCTTAACCACAAGACGAGATTTGTTTTTGATGATGGTTTGTTCTTCATCCAGTTTGTTTTTCCAGATCCATTTGAAATCTAAAATTGACATTCCATAGGGTCGGTTAACAAGTTCCCAAACATTTAGGCGTTCAAACTGATGAATTTCGTCTTGCATTGACTCAATCCACGCATGATCAGTCATGGCTTGTTTGATGTTTGTAGGTACAGTTGAACTCACGGTGAGTGCATACATACACACATCACCATCGGTTTTGAGTTGTCTGCGTGTTCGAACCGGTTGTGAAGGATTTCCAATGACTTGCTCCAATGGATGATCATGTGTCCAATGGTGAGTGGATGTATATGGTTGGTAGAATGTATGCATGTTGGACGGATCAACATGTTGAGTAGAAGACTCTCTGACTTCGTGTACCGGTGTACCAAACGGATTGATAAATTCTTCATTGTCAGGTTGTGCATCGACTGCTTGATTGTTGTTTCCTCCTTCAGCATTGACGGTTGGTGATGTTGGTTGTATGACAGTTTCTTGAGTTTGTTGAGTATCCACTGGAATTGTCTCTTGAGCAACGGTTGCTGAAGTAGATGCAGTTGTGTCTTGTTGACTTTGTGCGGGTGCATCAGCAGTATTGACAGCGGAAGGCTTTGACACAACTTGATTGTTTCCATATTAATATTCATCAAACATTGGATCATATAAATCAACCAACTCATTCATTTGTGTCGTATCCGTCGAGTCTACTGTAGGAGTATTTTCTTGACATTTTTGCACGGGACGTACACTGTTGTGTGTAGGTGCCATTCTTGGACATTGAGGAGCGGGACTTGAGATGTTGTGATCAAGTACCATGTGTGGCAATTCGTCAACGTTCACATGAATTGTTTCGACAATAATCTTTGTTCCCTTGTTATAGACCCGATATCCTTTCGACAATGTCGCATACCCCACAAAAATACATGCATCACCTTTTTCTTTCATCTTGTCGAGATTCTCACCGTCTTTAAGAATGTAGAATAAAGATCCAAATACGTGAAAGAATTTGACATTAGGTTTCCTGCCATTGATGATGTGGTAGGGTGTCTTTTCATGTCTAGGGATAACGAGAGAACGATTCTGGGTATAACAGGCAGTTGCAATTGCTTCAGCCCAGAAGAATAGCGGTAATTTTGAAGCAGAAAGCATTGTTCGAGCAGCCTCAACCAAAGTACGGTTCCGTCTTTCGACAACGCCGTTTTGTTCAGGAGTTCGAGCAATAGACGTTTGATGTTCGATGCCTTCTTCTTGAAAGTAAGATTGCAAGTTCTTGTTCAAAAATTCAGTACCCCTATCCGTTCTTACGGTTAAGACTTAAGCTTCAAGATTGCGTTGTATCATCTTGAGAAAGTTTTTGAGAACCTCTGGTGTTTCATCTTTGGACCTTAAGAAGAAAGTCCATGTGTATCTAGAGTAATCATCAACAATCACGAGAATATACTTTTTCCCGTTAATACTCTCTACACGCATGGGACCACATAAATCCATGTGTAGAAGTTCCAATCGTCCTTTTGAGCTTGGGGTAGTCTTTGTTTTGAAAGACTTCCGTTTTTCTTTCCCCAACTCACAAGAAGAACAAAGATGGTCTTTGACGAATGTCAACTTAGGAAGACCGGTCACAATATCATTCTTCGAAAGCAAGTTGATGGTGTCAAAGTTGAGATGTGACAATCGTTGATGCCATAACCATGCTTGAGATGATGAAGCTTTAGCCATTAAGCAAATTGGATTTGTTGAAGATGTGTCTTGAAGAGTTACTGTGTAGAGATAAGAACCACGAGAACCTGTAAGAAGGTCATTCCTCTAACATAGCAAGTAGATTTCCGAAAAGCCACTTCCAAATCCGCATCACAAAATTGACCAACCGAGAATAAATTGTGATTCAGTCCCTCGACGTAATAAACCCGTTTGATAGTGAGATTTCCTTGAACCAAATCGCCATATCCAAGTATCGGTGCAAACTGATCATTTCCAAACCGCACTGTACCCAGAAACTTCCCCACGAAGTTAATGAGAAGCTTGAGATTTCCCGTCATGTGCTTTGTGCACCCGGAGTCCATTATGAATAGGATGATTTCGACGAGCTGCAGAAGAATTAGAAGACAATGTAGCATTTGACAAATGGGGTCCCTTGATTGAAACGGGTTCCAAAATAGTAGTGGGCCTAGATGCAAAGTCTACAGGCAAGCTGATATTCCTAGACCCAATCACTAAAGTGGTTAACTTAGGTACCCATTTGTATCCGGGTGGTGTAAATCTCGAATACCCCCGTGTACATGTCCTAATCATGTTCTCATATAGCTTCTTTAATATGTTTTGTTTATGCAGAGTAGTGGAGTCTAACACACTTAGTTTCTTAAGTGGTTGATTAGTGGATTGGTTCAAAGTTCTTGTGGGTTCTCTAGTACTAGTGGGCACAGGAATAGGCTTCCTAGTTCTAGTATTCACGCCATTATGATTAAGAGCACAAGCATCATGATTGAAAGTACGAACACATTTTCCACATTCAACACAAGCAACTTCAACATTCAAGGTCTTAGCATTTAAACTGTCATTACAAGCAGTTACAGACGTTTTATTCTTAGAAAACTTAAAATTCCTACGGTGGTCTTCTACTTCCAACTTCTTTCCTTGACTATTGTTAGGCATGACCTTATCTTGCATTCTATTGCTCTTAAGTTATGGTCCGCTAATGCTAGTAGTGGGGATTACTCTTGTAGAAGAAGACACACGTTGATTAGTTTTCCTAATATTCTCAGGTAACCGCGATGTTCTAGTTTGAGTGGGATTAGTGTTCATCTTATACATTCCAGGTGCTATCACATTGCTACTCTTATCATTTCCTATCTTAGGCAAAGTCTGTGGGGATTGTCCCAAAATAGATGATTTGGGGCATTTAACCGCATTCGGTTGACGAACGGCGGATGGTTTACCCAAAACAGACTTTCCTTTCATTTTCTCAATGAGTTTCTGTAACTCACTTATGGCTATGTCCCTTTCTTTTAGCTGAGCTTTCAAATCATTTATTTCGAAATCTTTTTCATTTAGTAGACGAAACGAAGAAGCTGACATTTCTTGACACTTTTTATGATTATGAGATTTTTCACCTTTTTGTAAAGCAAGTTCAAGAGAAATGGAGTGTTTCTCAAGTTGAGAAAAACTTTTCGAAAGTTTGTTATATGACTGAATTTATTTTGAAAGCTCTACTTCAAGATTGCGACATTTCACGTCCGATTCTGACACTAGACATGCTACATGACAATATTGATCAAGATCGGTATACACACTAAGTATAGCATTCATATGGTCAGCATAAAAGTATTCCTTAGAAAGTCGATCAATTTCGTTAGAAAGTTGGTGTTCTTGTGTCTTTAATTTAATTTGAAGAAAATCAACTTCATCTTCAAGAGATTTGACATAACTTAAATCAGTTAACATTTCCTCAGTGGGAGCATTATAAAACATTTCCACATTTTTTGAAAGATCATCAATTGTTGGAACAATGCATTGTTGAATGACGACTTCTACTTGTGGGTTAGGTTTAATATTCCAAATGGTATCCCTAGAAACTTTTTCATAGTCGACGACACCTTTGTACAAATTTAAAACCCCTTGTTTTATAAACTCAAATTGCTGAACACTTTTGCTTTTCTCATCCCATTTACGTTTTTCATCTGAAATTTTTTTTCTAACAAAATTGATTGCTTTTTGAAACTCCTTTTTAAAGAAACTTTCTTTTGGGGTTCATCACTCGGTGGTGGAACACTATTGTACATCTTTTGTTCTTTGGAAGGTTCTTTTTGAGGAACAAACTTAATATAATTATCAGAATCAGAAAGGTTTATTAAATCACTTAAGTTTGATCGACTTTCTTCTTGTTGACGAATGATTTCGTTGCAGTCAGGGGAAAGCATAAGAGCAAGATTATCAACATAGCAACCGATATCATAAAGAGCAGGCTTGGTACTTTGAACTTTCTTGAGATATTCAGGCTTGACAAAACTCGTTTTCATATTTCTATTGAGCATATTCATAGTTTGAATAGACTGACCCGTTTTGTAAACAATGTTGTTTAACGTGTCAACTCTCTTTTCCAAAGCAAGAATTTTTTCAATATCCTTTTCTTCACGAGTTTTATAAAGCTCAGTTTGTTCTTTGTTAACCGACTCTAATTCAGTAATTTGGAGTTTATGTAGCAGCAGTTGTTCTTCAAGTTCCGATATCTTCTGTTTTGACATATGAATTTCGTGTGTTACTTCAGAACAATATTGTTCGTTGAGCACCTTACGATCATATACCAAACCATTAGCTATTGCAACCCGTCGATCAGCTTCTTTTACATAATCACACTCCTTAAGCCTGTCTATCTCCTCGGCTAAGGATGCGTTTGCTTGCTTCAAACGTTTATTAGCTTCTTTGTTTTCATCAATTTCACGTTTTAAAGAGTCAATAATAGACGCAAGCAAATCACGGTCCTCATCCGAGTCAGTATCCTGAACAGCTTTTCCGTCATCATTACACATATGCTTTGAATCCGTAGAGATATTGCTATCCTCCGTGTCCATTACATATGTGTCATTGATGCTTTCGGGTTGCTCAGGATGACGTCGTTCATTAGCAAACACATTATAGTTATCATGTGATGGTACCTTTTCAAGTGGCTCAGAATCATAGATGGGTCCAGAAGTATCATCAGTCTCTGAGATCATCTCTTGAATCTTTGCCATGTACACATAATGTGCCTCCAACTCTTGATCATCGGCTTCATCATCTGTGTCATCACGCCAGTCAACTTCATCTGCTGTGAGTGGAATTTTTGCTTCTTCTTTCTTACACAGCAACATCTTTTCCTTGTGATATTCCGAATCCTTAACCCGTTTTGGCTTCTTGCATTCCCTAGCCATGTGCCCAAATCCCTTGCAGTTGAAGCATTGAATCCTAGTCTTCTGCACAATCGGAGTGCCTACAGTATCTCTAGCCCCAACTTGATTCAGCAACCTCTGATTATCATACCTAGCATCACGATCATACCTAGGTGCATGATCAACTTCCTTATATCTAGCATTGGATGATGATCTGAGGTTGTTGTTGGTAGGTTTGTAGATCTTCTTATAAGTTGTGGTGAGTAAAGACATGAGTTCTTCAATCTTCTTGTCCCTTGAAGTTTGTTCATCATCACTGTCTCCATCTGACTCGGTGTCATACTTTGGAGGTGGAGTGGGGACAATTGATTTAGCTTTGTGTTTAGCAGCAGCTAGAGGTTTGGTGGATGAGCTTGATGACTTTGAGGAATGAGTAGGTGGTTGTTCACGAGGAATGGGTTTTGTTGAAGTAGCAGCCACAAAAGCAATAGAATTAGCAGACCGTTCTGCCTTTTCAGCCCTTAGTTCATTCACTTCATTCTGATGTTGTTTTAAGATATCATAAAGTTTGTGATAGGAGATGGTCTTGATATCTTCCCTTTGTTTAACCAAAGTCACAAACCTTTGCCATTCCGGTTTGAGTTGAAGTAGAAACTGAACATTGGCATGATGATTAGAGATGGTGCACTGATTTTTGACAAGCTCATTCATCATTTTGTAGAATCACGAGTAATATGAGTCCATGGATTCACCATCTTCAGATGTGAATTTTCCAAACTCCCAAAGTAGATTAGTCTCGAGATCTTGAACATTGATCGACTCACCTTGCTTCAATCGATGAATTGCATTCCACATTTCCATAGCATTAGGACATGCATCAACTGTGGAATAGATATCGTTATCAATTCCAGTGAGTATGAAGTTTAAAGCATTAGCTTCAGCTTGGAGGAGTTTCTTTTTCTCAGCAGAACATGTGTCAAAATCCTCCATAGCTCGTATAGTTGATGAAGTACCATCCTCTGCCTGTGTTGTAATTGGTCTGAATTCAAAAACTGGAGGTGGATTCTCAAGGCAGTGACGAAGAGCAGTTCGGTTTTCTTTTCCGTCGAGAAATCTGAGAAAACGAGATCTCCATTGAACGTAGCAACCGGCAGTGAGCACAGGTGGATTACCGTTGCCACCTTGTTCCAAACGAATTTGATTAGCAGTTGCAATGTTGATGTTGTTGTTAGACATGGTGAATACTTATGGATGAATTGCAGATCTTAGTGGATTTGTTGTGATGATGTGTGGTTAAAATTGAAATTCCGAGAATTCAAAAAAAAATTCTCAGTCCGACAATAAATTTCTCCGTCTGACAAAACGGTAAGCCGGAAAATTTTGTATCGCCGAATTTTGAATTTGAGTTAGAAATAGCCAAAAACTAGTAGGGAAAATTTTTTATTTTACTTGACCTAAAAATACTCGAACAAAATTTCCATCGGAATGTCCATCGGAATACCTATCGGAATGACTGTCGGAATATTTGGTCGGAATGTTCTGTCGGAATGTTCCGTCGGAATGTTCTATCGGAATGGTCTGTCGGAATGTACTGTCGGAATGTTCTGTCGGAATGTTCTGTCGGAATGATCTGTCGGAATGTTCCGTCGGAATGTTCTGTCGGAATGTGGCTGTCGGAATGTTTAGATCGCAATATGGCTAGAACAAATTGGACAGAGTAACGACTCAATATCCCTTGAAACCGTCGGAATCCCAGATCGTAATGTACGATCGGAATATCTCGTCGGAATAAGGTATCGAAATCAGGGTGATCGCAAAGTAGAATCCTTGGATTATTGCGATCGAGCCTCACACTTTGTACTTTCCGATGGTAACACTTGCTTGAATTTCGGAATGAAGAAAAACAAGAAATTTCGCAACTTTTGATCCAAAAGATTTGTGTTTTAGCTAAAACCAAGATACCCAAATGACTACTACTAGTATGTAGATGATTTGTATCAAGAAAAGACCATAAAAACAAAAAAAGAAAATTTTGGGACGTGAGATATAGATAAAAAAAAGCCACGAAAAATCAATAACACCACACACGAGTCTTCAATCACCTATCCACTATAGGCTCTTGATACCAAATGTTATTCTCATTCAATCCATAACACAAGATTTAGAAGAGATATTTATAGAGAGAAAGAGAAGAAAGTAGAGAGAGAAAAGAGAGAGAATTGGAAGGTTTAAACTTTTACTAGAGAGAGAAACTAAAAGTGAACCAACACCCTCTTCCACATATGGAAGAGGGTATATATACCCTTGGCATATGGGTCGTGGGTTTAGTATCCTTGGGCCGGGCTTGGCTTTGTTTTGGGCTTACGCCCCTAACTTATACAATATTAGATTAAAGTCCAATCCCGGTTTTTCCGACTAACCTATTACAATACAAGACCATTAACGACTAAGATGACCTATTACATTATTGTTCGACTATATAAAATATAGGGCTAACACATCAAGAAAATTGTACATATATATCACAAACTAGAACTAGATTCCTAAGCTTAACTTCTCATCTTAATCTCCTCAATCTTATCCAAGATATATCCCGAATCTGATTGTTGAGTTGTTTTAAGATCATCGATGAGTGTTTCTAAATTAAGCTCAGTTCTCATTAGTCCTTCTCTTAGTTCAGAATTCTCATGATCTAATTTCGCCATATCCATTTCATATTGGTGCATTCTTTTGCTTAGTTTAATATAATGGCGTCGAGTAACTTCCAACTTATATTCCAACTAGCTAAGATGCTCTTGGATCTACATCCTTCCTTTCATCAAATTCTTGATATTCTTTTCCATCCTTCTAAAAGCTTTTAGGGATATCTCGTCGAGATGACTTGCAATTGCGGATAATTGCTTGTCGTGTTTCTCCACAATCTGTGCTCTAGAAACTTCTTTATCTTCATAAGGTTATTCACAACTTTGATTATGAGATGAGTAAGGATCCTCATGGATAAAAAACGTGACGTAGGTGAAGGTGTACTACTTATCATTTCATTTTGGCGCGCAAAATATTCTTGCACTTTGGGGTCATCATAAAATATAGGGATGGAACACGCACATCTGTGGGAGATGGTGTGAACATAGGAACTTCTCTTTCATCATCGGAGACGATAATATAGGTGGAAGTAGACATCCTTGTAGTTTTTATAATATAATAACATAAGATATGCTACTAAAGGGATAAAAATCTTACACTGGCGCTGATGGTCTTGAAATTTAAAAATCTCAGTTATAGTTTAAGAAAAATCTTTATTCTATATAACCGTAGGCTCTGATGCCAATTTGTAACACCCCCATTTTTACCATATAGCAGCGGAAGCTAATCTGGAGTATTACTTTTAAGGTATCATAGTCATAATAATAGAAAATGCTCAAAGAGACATTTTATTAAAAACTTACGTCATCATTCATTTATTATTCAGAGTTAACAAAACAACTGTACATACAGTGTACATCACAGGTTTCCCAAAGATCTAGTTTTATTTATTTGAATGATAACTTTTTAAGACGCCACCATCTGTAGCCCGCCAGTCTTCATTCACCTGAAATATATGCTTACATACAAGTATGACTACAGGGCTACAGTGTTATACACTCAAATTTCAAATTCATCATTTCTTATTGCACTAGCTCATGAACCCGCGACTAGACAATATCAAGAAACCAATAAATTGCCCTTATGTAGGTAGTTTGCCAAACTATCCTGAGTTTAGCAAAATAAAGAATATTTATTTAGCCTAGGTAGAAACCATTAGCACTCCAGCAAGTGCGACTTGCCCAGATAAGGGATGTCAGTCCCCCAATGATACTATTCATGATATTAGCGGTTATTTTCTATAAATGATTAACGGTCCACGATTAAAAAGGGACTTAATGGTAATAAGTAAACGTAGTGTCAATAATCATATAGGCATCATATAAAAACACGTGTATTCCTGTTTTAACATATATCCCCCTCACGGATTTTCAAATCATTTATGAACTTTCAAAAGTGAGGCTGTGAACTCACCTTAGCCTATAAAATCTTGAGTTACTCTCATATTATCAATCGCAACTTCTCACTGAATCTTAATTGACACACAATTATGTATATATATCAAGTCGTATCCCTTGAGTTCAATTTCTTTATATAGTAATTTGTATTTCTTTGCTTTGATTTATATATTTTGTAATTATAATATCATTGTTCGGGCCTATATACTCAGAAGCTATTATATAAACGTTTGAGGAGCGAGTGCACTTTAAATCGTAAACCCAAGCACTCAGTCAGAACGTAATATCGAGATGGAACATCTTTGTACAAAGTTCCCTACTAACATTACAAATAGTATATTATTAAATTTAATGTTCTTTAGTTTAAAAGTTGGCAAAAATAGTCCTTTTGGTAATAGTTTGGCATAATTACACTTTTAACCCTTGAAGTGTATAGTTTTAATATTTACATTTTAAACCTTTAAATATTAACCTTAGGGTTTCAAACTTTCCAATATTTATCCTTATAGTTTTATATTTGACAAAATGACACTTTTGGCCCAAAATGTTTATAGTTTCAAAAATGACAGTTTTAGTCTCTATTCTTGTTAAAAATCACATAACAACCAAAACAAATGTACCAAATGATCTAGGAAGTTAAAACAAAGTTTATGAACACTTTTATAATCATAATAACAACATTTTTCTAGAATTATAACCTTTAAAATGGGTTTTTTCTCATTATTTTATGTGAATTACAAAACTAAGATTTTAAGACATCTTTAGCTTATAACTTTTATTTTAAATGATCATATGATCTAATTTATTTTATATTAGTTTTCTAACATCTTATAAACATTACAAAAAGTCTTAAAAAAATTATAACTAGATCAAAGCTTAGTTAACATAAGAATTACCTAGGTAGCTCCAAAATGGCTCCTTATGACTTCTTATGAACACTACTTGCTATAAAATCTTCATGAGATTCGATGGCTTCTTTCTAGACCTAGTTTCTGGTCTTCTACGAGTCCTATAAATTTATTAGAAGTGTGTTTCAGAATGGGTATGGAGATCTAAAGAAAACGGGGTGCAAGTTCTTACTATGTGTAGCTCGCCCCTTTTATAGCCATTTCCAACACTTAGGCTCCAAGTTAAGGACATGGACGTGTAACATAGATAGGTTAGTGACTAAGGTAAGATATGGAAGGTCTATGAATATATATAGAGTCTAGGAACAAAATATCTTGGTCTTGTGGCTTAAAATAGGTCATAGCAGATATGTGATAAGAATGAAGATGTGGAATTTACAAGAAGGTGATGCACCTAAATTTAGACACTTCAAAAATATCTACAAACATCCTAAATATCTGATTCTAGGTTTGAATTTGGCAGGGAAGAAGTTTAAACATGGTTTTGGAGGGAAAAACCAAACCGAGTTCATTTTCTAGGACTTGTAACTTGTAACTTTGTAATTTTGGTAATTAAGGACTTAGGAATGTGATTAGTGATTTATTAGGGTATAATTAGGGTTTACACATCGTAATTATAAGGTCTGGGTCATTGGTTTGAAGTTTAACAAAGGTTTGAAGTGAAATTGAAAAGAAAGCCTAGGCAAATTAGGGTTTCTAATGATCTAGGATTAAATCTTTGTAAAATTCATTATCCTTCACTTAGCTACTGATTTAAACTCCATTTAGGTCTTATAAATTATTTTTTAAGTATTCAAAGAGTTCTCACACTTGGTTAGATAGGTTATTCTAAGTAAATTGTCTTAAGAGTGAAAATACCTATTTTGACCTAATTTACAATTCAAGCATTGAAATCTTGTACCTTGTGCTTTAAAGTACTTTTACATTATCTTAAGATAATTTTATAACCTTAATGTAATGCTATAACTGTTGGTAGACTTGTCCTAAAAGACTAGGTGTTGATTCTAAGTAAAATGCTTAATATAAGGGTTTATAGGTCATTAAGCCTAATGACTTTCTATCTTGGGTAATTATGGTTTATATTATCATATACACTTATTATAGGTCTTATATGTTATGTTTAAGACTTCAAATGATTTTACATTCTTAGTTTAAGGATTTGTATAGGGTAATCATAACCTAGGTATAATTAGGTTAGCTTATATATCTATGCTTTAATAACTTGTACATTGTGCTTTATTAATTTGTAACTTGACTTGAGATTAATGTATGATCTTAATATGATACTTAGTTGAGTTTTATAATTAGTTGTAAAATGTTATACTTTAATTCAATGTGAAATGGATTTTAGGTGCTAATATAGGTTACTAGGTCTTTTACTTGTAATTAGCTTTAGATTAGTTATAATTAGTGTTTTATGATCAATTATCCCTTCTTTATATGATAGATTATAACTAGTACATTGTATTTAATATTTATACATAGATATTATGTAGTTACATTGCTTGAATCATTGGTTTATAAAGGAAATTCTAGGGTTCTAAGGCTCTTTGGTAATTTAAGGTATTTTATTAAACTTGTAATGTTCTTATTCATACTGTATGCATAGGATTACTTTTAGAACTCAGACTTGATATATACATATTGTTTACAACATATAGGTATATGTTATAGTGGCAATTGAGATAGTGAAAATCCATATATTCCATAATTCAATCATAATCATAGCAAAATGCAAAAATTTCTTAGCAATTTTACCTCTTTATTTATTTGTCAAATGGGAAATGCATATACATTGATATTACATTAGGAAAATCTACCGGATGTCATAAATAAGGACTTTTTTGACATTCTCTTGAAATTTAAGGGTCTTTCTTGTACAATGAACAAACTTAAGAGACCAAACTTGTATTTTTGATATTTACAAGGGTATAAAGTGTCATTTCTTCAAAGTTGAGGGACCCTTGTATATCTTCAATTCTTCAAGGACTTCCATGAAAATTCATCATTCGGGTCCGGTTCTTTGTGTGGCTTCATTTCTGTGTTTGTTTTTGCTTGTATCTTGTGATCTTTTGTCTTTTACACGATATTACCTAAAATACACAAACGAACAAACACAAGTATATTTCAAGGTATTTATGACATTTTTATGCATTTTAAGCCTGGTCTGGATGATAAGACTATGTATAATTGCAGTCTCATCTGGGCACATGTACATACTTTCGATGAACTTTTTTTCAATCACCTATGAGAAAATCATATATGATTCGTATCACGAATCATATATATCTTTTAGAAATCATATATGATTCCTATCACGAATCATGTATGATTTCAAAAAATCATACATGATTCGTGATACGAATCATATATGATTTTCTTATACGTGACATAAGAAAAAAATTCAAAAAAAAAAGTTCGGCGAAAGTATATACATGTGCCTCTCGATAGAAATATGGTTTAATTCTCGTCGTGATGATGTATTTTTTGTCGCTTGACGATTTACCATTCGATATTTAATTTTTAAAAAAAAGTAGTGGGAAGTGGGTTTTTAAAAAAATGAGTGGTTGTGATTGGTTGATTGGGTTTATGATATGTTATGGGTTTACATTTATCTCAACTCTATTATAAAAGAAGCAGTAATATTTGATGTGGGTAGTCTACTAATTCTGATGTGTGTAGTTAATTACTCTAAGCTTGCATGAAAGCTTTGAAACTTCTTAAGAGAAGATTTATGGTTCGGGGGAAGCTACCAAAGCTTCTAAATGAGTAATATGTATCATGAATTAAGGGGAATCTAATTCAGAAGCTTCTCCTTATCCAGATAGTATGGGTTACCAAGTACATGCCTATTACAGTACGTGAAAACTAGAAGGGATGATTGATTAGTTTACCGATTAATATTACTTTTTCAAAAATAATTACTTATTAAAATGATAGATCCGAGTTTATATTAAATCTATTTGCAAGCAATATAAAGCACAAGTAATAATAACTAACGAAAAATGTAAATGATAAGTAACGAAAAAGTAATAAAAGATGGAAGGAGCAATCAAACCATAAGATCGAGATTTATACTCGTTTAACTACGAACCTTCTCTTCGCCCTACTCCACTCCCCGAGTATCCTTCTCGAGATTTCACTATGTCAACAAGCTCCCTTATGGCGGAGAAAACCGTTTACACGTATCTTACACCATTTATTGACACAAAGCTAGATGTTGAGTCCCAATCTTAGCTACAACCAATCTACACTCGTATTTCCTCTCGTGGGAAATAATAAAAAGATCTCTCGATCTATCTACTACATACTTAAACACAAGATCACACCGGGTAACAAGTATTTTCACACCATGAAAATACACTAAAAAAAACTACACAATTATCTAAACTACTAGACCTTACAAGATCATACACAAATATACAACAAATGTATGATGTACAACAATGAACATTCTAATATGAACATTTACTTCACTACTTAATTTTTTGAGAAATCATAAGTATTCTTCTTTTGCTTAAATTGGATGCCAAAGAATTGGATCACTTGTAAACAAATTAATACAAGTTATATGATCAAATGAATGAAGAATTAGAAAGAAAGATTTAGAAAGTGGGTGGTTTGGTTTCTTAGAGGTATTTGATCAAGTAAAATAGTGGGTTATTTATGCTAAGAGGTCAAGCATGTGAGTGAAGCCGGTGCACTAAGCAACACAGCCAGTGCACTTAGCAAAGTGCACTGACGGCCTAATCTAGCCTACCGGCTAGACTAGACGCTTCCTTTTGACTTTTATGATCTACGATATATTCGAGTTTTCCGGGACTCCTGATCATTGATCCTTTTATGATCTATGATATATAAAAAAATAGATATATTTAATGAATTTAGTTCTCGGTTTAGACTGTCAAAATCCTAATTAAATTGAAAACTGAATAATAATTCAGTTTGGTTTGGGTGTTGCAATTTCAGGTCGTTATTTTCGATTCGGTTTTAATTTTTTGTTTATTCGGCCGAAAGAACACCCCTAAATACATAACACTTAAAGTTGGATCATATTTATTTGTAAGTCTTGCTAAATGAGCTTCCATACACCGGTCACATTTAGTGTTGGATCATACTTTTAAGTCTTGCTAAGGGGTTGTTTGATTGGTGCTTAAGTGTGTAACTCAGCACTGAATGTTGAGTCGGTCAGTTACAAGAGTGTTTGATGAGAAAAAAAACCATCACTGAATGACCAATACAGTACTGACCGATTCCCAAATATTGGGAAGCAAATCACTCGGCACTTTGTTGCCACTTGCCACTTAATAATATTTATACTAAAATATTATTTTATTCTTTTAAACCAATAGGTGTAGTGTAACTAATATATATGTTTCTTCTTTAGAAAATATTATAACACTATTTGAATTAGCAAATGAATTTCGTGAATTATAAAAGGGAACATATCACGGTGTCAAAATGTTCTTTTCACTTTCAACCAATGTTTTGAAACCCGGGTTTCAAAATGACCTGGTCGAGTTATCAGGTCAACTCGGGTTAACTCGGTTTTCTAAAAAAAGTTTTTTTATATATATTTTTAATAATTAGCAAAATTTATATATAAAAACCAAAAAAGTTCCCGTAATATTAAAAATATAAATTATTTATCAATCAATATAATATGTAAAAATAAAATTTCGTCACAAATACGTAAAAAAAAATTATTTTTGTTAAAACCGGAAAAAATAAAAACCGGCCGAGTCTCGAGAACCGGGTTGAACCGAGTCACCCCAAAACCCAAAATCCCAAACCCGATGGGTCGAGCCGGATTTCAAAAATGTAAAACACGGGTCAATATAACAATCTTTTTTTTTTGGAACCAAATGAACCGATTGACCCGACCAGGTTAACCCGAGTTTCAAAACAAATTGAATATTTTGATTCTTTGTATTAGAGAAAAACAAAATTATCACTACTTAATACTTCTTTGAACGCAAAAACAAATATTTTTATTAAGCACAAATATTAATATAGTGATTTTTTTAATCATTCAGATTGTTCTATTACTAGTCACCAAACAACAAAAACAAATTCATCCCCAGAATCTTTGAATCATTCAGAATTATTAATCATTCAGCGTTAAATCATTAAATTTTATCAAACAGCCCCTAAATAGGCTTCCACACATTATCATAATTAGTACAGACGCCTTGGAGTAAAGTAGCTAACCATTAACTGTTTATTTAAATCTTTTTGCATGATATCATAGTAGAGTAACAAACTTGAATTATTTACTTAGGGAATGTACTCCTTTGAAGTTGGGTCACAAATACACATCGACTATCTTTGTTCTTCTTTGTCGAGTAGAATTACATAGTAATTAAACATTTGAAGTTTAAGTACATGCCTTCGTTTAAAAACTTGGAATTAGCTGAAGGTGTTGGAAGTTTTATCATTTAGGCATATCGACATCTATAGCCTAAGAAGGCCATTACATAACTGGGTAACAAAAATGGTGGGCACATTGGTAAGATGCACACATCTAAACTTTACAATGCATAGTTTTTGTTCATTTAGAAAAAACTCGATATTTCACTATGTGCACAAGTTCTTTTGAGGCGAAAAAAACCGTTTACATGTAGCTAACACCATTTATTGACACAAAGTTAGATGTCAAATCCTAATATAAGCCACAACCAATCTACACTCGTATTTTCTTTCTTGAGAAATACTAAAACGATCTCTCGATCAATCTACTACATACTTATACACAAGATCACACCGGATAACAAGTATTCTCACACTTTGAAAATACACTCAAGAACTACACAATTATCTATACTACTAGAACTCACAGGATCATGTAAGCAAGTTTTATAAGTGTAAATATTAGCATCAAATATAAATGATGAACACATCAAAAACATTATGTCACAAGATCTTAGAATAAGATAATAACCACATAGATAAGATGAAAGAGATAACATACCGGAAGCCGTAGCGGATGTTGACATGATGTAAACAACACTTAGAATACGACTATTTTCTCTCCGTTAACCCAACTTAAGTGTAGAGAGCTTTGATGGATAGCTATGTTATACTACTTGTGTGTGTTTTGGGTAGGGAGGGGACTAGTGTATATATAGGTCTTAAGATTAGTATCTCCATGAATACTAAACATGTAACGGTCAAGAAACTTTATGTACCATTAGGAGCATTCATCATACAATTTGAATTATTTGACTACACTTAAGTACATATATATAACCTACAATTCAAATATGGGATGATAATGACTTCTTAATAAAATGTCATAATCTTACATTCTCCCACTTGACATGATATTCCTATATGGTACAACATAAGGCTAGCAAATCAAATCTTATTAACCGTCATGATAAGTATCTCGACATAACAATCTACATAATGGGGATTATGGCGGTCATACACATAATTTCTTGTATACTTCCTTCCATATATCACATTATGAGTTTATCATGCTAGATTCATAAGTTATATACAAATAACATACGGTCCACATACATGCTATGAAAATACATAAATTTCTTATCCCACCATAATTGCATGCTTAACATAATGAATAAGAAATAAAATCATAAACATTTTTGTTTGAGCTCAAGAGTGTTAGAACATCATAACTAGTTATCAATACAACCAAGACCCAACCTAGGAACATGTTGCATAAATGCCTTTGGTGGTAAACCCTTGGTAAGAGGATCCGTAATCATTAGATCCGTACTAATATGTTCGAGATACACTCTTTGTTTCGGAACTTCTTCTTTCACGATAAAGAATTTTATATCCATGTGTTTTGCACCTTTAGAGTATTTATCTTTCTTTAGAGAAGAAAATTGTAGCGGTATTATCACAATACATTTTCAGCGGCTTGCTTATAGTGTCGACAACCCCAAGCCCTGAAATAATTTTTCGCGGCCATAATGCATGAATAGTAGTCTCATAACAAGCTACAAATTCTGCTTCCATAGTAGATACAGCAATGGTAGATTGTTTGGCACTTTTCCAGGAAATGGCTCCTTGAGCCAGTTGGAACACATAACCAAACGTTGACTTTCCACTATCCTTGCATCCAGCATAATCAGAATCAGCATATCCAACCACTTCCAAGTGATTAGACCTCTTATAATTAAGCATATAATCTTTTGTTCCTTGAAGATATCTCATTACTTTCTTTGCAGCTTTCCAGTGATGAATATCGGGATTACTTTGATATCTACAAAGCATTCCGATCGCAAAACTGATGTCGGGTCTAGTGCAGGTATGTAGATACATTAAACTTCCCACAACCGAAGCATATGGAATATTTTCCATTTCATTTCGTTCCACATCATTCTTTGGACATTGTTTAAGACTAAACGTGTCTCCCTTTTGAATAGGGACTATAACATCCGAGCATCTGCTCATATTGAATCTCTCAAGAATTTTATCGACATAGGCTTTTTGAGACAATCCTAATATACCTTGAGATCTATCACGGAATATTGAAATTCCAATCACATAGGATGCCTCACCCATATCTTTCATTTTGAAATTCTTAGAGAGATATTCTTTAGTCTTACGCAATAAACCAAAGTCATTAGTCGCAAGCAAGATATCATCAACATATAGAACCAAAAATATAAATTTGCTCCCACTGATCTTGCGGTATATGCATCGATCAACGTTGATTTCTTCAAAACCAAAAGATGCAATGCTATCATTAAACTTAATATACCATTATCTAGAAGCTTTTTTTAAGTCCATATATTGATTTCTTTAATTTACACACCATATTTTCTTTACCATCAATGGAAAACCCTTCAGGTTGTTCCATATAAACTTCCTCCTCAAGATTTCCATTCAAAATGGTAGTTTTCACATCCATTTGATGTAGCTCTAAGTCAAAATGGGCCACTAATGCCAATATTATTCTCAACGAATCCTTCTTTGAGACGGGTGAAAAAGTCTCATTGTAATCAACACCACTTTTCTGAGTACAACCTTTGGCTACAAGTCTTGCTTTATATCTTTCAACATTGCCTTTAGAGTGGCGTTTGGTCTTATAGACCCATTTACACCTAACTGGTTTAGAACCTTCTGGAAAGTTTACAAGATCCCAGACTTTATTTTGAGCCATTGATTCTAACTCTTCTTTCATAGCGTTAATCCATAATTTAGACTTATCACTTTTTATGGCTTGTGAAAATGATACAGGGTCATTATCAATACCAATATCAAAATCTGTCTCTTGTAAGTAAACAATATAATCATCAGAAATAGCTGATTTTCTAACCCTTGTAGGTTTGTTCAATGCTATTCCAACTGGTTCACTTGTTTGAGTTGGCAAGTTATTTTCTTCATGGGGTATTTGTTCATTATTCAAATGTTGTTCTTGATGTTGAGATACAAGAACAACATTTGGTGTAGGTGTGGATTTATAAACATTCATGGAGATGGGTCATCATCCCTTATTTCATTAATATCCACAACTTGATTTTCAACACTCCCACTAACTTCACCATTTTTCAGAAATTTGGCATTGCCTGTTTCAACAATTCTAGAACTGTGGTTTGGACAATAAAACCTATACCCTTTGGACTTTTCTGGGTAACCAATGAAGTAACCGCTAACGGTTCGAGAATCCAATTTCTTTTCTTGTGGATTGTAAACCCGTGCTTCTGAAGGACAACCCCAAACATGCAGGTGTCTCAGACTAGGTTTCCTTCCAGTCCATAACTCAAATAGAGTTTTAGGAACTGACTTACTAGGAACCCTATTTAATAGATACAATGTGGTTTTAAGTGCATATATCCACAAACTTTGGGGTAAAGATGATTTACTGATCATGTTCCTAACCATCTCCATTAATGTTCTGTTTCACCTTTCTGCCACCCCATTTTGTTGTGGTGTACCCGGCATAGTATATTGAGCACATATGCCGCGAATTTCGAGGAATTTTACAAAGGGGCCAGGACATTGTCCAGATTCATCATATTTTCCATAATATTCACCACCTCTATCAAATCTTACGATCTTTACTTTTCTATCTAGTTGCCTCTCAACCTCGTTTACAAACACCTCGAGGGCATTTATAGATTGAGATTTTTCATGCAGCAAAAAGACATATCCATAACATGAAAAATCATCTATAAAGGTGATAAAATATTTTTCTCCAGTGAAGGATGGAGTATCAAATGGTCCACAAATATCAGTGCGTATAATTTCAAGGAGATCGCTGCTACTTGTGGCACATTTCTTGTTGTGTTTGGTTTGCATTCCCTTAATGCATTCCACACACAAGCCAAAATCGGTGAAGTACAGATTTGGTAGAATATCGTTCTTCACCAATATTTGTAATCTTTCTTTGGATATATGACCTAAACGTTTATGCCACAAGAATACAGAATTTTCATTCACCATACTACGTTTTATTCCAATATTATGTTCAACAGTAAATAGAGATTGAGAAAAAACATCATCAAGTTTTAATTTATATAAATTATCAATAAGAATACCATAAACAACAAAAGATTTATTCTTATATAAATTAAAACGACCATTTCCACCACCAAAAGTATATCCACTAACATCAAGTCTCGGAATAGAAATTAAATGTCAAGAAATTGAAGGTACATAGAGAGTATTCATTAGATCCAAGTGAAACCCGGTATCTAACTTCAGACGATAAGTCCCTACGCCTTCAATTGGGGCTTTCATTCGGTTCCCCATAAGGAGAAAGTTATTAGTTGTGCTTATGGTTTGGATTTTAAGGAATCCCCGCATAATATTGGAAACATGAGTAGTAGCACCAGAATCAAACCACCAAGTATTAGAAGGAACTTCAGACAAATTTGATTCAAAGCATACAGAAACATAATGTATACCTTTCTTTTCGAACCAAGCCTTACGCTTGAGACAATCCTTTTGGAAATGCCCCTCTTTCTTGCAAAATTTGTATTTGTTGTCCCATTGTTCCTTCTTTTCACTAGTAGCAACCTTCGACGTTGTAGCATGTTACTTCTTCTTAAAGTTCTTGGGTTTTGGTTTGAACTTCTTATCAACTCCTTGATTCACCAAGTTAACGGAGTGAACTCTTTGTTTCTTTAGTCGTGATTCCTTTTGAATAAGCTTACTGGACAGTTCATCATTATTCCACTTATCCTTTAATGTGTTATAATTGATGTGGAACGGTCCATATTCAGAAGAAAGTGAATTCATAATGAATTACACCAAGAAAGAGTCATCCACATTCATACCCAGTGTCTTAAGTCTTGTCGCGTTATTTGTCATGTCTAGGACATGTTGCTACATACTCTTTGAACCATCAAATTTCATGGTGGTGAGTTCAGCCATAAGTGTCCCTGCTAGTGCTTTGTCAGCAGAACGAAACTTCTCTTCCACTAGCATAAGAAAATCTTTAGCATTCTGATTTTCAATGCTATGAAGACTAGGCTTAATGTTGTTGGCAACTGACATCCGCATAAAGTTCAAACAGAGTCTGTTAGACCTTGTCCACGCCTTATGGTATGCTTTTTGAGCCTCTGTACTTTCATTGATAAGGTCAGCAGGCCTATCCTCCAATAGCGCCAAGTCAAGATCCAAAGCACCTAAGTGGAAAGTGACTTGTTCGCTCTATTCGGAGAAATTCACACCGGTAAACAAGGTAATAGAAGAGGCTTGAGAGTGAAGGTTAATTGCTGCAAAAAATATATATGCTTACTAATTAAAAAATGTGAGATAAATAATTTAAATATATATTATTGGTCTCCTTTGGGTAAATACAACAATATATCATCATTATTAAAATGCAATAAAACTTTATATGAAAATAGAATATACTTTGTCAAATGTATAAAGCATCTTTGGATAACTACACACACATGACAAAAGTGTACTAATTTTCAACATTCAATATATTAGTTATAGAATAACAATTTTCCTTTGGGCAAATTTATAGTTTCTATCAACTAATAAAATGTATAATAGCATTCTTTAAAACAACGTGAATAATATGACTGCAAATTTAATATTAACTTGGCCACTTTGGTGACTAACAAATCAATATCACTTAATGTCATATAATACAATTTAAATAAAAATTCATGAATATTTCAAACACATAAGAGTTACAAATAATTTAATTTTGTAACGTGAACTCTTAAATGCAATAATAAAAATTTATGTCTAAAAAAATCATGAATGAAGATTTAAGACATATAAATTTTAAAAATAATACATATATCAAACTTCGTAACATCAAACTATTAAAATAATAAATTAATGACCAACTTTAACATGCCTTTAATTGATATTTAAAGTATACGGATGTTACAAACAATATATATTTTAAATAATGTAACATCAAATTAATAGATGACTAATTTTAAAAAGGCATTAATTGAGATTTAATACAAAAAAAATGTTACAAAAAAATAAATTTTAAACTTTGTGACATCAATTCTTATAATAATATCATACGTACTATTAACTTGCACATTCATATTATGTTAACAGTGACCATTCATAATTTAATGAAAAAATACCATTGCATTCTTAATTTATTGATCTTGCCATATGTATAAAAGAGAAACAATTAACAATAGTTTCAAAATTTCGTTTGGATACTTTTTAGTGTAAACAAATGTCATATAATCTCGTGCATACAAGTATCATTATAGCATATATTTGTTTTATGATCAATTCATAGATGCATGTCTAACTAAAAAAACATCATATGCAATAGTTTAATTCCTTCGTAAATAACAAGCAACTAAAGCAAATATTTAATATCATAACATCATGGCAAGAAAAAATAAAAAATGACATGTTTTTCATTAATGCGGAAGTTTTCAATTCATCAAATAAGTAAAACCAGTGACTTATACAAAACAAATAAACATAAATCAAGTAAGCAGAATACTCATTTTGAATTTATGTTGACTTAAACGCTTCATAAGCACATCCTATATAAGGATATTCATTTTGTTTCAAATTGTGTTAAAAAATGTGCATGATATTGATTATCACATTAAGATATAATACATGATACTCATTTAGTTTCAAACAGTGACAAAAAAAATGTACATGTAACCATATCATGCAATACATACGTATACAATTTGTTATTATCAATATAATACGGATTAAAATCTTATTCAAATACCTTGGCTCTAGATACCACATGTAAGCAAGTTTTATAAGTGTAAATATTAGCATCAAATATAAATGATGAGCACATCAAAAATATTATGCCACAAGATCTTAGAATAAGATAATAACCACATAGATAAGATGAAAGAGATAACATACCGGAAGCCGTAGCGGATGTTGACATGATGTAAACAACACTTAGAATACGACTAGTTTCTCTCCCTTAACCCAACTTAAGTGTAGAGAGCTTTGATGGATAGCTATGTTATACTACTTGTGTGTGTTTTGGGCAGGGAGGGGACTAGTGTATATATAGGTCTTAAGATTAGTATCTCCATCAATACTAAACATGTAACGGTCAAGAAACTTTATGTACCATTAGGAGCATTCATCATACAATTTGAATTATTTGACTACACTTAAGTACATATATGTAACCTACAATTCAAATATGGGATGATAATGACTTCTTAATAAAATGTCATAATCTTATAGATCATACATAAATATACAACAAAAGTATGATGTACAACAATGAACACTCTAATATAAACATTAAACTTTAATACTTGATCTTTGGAGAAATCACACGTATTCTTTTCTTAATCAAAGTGAATGTCAAAGAATTGAATCACTTGTAAACAAATTAATACAAGTTATATGATCAAAGGAATGAAGAATTAGAAAGAAAGATTTGGACATTAAGTTTTCTGATTTTTCATGAGGTATTAATAAGTGTGAAAACACTTATCCTTTTGCCACTAAAATCAAGGAAAAACAAGACCGAATCATGTGTTTTATATCAATAAAGTCGGAATTACGCATGGTTTTGTGTTTTTGTGTTTAAATAGGTACAAATGATCAAAAGGAATGAAAATACGGGATTTCACGGTCAAATGTTGAAGAAAAGTCCAAGAAAGAGACGAAGACAAAGTCAAAAGACCAAAAGTGTGCCCAAGTTCACGAAAACCGGCTAAATCAACACGAGCTTAAAGAAAAAGATCGAGAAAACCAAAATCGAGCTCGTTTTTAGTGGAATTAATATTTTATGGAGTTTACTGGGCTTGTGGATTCTGCATATGGGTTAATGGGCTTAAAAGCCCATGAGGAAGCTTAATATTGCTTGTTTAATAAACAATTGGGCCAAGCCCATTTATCTTAAAAATGGAACGGGTATAATTATTTGCTTGGTCCATAACTCAAAAGAGAAGGTCAAAGGAAAACCTTTTATTCACTCAGCCTTGGACAGTCAACAACATTTATAATCCTCACACACGTAACTCCCACTCTCACGTGCACTCACCCACACCTGATCATCCCACTCACGTTTAATAAAAAAAATGTTTTTACTTTACCCCAAACCCTTTTCGATACACACAAGAAAACACAATTCACTGCTCCCTTTTCTCTCCCCAACACACCTCCATCTCCATTTTTACCCATACCTTAAATTTATAAATCAAAAAAAATTACTCATATTAATTTAGGGCTTTTACCCTAAATGAGTAATTCACACAAAGGGAAATAAATCCCCCCAAGAATCGAAGTCAAACACCCACTGGTGGTCCTCAATCCAACGTGGCAACCCTTCTTTGTTTGATTGGCTAATTAAGCCATGTTGGCAATCCGTGTGGGAAGGAAGAATCTCAGCCATTGGATAAAGAAAGAAGAAAAAAAAGAAGAGATATGCGGCCAAGATTAAAGAACTTGGGCACCAAGACTCATCAAATGGGGATTAGGGTTTTCCTATAAATCCCCCCAAAAAAACTTGTAATCAGTAGTCCATGTTTTATTTTTCTTTCTTTAATTTACTGTTTTTTTTAAATTAATTAGGAGTAGGATTAATTTAGATTTAATTTTAAGCAAAGTAGTTTAGGATTTATGTAATTTTAAATTTTAGTTAATGTAATTTTTTTTAATATTAATGGAAAAGTTTGATTTCTACTGTTCGTCTCAATTTAATTTATTGCAAATCTCACTTTATTTTAATTTTTAAATATTGTTTCTGGAACGGTTCTCGTTATTATTATCATTTAAAAAAAATAATAAAAAAAATAAAAAAAAATAAAAAAAAAATATCTGTTCGAGGGAATGGTTACTGTGCGAGAGCTTTTGATGATGATTCGAGTTGAAGTTGATGATTAAGGTGTTGGTTTCGATCTGGGTTCAAAGACGGCTCAGCGCCGATCTTCTCCTCAACGGAATCGTCGCAAGTTTCATCTTCTTGTCTTTATTATTTTTATTTAGTTTAGATTAATTTCCTGCTTGTTTATCATTATTTGCTTTTGTTTGGATTGGAGTAGTATCTGTTTGATTATTAAGTCTGTTTGAATCTGCTTATTGTTTGATTTTGATTTCGGTTGGCTTTTGGATGCTTATTTAGTTACTTATTTAAATAGTACTATTTGGTTATTATCTGCTTATGAATTTTGTCTGTTTGGATTTCGAGTATTTTGGATTTGCTTATCTTTACTTATTGGTTTAAGTTTAGGACTGTTATTGTTTTTTTAGAGTACTCAGCTTATTAGTTTTTTTTTATTAAGTTCTGACCTGTTTGGATCTACTTATAATTATAGCTTATAATTAGAAGTGTAGGCTTTTTCATATTGCTTTTTCATATGCTTAATGCTTATTATTGAGTAGTTTTAGATCTGCCTGTTTGTTTTTATTGATGTTTAGTTTTGGAATTTAGCTTATTTTTTTAATTGATCCAGCTTATTTTTTGTTTACCTGCTTTTCGTCTAGGATTTATGTGCTTATTTTAATTGCTTATTGAGTTTTTCAGCTTATTTAGTTTATTTCATGTGTTGGTGATGTGCTTATTTCGGCTTAACTGTTTGCCTATTATAATCAATGCTTTTTGATCTGCTTAGGTTTCGTTTGATAGGTTTCGTTTGGCTAGTTGTTCGAATCTGCTTATAGTTTGTTATAGGATCTTCTTTTTAGTTTTTATTACTGTATAAATTCAACAGACCCAATTGATCTGAGGGATTCAATCTGTTTGGTTTATAAACTGTCCAAAAATTCCAAGTAAAAAGTTGTTAGCCAAAAATATTGTCTGTCAGAGGGCTCGAACCCCTGACCTCTCGTTTACAAACCAAACAACCTAACCAACTCCTCTAGTATCACTTTTGTGTTCTTTTATGAGTTTAGTAATTAATATAGTTAATTTTTTTAAATTGGCAGTTTTTAATAGTTTAATTAGTGTTAAGTTTTGTTAAAATTTAATTAAATAGTTTTTAAAATTGACTTATTTTAATTTCGATTTATTCAGTTTTTATAAAAATACAAAAAGACAAAAAGAATATTTTATTTACTTTCTTTAAAGTAGTTTAAATTACTTTAATTTTCAAAATATTTGTATTTACTTTTATAATTTTAAATTTGTTTTCATTTTGTTTTGTTTATTTAAAAAAATAGCTTTTTATTTAAAAGTCTTTAATATAGTTTTTAATTAAGTTTTTATTCTAAATTAAATTTTCATTTAAAAGTTTTTAAAAGTGTTTAGTTTTTTTTTTTTTTTTTAAAATAGCTTTTGCATTAGTTTAAGATAGATTTTTAAATAGTTTTCCTTTAAAATTTTTCTTATTTAAATTAGCTCAATTTTTAAATTAGTTTAATTTTTTATATTTTTAAATTAGATTAAAAAGAATTTAATATTTATTAATTTAAAAATACCAAAAATATTATTTACCAAAAACAAAGTTAAGTCGAATCGTTAAACCGGAAATCAATTCGACTGAGTCGAGGACGATAATAGAAATAAAAAGGGTAAACAAAATCTCTTTTTTCAAAATGGCGCCGCTGCCGCTTCGCTCGTACGATTGACGATTTTTCGTGAAGACGTTTGGATTTTGGGATCCGTTCTTTTTGAACGTTACGTTTCTTGCAACAAAATCAAAAATACAAAAAAATCAAAAACTTAAAAATACAAAAAAAAAAATCAAAAAAATCACAAAAGCAATTTCTTTCCTAAGAATTGCACCAAAAAAAATTAAAAAATCCAAAAGTAATACTTTTTCCTAAAAGTATTACACCAAAAATATTACGTATTAGTGTTAATTTTTTCGATTTCTTTCGATTTTTCTTGTGTATATATATTTTTCTAAAAAATACAAAAATATTCTTCTTTATCCTCTATCGGGTTTAATTCTTTTTCTCAACCCCTCTTATTTTTAATTCTTCATGGATTCGTCTTGCGTACGGTGTGGGAGACCATGGCATGGTTTTCAAACATGTCAATGGTGTACTTGTGAGCGGTGCGGTTTTGATATCGACAATACACAATTTGGATTTTGTCCATTTTGCAATTCAAAAAATTCGTACTTCTCCTCTTACAATACTTTCTCACCCCCTCCTGTCTATGACAATCCCTATCCGCAACATGAACCGGGTTTTTCTCAATACCCGTGTTGCAATCATTGTGGGGGCCCTCACGATACTTCTTATTGTCAACCAATGAATTATGAGCCACATCCGTGTTATAATTCCGGTTTTCAAAATTTTGAACCCCCACATCCCACCCTCAATCATCAATCCTCTCAGAGAATTCAACAAATCAATGCTTTGAATGACGAAAGAAAAGCCCTTCTTTTGCAACTTCATGACGGCTTAATTCGACTGACCGAGACTTTGGAAGAGCAACAACGACAACGACAAGAGCAAGTATCTAATCTTAGTGATTATACTCCTCCTCTTGTGAGTTCTTACTATTATGATGATGATGACGATGAGAATTCTATTTCTTGGAATGATCTTTGTGCTCAATGTCCTAGTGCAATTGTAATTCCTTCTCTCGACTTGCCGGCTCTCGAGCCTAAGGATTCAACCACTCCTATTCTCGATTCTTCCACTACGGAGACCGATGCCTCTCTCATCATGGGGGATGAGGGTCTTATCACTATTCCTTGCGATGAGATTCTTATTCCAATCCAAAGTGAGCCTACGGTTGCTTCCGACAGTGACGATGAGTGTGAATCTCTTTCTAGTGATGATTCATTACCTCCCACCGACATCTTGGGAGACGATTCTTTGGCTTTCTCTAATCCTCTTTTTGATCTCGATGATGATTTTACTTCTATTGATGACGAGTCACTATCCGATAAAGACGTTCAAAAGGAAAATTTCAAGATTTATTCGAACCCTTTATTTGATTTTGATGACGCCTACATCTCTAGTGAGGTGAATCCTCTCTTTAAAGAGGGGATTGAGGACATTGATAGCTCCGACTCTCCTGCTATTGATGAGCATTCGTTGTTCGCCATGCCACCTCCCATCGTAGAGGAGGTGGAGAGATTTGACCCTACCTTCCGTTTGATTCGGTCTGGAGAGGTGACGCGGGTGGTCGATATTTCTTCTGATATTTCTCATATTATGTTGCCACCCCGTCCTACTGCGTGCACACCCAAGCAGGTGATGTATCGCTTTTACTCGCCTCATTTCATACCGGGAAATGAGGATGAGTGTTTTGATCCTGGAGGAGACGTTGATGTTGCTATTACTTGTGATGTTTTACCGGTTACCCCATCGACTCTTGCTTTGAGTTTCTATCAAGTGTCCTCGGGTGACACTTTGATATCTTTTTCTCCCACCCTCCCGCCCTTGGCGAAGACGAGTATTCTTAAGGATCGCCTTTATACCTATTTCTCGTATGTTATAAGAATCCTTCTGTTTTTCTTCACTTATACTGTGGATTCTTCTTCTTTATTCTCATCCGGTAATGAGGATAAGATCTTTGACCCTGGCATATCTGTTTTGAGCCAGTGGTGATTCTCTTGCTCCCCCATGGACCATTTAATTCGGGGTCGAGTCAGGCTCGTGACTCGGTTAACAAAAACAAGCGCTTCTCGGGAGGCAACCCGATGATCTATCCTTTTTATTTATTTTCTAACATAAGTGTAGGGGCGTGTGCTTCTCTCCATGTGTGCTTGTTGGTATTTGTTTTTGTGTGCAGGGTTTCCTTGGATCGAGAAGACTTTCAGAGGGTTGATGTTGCTGTTTTCCATCATCTTCTTCATTCAGTCTCCGATCGATCTTCATGTCTATATCAGGGGAGTACTTAGTTCTTATATTTATCCATGCATATCTGATTGTGTTCTCCTTCTTACACTTGGAATTCTAGCATTAGCCTTTTGTGTTCTTAAGTGTAGGGGTAACACCTTATCACTTTTGAACATTGAGGCCAATGTTCGGTTCTAAGTGTAGGGGGTTTATATCATATTGCTCATATTCATGCCTACTTGTTTGCCCTCTTGCATCCTATTTTGATCAAATGTCTGTTTTTATTTTATTTTATTAATAATAATAAAACGTTTTTGACCGTGCGTGATTGACTTGTCCCGTAGGCTAGAACAAAGGGGATCCTGACTCTGCCTGAGTGTTGATTTGGCTGCTCCCTTAACTTTTAGACTAAGCTTTTAGGAATTGTGCAAATAAAAATGCTAAACGTGGAGTAGTTGGTTCTCTTTAGAGCTTATATGAATAACCTGTGGTTTTTTCTCTGAGATTGTAACTAGACTTAATAAGTGTGTTTTTTTTTCAAGCCTTTGAACGTTAAAAATTGTGTTGTTATGCAAAAATAAGTTCTTATCCGATTTTGATATAGAGTCCTAGTTCAACTTTTTATTTAAATTTGAGTGAAAGCATACTTTCTTAAATTTGAAATAATGTCGAGTGAAAAAAAAATGTTGAAAAAAAAAAAGTCGAATCGAAAAAAAAAAAAAGAAAAAAAGAAAAAAAAAAGAAAAAAAAAGAAAAAATTTGAAAAAAAGAGAGAAAAAAAATATATTTGAAAAAAAAGAGAGAAAAAAAAATATATGAATATGAGTTTTATGTTTTTGTTGCTTTATTTATAATTGTGAGAAACTTGCTTTTTCTCAAATTTAAATCCGAAGTTGAACTAGAATTCGTCAATTTTTTATAAGAGTTTAGACGGTAATTGAGAATGTAGAAGTCAAAGGTCCCGTGAGCTCCGATACTATTCTCGAGGGTGTAAAAACCTAGCCTCCTAAGCTTTGCTAAAGGACAAGCTGAGAAGAAAGTCTGGAGTGATCTCTCCTTTGAATCTTCATTCTCTAATTACCGTCGTTGTTTTTCATCTAAGTGTCTTTTATTAGCTTAGCGGTGATTTCAAGAGCTTTGATTTCAAAATCTCGCCAATCCCGGTACTATTCTCCCCGGGCACTTAAATCTCGTCATTTTCGGTGAGTCTAATATTCCACTTAGATGATTAGCAACCATGACAAATGTCGATTTGAACGATCAAAAATTTGAAAATGAACACACTTGCCTAATCTTTTATAATTATAGGAGTGAAAAGTTATATTTACATAGGTTATTAGTATAAGTAGTGTTAGCATTTTGCCAAAACGTTTGCACAAGGAATTTTAGTTTAGTTGAGAGTAATAAAAAGAGGATGACGATATTTATTCCCTGGAGACACCCAGTTTGCGTGTTTCCCGTTCTATGATCCTTATACCTAGAATAAGAAGTCGAGCATGGCGGGTCACAAATTTATTTTTATTTTTATTTTAAAAAAAAATATAATAATAAATAAATAAATTTTCGAATAAAGTATTTTTTAATTGTTATTGAACTTAACGTTTGTGATAATAGTTGCTTGGGGGCAAGCAACGTTTTAAGTGTAGGGGTGTGTTAAACACGGAATTAGTCATGATTTTAGTGTTATATCCCTTCATTTTTGGTATAATAAATAGCAAAACGGGTATTTTTAGTGCATTTATCGTTTATATGTGTTATTTATTATTGTAGGTACGAATAATAAAGAAAAGGAGCAAAAACGAAGAAAAAGACCAAAAACGAGCACGAGATATAGAAAGAGCACGGAAAATCGAGTTTGACGGTGCATTCGTGTTTTATTGGGTCGACCCGACACATTTAAATGGGTCGAACCGACCCATTAATACATCTTAAGCCTAGCAGCCCACTATTTAGCCAACAGCCAATATGGCCCAACATTATGGATGCAGGCCCACCAAGACAAGCCCAGCGAAGCATTAGGCCCAAAAGAAAAAGTCCATCTCACAAAAAAAAAAGGAGAGATGAGAACAGTGGCGTATATATGATGCAACATTCCATCTTTGTATTTTTTTTCTTTCAGTTCCATATTATTCGTAGGGTAATAGTAGTGTACTTTTTAGGTAGATGGAGATTTATATAAAGCTTACAACATACGCAGAATTCATTCCATATGTTTTTTTCCTTCGTTTTGTTTTATGCAGTAGATTAGATAGATTATTTTCGGTTCTTGTTTCCTTTAATTATTCTGTCTTTTTTTAATCATTTTCAGTAGTATTAGATTTTATAAACACTCAATCTCAGCAATCTACTTTTTGCTTGAAATCCCAGTTAATGAGAAGTTTTAGTTTCAGATAATGATGTTTTTTTTTTTTGAAATAGCTTTAGTTTCCAAGTTATTTTGATATTTCGTTTGTTGAAAAAAAAATTAAAAAAAATTAAAAAATAAAAAGGTTGTTTACTTCGGTTGATTTCGATCTCATAGTGGGTTGATGTTTTTCGATTGATGTTATTGTTTGCTTTTTTTTTGAATTCGGTGCCTGGAGATTATATGAGATATCGGTTCGAGTAAGATGACGAAATCGGATGATGTGGGTTTGTGATGCAGTTGAAGCGTAGCTTCATAGTTTTGATAACTTGTGGTTTTTGAATCAAAGAGTAGTATCGCTAGTGGTTCGGTTCAATAGCACTACGACATCAGCGGGCTGGCTTGGACGTCGGGTATAACTCTTGTTAATTTTCTGCAAATTATAGTCTAGTTTTATTAGGCAAAACTGTGCATACCAAATTGGTCATAAATTTTCAGCAGGATATCAGTTAGGAATTGAGCCTGCATTTTGAATTGATTTTGCGGTTTAAGTTTAGAATATATAGTGAGTTTTAGTAGTTCTTAATCTTTGCTTTATGTTAGTTTGATAGTGGAGTTAATTTTTGATATCAGTCCTTAGATGCTTAAGATCAATTGATGAGTTCAAATCTTTAACTGTATTGACACAAATAAAGTAGTGTAATCTTGCTTGATATGTTCATTTAAGTTAGTTACTTGTTACTATCTTTCTATGCTATTTGTTATCCATTAGTTGCTGTTCATTTTTTATTCAAAATCTAAAAAGCTGCGTTTGATTTTGGTATACAAAAGTCTGCGTAATTTTGGCACTTGTGTAAACAAACTAGGCGAGTACCCGCGCATAGCGGCGAAATTGCCTGGCGGCAGATAATTAACGAAACGTTATGTCGTGGTAAGATTCAAGTATAATTGGAAAATGTTGTAACATGTGATAATTCAATTTTAAATAAAATATCTAATACCAAACAACATATTAAAATTAGTTATTAAAACTAAACGTCAATTTTTAAACACAAGTAATGTGGTGGCAATCCGCTCACGTTAAGAGAGATTAAAAATTCAAGAAGAGAGAAGTTTTGTGGGTCGTCTTCCGCTTCATTAAAACTATATTAAACCTTTTCTTCCTCAAAATATTTCATTTTATATAAAAACGATGTTTCCGAAAATTTCAAATAAGATTTTTCAGATCTCATTGAAAATTTCAAAATTCATCATATTTTGAATGTTTCGAAATAAAAAATACTTCCAAAAAATCTTGAATAAAAAAAAGTTCCAAATTCAAAATTTATGAACTTACCATATACATTTTTAACGAAAATATACCAACAATTAACATAAGAGCCGTTTTAAAGCAACTACATTTACTAACCAAATTTAGCAAGATTCAAACAATAATAAAAAAATTTAAATGATCATAAATCCCGAAAAGCAGCGGTGACCACAAAAAGACGGTGTAGATTTTGGCGACTGTTGCAGAAGATTCTGGCAAAATCGCCAGTAATAGAGCCACGTTCTACAAAGTAAGTTCAAATATATTAGTCCAACTCAGATATATACGACCTTACACAAAATTTATAACATATTTTATAACAAACTTTCCTTGAACTTTATAACCAATTTCACACCAAGCTTTGTAACAGAGACAACGGCGTCGAGTGAGTGCTATAACAAAAAAAAACGCAAAACAATTTATCAAAAACTCATATCTATATGAAAAATAAAAAACTTTTAAAAAACTAAGCTCTATGAAACAGACCTTTGGACGAAAGAGCAATAATGACGACATCAAATTTTCGTGGAGGGAGCAGCGGCGGCGGCAGTCACTATAACAAAGAAACAAAAAAACAATAAGAACTTGTGACAATATTTTTCTATTGATCTCGTTGTTTCTATCATTGCGTCGTTTTAAATTACACGAATCATTTTAAGTTGCAATGTTTTGCTATTGCCATGATTGCATTGTTTTATGATAAATCGGCCGTTTGTATATTGTAACCAATGTTTTAAAACCCGGTTTTTAATTGACCCGGTTAAGTCGCCGGGTCACCGGGTCACCGATTGAACCGCCGGGTCAAACCGTTTTACACCCACGTTAAACTTATCCGTACTTTACATGAAAATAAGTATGCTAAATTTTAAAATTAGCACTGTATCAATATTTTCACTATTTTCTATAAGCGAGGCACTTTATTATGGACACTTAATATGTACAGTAATTATTTGTATATTAAAGGAAGATTTGTTCTAGTGTTCATCACATGTCTTTTCAATTTTTCCAAGTCCCAAGTCCTTAATTCCCTGCAACAAATATTATAATAAAAAAAAAACTCATGCATAAATCTTCATCTTCCCCACAAATCAAGATCTCCATTTTTCAACCATCATCGTTTTACAAAATCTGCAACATATTACTGTATATAAACATAAAAGAAATTGAAGATAACATATCGGTTTATACTAAGATAAGTAAGCGTGTACTTGAATGACACAAACAACATGTGAGATTACATCATTTCTTGTCAAATGATTCTTATTTTTCATATAAACTGTGTGAACCGGCCGGTTCTGGTCCGGCGGTCCGACCCGGGTCGATCAAAACCCGACGAGTCAATCCGGTTCCGAATTTATCAAAAACGCGGCTCTCAACGGACCGGTCACTGTGTCGGTTCCCGGTTCAACCGGCCGGATTGAACCGGGTTTTAAAACATTTATTGTAACTGATATTATTTGTTGGTCATATGACGGTAATGTTTATCTTCGTTTTATGTCTTTTTGTCGCTCAACGTATTTAGATGCACAAAAGGTTACATAAATATTGCATTTTTTTCTTTTTTGTTTAGATTAGCAGGGATGATTTCCCTTTAGATTAATGGTTTTTGATGTTGCCAAGTTATACCACTTTTAAAAAATATGCTTAAATTTTCTTTACTAAAGTGATTAATTTGAATGTGTTATTAATTGTTAGCGTTTGTTATGGTTAGAAATGTTTATTTATGTACATTTAGTCCTTTATATTAGTCCAAAACCTGTTTCCATTGTTTTTTAGATGACATGTTGATTCACACTATCCATTGGGCTTAAAAAGTTTCACATGTCAATGTTTGTGTGTTTTTTAAGTAACGTATCAGTACAAAACATTTGCATTATTTCCTTAGGAATGAAAACTGACATCCCGTGACAATTATGTAAAACCGTATATACGAAACATCTAAAAAAAATACATTAAACATAGTTATTTGTCTTTCATATTATAGCTAAAATTGATTAAAAAAAGAATGCATATTTAAAGAAAACAACTAATGTTTGAAACCTCGAGCCGGTCACTTCCTTTTACCAAAAAACCTCGAGCCCATCAATTTTACTTTGACTTTGTCTTTTCAAAAGTAATTGAAATTTAAAATTTTTAAACTTTATCTTTTTAGCTGAAATTTTTAAAACCATATTTGAAATATTCTTGACAATTTTTTTTATAACAAAAGGTACCCAATAACATTTATACTAACAATATTAAAAACATATTTAAGAACAATGCAAAATAAGAAAACCGAAGAAGTTTCTGGCGACGTCGGAAGAAGACTCCGGCAAAACAGCTGCGTCCAAACAACAGATCTAAAAAAATGTTATCACAAAGTATATTGCAAAAAATTATACAAAGAAACTTCAAAACTTGTAGAATACAGTTACCCAAAAACTCCTGTACCAATTCAGCGGCTGCTATAGTTTTTCCGGCTACTCAGCAGCTTTTCCGGCAATAAAAACAGATGACCATATATCAATTAACTCAACAGCTTTTCCGGCAATACAACTAAAATCTACAAATCAATAAAGAAAACCTTCAAAAATTGACTAATATTCATAGATCTATTAAAATCTTAAAGTATCTCAAATCTTGAAAACTTATCTGAATGACCGTAGATTTTCGTGATATCTTTCTTGTGGTTGTTGGGCTACGTCGGATTGGTGTCCTTTGGCAGAGCGGTTGGTGTTGGTTATGGCCTAAAAACACAAAATAGTTATAACAATTTAGATCTATATATAAAACTAATTGATCTATATTTGTAAACTATAGATCTACAACTAAACCAAAAGATTTATAATAAAGAAATGAAGATCTATATAAAGAATACTCTTAAAACAAAACACATAACTCAAAACATACTTTTATGGTGGCGATTGATGGCGAGCAGTGGCTGTGAGGTCCGGGGTGATGCAACCGTATTGGTGGCGGTTAGTATCATGCAACAGTGATGGTGACGGTCGAGGCGATGCGACCGTGGTGGTGACGACCGACCGTGATGGCGACGACCGACCGTGGTGGTGGGTTTAGGTTCTGGAAATGAGAGTGATAGGGGAGATATTATAGGGGAGATATTTTTTTATGTGTGTATCCTTTTAGTGTGTGTTTTATTGTGAGAAGAGAGAGTATCAATATATCTGTTTTAAAATTTAAGGGTTGGTTTATAAGATGGTAAAGATAGTACAAGTCTTTTAAACACATGGTGGGGCCATGCTAGTTTCAACCATTCAACATTCAACCATATACATTTTTCCTTTATAAATGAGTAAGATAGACTTTTAGTTTATTAAAATTTCATTTCATAAACATTGGCTGCGAATTTGTCGTATATCATTGTCATGTGGGCGTTTGAAATTGACTAGCAATTCATCCCATTTCATTTTACTAGCAATTCATTCCATTAAATAGAAATTAGTTCTAATAAAAATAAAATAGTTTTAATAAAAAAAAATATAAAAAGTAAAAAAAAAAATTAATATTTAGATTTTTAGAATAAATTTTGCATTAACATTTTTAGCATTTTAGTATTTTGCATTTGTACTTGTTATTTTCATTTAGCATTTTAATAATTCTTGTTTACATTTTACTTGTGCATTTTATATTTTTACTTTGTGTTTTTTTTTTATTTGCGGTATCTGCACTTTGTTTTAGAATAGTACGTATACATATTATATAGTATTTTTACATTTTTGATTGCTTTGTGCTTAAATAGAAATAGATACCATTCAAGCATTTTTAACCAAAAACAAATAAAGTCGCAACGATAAAATTGGCTTTCAATTCGAGTCGATCCGTGGAACGATAAAAGTAATATAAAAAGGGTAAACAAAATCTCTTTATCAGGTATTTAACCAAATAAAATAGTGGGTTATTTATACTAAGAGGCCAAGCATGGGAGAGAAGTCGGTGCACTAAGAAACACACCGGGTGCACTTAGCTAAGTGCTCCAGTGGCCTAATCTAGCCTACCGGCTAGACTAGACGCTCCCTTTTATTTTTTAGTGGTGAAAGATATTTTCTGGTGTATGTTTTAAACCGTTAGGAGGTGTAAATTTGAAATTCAAATTTATATTTTGATTAAAACATTTTATTTAATTTAGAAATATTTTGTAACATTTTATACACTCTGTGTGTATTTTATAAAATGTTAGTTTTAAAACACTATTTTTCTTTAGTCACTTTGCAAGTATATAATTTTTTTTACATTTTGTAATTATCAAAATGTCAAGAAATCAAAATAAATAAATAATGTTTTTACAACATTATTTGTATTAACACAATATTTCTCCTACAAATTCTTGCGAAGATGATTCATGTTGGAGTACGGACTTAAAGTCAATGGCCATAGAAATTCACTTAAATTCTTATTTTTATTCATTATGTATTTATTAGAAGAATATTGTAACTAATTGCCATCCCATGAGAAAGATTGTTAGCATTATATTTATGTGACGAAATGTAAGAAATTATCATAACTAGGAGGGGTGTCCGCGCTTCGCCGCGGCGTTTCGGGTTTGCTTTTGGGAACATGTGTCTGGTATAAACGTTGGCTGCTATTACGTCGGTTCACTTGATTATGCTTCTTCTTTTTTCTTTGCAGCTGATTTGCAGGTAAGATAGGAGTGCACATTTGGGCCTGCTTGTTTTTCCTTATGTGGTTTTTTTCCTTGGATGCGTTGTTGTTTCGGCAACTTTGTCCATCATATCTTTGCTGGTCGAGTCCCTGCTTTACCAAAATAAATAAGTGTTGGGTGCACATCCTGTGTAATGCTATTGGATGTCCTAGTAGTAAAGTAAAAGCCATAAAGGGAATGAAAACAGGCATGTTATGGAATAGTTGTGACCAGCTGCATTATGTGTAAATAATTGCAAATTTTTACATGTATGACTATGAAAGGGTGTCGACTTAGAAAAAACTCAGATGAGAATTACTTACATGCCCAGCAACTGTTAAGACTAAATAAGCCTAAAAACCCAAGTGAACCAAATAAGTGCAGTTAGTTGCAAAAAACCATCTGAGTTAGTTGCAAAAACTCAGTTGACGTGCAGGCTGTTAAGACCCAACATAAAAAAAAACCCTGATAATAAGAACCAACTAACTGAGATGCAAAAACTCATTTAAGACTAACTGTTAAGACCCAACCGAGTTTTTGCACGTTAACTGAGTTCACTTGAGTTTTGCAAAAACTCAGATGGTTCTCAGCCTGCATGTGAACTGAGTTTTTGGAACTAACTATTAAGACCCAGTATAAACCAAGTAAGCCTCTTTATCCAAAGAATTTAAATCAATAATGCAAATTACATAAATCTTTATGCATATGACGCGCCAATGAATCATACCAACCTTTAAAGCAATCGTCTCTATTCAAGAACACAAACGATTACATAAACTACCAACCAATAACACAATCCTACATTAATCGTATTCGTCATTCCTTATTAACAGAAATCTCCATCCTACATATGCAGTAAATTCCCTTTATAAACATGGGACTGACAACAAACCTTGGTGGCAACTTAAAACAAATACCAAGATGGCGAAATTCTTAATATTTTTCTGAATATATTATCATTTCTGCAATATTCAAGAACGACACACCAACCGAATAATTGTGTTTATTTAGCATCAACGCTTTTAATAAAGGAAACGATAATATAAAGGCACAAACTTTTCTCGAATAGTGACTAAAAAAGGCGCACATACACATTACACATGTTTGAATAATGCTTAAAAACCAACCAAAATGATATATTCCCACTAAATACCTATCTTGAGCTAATTAAAAAATAGTATTGCCCACAAAAAAGTATATAAATTAGGCGGAATTTGGAATTTACCTTCCGGACAAGGATGCTGATATCATATTGCGAGTTCCGAAATCCAGATACAGGAGATATGCTTGCTCCCATTGCTATATTACTATTGATTTGAATGAAACCTGAGCACAATATATTGTAGCAGCCAGTAGCTTGATATGCGTCACTCTTCAGTAAACTTAAAAAAAATCTCAGTAAAATTGTCAAAAATGGTAAGGTATGGATATGATTTACCGAAAATATATGTAATGGTTACATAAGCATTGTACTGTACTTACCGTCCAATAAGTGAATAGTCTTGTGTTGTATATATCAGTCGTAGAGTGAAGATGATGCACAAATTATAGAAAAATTAAAGGCGTATAAAAAGTTGTAAAGGAGCAATAAATATTCAGGCTCAGATTTGTATATGGTGGGTAGGTCATACACGCATCCGAATTTCGCTAGGCTGCAAAGAATTCTGGTTTCATAACAGGCATATATGCAATGCCATCATGTCAATGCCCCGCCTAGTTAGGATCGGATCTTCAATAACCCTTTAATTTTGGCGAGACCCCAATAATCATCACAGCCTAATCGTTTTTTCATAAAAATAAATGAAAAGCGTAATAAGCATATATAAGCAAACGGCCATACGAAATCCTCCTTTCTTATTAAAGTCTAATAAGCAGCCGTTTTTTCCCGTAATAAGCATATATAAGCAAAGGACCATAAGTTGCCCATATAAGCGGAGAAAAACATCCCCATGTAATAAAGTTATCCTGATAAAATCACAACCCAAAGTACATTATGATATCAGGATTTAAGATTTATGAATGGGTCATACCAATTAGTGGTGTAGAATGGGAATAAAGCGTACGTGACCCGCCATGGCTGCAAGCACAAAGACGTGTTGCCCCGCCAAGATACGGGCCGGTTCCACCCACCACGATCCGCGTACCAACATATGAGAATGAAACTTATTGTTTATTCCATCTCTATTGTTCTTCATAAATAATTGCATCCAACAACATATCCTGCTATATGACCATCAAAAACCAAATACAACAACGAAAAATTATCCCTTATACACGTGCGACATTCACAACCCATCACCCACCATTATTCTTTTTCAGTATGTGATCCACACACATACATGTGTTACCCATAATTCATTTTATTATTTTTGGCTCAGATAAGGCATATTAAAGGAGAAAGGGGACTCGCCCACCATGGCTGCAGCCGTAAGAGGCTGCCTTGCCAAAATGCGGGTGGTCTTGATTGTCTCCTTGGCCATTATTGGTCATCATCGCCTGAACACGTCAGATGGTCACAACATCAGTAGCATACAGCAAAGCATACATCAATATGAAGCAGTTCCACATAGGACTACCAATGGATTATATGTGACTGTTGACAACACACACATAAATTTGACCGTCACCAACCCATCAAAGGCTAGGGGCAACGGTCGTGGTGAATAAGCGGACAGTACTAATGTGGCACGTGTATATAGGATAATATAATGTTTGGGGAACGAATATTATAATTAATCATTGTAGCCAAGCTGTTTATAAACTAATGAAAGGCATAACAGAAAACGCATATCGAAGGAAAAAACGGATATGCCAGCCATGGCTGCAACCGTAAGCCAAGATGCGGGCAATCTTGACTCGCCCTATTGATCATCATAGCCAAAAAGATACATTTATATTATCCCTTTACACGTCCCACATTCATAACGCATTTTTGTTGCTCAATATGCAGTCCACATACATACTTGTGTTACCCATCATTCGTTTATTATTTTTTTTTGCTCAAATAAGGCATAATAAAGGAGAAAGGGGACACGCCCGCCATGGCTGCAGCCGTAAGAGGCTGCCCCGCCAAGATGCGGGTGGTCTCGATTGTCTCCTCGACCATTATTGGTCATCATCGCCTCAACTCGTCGGCTAGTCACAACTTCAGTAGCATACACCGATATGAATCAACTCCATATAGGAGTACCAACAGCATCAGAAACCAAACAACGCGCACCAAACTGTAAACACAGTATTACATATGGGCATTTTCTGAACATGCAAATAAGCTAATCACGAATTTCTATGAACAGGAATCACGAATTTCTTTGCATTTACGGCAGTATAATTAACCCATGCTTCCTAGTGTAAAGATACCTTAACACACTACCGAAAGAAAATCCCAGACGTAAATGCAAAGTTTATTCAGCAAGCAAACTAAATCACAACACCGGGTTCAAATCCCGAAATGCATAAATGCATAGAATACCCATACAGCTCATAGATCCCACAATGGAAAGGCAACCTTAAAAGGCCACCTGAGAGAAACCAAACGGCTGTAAGCGGCAACAAAAGTCACGAACGTGACTACCGTCGCCTGCCAACAACCCCGGCAACGAAAAATTGTGAGCCAGTGTTACTGTACACATTATGTAAAACCCGATTAAAATCCTTACGGTTCCCATCAAATACGTCTATAATAAAATAGGGGAATCACGTTCCCCTCTCACGAACCTAATATTTTATTAACCCATCTCACATAAACACATTTCACATAAACACATCTAACATACTCATCACTGTTCCTCTTTCTTTATCTCACTCTTTTTCAATAAAGGTAAATCAATCAGAGCTAAAAAATGAATCAGAGCTAAACACATCTGCTTTATAACAAAGAAAAATCAATCAGAGCAAAAAAAAATGAGGGTTTCCATGAAACACAATAAAGGGTTTCCATCAAACCTAATATGAATTCAATATGTCCAGAAGAGCTAAAACAAATCAGGGTTTGCATCAAACCCAAGAGAGAGCCTCCAACAAACCCAAAAACCACGGCTTCATGATACGGATCTGATTAACAAATCAGGGTTTCCATCAAACCCAAGAGAGGGCCTCCAACAAACCCAAAAACCACGGCTTCGTGATACGGATCTGATTAGATCGATTAGATCTTGTTAGAGAGAGCAACAAACCACACAAAATTAGGGTTTCCATCAAAACCCAAAGGTTTCCTCGATTACATCGATGTTAGAGAGAGAAAGTTACACAGTGATGGAAACCCTGATTTGTGTTTATGAGTGATGAGTATGTGAGATGTGTTTATGTGAGATGTGTTTATGTGTGTGTTTATGTGAGTGTGTTAATAAAATATTGTGTATGAGAGGGGATCACTGTTCCTAGGGGAACGTGATTCCCCTCTATTATAAGGTATCTAATTTATGACACCACCATACACAGGAACTAGAATAGACATTATAGTATAGTTATATGTTAGCCTCAAAATATTGAGTCAAACAAGAATGCTCGGTCATATGTTTATTATGTATCGTATTTTAGAACGTTGTAATAGGTAGTATATTAGTCGTGTTATCCGGGCTTAACTTCATATATATTAGGTATTCAGATAGCATGTTTTCTTTAAAAACATTGCGATGGACTCTGTCTGTTGAAAACATTGCGATGGGTTACATTTCTGAAAATCAAAACTTTTCGACTGAGTTTAAATCCAATAACATTGCGACATAATGACAAATCCAGAAAGAAAAAAAGCCGAGACCATGACTTCTTATGACCAAAACCGACTCTATATATTCCATTCGACACATGCATCATCTAAGATTCAACAACATACTCATCTCACATCTCAGACCTGACTTGATAAATCAACAACACAACCAACTACATACTCATCTCGATCTATATTATCCCATCGTCACAATCATCTCTCATCTCAAACCCAACAACATACTCATCTCACATAATCTCAGATTCATTTCGTGGAACTTATCGAAATTTATTGACCATATAAGATCCTACACGAAAAAATAAATCATCATCGATGTCTGTTGAAGTCTTAGCTTCATTTAATTTTTGAAGTTAAAGCTCGATCCATAACAATTGTGTTATGATCTAACTTCCATTCGTTTAATCAAACAACATGCATCAACAATAAGTAACCTACCCGAGACCCGTTTACGGATCTTGAAGACGGAAATCTGTCTTTTCTTCGTGGGTTTGAGAATGGTATTCGTGGGTTTAATTAGAGACAAGGATGTCTTTGATTCTAAGATTGGATTTTTGATTTGGTAGATTGAAAGAGGATGATTCTTTTGAGACTTGGATTTAATTCATTTGAGGATTTAAAGGGTGGGAGTTGATTGTGTTTGGAAAGGATTGCGATCTGCTTATTTTCTTTAGGCTAGATGAGATGGGAGTAGAATTTTGGTGAGAGATAAAGAGGCGGAGTTTACTATGAGTGGGTTTAGGGTTAAGATACCTAATATCTAGGGTTAAGCTCGTCTTATATACTCCAAAGTCACACCAGGTTTTGGATTCAAAGTACATGGGCCGAGTATTGTGTGGTTGTGGGTTTGCTGTTGGGCTGATCAGGGTATAATCTGGGCTTTGGATTTGGTGATAATTGTTTTTGGGCCAGCTAATTCCATAGCCACACTCGGCTGTCAATTTTGAATATAAACTACATGTCATTTTCAACGTGACTGTTTTATTTTCATTTTTGGCCGAGAATGGAACTTTTGGTTATGGTGGTTAATTGTAGCCCATTTGCTGTTGGGCCGAGATAATGGATACCAATATTCGGCTAGAATATTATTTGGGCTATGATAACATTATTTTTCGAAGCCGGGTATTTGTTATGGATTGATCGAAAGTGCTTAAACGACAAAGAAAATTATAGGTTTTAACCCTAATATTTTCGAAAAATTTTCGACGACCTCACCGCGAAGGTCGATCCGCGCATCAGTGGGGCATATGACTGACGTTGGGCTTAAATGACAAGTTATCTAGACAAATTGTGTCCTTAATGACTATTCTTTTCATAATTTGTTTTAAATAACGACATTCTCAAATACAACACCAAAGCAAACAAAACACTTAACGCTAAAAACGATCCGATATAAGATTCACTTTAACGACAACGGCTAGTTTTGATTCTACAAAGACAAGTGATCACGAAGTGGATTTGGTATTCTATATTTGAAGTTGAAGTGGGATTTCATGAAGTCGTCTACTTTTTTCATCATCGAGCATTCCTTCTATTTTTCTACCCCTTTTTCTTCAAACCCAGTCTATCGATTGATGACTTGCTTAGGCGATAAAATTTATGATTGAGACTTGAATTATCTAGTTTCCACTGTCAAGGGGTGGATGGTCGACGACATGGATAACTATCATTTTTGGGTGTCACACGCAGTTGCTCGTGTGGATAACTTCAAGAGGTATAAGAGACTTGTTTCTGCACCGTTCTTCAATCGACATAAGTGTAAGCTTAAGTAACAAATTTGGGGGATTGTACTTCAGTTTCCAGTTTGGAATATCGGGTTTACTTCACATGTGGTCACAACAAATAGCCGAATGAATTCGAGATTGGTAAGTTAGACAGAGAGAGATGGAATCAGCACTCAATTCTCACGGGATATTTATGAGCCTCATAACGACAATGGTACTTCATAGTCTAAGCAAAAATATTTCAATGTTTCTCAATGACTTTCAAAACTTTTCAAGACATTTGCTTAAGACTAAGAACTTCACGAGTATATGGACGTCCACGATAATGATGCTTCCGAGAGTTCGAAATCATCATGGGGGAAGATCGTGTACTTTGAAGTAATCGGATCAACTTCCAGGGGGAAGTAGTGTACTAGGAATGGTATCTACTTACTTTATATGATTTTTATGAAGTATTATGCAGGCGTGAGAAGAATTGTTGCTGATTTCTTGCATGTTACCCCAAACGGATTATCACCAAAACCTAAACGACATGAAACAGTATAGAAGCAGTGTTATTTGGTGTGGTTCTTCTATAAATTTCCGCTGTGCACTTAAACTAATGAGCTAGAAGATTGTCCAAACTACATCAGAGTATCATAATCTGCTTAAGATACAGATATTGGTTTAGGGGGAAGTTGATTCAGAAACTTCGTCAAAAAGAAGTCTATTAAGAAAGAATTTTAATACATGCTGCATGAATTGGGGGGGGAAGTTAATCCAAATCATGCATATTACAATTGTTCCACAACAAGCAAAGACAAAGAGGATTCAAACTGAGGTACAAGTTATGAAGACAAGAAGAATTAAAAGACATCCTCAACATTGGAAGCGCCTTGGAAGACTTTATTTTGTTGTATTTTTACTTGTTAGGAACATTGTAAGTAATTCTGTATGTCTCCACATTGGGGGAAGATTGTTAGCCCTAAAATGTGAGCGCCATTTACGGAATTACATTTTATTCAGATAGGCAAAACGTGGAGGGACTACTATTAACATGTTGTCAAAGTGACCTCTTGTCTAGCCTATATATACCCCTCCATACTTCCATGGAGCGGTGAGGATTCTTCTTATTGTGTATTTCACTTCTCTCTCTAAATACACACACTCATTTCAAGCTTTATCTTTCTCTCTCTAAAAATGTCTAAATACTTCTTTTATCCTCCCTGACCTCCGGATCACCTCTTGTTAGCTTGAATCTTATAGATTAACAATATATATGTATGATTGGTATAAATACTTTTTTGTGACTTTCATGAAAAATAAAACTCTTTGTCGTAGTAATACATTTTTCTTTCTCTATCAACTCTCTTACTAAAACATAGCTAAGTAGGGGTGTGCATCTCTATCCACTCTCTTACTAAAACATGGCTAAGTAGGGGTGTGCATCTCTATCCACTCTCTTACTAAAACATGGCTAAGTAGGGGTGTGCATCTCTATCAACTCTCTTACTAAAACATAGCTCGGTAGGGGCGTGCATGGTACGGTGTGGGTTGGTTTTTGGCAAAAACTAAAATCGAACCGTAATATTTGGTTTTTATAAAACCAAAAATTAAAACTATTCGGTTTTGAGCGGTTCGATTTTTTGGTTTTTAGTCGGTTTCGGTTCGATTTTTTGGTTTTTTCCGGTTTTTAAAACCGTTTATATTTGTGTGTAGTCAGTTTATACTAACAAACTTGTTTTACGTAAAAAAAATTGTTATTTCTTTTAATTTTTCTCATTCTAAGCCTAGTAATGTTTATCCCAAAAAATTTAAAATTAAACATACATCTACAAAAAACATACACATAAAAATGAACATATGAATTATACATAAACGATCGTTGTCGCATATGAAATGATATATTATGAAGTAAATACACGTATATAAATATTAAGATTATATTTCACTCAACAAAAAAATATTTTAGTATTTAGAATTATAATTTATTTTTTACATATTATTAAATATATATTGTTATGTAATTAAGATGTTTGGTTCGGTTCGGTTTTTTACGGTTCGGTTTTTAGATAAAAACCAAAATCGGACCGTATATTATCGGTTTTTGAAAAAGTAAAAACCGAACCATTGGTTTTTGGTTTCGGTCGGTTTTTTCGGTTCGGTTTTTTCGAATTTCGATTCGGTTTTCAGTTTTTCGGGACTCCTGATCATTATGATCTACGATATATAAAAACTAGATATATTTAATGAATTTAGTTATCGGTTTAGACTGTCAAAATCGTAACTGAATCAAAAACCGAATAACTAATTCAGTTCGGTTTGTGTTTTGCAAATTCAGATCGTTATTTTCGATTCGATTTGGTTTTTAGTTTTGGTTTATTCGGCCCAAAGAACACCACTAAATACATCACACTCAAAGCTTCCATATTTGTAAGTCTTACTAAATGAGCTTTCATACACAACACTCGGTGCTGGATCATATTTGTAAGTCCTGCTAAATGGGCTTCCACACATTATATGCGTGTACCTAACCATTAACTGTTTATTTAAATCTTTTTGCATGATATCATAGTAGAATAATAAACTTGAAATATATACTTAAGGCATGTACTCCTTGTTGGTGTTTACTTCGTCCCAACCAGGGTATAATCAATCCTAGATACGTACCAAACAATGGTTACCGGATATCACTTGGAATCGTGTAATCACTTTCCAAAGTAAATTATTCGACCCTAATGCCTGGCTATCACAAATACCTACTTGGGATAAGACCAAATGCTGTTAGAGATTTAGGCACAAATCACTAACCCTTTTGTTGTTATGTGTTTCTTGTTTTCTGTCTCTCTCATGCAATGTTGTAATCACCTATTTATAGGTAGTGTACTCAACTTCTGGTCAATGGTATTAAGAGAAATTAACGGCCAAATAATCCTCTTAATATGCTCCATAATTCCAGGTCAAAGTGGTTACAAGACCAATTAAACGTGGTCTTTAAAACACTTGAATTGGTCAAAGACCGTTACAATCATATTTGTTCAGCTCCAGCGTCAGTCTATCCTTCAGTACCACTGAAGCATCAGCAAACTTTGAAGGGTGTTCCTGCTGAATCCTTCAGTACTGAAGAAGACTTGCTGATGAGTAAATACTGAAGACATGTCTTCAGTGAAATACTCCTTGATGAATACCTTCAGTCCAGAGTTCAACTCACTGAAGATCATCAGCAATGCTGAACAACTTTAACCACAATATGAGTCAGGGTGTTCAGGGACTTATGGGTGTACACTCCGTACCACCTTACCCATTCACCAGTATGAACTGACCCACAATTGAACTATATTTCTAATAATCCTCCCCAATATAGTACAATTCCTTTTGCATGAAAATTAATATTAACAAAACCAGTGCATCAATGAAAATGTCCTAATGATTGAATTTCCATCTTAGTACAATAATTCAAACATTCGAGAATCAGGGTGTTCTAAGAATTGAACCCTTCAACTACTTTGAATACCTGAAGATAGAGTACACACAAGTTTTCAAATCCATAACAACTCCTGACACTACGAGCCATGTGTCCATATCCAAATTCATAAATGTTGTAAGAGCCAAGTCCATGCTCCCTGAGGCGGCAAAATCTCAATATTTACATAGGTGGTTTCTCTTTAGTTCATGCTCTTGCTTTAGCACTTTTTCAAAGACATTAACCATTGAGAAGTTTATAACTTCATCCTCCTTCAGCAAGTACAAGCACATCCTTGGGATGATATGCATGTGCTTCAGTCCCCTGAAAGTTCAGCTTTCCACATTGAACTCAGCTCCCAAGTTTCCTCAGGAGGGAGTTGGGTGTCCTAGCATTCAGTGACTAGAGTGGACTTTTAAACCCATCCCTTTACCAGACTTTATAACCAAGTCCCTAGCCAATCCCTTCGTCAAGTGATCAGCTAAGTTTTGTTGAGACCTCACAAACTCTATTGAAATCACCCCATTCGTGATCAGTTCACGAATCATGCTATGTCTAACACCTAGGTGTCTAGACTTACCATTGTACATCTGGCTATATGCCTTAGCCAATGTAGCTGCACTATCACAACGGATAGAAATGGGTGCCACAGGTTTGACCCACAATGGAATCTCAAGAAGCAAGTTTCTCAACCATTCAGCTTCTTTACCAGCAGCTGCTAGAGCCACAAACTCAGATTCCATGGTAGAACCAGTAATGCAAGTTTGATTCTTGGATGCCCAAGAAATTGCACCACCACCAAGCAGGAATGCCCAACCACTAGTGGATGAATTATCCTCAGTATTGCTGATCCAACTTGCATCAGTGTAACCTTCCAACAGTGATGGATATCTAGTATATGACAAACAATAATCCATTGTTCCTTTCAAATACTTCAGTACCCTCTGAATTGCTTGCCAATGCTGAGTACTAGGATTACTAGTGTACCTACTCAGTTTACCCACAGCAAATGCAATCTCAGGCCTAGTACTTGTCATGGCATACATCAAGCAACCAATAACCCTAGAATACTCAAGTTGGGAGACAGCCTGACCATTGTTAGGCGTCAGTTTCTCACTTGTATCCATAGGAGTACTCACTGGAGTACAATCAAAGTGATTGAATTTCTTCAGTACCTTCTCAATGTAATGAGACTAGGAAATTACAATACCGTCACTTTCATGTTTGATCCTTATGCCAAGGATAATATCAGCCTCCCCCATGTCTTTCATGGAGAACTTTGATGACAAAAAATCTTTTGTCAAGTTGACCTGAACTTGGTCAGTACCACAGATTAGCATGTCATCAACATATAGGCAAATGATGACTCTTTTACCAGATTCATCAAATTTGCTATATACACATTTGTCAGCTTGGTTAAGTGAATAACCATTAGACAAAACTACTTCATTAAATTTTTGATGTCCATTGCTTAGGTGTCTGCTTCAGTCCATACAAGGACTTAATCAGTTTACACACCTTGTGCTCATTACCATGCATGATGAAGCCCTGAGGTTGGTTCATATAACCCTCCTCATCCAAATCACCATTCAAGAATGATGTCTTCACATCTGTCAGATGAATAATCAGATTGTGAATCTTGCTAGAGCAATCAGCATTCTTATGGTACTGATACGTGCTACTGGAGCATAAGTATCAAAATAGTCTATCCCAGACTTTTGTTTAAAGCCTTGAATGACTAGCCTTGCCTTGAACTTTTCAACAGTTCCATCTAACTTCATTTTCCTTTTGAAAATCCATTTGTTACCAAGTGGATTACAACTAGGAGGTAGATCAACCAACACCCAAGTGTTGTTGCCCATGATGGAGTCCATCTCATCATTAATTGCTTCTTTCCAGAAAGCAACATCTTGGGACTTCATTGCTTCATCAAATGTTTTGGGATCATCCTCAACATTAAAGCAATAGTAGAATTGGTCAGAGACCTCATCTCTTGTATCTTCAACCAAGTATAGTTGAAATTCAGGCCCAAAATTCCTTGGATTCCTATGCCTTGTGCTTCTTCTAAGCTCACGCTCAGGTTGCTGAACCACAACCTCATCAGTGACCCATTCAGGTTCCACTGAAGCACCAATATCCTCAGCTCCAGCAGGAGTCCTAAGGCTTGGTCTAGGGAATGATGAGAACCGAATCTCATCAAAGTTTTCATCCCTTGATTCAATGATGGAATTTATAGAAACTGAATCATTAGGTTCAATAACATAGAACCTATAAGCCTTGGAATACTCAGCATATCCAACAAAGATGCATTCAATGCCTCTTTCACCCAAGGTTTTCACCTTTGGATCAGGGAGTCTTACAACAGCCCTACAACCCCAAACCTTGAGATAATTCAAGTTTGGTTTTCTTTTAGTACAGAGTTCATAAGGGGTAATCTTGTTCCTTTTGTTGGGAATCTTATTTAATAAATAGCAAGCTGTTAACATAGCTTCACCCCAAAACCCTTGACTCAATCCTGAATAGGATAACATAGAATTAACCATTTCTTTTAGTACTTTATTTTTCCTTTCAGATATACCATTTGGCTGAGGGGTATAGGGAGCAGTCGTTTCATGAATAATACCAACAGACTGAAAATACTGAGCATCCATGTACTCACCTCCCCTATCAGTCCTAAACCTTTTGATTTGGACTCCTTGTTTTAATTCAACTTCAGTTTTAAATACTTTAAATATATCTAATGCTTCATCCTTAGTATGTAGCAAGTAAACATAACAAAACCTAGAAGCATCATCAATAAATGTTACCAAGTATTTCTTATTCCCTAATGAGGGAGTAGCATGTAAATCACATAGGTCACTATGGATTAGCTCCAAAACTGTAGTTACACGTTTTACATCTTGAAATGGTTTCTTAGTTATTTTGTTCAGCATGCAAGTCTCACACTTTTCAGTGTCCATGTCAAATACAGGGATTAACTCATCCTTAGACATATCTTGCATCATCTTAAAGTGGACATGGCCTTGTCTAGCATGCCATAGTGAAGAATCCTTCAGTTTACTGGTGGACACTGAGGCTGAACAAATATTTGCACTACCAGCACTAACTGAGTTAATACTGGTGGTTGTTTCAATATTAAGCCTGAACATTTGATTGCTCAAATAATCAAAACCAATAAACACACCATGTTTAGATAAAACAAATTTATTAGATTCAATCACTTGTTTATAAACACAATTATTCAAAACACTACTAGAAACCAAATTCTTCCTAATATTAGGAACATGCAAAACATGAAACAAGCTAACAATCTTTCCAGAACTAAACTTAATATCTACGCAACCACATCCATGCACTAGGGCGGTTGACTCATTCCCCATGTGAAGAATAGATCCATCATTCAGTGACTCATAAGTCTTGAACCAACATCTATCTTTACACACATGAACAGTTGCTCCAGAATCAACCCACCACGCAGCATCATCATCCTGCACAAAATAAGATTCAGATACATATGTAACATAATAAATCTGGAGAGATTCATTAAACATATTCTGACCTTTCAATGTTGTGTTGTTAGAACCAATTACTGAACCTTTTGTGCCTGATCCACTAGCTTTGCTGCCAGTATCAACACCTTTGCAATCCCTTTTGAAGTGTTCAGGTTTCCCACACTTCCAACAAGCCACTAATGACTTCTTGTTAGGATTTGCTTTGGTGTTATCCTGATGCTTACGTTTGCCCTTGTTGTCATTGTACCTGATGGAGTTGTTATGCTCCATCATATTGACAACTGATGAACCAGCAACATTGTTGCTCTTTGGCTTGTCACTTTCATGCACCCTGGGGGATTCCTCAATGCGCAAATGACTGCCCAACTCAACAAGAGTTAATTCTCTTTCTTATGTTTCAAGGTATGCTTAAAATCTTTCCAAGAAGGAGGTAATTTTTCAATGACACAAGAGACCTGAATGGTCTCATCCATGTTCATTTTATGTTGTGTAACTCTACCAAGTATTCCAAGAAGTTCATTGTATTGTTCCATGTCTGGTCTTGAATCAGTCATTTTATAATTTGTGAAATCACTCACAAGGAACTTCTTACTTGATGCATCCTCAGCCATATATTTGGCTTCCAAGGAATCTCATAGTTCTTTACCAGATTCAGAATTTTGGTAAATATCAAATAAGGAATCAGACATACCATTGAGCATAATACCACGACACACATAGTCGTCATTCTCCCATTTGCTCCTTTTCCTCAGTTCCTCCAAAGTAGCATCATCACCACCATCAGGAATGGGAGAACTCAGCACATACACCACGCTCATGGTAGAAAGAAGAAAGTGCATCTTCTTTTGCCATCTTCTGAAATCCACCCCTTCAAACTTATTCAGCTTGGAGAAGTTAGCCACCATATGCTTCATAGCAGCCGCCATTGATTATCACAAAATAATTTACTTTGATTGTTGGTGTTTACTTCGTCCCAACCAGGGTATAGATAATCAATCCTAGCTACGTACCAAACAATGGTTACCGGATATCACTTGGATTCGTGTAATCACTTTCCAAAGTAAATTATTCGACCCTAATGCCTGGGTATCACAAATATCTACTTGGGATAAGACCAAATGTTGTTAGAGATTTAGGCACAAATCACTAACCCTTTTGTTGTTATGTGTTTCTTGTTTTCTGTCTCTCTCATGCAATGTTGTAATCACCTATTTATAGGTAGTGTACTCAACTTCTGGTCAATGGTATTAAGAGAAATTAACGGCCAATTAATCCTCTTAATATGCTCCATAATTCCAGGTCAAAGTGGTTACAAGACCAATTAAACGTGGTCTTTAAAACACTTGAATTGGTCAAAGACCGTTACAAGCATATTTGTTCAGCTCTAGTGTCAGTCTATCCTTCAGTCCCACTGAAGCATCAGCAAACCCTGAAGGGTGTTCCTGCTGAAGCCTTCAGTACTGAAGAAGACTTGCTGATGAGTAAATACTGAGGACATGTCTTCAGTGAAATACTCCTTGATGAATACCTTCAGTCCAGAGTTCAACTTACTGAAGATCATCAGCAATGCTGAACAACTTTAACCACAATATGAGTCAGGGTGTTCAGGGATTTATGGGTGTACACTCCGTACCTCCTTACCCATTCACCAGTATGAACTGACCCACAATTGAACTATATTTCCATCACTCCTTTGAAGTTGGGTCACAAATACGCATCGATTGTATGTTGGTTTTTCTTTGTCGAGTCGAATTGAAAAGTAATTAAACACTTGGAGCTTAAGTAATTGAGTATATTTCACTGAGCACTTGGAGAAAAACCTTTAATAGCTTGTCTGGTTGAAAGTTCAACAGGCCTTTGGTTAAAAATTTGAAATGGAGTGAAGGTGTTGGAAATTTTATCATTATTGCATAATCGACATCTAAACCTAAAAAGGCTATTACTCGGCAAATCTTGTCTATTTTGATAAATATGAGCATTTTTTTGCCTATTTTCAAAAAAGTATGGGGCACTTTTTGCCTATTCTTTATTATTAATGGGCTAAACGGGCGCATATGTAAGAAACTTATGGGCTTAATGGGCGCACATGTAAAACACTAATTAGGTTACTCGGCGGATATTTTTTATTTAGTTTTTATTTTCGGCTTTTAAACAAGTATTTTTTATTTTTTAATTCTACATTTTTATATGTCTTTTTTCTCATTTTAGCTTGCGCCCGTTTAGCCTGCCCGTTTCACTCGCCCGTTTTACCCGTACCCATTTAGTTTGCGCCCTTTTAACCCGTCACCCGTTTAGCCCATCGTCCGTTTAACTTGTCGTCCGTTTAACCCGTCGCCCGTGCCCGCCCGTTTACCACCTCTATTCCAGACTAAGCTTATAATAAAGTTTTGTTTCGTTACATGACAACACTTTGTAACAAACTTAATGGTGCGCACACTAGGAAGATACATCTAAAATGTACTCGTACAATGTATGGTTTTTGTTCATTTAGAAAAAACTTGGGACTGAAAACAAAAGAAGTAAAGCTTTAGTAGATTTTTTTTGTCCTGCCAACCCCACAAATGATAGACAGAACCAAAGGGATAGAAAATGGGTACAATGATGGAGCCCATATTTACTTTTTAAACTCTCAAAAATTTCTTCTGATTGTACTCTGACCAATCTTTTTTGACAAAATATTATTAAAAGATAAAAGTTAAAGTTAGGGGTAAAATTATTTCCATTGGATTTATCAAAATCAAGTCCAAGCCCCATGTGTACCCTATCAACTTTGTTAGATTCTTGCTGTTTTTCAATCAAAAGAGGTCATATTTCTCATAAAGTTGTCTCCCTTGTTTGATATAAGTGTTCTTTTATTTTATAAGTGCTAATTCTTATGAAAGATGATCAGATCCATGGTATGATAAACAATAAGTATAAGTTTAGTTTCTTTTATTTTATATGTGCCATTTTTTAATTTTAACATTATGATGTCGACTTAATCGAACTTGTTGATTGCAAGTAGAATATCCGGTAACCATAAGTATAAGTTTAGTTTCCGTAGAATTTCTTAAAACCCATTCAAGGAAATGTTATGTACTCCGTATAATTGTATAGATGCTTGTTTATTCAAAGTTATGTTAATGATTTTGACATCTTTAACTTTAATCAAATTATATTTAGATATAATATAGATTTAAATCATACCAAGCTAATAATATGAAAGATGTCATATGATATGATGGGGGGACATAAAGAAAGAATGGCATGCATATGTGACAAACGTTGGAAACCAAAATTTGTAGGGTCTTGTTATTTGTTTATGAACAAAAGTTTTTAGATCGTACCGCACAATCATCCAGCGCTGCAAATAGTATACATTACAACATAAGTTAAGATTATAGTTCTACTTTAGAAGAACTGCTTTGCACAATTGAATTCAAACTCATCTGTAATCATTAAGAAACGACTTTTTTGACGCACACATGTGTTAAGAGGTTATTCATGTCGAATCGACCAAAGTCGAAACAGAAGATAGCATAGGAGACGCCAGACTGAATCTAATAAAAAAATTAAATTATTTGATAATTTAGTGAAAAGTGAAGATTAAAAAAAAATTTGACCAATTAACTGACTTAATTTTAACATATAAGCAAAATTGATTAATGTTATTGATGGAAAAAAAGTCAAAATTAAATTCAATTTAATCAAAATTAAAAATTTTATGGATGAATTTGATAAATACACACAAAGATATATGTGTGTCAAATTTGTGAAAATAAAAACTTAAAAATCGAGCAGGAGATAAATAATACTTTAGTTGTTGAATTTTAATAAATTATATGGAATTAAATATAACTTATAATTCTTCATATTTTTTAATAACTTTATAAAATAAACAAAATACCTCTTTAAAATTTATATTTTCTATATTTTATATTTTTAAAATATAACATATATGTTATATTAAAAAAAGGGTTTTTAGATTTATAGGTTACTCAACTATCATTTTTTATTCACCTAAGTTACTAAACTATATTTTTGTGACTTTAGGTTACCTAACTATGAAAACCGGTTAATTTTTGTACCGAACTATTAGTGACCGTCTGCGAGTGATGATTACCGGTTACCTTTCCAACGTGGCATTTGACTTTTGATACATATAAATTATTAAACTTTGTGAATTTATTCACTCTGGTTACTAAACTTTATAAATTTTTATACACACGTTTTTATTTCTTATACACAAGATTTTCTACACATTTTTATACATATTTTTGTACATATATTTACACATATTTTTATACAAACATTTATATACTCATATTTGTATACATACATTTTTATACATAAAATTTTATACACATAATATTTTTCTTCGAAATATTTTGAAAAATGTTAAAAGGACTATGCGTTTTTTTTACAAAAAGAAAAAAATATAAATATGTTTAAACATTTTTATACATTTTAATATTTTTCAATATAAAGGTAATTTTTCAAGTTAAAATTTTTAAAACTTTTTTACGTTTAAAATTTAAAATTTTTGAAAGTTGAAAATTTTATTTTTTATCGTTAGAAAACATAAAGATGCTTTATTCTTTTTAAAAGCTTTAATATAAACATTTAATTATCATTAACTTTTTTAAAGAAAACTTTGCCGAAAAAATAAATGTTTTTCTATTCTTTTAATTTAAAAAATATCCAAAAATAACTATCGCTGCAATAATAAAATAAACGCTTGTTACTTTAAAAAAATTTCAAAAAGAACGATCGTTAGTATAAAGGACTAACTTTACAATAATAAAATAAACGCTTGTTACTTGAACTGGTACCACGTAGGACTAACATGCGACGTTGGTAATATTAACCAGTAAACAACCTGGGTATAAAAATATGTGTATTATATAGTGTATAAAAAGTATATAAAAATATGTTTATAACAAATGTGTATAAAAACGTGTATAAAATGTGTGTATTAAAGTGTGTGTATAACAATGTATAAAAAATATGTTTATGAAAAACATGTATATAAATATGTGCATAAAAACGTGTATAAAGATAAGTGTATACAAAATGTATAAGAATTTGTGTATATGAAAATGTGTGTATTAAACGTGTCTTCAAAATATGTATACAAAAACGTAACTTTTTAGAGGTATTTATAGATGAACAAAAGAACAAAGTTTAGTAACCTAAGTGAATAAATTCGCAAAGCTGAGTAATATATATGTTTAATAGAGAGATAAATTTGTGAGGTGGATAACTGGCCCCACAAAAATCTGATGTGGATATGTAGCCACACAAGTAACCGGTTGCCGGTATAGGAGGTAACCTGAATGGACAAACTTTCATTGTTCAGTAACTTGAGTCGCAGAACTTTATAGTTGAGTAACCTAAAGTCACAAAAAAATAATTTAATAACTTAGGTGAACAAAAGTTGAAAGTTTAGTAACCTGTTTGACTAAAAACCCTTAAAAAAACAACAAATCACATGATTAAAATATTCAAATAAAAACATAAATTATTTTCTATTTCTATTTTGACATTTAATAAAAACAGTAATACAATCTACATAAATTATTATTAACATGAATATAAATATTAAAATGAACGCACGACCTCAGACAGCGATGTCAGATGAAAATAAATAGATGTGCTTCTACATAATACAACAATATATATTTTTCAAGGTCGTTATGTGTTACTAAACACATAATGTCTAGAAAATGATAGTTAATATTTCGGTTAAGAAAGTTAAATTCTTTGTGTAATAAATATTTATACAAAATATCAATTAATATTAGAATAAATTACATGAATGGTTGATAGGTGTGAAAACACTCACCCTTTTACCACTTAACTATAATAATAACCAAGCCAAAACGTGTACTTAATGTCGTAAAAGTCGGAATTATGCGTGGTTGGTGTTTTTGTTGTGATTTAGTGTTATTAAAGTATTTAAAATTTGGCTTATTAGTTTTTTCTTAAAATTGATTTGGTTAAGTTTTTAGATAAGTGTTTATTTAGATTTTGCTTATTTTTTGTTTAATCCCGGTTTAGAAACCCTCTTTCCCCGACTTACTGTTTACTTGATTTTCCCGAATTGTATGCAAACTAGCTATATCCCGAATTAGGTGTAGATTCAGTTTATTCCGACTTGTACTAGTGATAACTTCATTCGGGATTACATATAGAAGCTGGATTCCGAATAAGGTACCAAGGTAACATTCCGGATTATGTGTAAAGGACATATTCCGGATTACGTTTAAAATCTCCATTTCGGATTAGCTCCTAAACACCCATTCCAAATTAGGTCTGAATTGGGTGGATTCCGAATTGAGTTCGAGATACATATTCCGGATTAGATCTAGGATTGAGAATTTCGGATTGTTTACAAGGGGTGTATTCTGGATAAGGTGTGGAACTACTTATTCCGGATTATGTCAAGGATCTAGATTCCGAATTGCATCTAGTTTGATGATTGATATTTCGACTTATGTTGTGTTTAATTTTCCCGAATTGATTTAAATTTCGAACATTCATTTTTCCCGCCATTTTTATTTAGAATTATTTTAAACTTGTTTTATCTAGTTTTAATTTCAAGTTTTCATTTTTATTAAGTTTTCAAATTTACTTTTTATCAAGCTTTGATATTTCGTCATTTATCTTTTAAAGCCTCCATTTTTATTCTTATTCTCTTCAAGCTTTTATTTTTATTTAATTACTCAACGACAATCTCATTTTCATTTTAAAATAGATAATCACATTTTCTTTTCTTTTCACTAAGAACAACTGAGTCGCACGATTAACTGTAATCAATTCGATTAGACCGAGAACAACGAACTTTTTAACAATGTTTTAAAACCCGGGTTTTAGTTGACTCGGTCTAGTGACCGGTTCACGGGTCAACCGGTTCAACCGGTTGAACCGCCGGGTCAACCCGGTTCCTTATATATGTATATTTTTTATATTTTTAATATGTAGTATTTATTTTTTACTCACTAGCCTTAGTTTATAGTTGTATATTTATAATATTATCGTAAACATGTGAAAAAATAATTAATTTATACTTAAATTTTGTAATAGATTATAACAAAACAATATTAGTGAACATTTTAAGTTAGTTTGACTTTATTTTAATTAACAATAGTAATCATTACCTCAATATATATCTTTAAAACTTAAAAATATTCATAAAAAAAAGTTTTTGAAATATTTTTTTATAAAAAATCGTGACCCGGCCGGGTTAATCAAACCGGGTCAACCCGCGTCAACGAAAAACCGGCGGTTCAATTCAGTTCTCAAACAAGCAAAAACCCGGTCACATCCGGCCCGGTCTCCGAGCCGGTTCACGGTTCAACCGTCCGGGTAAACCCGGTTTTTAAAACATTGATTTTTAACTAAGTAAAATCTAGTTATTAATGGTCCATTTGGTTTAGTCAAAGTTGCAACTTCAGTCCCTCGACTTTAAAAGTTGCATGGGTAGTCCCTAACTTTGAAAAGAATAACACGCGTGGTCCCTCCAGTTAACTAGTGTTAAACAGGCTTTGTTATTATTTACATGTTGGTCCTTTTTGTTAACGGCTGTTACAACATCCATCCTTTATTCTAACGAACATTTATAACTTAACTTTAAGTTTGTTTTTGTCAATTTATTTTACTTTTTCGTACGTTTTGCTCTCGATAAATTTTAAAAATTTCAAAAAAAATGTTAAAAAAAATAAAGTTCAAAAGAACTATTTTATTTTTGAAAAAATATATTTTCGGAAAAGATTTTGAAAAGGTTTATTCCGAAAAAGAAAATTATATCAAAAGTTAATTTTAGAAATAATTAATTAAAAAAATAATTTCGAAAAAACTAATTTCCAAAAAATCTAAAGTTTCAAAAATTTAAAAATTTAAAATTTCAAACTTTCAGAATTTTAAACTTTCGATTTTTTTAAATTATTTTTCTCGAAAATATTACACATTTTTTAAGTTAAATATTATTTAAAACTTTTTCAAAAATACAATACATTTTTTAACTATAAATTTTTTCCAATTTTTCTTCTAAACTCTTTTTCTTTCTAAATTAGTTTTTTTCATAAAAAAATAATTTGGAAAAAAATTGATTTAGAATTTATTTTTTGAAAATTAATCTCTAAAAAAGTTAATTTTGAAAAAGATTAAGAAATTATTTGATGTTAAAAAATATAATTTATTTTCAAAATAAATTGAAAATTTTAAAATATAAAAGTTTTGGAAATTTCAAAAATTGTAAAACTTTTAAAATTCAGACTTTTTTGAAATTATATATTACCGAAACTGTTTTTTTAATTAATGTTTTTCAAAAATAAACTAGGTTTTTTTTACCTTTTTCGAAATTAGAAAAAAAAATTCGTAATTATTTGTTTTTGAAATTTCTTTTTTGTAAATATTTTTCTTTGAAATTAAATTTTCCGAAATTATTTTATTTTTCGATGTTACAATAGATTTTTTGAACTTTAATTTTTTTAAAACATTCTTTTTTCGATTTTTTTAAATTTATCGAGAACAAAACGTTAAATACGTTCGAAAACGATAAAATAAACTGACAAAAACGAATTTAAAGTTAAGTTATAAATGTCCGTTTAATAAAGGATGGACGATGTAACAGCCATTAATAAAAAGGACCAACATGTAAATAATAACAAAGCCTATTTAACACTAGTTAACTGGAGGGATCAAGCGTGTTATTCTTTTCAAAGTTAGGGACTACTCATGCAACTTTTAAAGTCGAAGGACTAAAGTTGCAATTTTAATCAAACCACAGGGACCATCCATGTAATTTATTCTTAATATTATCATAGAATGAAGAATCATGTAAAACTAGTGAGTCCATACTCATCGTAACTATTTAAGTATTAAAAATTTAATGTTGTTTTATAACATAATACGGAGTATTATGTTATAAATCGTGTACATGTAAGGTTGATGTAAATAGTTTCTTGATTACTAATTAAGATATAGTTATTTAGAATAAAAATATCGAAAGTAAAAAGAGTATAAAATTCGAAAAATAAAAATTATGATGAATTTATATTAATTTATACGATGCATAATAAAACAACAATATAATCAAACACATAAACACAGATGTTTTAAAAAAAACATATATAATGTTACATAAAATCAAAATAACGAAATTATTATTTAATTTATCTTTTATGTCTATGTCCCGTGCGTACACGACATTATAACTAATTCGTTTTTACTGGAAAAAAGTTTTAAACTGCTCATATTTTACCAAACATACTCTACTCGAGTTAAGATATATATAGACACTTAAATTAGTATAAACCTATACAACCAATTATAATCATTCATTTTTTAAAAAACCCACTTGCCACCACTTTTTAAAAAATTAAATATCTCACAAACGGTAAATCGTCAAACGAAAAAAAAATACACAATTGTGACGAGAATTAAATCATCTACTATCAAGGGGCACATGTATATACTTTCGACGAACTTTTTTTCGACTTTTTTTTCTTAAGTCACGTCTGGAGAGAATAATATATGATTCGTCACGAATCATATATGATTCGTCACGAATCATATATGATTTTCAGAAAATCATATATGATTCGTGATATGAATCATATATGATTTTCTGAGAATCATATATGTTCTGTGACGAATCATATATAATTCTCTCCAGACGTGACTTAAAAAAAAAGTCGAAAAAAAAGTTCGTCGAAAGTATATACATGTGCCCCTCGATAGATAGATGATTTAATTCTCATCGCGATAATATGTTTTGTTTTACGTAACGATGAACGGTTTGTGAGATATTCAATTTTTAAAAAATGAGTTTTTTTGTTACATGATAAAAATGGATCGTTGTGATTAGTTGATTGAGTATATGTTAAACTAAGGGTCTATGGAATCTTTTTACTACTCTAACAATGAAAATGTAATCGCGTGCATTTTGAAATAGAGGATTTTTAGCCAAACAAACGTACTACTGTATAAAGTAATATCTGAAATGCAAATTATTAGTCCCATAAATGTTTCCAGACTCGAGCTATGATGGCTATGGAGAGCACATCGGTTATACTACTCCCTCCTATTGTTATTAAATCACATAGTTTAAGAAAGTATATTAATTATAGCTTTCTCTATTGTTTTTTAGCATAATAACAGTTTTATTTTTAATTAATTAATTAACTTTTTTAAAGTTTGTAATAATAATTTCAAACAAGGATAATATAGTAAATTTATTAAAATTTCTTATCTATTTATAGTAGTGAACAATAATTTCGAGACAACCTAAAATAAAAAAATGGACAATAATTTTGGGACGGAAGAATTATTATGAATTACAAAGTCAACATAATGCAATCAGTAAGCTCAGAGACGAGGAATATAATGTACGTATATACATGATCTAAAACAATTTAAAGTTATCGATCAATAAAAAAGAAGGGTAGTACACATGGTTAGGATATCAACATGAGCATGGGTTGAGTGTCATAAATGGGATTTTTAACGAGGATTCATTCACCATTGCTTTGACTTCATAACTTGATACCCTCCACTGGTCTGCCAGAATACTCTTTACTCCTTGGTAATTGAAACCCATTTCCCCTTTTGATTTATTTATTGGAACTCTTGTTTCCCCTTTTGTAACTTTTTTTTTTTTTTTTTTTTGTTAGAAATACGTTTTTACGTATATTAGAAGTATCGGTCACTCCACAATATTATTAATGTTGTAATAGCTCGTAGTTAATAGTTACTTATTTAGTTAAATAAGAACCGGTCTATGGGCTTGTCATGGGCCGGCCCAAGTCCATTAGTGGCTTGGAAGTATAAATACCTCTTTCCTCCTTGGAAAGGGGTTGGTTGTTGTTCACTTTGTGTTTCCACTTAATAAAATATCACATAGTTTTCTCTCACTTTCTCTCTCTAGTTTCTCTCTCTAAAAAACATAACCCACTTCATAAATTCATAGGTTATCAAGATTCTACATTTTTCTAACCAAAAGCTAAAGAAATGTTATACTACGAGTATTAATGTAGAAAAGTCACTTGTTCACAACACTTGTTAAGTAAGACATCAGTACAAACATTATATAAAACAATGATTAAAGCTTATAACAAAGTAACAATGTCAAACCAAAGTTGGCTTTGTCATATTAAAGCTAATGAATATTTTCTGTCATAGCTGTCGTATTGCTTGCATTTTGAGTCGCTCATATATTGTCAACACAAGACGACGTTCAAATCAAAAATCCAATTTTGATTATGTACAAATCACCTCTTATGTCAGTTGTCAGGTGATCTCCAAACTAAAAGAAAATCGCATTCGAATCCATTTTGGATTTAAGACTACACAAAATTTGGAGATTAGTCATCATCTTCATCTTATGTGGCAACCTAAGAAACCAGGGCCGTCTCGGAGATTTTGAGTGCCCTGAGCGGTAACTAAAAAAAGACCTCTAAAACATTATATGATAAAGAAAATTTATCGTTATCGATATTAAATAAAAGTGCAAGTGATAATATTACAAAAACCATTTTAACTTAAACATAATTGTATAAATGAGTCGGACTTTTAAAATATGTATAAATAAGTTGAGTTTATAAAAAATTTGATGTTCTCTAAAATATGTATAAAAAATTTGAGGGCCTGTGCCATGACCCTGTAAGAAATTAGTCTCTCTTATTGAACGATTCCACATGGAGCTACATTTGGAAGATCAAATTAAGACGTTGGTTTTAAAAGTGACCGATTGGTTATATTGGTCCCTTGAAGGCTTGTGTGTGTATGTAAGGGGTGTTTGTTTTAGTTTAAATAATAGGTTTATAAGTTTATTAGTTTATATACGTTTATAAGTTAAAATTAAATGTTTGATTAAATTTATGTAACTAGACTTATAAGTTTATATAAAAAAAAGTTTGGTCGTCGAAATTTATGACATATATCATTTATAAGAATATTAGTACATAAAAAAACTTTTATACTTTTATTTAAGCCTACGTAATTATATAAGTTAAATCAAATACTAAACAAAAGTTTATAAGGTTATTATATATAAGTCATAAACCACTTATATAACATATACATAAGCTTAATTTATGATTTAACCAAACACTCTCTAGTGTTAATTTTAATGTATTTTGTTAATTATTGTTTTTTTCTTTTTTTCAAAAGGAAATACAATTAATGAAAATAACTTGATATCAATTGGTACGAGCTTATTTCATACAACTAGGTTTGTACATAATTATAAGTTAGGTGTAGAACTGATATCAAAAAGCTATCTTGAAAGAAAAGACACCTAGACATTATAAACCATAAGCTAATCTTATATATGGTCGGTACGGAATGTGAGATCGTAACAACACCGCTCTCAAAGAACCAATATCGTCGTTGCTACCTTTGAAAACTTACTAGAGAGTCCTTAAAGCATCACTTCAACAGTCATTTTTCCGGACCTTCTACTCCGAGATAGAGGAAGGAAAAGTTTGAATTTGCAATGCACTATCCGAGGTGTCTCTGATACCAATAGATATGTATCTACGCACTTAGCGAATTGAAATAGAAAAGGAAGAATAGTTTACGAAAGCAACTTGGTATTAAATTGGTACGAACTTATCTCAATTTAGGATAGGTTTGTACCTATTTATAAGTTATATAGAAGAGAAAAAAATGACAAATGACAATTTTGTGAGTTTCTTATTGCACTTAAATCATTTTACGTTGGATTTAAAAGTGGTGCCAATGGGAAAAACGTATCCACATTAGTAAAAATGTTAAAAACATTTTAGCACCACATTTTTAGATGATGTCACTCACACCAGAAAATGTAATGTCAAAAGAAAAAAAAATGATATCACGAATCGAGATATTCCCCATGGGCTTTCGGCATGACACCCTTTGACACCAACACCAGCATGGTTCGCCAACAGTTTCCTCGCGCCAAAGCCTTTGGCGCCCCCGTACCTCCCACTCTTAGGCTAAGCGAATGGAAGGAGGACATAATTTCCGTGTGCATTACTGCCTCCCACTCTTAGGCTAAGCGAATGGAAGGAGGACATAATTTCCGTGTGAATACTGAACAAACTAGATTGAGGGATCTGTTATACCATCACATTTGCATGACTTCCAAGACTTGATTGAAAAACTGAACATATAAACCGAAAGTACAGTAGCTGCCAAACTGAAATCACCCAACCAATCTTACTATGCACAAATTACTTCCTAATTAACTTACTAAAACAGCCTTAATAGTTGATTAACCCATTCCCCTTCAATCACTAGCAAAGGAAAAAAAAAAAATAAAGACTAAAATTTAGAAAACCAAAGCTAACCCCAAATAACCTAAATTCATAAAACTTTCAGAGCCAACAGCCCCCCCCCCCCCCCCCCCCCCCCCCCCCCCCCCCACAAGTCTTATTTTCATATGCTTAAAAGATCAGGTGGCTGGTTTTGATGTTGGTCTTCTTTACCACTTCTCATTGGCGATTCCATTGTGGGTGATGATGGCGGGATATCACTGGTGCTGGTAGTGGTGGTGGATTCTCCATCTGTCGGTTTGGTGTTGGGTGCCTTTGGAAGCTCTGTTAACATTTGAACCACTTCTCTCATGGTTGGACGTTCAACGGCTTGTTCTTCCACGCACAACATTCCTACGTAGAACAAGTGCATTACCTCATGGATTGGAACGGTTGAGAGTCTCGTATCAAGGATTTGAAGCACGCCTTCCTTGTTACCATCTGTCATCTTTCTGACCCATTGCACTATGTCTACCCCATCTCCAAATTCTCCAACTGGTTTCCTTCCAGTTACTAGTTCTAACAGAACCACACCAAAGCTGTACACATCACTCTTTTCATCAACCTTAAGTGTGTAAGCATATTCTGCAAACATAATTACCGCTCGTGATCAGAACAAAAACCAAAACTTACACCAATAAAACAATAGGCAGACCAACGATGAAACAGTAATATTAAATGCAAAAACGCCTTAAAATTGGTCATAATACCATAGCTACTAAATTTGGGCTTATAAAGTGTTATTATCTTTACAAAATTAACTCTTCTAGCATTAGAAACAACACAATGCAAGCATAACAGGGCATCACAATAACTAAAGCATAAAGATAGGATCGTGAGGTTATACCTGGGGCGATGTAACCATAAGATCCAGCAATAGCAGACATGCATTCTGAGGTGCCTGAATCCTGCAAGAACTTAGCAAGCCCAAAATCGGCAACATGAGCTTCAAAGCCAGTATCCAAAAGGATGTTGTTTGACTTGACATCACGGTGGAGGATCAGCGGTGAGCAATCATGATGAAGATAACAAAGTCCCTTAGCAGCTTCAACAGCAATCTTATACCTTGTATCCCAATGCAAATGACCTCCTTTCTTCCCATGAAGCATTTCCCCCAAACTCCCGTTAGGCATATACTCATACACCAACAGATTTGTCTCATGATTTGAGCAAAATCCCAGTAATCTCACGATGTGTCTATGCCTAATCCTTCCTAAAGTCTGAATCTCAGCATTGAATCCATGGTCATGTGACGAACCACGACTCATTGCTGGCAGTCTCTTGACTGCCACAAGCTCATTGTTCGGCATTACACCTTTGTAAACAATCCCAGCCCCACCTTTCCCAATAATGTTATCTTCCTTCAAACTATCAAGAACATCATCACAAGTGAAATCTAATCTTTGGAAAGCCGTAAGCTTCCATGCTCGAGCTTTGCTAGCTTTCTTAATCGATCGAGCTTTAATGATTGCAGCAACAGCAAACACAATAGAGCAAAGAAGCAAACCAATAACTAGCAAAAGCTTGACAGAAGCAGAGAGTGAACCTTTTGAATGTGGGTCATGAGTCCCATTAGCAACACCTTCTTTACAAGGCCCTAAATACGGTCCACAAAGATCCGCATTCCCCAAGAATGAAGTATAGTTAAAGTAACTAAACTGACCAGTACCAGGAACCAAGCCAGACAGATTATTATACGAGAAATCAACAGACGTCAAGCTCTGCATCGATGCAATAGACGTTGGAATACTACCAACCAAATGATTCCTAGAAACATTCAAATAATTCAAAATATGCATCCCAGTAATCTCCTTAGGAATCTCACCCGCAAGCTCGTTCCTACTAAGATCCACGTACGTCAACAACTTACACTCACTAATCTCGGGCGCAATCTCACCCGACAAACTATTATGACTAAAATCAATCTTAGACAACTGCTGCAACATCCCAATCTCTTTAGGTATCCCACCACTAAACCTATTCCCATCAAGCAACAGCTTCTGGACACCACTAAAGTTACTAATACTAGCAGGCAAAGCACCAGTCAACCGATTATTCGACAAACTAACCTGACCTAAACTCACTGAAACACTCTCAGTCACAGGGAACTCACCCGACAACAGATTATTCTGTAACTCAACCTGAGACAGATTAGGCAAACTAAACAACCCTTTCGGAATAGAACCATTTAAAAAATTCTCTCCCATTCTTATCCTATTCAACGACTTACATTCACCTAAACTCTCAGGAATCGGCCCAAACAAAAAATTCCCCAGAGTAATAACCGTCTCCAACGTATTCCCATTACACAAATTGGGAGGTAACGAGCCTGTCAACTTATTACTAGACAAATCCAGCAACTGTAACTTCCCATTTTTACCTAAATTAACAGGAATACTTCCAGTAAAATTATTCTCCCATAACTGCAATACCTCTAACTCACTCAACTCGCCTATAAACTCCGGAATTGACCCGTGCAATTTATTACGGAATAAGTTAAGCAACGTTAAATTATTCAAATTCCGAAAAGACTGGGGAATTTCACCCGTAAAAACATTATTACTTAAATCCAATGATTTTAAGCTTTTTAAATTCCCAAGCTCATTCGTTATAGATCCCGTTAAACCATTAACTTGTAAAAACAATGTATCAAGGTTCTGCAACTTCCCTAACTCCGCCGGAACTTCACCGGAGAGACCGCAGTTTGCGGCGTCTAACCTTACCAAATTCGTTAAATTTCCGATCTCCGGCGGTATTCCGCCGGAATATCCGTTGTAGTAACCTAAATAAAGCTCCCTCAACGTCGTCAAGTTTCCGATCTCCGGCGGTATAGATCCGGCGAGCTCATTACCGGAAACAGCCAGGTACTCCAAAAACTCAAGCTTTCCGTACTCCGCCGGAATCTCGCCGGAAAAGTAGTTACCACCTAAATGAAGATGACGGAGACTCGTCATTCCGGCGACCGCCACCGGCAAGTCACCGGTCATGTTGTTGTTGTAAACATCAAGCACCTCCAAAAGCTTCAGGTTGGACAAATTTGGCGGGAAGGTATGGTTGAAGATGTTGTTGGAAAGGTTGAGTGAGCGGAGAGTGGTGACGTCAGCAAGTTCCGGCGGGATGATACCGGCGAAGGAGTTGACGGCGGCGGTGAAGTTGGTAAGGTAACGGAGGTGGCGGATGTCGGAAGAAAGGGTGCCGGTGAGGTTGAGAGTGGATAGGTTTAAGGAGGTCACGTGACGTTGGGTATCGCACGTGACGCCAGCCCATGTGCAGTGGGAGGTGGAGATGTTCCACGTGGCGAGAGATGATTGGGGGTCGTCTGTGATAGAGGATTTGATTGAGAGTAAGGCTTTGTATTCTGGTAAAATGTGGTTTTTGGGTTTAGCAGCAGCCACAGCCAAGATGATGATGAGAAGAACAAGGATGGAAAAAAGGGACTTCTTCATTTTCATTTTTATTTTTATTTTTATTTTGGAGGAGTAGGAATGGAGTAGAGAGAGAGTGGGATCACACTTGCATAGTGTGTGTGAATATTATCGATGGATCATTTTGGTTTTTATATTACTACTTTTTTTTAAATTTTAACTACTCACTTTCTCTAAATTATAAATACAAAATTCTAAAATGAGTCCAAACAATATGATGGATTATTTTCCAAATTATTTTTAAAAACAAACACGTTTTTCTCAGATAAAAGTTATTGTAGATTCATCTTTTTTAACTTGCGTGACACTTTAGCAAATCTTACATCGTCTGTGATAAAAAAGATTTTGGTTCATAACACACAACATGTTTTGTGATCTATTGTAAATAGCGTTTTTAAAAACTGTTCAGTTAAGCGTGCTTATAAGAGAGTAATACTGATTTAAGTGACCGACCGGAAAGTACTCAAATGAGAGTTACAAAGCAAAATCGTGAACCTGCGAGGAAAACGAATAATATTATGGTCTGAATAGGCGAGATGTTAGAACTTACATATCAAAGGACTAATTTTATTCATCTTAGAATTAAAAAAAACAGAGAAAAAATATTTTTTTCCAAAATGTCTAAATGTTGTAAAAAACTAAAGCTGTAAATATGGCGAAAAACGATTAACACTAATAAGTAGTGATATTTTACTATTGATAAAATAAATGAAATATCACTAATATATCAACTGTGTAATATCATCGTGATATTTTATTTTTTTATTCCTATTAATATTTCATTGTTTTTATTAGTGAAATGTCGCTAGTGATAAATGATAAATCAGTATTTCGCTATATTTACTATTTTAGTCTTTTCATCATTTTTTATAATTTTTAATATTTTAGCAAAAAAAAAATTTCGCATTTTTTTAATCGTAAGTTAATCTCGATCATTATTTCAAAAATAAATGAAAGAAGAAGATTGTCCGTCGAAGGAGATTGGTCCTTGGCAATCGAAATAATCTTTAAAAAATTATTATTTGTCATTTATTTTAACTTAAAAACACAAATAATTATAAGTTTCACAACATAATTGCTTAAAGGATTTACGCGTACGATACTTTTAAAAAGTTGACAGACTTAAGACTTTGGACTTTTTCTAAAAAACCATATTGTTTTGAGTCGTAAATAGTCCATAGTGTATGGACTTATTTTGAAGTTTTCCAATTAAAAAAAATTTATTACGTAATATTTACCCAAATTAAACTCTTAAGTGTCTTATGTCCTCATCCTCATTAAAAGAAAATTGTAAAATTCTATAAATTAACATTCCCGTAGCATTGAATCCGAAGTTTTGTGTAGTTCCGGATACTCGTGAATTTTTCGATGTAGTATTAAACTAGTTGCAACTAAGAGACCGACATTTTCTACTGCTATATTAATTTTCTTTCTATAAGGTTTTATAATCAATTTAATGTAATAAAAAATCTGACGACACAAAAACACACGTGACAAAAATGTAATATAAAATAAACCCACACAAACAAACAAGACACGCAAGTTGGCCACCTGAACGATCAGCGTCTCCGTTTCATCATTAGATGAGACGTCCTCATGGCTAATGTACAATAAGAGAGACCGAGTGGCACTAGTCCTTCGTAAATCGTAAGTAGATCAATCGAATCTTTTTATTACGTTTAATTTTAATTTTTGAAAAACACTTCAAATTTTTCTGTGTATTTTAGAGCAAAACGTGTCACGAAGTTACCATATTCACTTGTGACACCTTAGTGTCACATCATTTCAACTAACCAAAACAAAAAACCAACTAAACACCCCCTCACTCACAACTAGTCTCTCTCCTCTTCACTTGAGTCCCACCACTCACCATTTTATTTCCTTTTTCATTTTTCATACAAAATAAAAATTCATTTCATAAAATTAAAAATTACAAATACTTCAAATAGAAATACAAATACTTTAGAAAAATACCGAAAAAAACAATACGGAAAATAATCTCTCTTTGTTAATAGAGTCATCTAAATCTTTTACATACTATATACAAAATTAATGTTAACAAAACCTGTTTTGTAAATTGGGCCTATAAAATGTCGGCCTTGTTTATTGAAATAGGCCTAATTATTTAGGGTTTTTTAACAAACACATGTACGCAACCACCCTATTACTCATCTTATTTGTTTCTCCTTCATTCTCAAAAGTCAAAAACTTTCTACACCTGGTTTGATCCATGCCTCAGTTAAATCACATCATTATAAAATAATCTTCAAATATATCAAAAATCAAAACACAAATAGCCTCCTATGAAAAAATAAGAAAAGAAGAAAAAAAAAGATGTGGGACCCGTTTTTTCTTTCATTTCCTCTCGTTGAAGATCGACGAAGGGGAGCGGCGAAGGGGGTGGGTGTCACGGCGAGCACCGGCGAGAGTGCCATCTCGGACCGACGAGGTCCCCTCACCGTAACACCCTTTGCTCTTAAATGCACATAATTTATCAAAAATTATTTTAATATTGTTTAGTTAGTATACTTGAAGAAAATTATTATGTTCATCTTTATTTTAGTTTTATTGTAGTACATCATACAAATATATAAGTATAAAAAAAATATATATATAAGTATAAAAATGAAAATCTAAATACAACAACATATGATTGTGTGAAATTGGATAAATTTTTTTTTTTTTTTTTTTTTTGAACAAGAAATTGGATAATTGATTGTGGCCTACAATTTTCTCTTTTGACGATCAATTTTGTCTTATTTTTGTTGTTTTAAGAATTTTCTGAATTAAATGTTCAGTATAAATGAAGTTGATATAATAGGGTGTATTGTTTTGACTCTCTGACAATATACAATGAATATCTCAACTAATTAAATGCGCTGATTGGTGTGAAGAATTTCGCATTGAACACTAACGATTTCATGTTGGCATATCGATTTCTAGGACGGGTGGAAACGAGCCGATAAGTGAGAGTTGATAATAAGCTCTTCTTGGCTCATTTAGATTTTTAATACTCAAATTTTGATTTTTGAAGTCTGTACTCTTGTGATACATTTCACCAGATCGGGCTCGATGTATATCATCGGTTAGCTGGTGAGCTATGGCGTTACCTTGCCACATTGCGTCGTTTCGACATAGCTGTCATAGTTTACGCGTCGACGCGTCGTAGTTATCAGCCAACGTAAACTTGCGTTTTTTATTTCTTCTTTTCTTTTAAAAATATTTAGCCGTTGGTTTAAAAAACTATGTCACATGAAATTTAAAAAATTAACCATTGTTTTCAAATGTAACCTTAAAACTTTGTAAAACCCTTTTTATCAAACTATTTTCTTCTATCACTTTCGATATACAGTATATATTATAACACTCATTTATACTTTTTTTGTCAAAATAGATCTCCGTATCAATAAATTAACGGCATGCTTAGTGACTTTTCTAAGTAATTTCTGGGATTGTTTTCGAATCCCAACAACAATCCGAGATTGTCTTCAAGTCTGGCTCGATTGTTGCAATAATCACAACAACAATCCCAACCAGGGTGGGTCTCGGGACACCTATGGATTTTTTATTACGTAATGTTAAATTTGTTAAAAAATTATTTTTGTTAGATTTGTGCTAAATGAACTTGGTCCTTAAAAACATTGTTTGGAACATTCTTCAGTATGCCCTAATAAAGATCAAAATGAAACAAAAAGGTGAAAAGGATAATAGTTAGGTGATGTATCGAGGAATGTCGGTGTATTTTAATTAAGTACGTTATATAGCAAATTTAGGAAATTACCTTTAAAAAAAGGTAATAATCCATAAATAAGCTAAAGACGAATCAATTAAACACGAGAGTGATCCCGGTTCGTTGTACACAAGGAACTTATGAATTGGAGACGTTCGTTTTGGATTGGAGAATTGTTTTGAATTCGGTTTCGTTTTTTATCTAATTTAATTCTACCAATTTTAGACCTAAAGTGCATGAATCGAAACCCGACTTAAAATCTAAAAGACAATTATTTAAACTATGCAAAATTTAAACTTTACTTTAACTATTTATTTTTTTATTTTTTTAAATGAAACAATTTATCTAATCAAATTAATATTTAAACTAATTCTATTTAAAACAAAATTTATTTAAAACTAATTTAATTAAAAACAAATTTTAAAACAATTTAAATTTCTAAAAAGTAATAAAATATATATATTTTTTAATTTATTTATTTTAAAATTAAATTTAATCTATATTTTAATAAAACTATTTTTATAAAATTTCTAAAGTTATAAAAACAATATAGACGTTTATATATTAACTAAAAGTCATTAAAAGAAAAATTAGTATAATAAATGATGAAACAGATTATTATAATAAATGAGCCTTCAGCTCAGTGGTTATCACTCTTGACAGTTAACCAAGAGGTCCTTGGTTCGAGTCATAGGATGAACTTTTTGGTGATTGTTATTTTTGGCCAGATTTTAAATTTTGGTACTTAACCAAACCAAACAAAACGTTCGGTCTATTAAAAAAAATCAGTATAATGAAACAATTTAAATCACACAATCAAACACAAGTCACAGCTTAAAAAAACTATATCAAACAAAATCTATATGAAAATATTAGTGCAGTTAACGATTAAACTAACCAACCATTAAATTAATCAGATGACAAAAAAGAAACAAAGAAAGCAAGCATCCATAATTGAGCAATGGTAAATAAGATCAGCAGATAAAACAAAACCTAAACAAAATAAGCAAACAAGGCCAAAACTTATATAAAATATATTCATTCAGCATTCACTCTAACAATTTAACTGAACTTGAACATAATCGCAGGCAACAAGTATTAATGTAGCATATACAAAATTTCAATAATATGATACAACAATTAACCCAATTACCAACAATATGCAAAACTTAGATACAGCAAAATGAGCAAATCCAATTTAACAGAATCTCAGCAATCAATTTAATTAGTGACAATCAGCAAATAGATAACCAATCTAAGCAAACTAATATAAAAAAAAACAACCAGATTAGATTAAATCAAAAGCCCAAATAGCTAAGTAAATAACTAGAATATTAATCAATCCAATTCTTATATTCATCTCACAAAAATACATCACACAAAAATAAACAGCAAATTCATACCATCCATCAAATTTTCATAACTCAAGCAGTAACATAAAAACTTTAGAAATAAAATCGAGCTTACCTTTAGTTTGATGATCCTTTGAAGTAGAAGGAGGACGCTGAGCTTCCTTGGAAACTAATCAATACCATCTCGAACCACCATAAATTACTCCATTCGAAACATTCAAGTGACTGAACCAAATACACCTCGAGACCACACCTTGATAATATCAAACTGCCACTTTATTTTTTTAACTTTTCCAGTGGGAAAAAGTTATTCCCAATCTCACTTTTAATTATCTCATTAAGCTATTAAATAAGCTTAATCAAATAATTTTTTTTATAATATCAAAGTAGAATATAAAGGAAAACTGCAATCAATTTTAACAGTAAAGTAAACTCAAGAAAAGACTAAACTCGAAATCACTTTTATTATCATATAAAAATTATTACAGTACTATAAAAAGAAAATTACATTATCCTATCTAAATTGACATTATAACAGTAAGTAAAAAATGGGATACCAATTACATTTTTTTGGGGGGTTTTATAGGCCAACCCCAAGCCTTCTTGAGGGAGGTTTTTGAGCAGAAAAGATGATTTCAGCCCTTCGATGATCCTTCCTTAGCTCTCTTTCTTCAGTTTGATGATCAAACAGCTGAGATTAGTCTTCTCTCACACAGATTGCCAAGGTGGCATCAATCTGTGCTAGTTGTGTTTGTTTGCTGCTGAGGTGGCTTGTTTTTATTGGATAAATGATTGGTGGTGATGAAATCCACCAATCACATGAAAGGAATGACAAGACTTGATGCCACGAAGACCTGATGACCCATCTTCTACATCCCTATTTCCTTGGGGTTTATTTAAGGCGCGTGAGGCTCCACTCGCCTGTGGATGGAAACCCCCAAAAGTTGATCTAGGGTTTGTGGGTGGCTGCTTCATCTTTCTGCGTTTATTTCTTTTGTGTGTGTCACATAGGTTGTAACGAGAGGATTGTTTGACCTAAAAGTGAAAACTTTTCACTTTTAATACTCCTTTCACCGTTCCATTTTTATAAAAAAAATAGGCTTGGCCCAAAACTCCAATCCGTCCTATTAATTGACATGGGCCTTGGACCCATTATTACTCCATACGTCTAATGTCATGTGAATTGGGCTTGATTTAGGCCTTTGATCCAAATATTAATACATATACTCAAATATTGGGATTTTAGGCCCAATAAGCAAATATGGGTCCCACAAAGGCCCAATAAACTTTATTAAAATTTAATCCTCGAAAACGAACTTAATTTTTGGCTTTCTTGAAATTATCTTCAAAGTCGTGTCGTTTTTGCTGGTTTTCGCGATCTTGGTACTTGCACACACAAAACAATAAAACATGCACATACAAGGCTATATTCATGTTAATTATGCATTTTTATGTTCATTTATTATACAATTGATATGAGTACATTCACTCATATCAAACTCCTCCTTGCTAAGCAATTGTCGTGTCCTCACGCAATGATAAAATAAAACTACTAACCACACTTTTATTTGACTTTTGACACTTATTTTGCCAAAGACATGATGTAATGCTTTTATTTATGAAAAATAACTTTTAGGATCATAAAACTCAAATAGATTCATCGTCCTCGACTTTTCACTTTTCCATGCCAACTTTAAAAACAAGATCATTGTCAATCATAAGTCCCAATGTTAAGACCACTCATACAAGTAATTTGTGTTAAACTCGATCTCCTTTTATTCCTAATTGTATCTCTAGATTTTAAATTTTGTCATTCACCCAAAGGCTCATTTGACTTATCTGATATTTATTAATCCAAAAATGAAGGCGAAAACGGTGTAAACTCAACACTCAAAACCTAACCTCGACTTCAAAAACCGTTGTCACTACAGAAAGCCCACATCAAGGAGAACTTAACACGATTTGAGAGATAAATCCCGGGATCCGAAATTTGGCTAATAGGACTACTTAAAGCAACAATAAATCCTCTAAAGTCAATTTTGACCTTATTAATGGAGTTAGCAACAATTACATCATACACTTTTAGGCTCTTTAAGATGTAAAAGTGCTCCTTATTCATAATCCACACCTGAAGGCTCCTTGGACATAAACAAGGGAATGGACATTCACCATCCCACCTTAAAGCTCATGGTGATGAAGCAGTTTTTATTAAACACGTCACCATGCCATACACCCTAAGGCTCTAATGACAAGGTTAGTGCTACATGACTCTCACCCGAAGGCTCATAGAGAACATGTTTTTATTTATTCTTCTTATTATTATGATATATTAGTAAGTCAAATTTCTGCAATCCCATGATCAAAAAGTCCATGACGCTGACACCCTCAATGTGTTCTTACTTTAATTACAAGGGAAGAAAAAGAAGGAGTTACGAGTTAAGATATTGTGCCCAAACCGCTAAAAACTCATTTATTAAGCAATTAATTATTCGAGCATGGAAAATAAATACGAGGAGATAGAATAAAACACAAAAATACTTATACAAGGAAGAATTAACCTCAAAAACTTATGATTAAACTTTATCATCTCTTGTTCTCCATATTGTAAAATTTCAAGAATGTGAAATTAATGGATACTTAGCCTATTAAATCAAACTTTTGGGTTTTCAAGTCATTTATAGGATCTTACATCTTCTTAAACTTTTCAAGTTAGAATTTGCGTTATAAAGTTCCCTTGATAAACGACTTTCTAGGATCAATTATAGGAACTTGCGAAAAGTTATCATTCTTAAACCCGTATGAATTAAGACTTTCGCGTTTTAAAGTTCCCTATATAAAAGTCTAGCAAAACTTGATTTAAACACGTTAAGGAAAAAGCTAAGGTAAGAACCGAGTCGAGTCAAAAATTATTTTTATTTTCACCAACGGAAAGCCTACATTTGTGTCAAAAACACTTATTTCCTTTATTATTAAACACAAAATAACACTAAAAATTTAATTTTTTTATGAAAAACGATAAAAACGATTACGTTTGAACACGACAAAAGCAATTGCAAGCGATTATATCGATTGACTCCCCCATGCTAAAACCAAACATTGTCCTCAATGTTTTCTAGCTTAAGAGTAACACCCCCTTGCTAAAATACGAAGAGTCGAATGCAAAAGTCCTAACATGGAAAGAGCACACAAATCTATAAGCCGTTTATTAATTATGCTTCAAGATAAAACGTTAATCGATAAAAATCAAAGGATAGTGAGTGCCCCTTTTTGACAATCAAAGTATGGAAACTCGAATGGACCGGCAAAAACCGAACACGAGAGTCTTCAATGATTAGGGTCGTACCTAAGATTCACAACACAACAAAACACGAGCACGAGCTTGAAAAGATCAAGCCTTATTAGTGTTAGAAAATAGATAGGAGATAGAATGTATGAGACTCCCCCATAAGGCACCTCGTTTTTGTTAACCGGGTCATGAGCTCGACTCGATCCCCGCATTCATTGGTCCTTAGGGAAAATGGTGAAAACCGGCATATTGGAATAAATTCCAACATAAAGCACGATGTCGGGGTCAAAGATCAGATCCTCGTTGTCGGATGACAAACGAAATAATGAAACTCTAACACAAATCTCCAAAAAGAGATGGTAGTCACAAATCATGAAATGGATATTGTATGCTCCCCGAGATGAACTCGCACCAAGATGACCGAAAAATGTTTCAATTGTTACATCGGTAAAAGGTCGAGATTTCCCTAAGTCAATGATTCCGGGGTCGAATACCTCGTCCTCAGGAGAGAAAGGAATAGACAACACGGTGTCTTCCCCCCATTCTAATCCATTATCATATAAAGCACATGGTAATGGTGGGATAAAAGTCTCAACTATAGTGGTATTAACTTGCATGACTTTGTTGACCTTGTCACTCTTAGGAATGTGAACAAAGGGGTCATGATCCTCAAAATGAGTCGCATGAAAAATCCGCACACTAAGATCAAAGCGAGTGGGAAGGAGATTTGGAGTAAAGAAAATTTCTCCCTTCGGGTCAACATTATCATCATCATAAATCGGGTGATCAAACCAAGGGTTTTCAACACCGTCATTAGAAACATTCTCAAGATAGAGAATGTCTTATGATATAACTGAATTTTTAGTTCTTGAAATCGTTCTTTGTATTGGTCTTATCGAATTTATCCCGATTTTAAGTGCGACTCAGTCGTCTTTGGTGGATAAAAGAAAAGGTTGTCGTTGTGTAACAAAATAAAAATGCAAACTTTAAAGTAAATGGCAAATTAATAAAAGGATAAACTAATAAAGACTTAAACAAAATATAGATAAAACCAAGACAAAACAAGTTTAAAATAATTCTAAGTAAAAATGGCGGGTGATTGGGGTAAATTACACCCTTTAGGAAAAAGGCGTAAAAGCGGTAAGTATTGAGTGTACGTTTAGGAAAACGTAAACACTAATGACCCTTGATGGTGTGAAAGTTCGTTTCCCAAGGAGGTATATGTGTGTGAAAAACTTGTCAAAAGTTTGTGATTAATGATTGGTTTAGAAAGGGGATGAGAAAAGAAGATGACGAAGACGTAAAAATAAAAATTAACACAAAATCACTATTAGAAAGTTAAAACGTAGAACCTTAAAAACCACAAAAATAAAAATAAATTCTAAAAATTCCCAAAAATTCACCAAAAAACAAAAATAATAAACTAAGAGTTTACCAATGATCAAAACTTTTTCAAACCTTTTAAATAATTAAATATTCAATTTTTAAATGCTAATTAAAGCCCTAAAAATCAAATAAATTATCAAAAAGCCCAAATAAAGATTTTTCAATTGATAAACCTCTTAAATGACCTAAAAAGATTAAAAACTATTTTTAGAAATTTTAAAACTAATAAAAACTATTTAAAATGATTTAAAAACTATTAAAACTTAAAATAATTATAAAAATTAATCTAAAAGTGATAAAATTATTCTAAAGGTTGCTAAATTCCTATTTTAACGTATTTAACCTAAGAAAAATGTAAAAAGTTGGAAAATGTGAAATTTTAAAAATAATAATAAAATAATAATAAAATAATATTAAAAATCCAAAAATTATAAAAAAATTCTAAAAACTTGCAAACTAGTTTATTTTAACCTAAATAATCAGAAAATCAAAGTGAAATTACCAAAATACCCCTAATGGGCCCTCAAATGGACCAAATCCAAAAACAGTTAACCTAAATGGGCTTTTGGGCCCAAAAAGTCAAACTTGACCCAATTGACTTAGAAAAGCCCTATCTGACTTAAAATTTAATTCTAAGAACAAAACTCTAAAGGCCCAAAAGCTGAAAATGTGCTTATCACAGCTTATTGAACACCAAGCTTATTCTTATGGGGCTTTTCAGCCCATTAAGCCATAAGCTAATGCCATAAGCTCTAATTTGACACACAACCCTCTTTTAGGATGCTTAAGAGATCTGTCAAAAGAAATTTCCAATAAGCTCACTCAATAAGCCAGAAAATAGAAAAGCAAAAATCCACAAAACGACAAAATAGTCATTTTTGAGAAATAATGCACCTTAGAAGCTGATTCAACTTGCAAAAGCTTTCAAATGGACTCAATAAGCAAATTAAATCAACAGAAATCCAATAAGCACAACCAATAAGCCAGAATAAGCACAATGAACTTATGTAAAAGTCAAGGGAGTTGGTTTTCTAGTCAAACCTAAAAGTCAACCACCCAAATGCTCCAGGATGAACAAATGGGTCAAAATATGAGCACCTATTACAAAAATAAAGTTGTTGCTGGTTGGAATAAGCTATTATAGCTTATTGATAAGCTGACACCAAAATTGCACTATCAGTGGCAACCAGCAGGGGAAAGGAGTTCCCACTGCTTTGACTAATTGACCAAGCTTTTTTGAGAGTTCTGGTTTTATCTAATTGGAAACAAAGACACCCTTGTGATCAGTGAATCACAAGGAGTCAATAGCAACAATAAAATCACAAAATGATCCACACAATAAGCCACAATAAGCCAAACAGTCCACAGATATGCTCTAGATATGCAAATAAGCAGTTAAGCACTTAATAAGCAGATTTAAGCAGAATAAGCCAACCAAACTCAACCAGATGCATACACAAGCTATATAAACTAACAATAAACACAAAGCAACAAGAATCAAACACTGAATCAAAGAAATCAACAAGATCAAAGCACTAGAAGTTACTGATGAACAATGAACAATAAGCAGAAACAGTTTGCTGATATACTTGACACTTGATCCAATTTCAAGCCTCAAATCCTTCTACCCTGGTGTGATTAACTATGATTTAGCACTTGTTAGCCCTAGCCTATGCTTAGATCTAGGTGTCCTCAAAATCCTAGCCAATTTTACCAAGTTATGAAGATTTTATAGCCAATCTATGAATCAATGTGTTCAAAGCCTCAAAACCTGCAAACAGATGAACAAATACCCCCAAACAACAGATACCAATACTTGCAAACAACACACAAGCACTTAACAAGCCACAAATCTAACTTATGCAATAATCCCAAACACCCTTTTAAAACTTGATTTCACAAATTTTCAAAGGCTTATGAAGATTCAACCCACAAATCAGATTAGTAACACCTCAATAACATCAAACCAAGCCAAATCAACAATAATCACCCACAATAACACAGATTCAAGCAATAATCCACAAAAATCACAAATAATCAGAAACTTAAAGAGAAAATGAAAAGGGAAGAAGGTGCAAACCTCCAAGACCTACATCCAGGCCCTGGATTGTTTGAGCTGAGGTACTAGCAAAACAAGTACCAGCTTCCAATGCTGCTAAGATGAACAAACAATAAGGTGAGATCAAATAAACAAGAACTTTCTGATTTTTGAAACCCAAGCTTTATCAATTAAAACCTTGCCTCAAAAACCTTCAAACATATAAATGGAACTCAGAATTAGGCTATTCCAACACCAACTTTTAATAAACAAGAACAAGATTTCTCAAAATTCAGAAAATCAAAATTTTATTACTTAAAAAGGAATTACAAAGATTGATAGCCTAAAACTAGAACAAAGGGACTCTCACATGTTGAGGTCTCCTTTTATAGGCAAATGCCTGGCTAAACACTATTCACAAACCCTAGAAGTGAAATTCCCTAAATGCCCTAAGTCCTTCTAGACGTTTTCTTCATTTGAGCTGTCCAAAGTGATCTTGGCTGTTCATTTTAGCTTTGGAATGAAGCAAGGACTCTTAGCTGTTGATTTTGCCATGTCAGATAACTTGGAGGCTAAGTTGTGTTTTGATTGGTGGACGGGTTTGAATGGTGGGGCCTATTGGTGAGTGGAGATGAGGGTTTTGTGTGTGGGATGTGATTCTGCATGTGTGAATCACACGTGGGTATGGGAAACTTTGATTTACCCTATGTTTTAAGTGGGGTAAAAACTGGGTGGATGAAGGGTGAATAGTAAGTTGTTTGATCCGATTTTGGGGGAAAGAAAGGTGTTTGGCGCATTTTCAGTTTAAATGTTTCATATGCACACTTTCAGTCCTTGTTCTTTGGTATTTTTGGTAAACAAAGTCTTTCAGCCTAAAAACGTATTTCCCTTTGCAAATAAGTTTCACCACTTGTCACTTTTGGCATAAAACTTTGGAAAAAGGATTTCAAGGGTTAATTTTGCCATTTTGAGATATTTCAAGGGCTGATCTTGGACATTCTTGATCTTCAAAGGTCTTTAATGTATCTTTGGCTTGATGAGGGACCATAATTGACAATTTGAAATTGTTGAGGGACTAATCTTGCCATTTCTTCAAAGTTAAGGGACCTTTTGTGTAATTTTGACAAACTTAAGGGACCAAACTTGTAATTATTAATATACAAGGGTTTTAAGTGTCATTTCTTCAATAAATGAGGATCAATCTTGTTTGTCTTCAAGTCTTCAAGGGTATTTGTTGAGAATTCCATGATTAGGGCCCGGTTCTTTGTACGGCTTCGTTTCTCGTGTCCGTTTTTCCTTGTAACTTGTGATCTTTTGTCTTTTTCACGATATCCATACCTAAAATACACAAGTAAACAAACACAAGCATATATATGGTATTTTTATGACATTTTTATGCATTTAAAGCCCGAAAAGAACGATGAGATCATGTATAAATGCCATCTCATCACTCCCCCATACTAAGCCATCTCATCACTCCCCCATACTAAGCCATTGCCGTGCCCTCACGCAATGCTAGAATAAAGTATCTAAGCATCACCAAAGTTCAAATTTTATTAACCTTTATTGAAGAGTAAAAGACTTGTAATATACTACGAAGATGTGTAAAGACATAATGTATGATTTTCATCACAAAAAGTGACTTTTAGGGTCAAGGAATAGAAACAAGTAAATGTCCCTTAGAGTAAACTTCGTCATCCTTGATTGTCATACATTCCATGCTAAGTGCAAAAACAAGATCATTGTTGGTACAAGTCACAATGCTAACACTACTCATACGTCCAAATCGTGTAATACTTTTTCTCCCCGCAATCCTAGTTATTATAAAAAGAAAAGGGTTACTAGCATTTTTTATCTATTTGTCATGGATCACAAGTGATTCATATTGACTTATTTGAGTAGTTATTAGTCCGAAAGCAAAGTAACACGATTTGATCAATAGTTAGCCGAAGGACAAAATCTTTTAAAACGGCTTCTCGTGTATCTCCTTAAGTTCATATCTTGGCATAACTCGTTTCACGATTTGAGACCTTTCTCGGACCGATATTTGGCATGTTCTTCATACTTCAAATCTTGGGAAGACGTTCTTGAAATTATGGTCTTCTCTTCATATATTTGGAATTTCTTCACTTGACGTTTTTGAGAGATATATAGGACCACGACTTCATCATTTTTCTTCAATCTTTACTTTGGATTTTGATATACAACGATCCGCCTCCTTTTCGGACTTGGATATATTTATCCTCATACCTTGTTAGGGTCTTTTTGGATAGACTTTCTCCATTCTTTAGGGGAGTAATTGCTTCTCGTCGTGTGTCTCGATCCTTCATATTGATTAGGATTAATGATACTTCACATCATCTTTGGATCTTTAGCAAAAATAGAGCTCCTCATGCCTTGTTAGGGCCTTTTTGGACAATCGCCAATCTTCGCGTCCCGCTTCAATAAGTTATGCCTTGGCTATGAACTCTATTCAACCCCGAGCAACTTTTAAACGATCTTGCGCTAGAGGCTAAGTAACCTTTCAGATCGTACGACCTTACTTATTGCAATTATGATTTATTCCTAATGCATTGATCTTATGGGAAGAAAAAGCCACAATTAAAAACATATGAGTTTTTGAAAGAACATTTTCGTGTTCTACGTTTAGCATGATCACTTGTCTAACTCTATCATTTCTCGTTCTTCACTATATAAAGACCTCTAATTAAAGAGACTCGTGAATACTTAGCCATGCAAGTCAAAATTAAGCCAAATTTGGATTAGCTTTCATTAAGACTATATCAAATCAAAGTTTTGGGTTTTCAAGCCACCTATAGGATCTTGCACTTTCTTGGACTTTTTCAAGTTTAGAGAATGCGTTTTAAAGTTCCCTTGATAAGTGACTTTCTAGAATCAATTATAGGAACTTGCGAAAAGTTCTTGTTCTTAACCCGAATGAATTAAGACTTTCGCGTTTTAAAGCTCCCTATATAAAAGTCTAGCAAAACTTGAATTGAGCGGGTTAAGGAATGTAAATGGATCCAAATGCCCATCAAGTCAAAAATTAACTCTTATTCTACCCATCGGAAAATATACATTCGTGTCTTAAAAACACTTATGAAAACTAAGAAAAATTTTAAAATTTGGCTATTTTTAGCCTTATTAACAAAACAAAACATTGAAAATTGGAAAGCGTGAGGGCGTAGCAAAGCAAGTACCTATTCACCCCCCATACTAAAAGTAAACATTATCCTCAATGTTTCGAGTTTAAAGGTGGAGCACCCCCATACTAGAGACGAAGAGTCGAATGCTTAGGATCTAGCATGGAAAGGGTGATCAATAATATATCTAAAGCCGTTTATTAAGTATGCTAAAAGATAATCGTTAGAACAATAAAGGATATGTCATGGATTCGTGAAAAACTTCTTCAAACGAACGATGGAGGCTCACGGACACGAGAGTCTTCAATCGTAGATGATGATGATGATCTAGATAACACAATCATAAACGACCACGAGACAACGAGTTGAAAGGTTACAAGTCCCCTTATTAGTGAATAGTGAGTATAAAAGATAAGCATGGGATCTCCCCCACGAGGCACCTCGTTTTTGATTACCGAGTCATGAGCTCGACTCGATCCCCTCAATGCTAATTATCATTGGGGAAGGTGACTTGGTCGAGGGCAACCATTGAAGGAATTTCCCCACCAAAGTAGTGCTTAAGCCTATGTCCATTCACCTTGAAATTAGGACCATCATCTTGAGCTAGCTCAATGGTCCCATATGGAAATACTTGTGTAATGGTGAACGGACCCGACCAACGAGATTTCAATTTCCCGGAAAATATCTTAAGACGAGAGTTAAAAAGCAACACTTGATCACCAACGTTAAAAACCCGGTTTTTAATCTTTGAATCATGAAACTTTTTAGTCTTTTCTTTAAAAATTAATGAATTTTCATAAGCATTATCTCTTAATTCATCCAATTCATTCAATTGTATTTTCCGGTGATCTCCCGCGGTCTTCAAGTCAAAATTTGCATGCTTAAGGGCCCAATATGCCTTATGCTCCAACTCAATGGGCAAATGACAATTCTTCCCATATACCAACTTATAAGGAGTGCAACCGATAGGTGTCTTATAAGCGGTCCTAAAGGCCCATAAAGCGTCATCGAGTTTGTCGGACCATGAAGCACGGTTTTCTCCAATTGACCTCTCTAAAATCCTCTTCAAAGCTCGGTTCGAAACCTCGACTTGCCCACTCGTTTGCGGGTGATAAGCCGTAGAAAGACGATGAGTAACCCCATATTTCTTTAGAACCTTTTCGAGTTGGTCATTACAAAAATGGGTTCCACGATCGCTTATAATAGCACGAGGGGTTCCGAACCGAGAGAATAGTTGCTTCAAAAACTTCACTACCACACGAGCATCATTAGTAGGCAAAGCCTTAGCTTCCACCCACTTAGAAAGGTAGTCCACCGCGACGAGGATATATTTGTTGCCATGAGACGATGGGAACGGCCCCATAAAGTCTATTCCCCATATGTCGAAAATCTCACACACTTGAATTATGTTTTGCGGCATTTCATCACGTTGAGACGATTTTCCTTGACGTTGGCACGAATCACACGACTTCACAAGTGCGTGTGCATCACGATAGATAGAAGGCCAAAAGAAACCGGCATCGAACACTTTCTTAGCCGTGAGATTAGCACCGTGGTGACCACTCGTGGGTCCCTCGTGACAAGCTCTAAGGATATTAGAAGCTTCGGCACCAAACACACAACGTCGAACGAGTTGATCCGCACAAATCCGAAAGAGATAAGGGTCGTCCCAAAAATAGAACTTGACGTCACGAAAGAATTTTCGTTTTTGTTGTGTCGTCATACCCTTGATTATGAAATTGCCCGCATGGTAATTTGCAATGTCGGCAAACCATGGGGTTGTGTCTTTAGAATTCACTACACCGAGAGTTTCAAGAGGAAATGTTTCGGTAATTTCCTTGTTCTCGAAAACATCTTTGTGAGGATCTTCTAGACGAGAGAGATGATCGGCCGCTAGATTCTCGGCTCCTTTTTTGTCAAGCACGGTGACATTAAATTCTTGGAGGAGGAGCATCCAACGAAGCAATCTCGGCTTAGCATCTTGCTTAGCTAAGAGATACTTGATAGCCGAATGGTGGGTATACACGATGCTTTTAGTCAAGACGAGATAAGGTCGGAATTTCTCAAAAGCATAGACCATGGCAAGGAATTCCTTTTCCGTTGTGGTGTACTTTAATTGAGCCTCGGTCATCGTCTTACTAGCATAGTGGATAGGACGAAAATGCTTGTCATAACGTTGCCCTAAGACGGCCCCTATAGCATAATCACTTGCATCGCACATGATTTCAAAGGGTAATTTCCAATTAGGAGCAACAAGAATGGGAGCTTCGGTAAGTTTCCTTTTGAGAGTTTCGAAAGCCTTAACACAATCCTCATTGAAGTTAAAAGGAGCATCCTTCTCTAGAAGGTGTGTCATAGGACGAGAAATCTTCGAAAAGTCCTTGATGAAACGACGATAAAAGCCCGCGTGGCCTAGGAAACTCCTAACTCCCTTAACGGTTTTGGGATGAGGTAACTTGGCGATGACGTCTACCTTAGCTTTATCGACCTCAATCCCCGCCTTCGACACCTTATGTCCTAAGACGATTCCTTGTTTACACATGAAATGACATTTTTCCCAATTAAGTACAAGATTGGTTTCTTCACAACGTTTTAACATTTGCTCGAGATTAGATAAACATGACGTGAACGAATTACCAAACACCGAGAAGTCATCCATAAACACTTCCATCGACTTCTCGATCATATCGTGAAAAATCGCCATCATACACCGTTGAAACGTACCGGGTGCATTACAAAGTCCGAAAGGCATCCTACGATAAGCGAACGTTCCATAAGGACACGTAAACGTAGTCTTCTCTTGATCACGAGGGTCGATAGGGATTTGAAAGTAACCGAAAAAACCATCTATAAAGCAATAGAATTCATTTCCCGCAAGTCGCTCCAACATTTGATCCATGAAGGGCAAAGGAAAGTGGTCTTTACGAGTGGCGTCATTTAACTTTCGGTAGTCAATACACACCCTCCAACCGGTCACAACACGAGTGGGAATTAACTCGTTGTTTTCATTAGGCACAACGGTCATTCGTCCCTTTTTAGGGACACAATGGATTGGGCTCACCCATGGGCTATCGGATATAGGATAAATCATTCCCACGTCAAGGAGTTTAAGGACCTCCTTTTTAATGACATCGTGAATTTTGGGATTCACCCTTCTTTGACTTTGAGTTGCGGGTTTGTAGTCCTCCTCCATCAAAATCTTGTGAGTACAAAATTTTGGGTCAATACCCTTAATGTCGGATATTTTCCACGCAATTGCCCCTTTGTGAGCCTTAAGAACTTTCAAGAGCTCGGTTTTTTCATTATTAGCAAGACCTTTTGCAATAAGAACCGGCAACTTGTCATCATCTTCCAAGAATGCGTATTCAAGGTGAGAAGGAAGATCTTTCAATTCAAGGATAGGTGGTTCCTCGATTGAAGATTTTGGTTCAACACTCATAACTTCCATCGGCGAAAGAAATAGTGGAAAAGAAGTATCAGCACTAATCAACACCTCATCTTCATTGTCGATTTCATTTGAAGTGAAATCGCCTCCTTGGAATGGAGTGAGATTTGGTGTGGAATTAGCAAGAATCGGATCCAAAATAGTGGGATTGCCACTTGACGAGCTATCGGAAAAACCTAACACTTCTTGTGAAAATTCATCGCAAACCACATCAACGATGTCAATGTGATTGATGGTAGCGATTGCATAAACATGAGAAAGTTTCGAGTTTTGAGTAGCGTTTATAACAAGTTCCTCTTCGTTGAATCTCAAAGTGATAGTTCTTGCATGAACATCGATAAGCGATCTCGAAGTATCTAAAAATGATCGACCTAAAATTAGAGGAACTTGAGGATCCGCGGGGATGTCAACTACTATAAAATCAACGGGATAGTAGAACTTCCCCACTTTCACGAAAACATCTTCGGCTACTCCACATGCCATGATCGTAGAATGATCGGCCATATCGATGGACATGTTCGAAGGAATGAGAGCCGGAAGCGAAAGCGATTTCCAAATGGAAAATGGCATCAAATTAATGCTCGCACCAAGATCGGCCAAGGCGAGGCATTCTTTCATATCTTGTATGTCACAAGGAATGAGAAACTTTCCGGGATCACAAACTTTTTCCGGCATGCGGTTAAGATAAACCGAAGAACAAATAGCAAGCTTTGAAAGCTTTTCCTTATCGCTCATCATACTTTTAAAAGTGGAAGCGAAACGAGGCATATATAACAACGCGTCAGCTAAACTCACATCAAAATGCACTTGTTGAAACATTTTTATAAAAAGCTCGATCTGTTGTTTGTTACGTTCTTGCAACTTCTCTTTGTTTCGTCTCGAAGGGTAGGGTAAAGGTGGTGTGGGTTGGTCATTAGGCAACGGCCTTGGAAACTCGGGTTCCACAATTGGTATTGGTTCAACCGTAGGTGTGGTATGAGCGGTACTTCGTGGGATTGTAATGTGCTCCTTTTCGACCATCACCTCGGGTTCTTTCTCGATTTCCTTCTCCTTAGAAGTACTTGGACGAGAGATTGGTTCTTTGAAAGTTTTACCACTTCTTGTAGTAATAACCTTCATTTCTCCCTTCGGGTTTGCAATGGTATCACTAGGAAGACCACCCGAGGAAGAGGGTTTACACATGATTGCTTCAAACATCTTAGCCATTCGGTCCTCAAATTCTGATTGCCTAGCATCCGCTTTTAATAACTCTTGCTTAATCTCATGTTGTCCTAATTCCATCTTTTGTTGATTTTGTTGAAGACGTTGGACATTTCCTTCCATTTTGTTTGCATGAGTTTTAAGTTCATTAGCAAGTTCATTTTTAAGCTCGTTTTTCAACTCGGATCTTAAGCTAATCATCTCACGTTGCATGTTATCAAATTTAGCATCATTTGCTTTTGCATAATCCAAAAATTCTCCTTGCAAATTTTTAGTGTGAGCATTTTGAAAACCTTGTGTAGTGTTTTGAAAATCACGGTTTTGGTTTTGATTAGAAATTTGTCCATTCCCACTTTGATAATTCCCCTTGTTGTAGTTGCGTGTGTTGCCTTGGTAATTACCTTGGTTGTTGTTTCGATAATTGTTAACATTTTGGTTTGGTGGAGCTTGATTTTGGCGGGAACCTTGACCGTTTTGGTTGTAAGTTCTCGTTGCTACATAAGCACTCGAAGTGTTACCATCCGCGGTAATGCACTCGGAAAGATCATGAGCTCCTCCACAAGATAAACAACTCTTAGCAACCGCTTTAACCGAAGCGGAATTGGAAGCTTCTTGAGCCTTCCAATGGGATATTAGATTAGCAAATCTATCAAAAAACCGATTTTACTCATTAGCTTCATCATGTAAGGCGTTAATGTTACGAGACGATTGTGACGAAGATGACGAACCCATATTGGCAACACTCGGTGTGTTACGAGGGTTATAAACCTTAGATCTATTCTCAATGATTTGTAAAGCCTCATTTGTCGTCTTGCACAAAAAATTACCACCCGCGGCGGCATTCAAATAATCTCGTTCATGATCATTAAGCCCATTATAAAAAGTATCCACTTGATGCAATTCCGTAAAATCATGGTGTGGACATTCATGTAACATCTCTTTAAATCGTTCCCATGCCATTGAAAAACTTTCATTATTTCTTTGCACAAATCGTGAAATCTCATTTTTCAAATGTGTTGTTTTAGATGGTGGAAAAAACTTGTTCACAAACTTAGAAACGAGATCGGCCCATGTCAAAATCGAATTTGGCGGTTCTTTCTCAAGCCAATTTTTTGCGGGTCCATCCAACGAGTATGGAAACAAAATCATCTTAATGGCGTCATGTGGAACATCCTTAAACTTGCTAGTGGCGGTGAGACGGTTAAAACTCCTAATGTGGTAATGCGGGTTGTCTTTCTCATGACCTCTAAACTTATTTGCTTGCAACATCGACATTAAACCCGTCTTAATCTCGAAATTCTCCGCAAGGATGGCGGGAATCACAATAGCCTCTCCAAAACCCTCGGTGGGTGCTTGTAGCAACTCCATCATAGTACGATTAGCCATGACGACTTCTTGTTCTACAATAGGTTCAACAATTGGAGGTTCTTCAACAATCAACGTTTCTTGATTGGCTTGCTTTTGAAGTCGTTTACGAGCTCGTTTTGCTTGATTACGAGTGATCATAAACTTCACGAAGAATGGGAGGTGAGCAAAGAAGATTCTTTTTGGGTGTTTTGTGAATTTTCAATTTTTTTTTTGTGTTTTTGATGATATTTAATTTTTGGATTTTGGTGTATCTTCGTAGACAACAATCTACAAAATCTATCCTCGAATCAAACTCTTGATTAAAGAAGCCTCAAAGGAATGAAAACGATCACGTGGAGTGAACGCCTTCGAATGACTTTAGAACTTTGGTGAAAACCAAATTGTTCAAGAGGGTTTAATCACAAAGAAACCAAGCAAATATACTATACGTAATAATACTTTGGGCGGCAAAACCCTCGATTAGCCTTCAATCTTAAAATACTCACAAGCAAGCGGGGAAACGAGGCGGCGCGAAGCACTTAAGAGCCTTTTTCCTTAGGGTATATTTTATAATACCCGCCTTATACCCACCTTATAGTTTGTATCTTTCAAAATCGAGCTTCACGAAAGTATTTATCTATTTTTGCCTTTTTCTTTTTGTTTGAGATTCGAATACAATAATTGAGTGATGAAATCCCAATTAAGGTTGTGTTTTCACACTTTTGGAGATATTGTAAATTGATTGTGATACTTAATACAATATAGTAATAATATTTGTACAAGAAAAACCAAGAAAACCGATAAAACGTATTAGTAGAGTTCTACTAATACAAATACTATTTGGTTAATATTAAAAATAACAATACAAATTAATCACGACACACCTCCCCGGCAGCGGCGCCAAAGTGATTGGGGTAAATTACACCCTTTAGGAAAAAGGCGTAAAAGCGGTAAGTATTGAGTGTACGTTTAGGAAAACGTAAACACTAATGACCCTTGATGGTGTGAAAGTTCGTTTCCCAAGGAGGTATATGTGTGTGAAAAACTTGTCAAAAGTTTGTGATTAATGATTGGTTTAGAAAGGGGATGAGAAAAGAAGATGACGAAGACGTAAAAATAAAAATTAACACAAAATCACTATTAGAAAGTTAAAACGTAGAACCTTAAAAACCACAAAAATAAAAATAAATTCTAAAAATTCCCAAAAATTCACCAAAAATCAAAAATAATAAACTAAGAGTTTACCAATGATCAAAACTTTTTCAAACCTTTTAAATAATTAAATATTCAATTTTTAAATGCTAATTAAAGCCCTAAAAATCAAATAAATTATCAAAAAGCCCAAATAAAGATTTTTCAATTGATAAACCTCTTAAATGACCTAAAAAGATTAAAAACTATTTTTAGAAATTTTAAAACTAATAAAAACTATTTAAAATGATTTAAAAACTATTAAAACTTAAAATAATTATAAAAATTAATCTAAAAGTGATAAAATTATTCTAAAAGTTGCTAAATTCCTATTTTAACGTATTTAACCTAAGAAAAATGTAAAAAGTTGGAAAATGTGAAATTTTAAAAATAGTAATAAAATAATAATAAAATAATAATAAAATAATATTAAAAATCCAAAAATTATAAAAAATTCTAAAAACTTGCAAACTAGTTTATTTTAACCTAAGTAATCAGAAAATCAAAGTGAAATTACCAACATACCCCTAATGGGCCCTCAAATGGACCAAATCCAAAAACAGTCAACCTAAATGGGCTTTTGGGCCCAAAAAGTCAAACTTGGCCCAATTGACTTGGAAAAGCCCTATCTGACTTAAAATTTAATTCTAAGAACAAAACTCTAAAGGCCCAAAAGCTGAAAATGTGCTTATCACAGCTTATTGAACACCAAGCTTATTCTTATTGGGCTTTTCAGCCCATTAAGCCATAAGCTAATGCCATAAGCTCTAATTTGACACACAACCCTCTTTTAGGATGCTTAAGAGATCTGTCAAAAGAAATTTCCAATAAGCTCACTCAATAAGCCAGAAAATAGAAAAACAAAAATCCACAAAATGACAAAATAGTCGTTTTTGAGAAATAATGCACCTCAGAAGCTGATTCAACTTGCAAAAGCTTTCAAATGGACTCAATAAGCAAATTCAATCAACAAAAATCCAATAAGAACAACCAATAAGCCAGAATAAGCACAAATGAACTTATGTAAAAGTCAAGGGAGTTGGTTTTCTAGTCAAACCTAAAAGTCAACCAAATGCTCCAGGATGAACAAATGGGTCAAAATATGAGCACCTATTACAAAACTAAAGTTGTTGCTTGTTGGAATAAGCTATTATAGCTTATTGATAAGTTGACACCAAAATTGCACTATCAGTGGCAACCAGCAGGGGAAAGGAGTTCCCACTGCTTTGACTAATTGACCAAGCTTTTTTGAGAGTTCTGGTTTGATTTAATTGGAAACAAAGGCACCCTTGTGATCAGTGAATCACAAGGAGTCAATAGCAACAATAAAATCACAAAATGATCCACACAATAAGCCACAATAAGCCAAACAGTCCACAGATATGCTCCAGATATGCAAATAAGCGGTTAAGCACTTAATAAGCAGATTTAAGCAGAATAAGCCAACCAAACTCAACCAGATGCATACACAAGCTATATAAACTAACAATAAACACAAAGCAACAAGAATCAAACACTGAATCAAAGAAATCAACAAGATCAAAGCACTAGAAGTTACTGATGAACAATGAACAATAAGCAGAAACAGTTTGCTGATATACTTGACACTTGATCCAATTTCAAGCCTCAAATCCTTCTACCCTGGTGTGATTAACTATGATTTAGCACTTGTTAGCCCTAGCCTATGCTTAGATCTAGGTGTCCTCAAAATCCTAGGCAATTTTACCAAGTTATGAAGATTTTATAGCCAATCTATGAATCAATGTGTTCAAAGCCTCAAAACCTGCAAACAGATGAACAAATACCCCCAAACAACAGATACCAATACTTGCAAACAACACACAAGCACTTAACAAGCCACAAATCTAACTTATGCAGTAATCCCAAACACCCTTTTAAAACTTGATTTCACAAATTTTCAAAGGCTTATGAAGATTCAACCCACAAATCAGATTAGTAACACCTCAATAACATCAAACCAAGCTAAATCAACAATAATCACCCACAATAACACAGATTCAAGCAATAATCCACAAAAATCACAAATAATCAGAAACTTAAAGAGAAAATGAAAAGGGAAGAAGGTGCAAACCTCCAAGACCTACATCCAGGCCCTGGATTGTTTGAGCTGAGGTACTAGTAAAACAAGTACCAGCTTCCAATGCTGCTAAGATGAACAAACAATAAGGTGAGATCAAATAAACAAGAACTTTCTGATTTTTGAAACCCAAGCTTTATCAATTAAAACCTTGCCTCAAAAACCTTCAAACATATAAATGGAACTCAGAATTAGGCTATTCCAACACCAACTTTTAATAAACAAGAACAAGATTTCTCAAAATTCAGAAAATCAAAATTTTATTACTTAAAAAGGAATTACAAAGATTGATAGCCTAAAACTAGAACAAAGGGACTCTCACATGTTGAGGTCTCCTTTTATAGGCAAATGCCTGGCTAAACACTATTCACAAACCCTAGAAGTGAAATTCCCTAAATGCCCTAAGTCCTTCTAGACGTTTTCTTCATTTGAGCTGTCCAAAGTGATCTTGGCTGTTCATTTTAGCTTTGGAATGAAGCAAGGACTCTTAGCTGTTGATTTTGCCATGTCAGATAACTTGGAGGCTAAGTTGTGTTTTGATTGGTGGACGGGTTTGAATGGTGGGGCCTATTGGTGAGTGGAGATGAGGGTTTTGTGTGTGGGATGTGATTCTGCATGTGTGAATCACACGTGGGTATGGGTAATTTTGATTTACCCTATGTTTTAAGTGGGGTAAAAACTGGGTGGATGAAGGGTGAATAGTAAGTTGTTTGATCCGATTTTGGGGGAAAGAAAGGTGTTTGGCGCATTTTCAGTTTAAATGTTTCATATGCACACTTTCAGTCCTTGTTCTTTGGTATTTTTGGTAAACAAAGTCTTTCAGCCTAAAAACGTATTTCCCTTTGCAAATAAGTTTCACCACTTGTCACTTTTGGCACAAAACTTTGGAAAAAGGATTTCAAGGGTTAATTTTGCCATTTTGAGATATTTCAAGGGCTGATCTTGGACATTCTTGATCTTCAAAGGTCTTTAATGTATCTTTGGCTTGATGAGGGACCATAATTGACAATTTGAAATTGTTGAGGGACTAATCTTGCCATTTCTTCAAAGTTGAGGGACCTTTTGTGTAATTTGGACAAACTTAAGGGACCAAACTTGTAATTATTAATATACAAGGGTTTTAAGTGTCATTTCTTCAATAAATGAGGATCAATCTTGTTTGTCTTCAAGTCTTCAAGGGTATTTGTTGAGAATTCCATGATTAGGGCCCGGTTCTTTGTACGGCTTCGTTTCTCGTGTCCGTTTTTCCTTGTAACTTGTGATCTTTTGTATTTTTCACGATATCCATACCTAAAATACACAAGTAAACAAACACAAGCATATATATGGTATTTTTATGACATTTTTATGCATTTAAAGCCCGAAAAGAACGATGAGATCATGTATAAATGCCATCTCATCAGCGGGAAAGTTAAATTTGAATTTAAAAAATAAAAACAGGAAATAAAAACTGAAAAATGCGTTCCGATTGTAACTTGGATCAAAGTCTCGATCGCAGTCTGGATCATGACCAGGATCGCAACTAGGATCGTATCTTAGATCTTAGCCTTTGATCTTGGTCTTTGATCTTAGTCTAGATCTTAGTCTTCGATCTTAGTCTAGATCTTAGTCTAGATCTTAGTCCTCGATCTTAGTCTTCGATCTTAGTCTTCGATCTTAGTCTTCGATCTTATTCTAGATCTTAGTCTTCGATTTTAGTCTAGATCTTAGTCTTCGATCTTAGTCTAGATCTTAGTCTTCGATCTTAGTCTAGATCTTAGTCTTCGATCTTAGTCTTCGATCTTAGTCTAGATCTTAGTCTTCGATCTTAGTCTAGATCTTAGTCTTCGATCTTAGTCTAGATCTTAGTCTTCGATCTTAGTCTAGATCTTAGTCTTCGATCTTAGTCTTCGATCTTAGTCTAGATCTTAGTCTTAGATCTTAGTCTAGATCTTAGTCTTCGGTCTTAGTCTAGATCTTAGTCTTCGATCTTAGTCTAGATCTTAGTCTAGATCGTAACCACAGATCGAATTCTGGATCGTGAGTAGTGATCGCAATACTGGATCGCAAGTAGAAACCCTAAGGCTTATGCGATCAAAATACCCGATCAGAACCATTAAAACCCTTAGACATTACGATGGAATGGAAAAGGTAAATAAACAAAACCAAATAAGCACTTATTAAACTTAACCAAATCAAAAATAATAACAAAAACTAAATAAGCATGAATGAAAAACTTTCAAAATACTAAATAAGCAAGATTTATAAAATAAACTTTAAAAAGATTAAAATTTTAAGAACACTTAAAAGAAAATAAGCTAAACATGAAATAAGTAAAAATCGCAATAAGCTAAAACCTTAAATTGTTTAAAAACATTGATAAGAACAAAAAGGTGAAAACTTTAATCAAATAAGCACCAAGATGAAACAAGTTACATACTTTAATCCGAATCAAAATCAAGATTAAACAAGATAGGTAGAATAAGATAGACGATGAAAGCTTGAAATACAATTAAAGATTAAAGATTCAAAACAAGATTAAAGACTTACATGGATAACTTGATAGAAAGACAATATGAAAAGAAAATATGAAAAAGTGCTAGAAAATAAAGTGGAGAGCTAATGGAGAATTAGCTAACACCTTCCAAATGAGGGGAAGGGTTAGTATTTATAGGGAGGAGGTTGGTTGGTGGCTTGTGAGTTGATTTCCTTCTTTCTTTTAATTTGTCTTCGCGTCTTTAATTAAATTGACGTTTTTGACTTTGGCTTGGGATTTGTCGATAAATATCTTGAACTCGTCTTATAATTTCTTCATTTATTAGACTTGGGTTCTTCGACTTGTAAATCTTCCGTCTTTGGTCCTTTTCTTCAATAAATCTTCAAAATAGGCCCATTGACTTTCGTTCTTTTTGCACTCTTGATCTTTTGACTTCGTCTTTTGTCTTTTTCTTCGATAAAAGGCCGTGAAAGCCCGTGTTTTCTTCCCTTTTCACATTTTGGTCCTAAATCACAACAAAAACACAAACCACGCATAATTCCGACTTTTACGACATAAAATACACGTTTTGGTCTTGTTTTTATTATAACTAAGTGGTAAAAGGATAAGTGTTTTCACACTTATTAAACCCTCTACACGTGACCATTGCAATGCCCTCATGCAATGCATAATTTTAAAGCACGGTTTACATTTTTCATCATAATCAACCCATCTTGGCCTTTATTAAACACAAGACATTAAGGAAACTTAAAAAAATAGAAAATTACAAAATATTTAAAGGAAGAACAAGTAAAGAGATCGAAGACTTACATTAGGGCTTTGGTTTTCATGAATGTTTATCACCCTCAAGTTTCACGTTCCCCAAACCAAGCTTAGAAACAAGATCATTGTTATTATAAGTTAGCAAACTAACACAAACTCATGTGGCCCAATTATTCACTTAGACTCCCTTATTCCTAGGTGTATCTCTTATATTTTATTGTTGTCTTGAATGATCACGAGGATGCATTGTTGACTTATTTCGATAGCTTATTTAGGCCAAAAATAAAGTTGGACAATTTAATCAATAGTTAGTTAAAGGACAAAATCTTTTAAAACTGCTTCTCGGGACCTCATAAAGTTCATATCTTGGCATAACTCGCTTCACGATTTGAGACCTTTCTCGGATCGATATTTGGCATTGACTTCATACTTCGAATCTTGAGAGATGATCTTGAAATAATGGTCTTCTCTCCATAATAGGAATTTCTTCACTTGAATTTTTTGAGAGATTCTTCATATTGGGACCACGACTTCTTCATTTTTCTCCAATCTTTATTTGGGATTTTGATATACAATGATCCGCCTCCTTTTAGGACTTGGATCTATTCAACCTCATACCTTGCTAGGGTCTTTTCGGATAGATTTCTCCATGATCTTTACGGGAATATTTGCTTTTCGTCATGTGTCTCGATCCTTCATATTGATTTTTGATAACTGATTCTTCACATCACTTTGGATCTTTAGCAACAAAATGTAGCCCTCATGCCTTGTTAGGACCTTTTCGGTCTCGCCAATCTTCGCATCCCGCTTCAATAAGTTATGCCTTGGCTATGAACTCTAATTAATACCGAACAACTTTTAAACGATCTTGGGCTAGAAGCTAAGTAAGTTTTCAAATCGTACAACCTTACTTATTGCAATTATATTTATTAACAAGCGATGAGAGAAAAAGCTCATAATTAACTCAATAAATTCATGAAAGAATACCAAACTTATAATTGACTCTATCATCTCTCGTTCTCCATAATTTACAATCTCAAGGAATGAGACTCGTGGATGCTTATCCAATTAAATCAAAGTTTTGGGTTTTCAAGTCATCTATAGGATCTTGCAACTTCTTAGACTTTTTCAAGTTTAGAATTCGCATTTTAAAGTTCCCTTGATAAACGACTTTCTAGGATCAATTATAGGAACTTGCGAACAGTTCTTGTTCTTAACCCGTAAGAGTTAAGACTTTTGCGTTTTAAAGTTCCCTATATAAAAGCCTAGCAAAACTTAATTTAAACACGTTAAGGATACTAGCTAGAGTAAACTTGGATAAGTAAACTCGGGCTGAGTCAAAAGATTCATGACGGGCCTAATATATCAAAGACATCTAAACTTATTAAAACCATTTATTGAAATTTATTCTAATGAAAGAAAATAATGATAACAAAGGAAAAACTACTAGGCCAAAATAGATGAAAATTTTTGAAAAATGTCGAAAAATCAATTTTCCGGTTAAAATAAGGACAAATACAAGGAAAAGCCCACGTAACTTCGATAGAAGTCCCCCTACACTTAAGATAAACAATGTCATCAATGTTTAAGCATGTGGGAGTAAACTCCCCTACACTTAGGACATTGTGCACGTTGTTTAAATCTTGCTAAGGAAAAGACAACTAAAGTGATTCCTATTTTAATATTGAAGAATATAAAATAGTGAATCAAAAGAGTTTAGGATAAAATCGGGAAGACGGGTACACGGAATCATGGGTCGTCAAAAGTCATCAAGAATGGATCTTTGAAAGCTTGAATCCCTGCACATCATAAGAAAGAAAACAACAAACACATACGAGGTTCTCCCCCTACACCTATTATAAAAACGGATAAAAAGGATAGATACTCGGGTTGCCTCCCGAGAAGCGCTTGTTTTTGTTCACCGACTCATGAGCCTGACTCGTCCCCGAATTAAATGGTCTATGAGGAAGCCTCGAATGTAATACCGGGATCAAAAATCTTGTCCTCGGTCCCGGAGGAACATAATAAATGAGAGACAGGAGGATAAGTCTTGAAGGGTAGAAAAGTCCTCGCAACATACGAAAAGTATGTGAAATCGTGATCCACGGGAGGTGGGGTGGGTAAAGGAATAAAAATGTCATCCCCAAAAGACATATGATTATCACTAAGCGGCATAGCCGTAAAGGTGTCAATCATGGAATGGTCAATGTCACCTCCCGGGTCAAAGCACTTGATATGAGCTTAAACTCATATCCTTTTATCAACAAATAACCCTAAAACATGAAGCAAAATACCAATTTATCTTGCAAAAACAGTGTTATGTGGTATGTTTGTGTTTGTGTACACTTGTGTAGGTAAAAGGATACATTTTCAAGCAAACAAAGAAAAATCAAGCTCAAATGGATGAAAAAGACAAAGAAGGATCAAAAGTGACAAGACTTTGAAGTACAAGGACCTATCTTGACAAATTGTCAAAGTTGAAGGACTAAAGTGCAAATATTGTGAAAGTCAAGATTCAAGTCAAACTTGGTCAACTCTCAAGTCAACTCAGTCAAAGGACCATTTTGTTCAAGAATGAAAGTTGAAGGACCAAATATGTCAAAAGAATGAAGCTCCTAGCTCAAAACAACAATCTGCTAAATCAAGGGACTGATTCTGCCAACATTTGAAAGTTATTCAAAGTTTAATCCATGTGACAAAGAATGGACCAATGAGAGGAGAGTAAATAAATCACACGGATCACCAAGCCATGCATTTATTACCCACTCACAGCCGCCATTCATTAATACCCAATCACAACAGTGTGATCCGTGTGACGCTTTTTCAGCCATTCACATGTTGACACGTGGCATCTTCAAGAAGGAAATTTTTTACCAGGATCGCGTTTGAGCTACAAGCCATTTCATGGAAAGATTTCAACACCAAAATTGATCATTTTGAAGAGACGAACACAATGGTGCAAATCAATTAACATGAAGATCAATAATAAAGAAAAACCCAAATCCTTGTTCATACCTGCAAATGCAAATATGCAGAATTGTCCACGTGGAAAGCTGGGATTGGTCCTGACACGTCACCAACCCCAACTAACTCCTCCTTCATGCCTATAAATAGATGGATAGGACTTCATTTGTAATTTGTAGCTTAATTTTGTAAAAACACATAGTTCTTTAAATTCCTTTCCTTTTCCTCCATTTTTACCCTAGCTACTCAAGAGTCTGACAAACTCTTGAGTTAGTTAGTTAGTTACTTACCTTTTAACAACTTTGTAACCATTTTTCATTGAATAAAATTCAAATTCATCCTTTCCCGCCAAAACTGTTCTTCAAATTCCTTCTCATTTCCTGCTGCTATTGGTTACTTGAGTTGCTGTTTTGTGTTTGTTATGATCATAGATTGATCATAACTGACATTGATGGAGTTTGTTAGCTGTTCTTGAAGAATTCAGTTCATTCCATGATTTTTGAAGATTTCAAGCATTTTGATGATGATTGTTGATTGTTAGCTGTTCTTGTAGATTGATTGTTGTCCTAGTGATAAGGTGGTGGTTATCACTAGGCTAAGAGAGCTCAGCGCTCCTCTTCTTCTAAGTGGTTTACTACAATAGGTTTTAAAGCTCTCATTTTTGTTCCACTGAATTTGTCAAATGCATGCTTATTTTCTTAGTGTAATCTAGTTGATTGCATGATAAAAGCTGTTTAGAATTGCTGATTGTTTGATTGTTGATTGCTTATAGTCTAATTCTGTTTACTTGTTCTTTGATTTGAAATAAGTTCTAGCTTATAGCCTAGTTCAGTCATTTTTGGCCTTGTATCTTGTTTGTAGTTCTAGTAGTGATAAGTACTTGTTCACTTCTTTCAAACTTTTCATTTTGATCATTGAGTCTAGCTTGCTATAGATTTTCATTCAGTTCCATTTCAAAATCAAATAGTCTTCACAAATTTTCATAAAATTCAGTTAAAGGAGTGTTTGGGATTAGCTTATAAAAAGTTTTCAAGAGTTGAGTTTTGGATTGTTAGAGTTTATTTGCAGTTAAAAGGTGGATATTAAGTGTTTCAAGTCATTTACAAGTCAAATAGATAGTCAAACAGGCAAATGGCATGAAAAATGTTTGGGTTTATTTCAGTCAGAATTGTCAATTAGAACTTGTCATTTTCATTTGATCAGTACTCATTCAATTCTAGATGAAATTGAACCAAATTTGTTCTCAATCATAGCTTATATCATAGAGATTCAGATTCCAAGAGGATTTTCTACAGTTTACAATAAGCAGATAGAAATAAGCATAATTCGGATAAGCCAACTTAAGTGAAGTTTCTGTAACTTGAAACTGGAAATTTGTATCTCCTTATTCTCTTCATTAACATGGCCATTTTTCTTCACAAATCCTCTTAAAACATTGAGTTACTTGATTTTTGGAAGTTTCAGCTTTTTGAAAAATAAGCTGGTCAACGCTTGGTCAACATAAGCCCATTTTCAGCTTAATTCAGATTCTTAGCTTATTTCTTGATGAAAAATGTTCTAGTTTGATTTCCCGTTCCTTAATTGAGTTGCTTAATCAGTTTTAATAAGAAAATCAAGTTGTGACTGTTTAGATTTTGCTATAGCTTATTTTGTGCTTATTGATAAGTGCTAATTTGCTTATTTCACAACTTCAGCCAATTTCCTTTTACACACGTAGCTTATTTTGGATTTAAATCATTTTGCAACTTGTCTCATTGAATTTGGTTGAGAAATAAGCTCAAACGAGCTTATTTCCAAGCTTAGCCCGTTTTTGGCTTAAATAGTTTTGGAATTTGCACTTTGGTCCCTATTGTTCTAATCAGTGTATAATCCTGGCTAAACTGCCAAGTTTTTAGGGTTTGCATTTGTCAAGTCCTTGCAGTTTTAAAAGTTGTTATTTTCAGTTAACAAGTTGTTAGATTGTTACATTTTTAGTTAGTTGGTTATAATTTTTGCATAATTGATCCTTGTAGTTAACTGTTTTGCACTTTTAGTCCCTAGAATTGCTAGAATTTACATTTCAAGCATTTATCTTTCCTAGAATTTACAATTTCAGTCCTTTTAGTTTCATGTTTTACATTTTGAGTTTTACTTGAATAAAAACTTGGTATTTGCAAATTGTTTTACATATAAGTAGGTAATATTTTTCCATTTTGCAAGGCTTTGTTGAATTAGCAAATAGAATATCCAAACAAGCTTAACAACCAAAAACAGTTAAAAACCCGATATTGGTTGGACTTTCCATTAGCAAGAACTGAGAAAAAACGAACTGCATTATACTCAATTTCAAATGGCGCCGCTGCCGGTTCTTTGACTACACGAGAGACTATCGATTGACGGTTTTCATTGGCTTTTGGGATCCGTTCACTTTGTGAACGTTATTTTTACGTATCATAAATCAAAAACAAATAAAAAAATCAAAAATATAAAAATATATAAAAACTAAAAAATTAACAAAACAATTCTTTTCCTAAAGAATTGACCAAAAAAATAAAAAAATCCAAAAAGCAATCTTTTTCCTAAGAGATTGCACCCAAAAATATATATTATTGGATTCTCTCGGTTTTTTATGTACATATAGTATTTTTCCTTAAAAAACTCATAAATACAAAAATATTTTCCATATATTATTATAAGTAAATACGTATACGTATAAGAACAACCAATCTACATATTCTCCATAAGTATTGCCGAGGCAATACACCGTGTTGAGGGGCGTTCCGGTCCTTGACACGTGTATCGATCAAACAAAATAAAGCAAGAATAGATAAATACTCTCAATAAGCAACATTTCGAAGAATACGAACATTTAAGTGAATAGAAAGGCGATGTGCTATAAAATGCCATCTAAGGGTCAATAGGTACTTAAGTGCTTCGCGCCACCTAACCCCCCGTTCACTTGTAAGTATTCTAAGAAGGAAGGCTTCATTGAGGGTCTTGCACCCAAGTAGTACATACATATATTGTTATTTTCTTGTGGATATTTAATATTGAAACTCGAAGAGGATAATCCATTTCTCTTCAAAGTCACACGAGAGCTTCTCTCTCATTCCTCGTATTGAGTTGCATGCTCACTCGCGGGCGTGCACAAATACCGATTGGTGTACAACCTCTTCCTCCGAAAAGGAAGAAAAAGAGAAAGAGTAAGACCACCACCGTCCACCAAGCCGATCACGAGAATCGTGCTTTGACTCCACCACAAGAAGCCATGGCTATTGATAATCGCTCTTTGTATGAACGTATGCAATCCAACATTCATGGATATTCTAGTGCCATTAAGATTCCCGACTTTCCCGCAAACACATTTGAGCTACATACATCTATGATCAATATGGTTTCGCAATCACCTTTCTTTGGTAACAAGAATGAGGATCCTCATGCTCACCTTAAGAGATTCCTTTCTCTTTGCAATACCATTAAGCATAATGGAGTTCCACATGAGGTGATTAGGTTGATGTTAGTGTCATTTTATTTAGAGGGAACCGCTAAGCATTGGTTAGACACCCAACCACCCGATAGTATCATCACATGGGATGGTTTCACCACTAAGTTTTTGAACAAGTTCTTTCCTCCACATAAGACTATGGCTTTGAGGACTTTAATTATGGGCTTTCAACAAAAACCTAGTCAATCCTTTAGTAATGCTTGGGAAGAGTATAGTGAGTTGTTGAGGCGATGCCCTAATCATGGATTGGATCAAGTTCACCAAATCAACCTCTTTTATGATGGCCTTAAATCTCACCACCAAGATTCACTCAATGCTTCCGCGGGAGGGAATATTCTTCTTAAGACATACCAAGAGGCTTTGGACATCATTGAGACTAAAGCAATGGTTCAAACAAACAATCCATTTGAAGAAAAGGTTCATGTTATCCAAAACAATTCTCAAACTCCTTGTGACAACCAACTTCTTAAAGAGATCCTTCAACAAGTCAAACAAGGACAACAAGAAATGACTCATGAGATAGTTCAAGCTTTTAAGACCGTTTCATTGAACAATTCTTCAAATAATGTGAATGCTATTGCCATTTCTTGTGTTACTTGTGGAGGTCCCCATTCTTATGAACAATGTGATAAGGTGCAAGGGTATCAAGGGGAATGCTATGCTTACCAAGAGGAACATCGTGAACACTTCAAGCCTAATATCAATCCAAATAACCTTTCTTACAAATCCCAAAACTACCTTACTCCACCCGGCTTCCCACCCCAACCACCCACCCAAATTCCACAAAATACTCCTCAAATTTTACCAAGGAATCAAGGGCAAAGACCACCTTACCAAGGAAATAACTACAAGGCACCCAACAATGTTCAACATCAAGCAAATACCTTTTATCCACCACAACAAGGATTTAATCAACCACTTCCATTTATTCCCAATCAAGCATATGCTCCAATACCAAATCAAGCTTACCCTCAAGTCAAGGATATGGGATGCAAGAGACTCAAGAGTATGTTGACAAGAAAATGCGTGAAATGGAGAAGAGAATGAATGATCAAATCAATAGGGTTTTAGTGGCAATAAATCAAAGACCACAAGGGGCTTTACCTTCTAACACACAAACAAACCCTAGGGCCAATGTCAATGCTATTACAACAAGGAGTGGAACAACAACAAAGGATCCTTCACCTCCTAAACCTACTATTGTTCAACCCACTTGTGCTCCTACTTGTGACAAGCCTTCTACTTCTACTTCACCTCCTCAAAATGCTCCTATTCACTCAAACACACCTTCTCAACCACCTCATACTTCTCCTTTACCTTCCACACTTCCCAATGAAGAAGCTAACAAAGACAAATCTTCCACAACAACACCTATTCCACCTACACCAAAACCTACTCTTCCATATCCTTCAAGGTTGAAAAAGGACAAGTTAAAGAACAAGGATGACATCCAAGTCTCCAATTTCTTAAGGATGTTTAAGCAACTCAACATCAATATATCCTTTGCGGAAGCTCTTGCTTATATGCCAAAGTTTGCTAAGATGTTCAAGGATTTGCTCTCAAACAAAGAAAAATTGGTTGATTTGCCCAACACATCCCTTAATGAAAATTGTTCCGCGGTGTTACTTAAAACCTTACCAACAAAACTTGGAGATCCGGGGCGCTTCTTGATACCTTGTAATTTTCCCGGTGTTGAAAATTGCATGGCTTTGGCGGATCTAGGGGCGAGCATAAACCTCATGCCTTTATCGGTTTGGAAACAACTATCTCTTCCCGAGCTCACTCCCACTAGGATGACTCTTGAACTAGCCAACCGAACCATAGCTCACCCCGTAGGTATAGCGGAAGATGTGTTTGTAGGTGTGGATAAGTTTACCTTTCCGGCCGAATTTGTAGTGGTTGATTATGACATGGATCCTAGAGTGCCTTTGATTGTTGGTAGACCGTTTTTGAGAACGGGTCGTACCTTGATAGATGTGGCGGAAGGAGAATTAATTATGAGAGTAGAAGACGAGAGAGTGGTGTTTAAGCTAGGGAAAATTTGTGATAGGAAAGAGGTTAAGGAGTCTAGACCTTGTGAGACTATTAACATTGTGGATGTGCTAGATGAAGTGTGTAATGAACACTTTCATGATGCTTGTAAGAGTGCTAGTGATGAGATACCCCATGTTGAAACCGTGGCCTCAATTGCTCCTTCTTTAACACCTTTTGGAGAGAGTGATTTCCTCTTGGAGGAATTTGAGTCCAACTTTCTTGGTGATGATGATTCTCCCATCAATTGGGAAGAAGATATTCTTACAATCCAAAAGTTGCTCAATGAGGACCCTATTCCTTCTCCTATTCCACAAGAGATTACCATTGAAGAACCTTCCATAGTAAAACCTTCCATAGAGAGTCCACCTCCCATTGAACTTAAGGACCTTCCATCCCACTTAGAATATGCTTTCTTAGAGGGCAAAGACCAATTACCGGTGATTATTGCTAAAGAGTTGAAAGAGGATGAGAAAGAGCAACTTATTGAAGTTCTTAAGAAACATAAGAAAGCTTTAGCATGGAAAATATCCGACATAAGGGGAATTGATCCACATTTTTGTACACACAAAATCCTTATGGAGGATGACTATAAACCCGCCATTCAAAACCAAAGGAGAGTTAACCCAAAAATTCATGAGGTTATTAAGAAAGAAGTGATTAAAATCTTAGATGCGGGTATGATTTATCCCATTTCCGACTCTCCATGGGTTAGCCCGGTTCATTGTGTTCCTAAGAAGGGTGGAATCACCGTGGTGCCTAATGAGAACAATGAGCTTATTCCCACGAGACTTGTGACCGGTTGGAGAGTTTGCATTGATTATAGAAAACTCAATGAGGCAACTAGGAAAGACCATTTCCCGCTTCCCTTTATGGATCAAATGCTTGAACGCTTAGCGGGAAATGAGTACTATTGTTTTCTTGATGGCTTTTCGAGTTATTTCCAAATACCCATTGACCCTAAGGATCAAGAAAAGACCACATTCACTTGTCCCTACGGTACATTTGCTTACAAGAGGATGCCACACCTTGGTTTGCGGATATCGCAAACTATCTTGTGGGCAATGTGCTTATTGAGGGTCTTACTTATCAACAAAAGAAAAAGTTTCTTAAGGAAGTTAAGTATTACTTTTGGGATGATCCATATCTTTTTAGGCAATGTGCAGACCAAATCATTAGACGGTGTGTAGATGGGCCCGAGGCATTTAAGATTTTAGAGGCATGTCATAAAGGACCTACGGGTGGACATTTTGGGCCTAACTACACCGCCAAGAAAGTCTTTGATTCGGGTTACTATTGGCCTTCCATTTACAAAGATGCCGAAGAAATGGTGAAATTTTGTGATGTTTGTCAAAGACAAGGAAAAATTACATAACGTGATGAGATGCCACAAAATTTTATCCAAGAGTGTGAGATATTTGATGTATGGGGAATTGATTTCATGGGACCTTTTCCATCCTCTAAGGGAAACAAGTATATACTTGTGGCGGTGGATTATGTGTCCCAATGGGTGGAGGCTAAAGCCTTACCTACCAATGATGCTAGAGTGGTTGTAAAGTTTTTGAAACAATTGTTTGCTAGATTTGGTGTACCTCGGGCCATCATAAGTGATCGTGGTACGCATTTTTGTAATGATCAATTCTCGAGAGTTATGAAGAAATATGGAGTGAATCATAGACTTTCTACCGCGTATCACCCTCAAACAAATGGTCAAACCGAGGTCACAAATCGTGGTTTAAAGAGAATTTTAGAGAGAACGGTGGGAGAGCATCGAGCTTCTTGGTCGGATAAGCTTGATGATGCTTTGTGGGCGTTTAGGACGGCCTTTAAAACACCAATTGGTTGCACTCCTTATAGGCTTGTCTATGGAAAAGCGTGCCACCTCCCATTTGAGTTAGAACATAAGGCATCTTGGGCTCTCAAGTGGGCTAACTTTGATTTAAACCAAGCCGGTTCACATAGGAAAGATCAACTTAATGAGATGGATGAGTTGCGAGCCAATGCCTATTACAAGGAAAAGACTAAGAAATTGCATGATGCTAAGATCAAGAATCGTGAGTTCAAAGTTGGAGAGCCGGTTCTCCTCTTTAACTCAAGATTGAAGCTTTTTGCGGGCAAGCTTAAGTCGAGATGGTCCGGTCCATTCACTATTGCTCAAGTGTTTCCATATGGAACTCTTGAGTTGTCCCAACCCGATGGTCCAAATTTTAAAGTGAATAGTCACCGTGTTAAACATTACTTTGGGGAGGACATTTCCGTTGAAATGGTCCAAGAGGTCCCCATTTTCCCCATGAATTAATTCATTGAGGGACGAGTCGAGCTAGAGACTCATTAACTCAAGCATCGTACAACTAGGTTTAGAGTGTTGTAGGTTAGAAATAAAGGTATAGACTTGGAGATAAGTGTAGGGGAGACCTTCTTTTGTCTTCATGACTGTTTGTAGGGTTGCTCACTCATCTCATGCTTTGGAGCTTATGGAGGAGGCCCTTGTATCCGGTTCACTTCGTTACTTTTGTGATTTTTCATTGACACCTTGTGCTTAAACATGATTTCACTAATAGTTGTCCTTTCCTTAACTTGGGTTAAGCAAAGTCTATTCATTGCCATAAGTGTAGGGGAAGTTTTTATACTTCCATGCTCTTAAAACATTGAGGACAATGTTTAGCTTAAGTGTAGGGGGGTCTTCTATCGAAGTGACCTTACCTAGAACTTGTCATTGTCTTGCATGATAACATGGAAAATTGAATTTTCAACATTTTTCAAATTTTTGATCTAATTTGGCCAACAAAAATACGCATTCATAATTTTTGCATCAATCATTTTCCATTTGCATAACTCATTTGCATTGTATATATTTCTTCTTTTGATTTTCATAAAAATATATAAAAGGGAAAAAAATATAATAAAACATGGTTTTAACAAATTTAGACTTCTTTGACATATTAGGCCCGCCATGGATATTTTGACTCAACCCGAGTTTGCTTATTTTAGCACTCTCTAGCTAGTATCCTTAACCATGTATTCCTTCATTGGTCTATTAGGCTAAGCATCCACCAATCTCATTATTTGAGATTTTAAATTTGTGGAGAATGGGAAATGATAGAGTTGAAGCAAGTGTAAAAGGGCTAGATAGATACTTGTGGCTAAACCCTTCTCTTCTTAACCTCTATTTTCTTCGCATGTATATAATTGTTAATAAATAATCAAGTACGGTTTTAATTGGTTTGTAATCTCTTATGCATTTTTGGCTAATCATTTATGGTTGATATGAGTACGTCTTAAGATTCTAAGTTACCACGTTTTATGTGTACTAGACTTATGTCATGCTCCATATTTAGCGGGTGTTTTTCCTTTTCTTCTTTTCAAATTTCTTTGTGAGGAATAAAGAAAAATAAGAGCGGCTTATGAAAAAAAATGAGTGGCTAGAAAAAAAAAGAAAAAGAAAGAAAAATAAAAAATAAAAAATGCAAGACTCCCAAGAGGGGCAGTGTGGTGTTAATTATAGTGACTATTGAGTTCCAATATTACCTTGACGGGTTGCGGGGATTCAATAGATTGCTCCAATCCAATATTGCCTTGACGGGTTGCGGGGTTGAAGATCCAAAGTCTCAAAAAGATGGCGGATGTAAATTATTGCGTGAGTTTTATTTTTCTTTCCTTAGCGAGTGTGTAGCTACTTATGAAAGCATGACATGAGGATTTTACACATAAGGCGTATGACTTATTACTCTTGAAACGGACTTATATTAATTGTGAGCGGTTTTTCAAGTAATGGATGAGATGATTACTTAGGATTAAAACCGTGCTTCCTTATTTTTGGATTTTACACTTCTTATACTTCTCACTTGAATAATGACAAATTTGCTCACAAGCAATTTGCTCAAATAATAACCGGTTCCACATTTAATTGTCATGAATAAGTTGATGCACTTTTTACTTGTGAATGCAATGATCCCATTTTTAAGCTTGGTATGGGGAAAGTGAAACTTGAGGGTGATAAATGTCCATGGTACCCAAGCCCTAATCTAAGCCACTGAATTCTTTATGAGTTATTTCCATCAAAACCATTTCAAGAAAAATCAAAAAGAGATAGATAGAATTGTATTTTGTTCATTGCATTATTAAAAGTCAAAATCATGCATCATTTAGTTTAGAGTAGTGTAGATGCATCTCATATGGCCAAGGTGGATTAATTATGAGAGAAATGTAAATTTGAGCTTTAATATATAATATTGCATGAGGACATGACAATGTTCAAGTGTAGGGGAATTTGATATGAGCTTAAACTCATATCCTTTTATCAACAAATAACCCTAAAACATGAAGCAAAATACCAATTTATCTTGCAAAAACAGTGTTATGTGGTATGTTTGTGTTTGTGTACACTTGTGTAGGTAAAAGGATACATTTTCAAGCAAACAAAGAAAAATCATGCTCAAATGGATGAAAAAGACAAAGAAGGATCAAAAGTGACAAGACTTTGAAGTACAAGGACCTATCTTGACAAATTGTCAAAGTTGAAGGACTAAAGTGCAAATATTGTGAAAGTCAAGATTCAAGTCAAACTTGGTCAACTCTCAAGTCAACTCAGTCAAAGGACCATTTTGTTCAAGAATGAAAGTTGAAGGACCAAATATGTCAAAAGAATGAAGCTCCTAGCTCAAAACAACAATCTGCTAAATCAAGGGACTGATTCTGCCAACATTTGAAAGTTATTCAAAGTTTAATCCATGTGACAAAGAATGGACCAATGAGAGGAGAGTAAATAAATCACACGGATCACCAAGCCATGCATTTATTACCCACTCACAGCCGCCATTCATTAATACCCAATCACAACAGTGTGATCCGTGTGACGCTTTTTCAGCCATTCACATGTTGACACGTGGCATCTTCAAGAAGGAAATTTTTTACCAGGATCGCGTTTGAGCTACAAGCCATTTCATGGAAAGATTTCAACACCAAAATTGATCATTTTGAAGAGACGAACACAATGGTGCAAATCAATTAACATGAAGATCAATAATAAAGAAAAACCCAAATCCTTGTTCATACCTGCAAATGCAAATATGCAGAATTGTCCACGTGGAAAGCTGGGATTGGTCCTGACACGTCACCAACCCCAACTAACTCCTCCTTCATGCCTATAAATAGATGGATAGGACTTCATTTGTAATTTGTAGCTTAATTTTGTAAAAACACATAGTTCTTTAAATTCCTTTCCTTTTCCTCCATTTTTACCCTAGCTACTCAAGAGTCTGACAAACTCTTGAGTTAGTTAGTTAGTTACTTACCTTTTAACAACTTTGTAACCGTTTTTCATTGAATAAAATTCAAATTCATCCTTTCCCGCCAAAACTGTTCTTCAAATTCCTTCTCATTTCCTGCTGCTATTGGTTACTTGAGTTGTTGTTTTTAGTTTGTTATGATCATAGATTGATCATAACTGACATTGAAGGAGTTTGTTAGCTGTTCTTGAAGAATTCAGTTCATTCCATGATTTTTGAAGATTTCAAGCATTTTGATGATGATTGTTGATTGTTAGCTGTTCTTGTAGATTGATTGTTGTCCTAGTGATAAGGTGGTGGTTATCACTAGGCTAAGAGAGCTCAGCGCTCCTCTTCTTCTCAGTGGTTTACTACAATAGGTTTTAAAGCTCTCATTTTTGTTCCACTGAATTTGTCAAATGCATGCTTATTTTCTTAGTGTAATCTAGTTGATTGCATGATAAAAGCTGTTTAGAATTGCTGATTGTTTGATTGTTGATTGCTTATAGTCTAATTCTGTTTACTTGTTCTTTGATTTGAAATAAGTTCTAGCTTATAGCCTAGTTCAGTCATTTTTGGCCTTGTATCTTGTTTGTAGTTCTAGTAGTGATAAGTACTTGTTCACTTCTTTCAAACTTTTCATTTTGATCATTGAGTCTAGCTTGCTATAGATTTTCATTCAGTTCCATTTCAAAATCAAATAGTCTTCACAAATTTTCATAAAATTCAGTTAAAGGAGTGTTTGGGATTAGCTTATAAAGAATTTTCAAGAGTTGAGTTTTGGATTGTTAGAGTTCATTTGCAGTTAAAAGGTGGATATTAAGTGTTTCAAGTCATTTACAAGTCAAATAGATAGTCAAACAGGCAAATGGCATGAAAAATGTTTGGGTTTATTTCAGTCAGAATTGTCATTTAGAACTTGTCATTTTCATTTGATCAGTACTCATTCAATTCTAGATGAAATTGCACCAAATTTGTTCTCAATCATAGCTTATATCATAGAGATTCAGATTCCAAGAGGATTTTCTACAGTTTACAATAAGCAGATAGAAATAAGCATAGTTCAGATAAGCCAACTTAAGTCAAGTTTCTGTAACTTGAAACTGGAAATTTGTATCTCCTTATTCTCTTCATTAACATGGCCATTTTTCTTCACAAATCCTCTTAAAACATTGAGTTACTTGATTTTTGGAAGTTTCAGCTTTTTGAAAAATAAGCTGGTCAACGCTTGGTCAACATAAGCCCATTTTCAGCTTAATTCAGATTCTTAGCTTATTTCTTGATGAAAAATGTTCTAGTTTGATTTCCCGTTCCTTAATTGAGTTGCTTAATCAGTTTCAATAAGAAAATCAAGTTGTGACTGTTTAGATTTTGCTATAGCTTATTTTGTGCTTATTGATAAGTGCTAATTTGCTTATTTCACAACTTCAGCCAATTTCCTTTTACACACGTAGCTTATTTTGGATTTAAATCATTTTGCAACTTGTCTCATTGAATTTGGTTGAGAAATAAGCTCAAACGAGCTTATTTCCAAGCTTAACCCGTTTTTGGCTTAAATAGTTTTGGAATTTGCACTTTGGTCCCTATTGTTCTAATTAGTGTATAATCCTGGCTAAACTTCCAAGTTTTTAGGGTTTTCATTTGTCAAGTCCTTGCAGTTTTAAAAGTTGTTATTTTCAGTTAACAAGTTGTTAGATTGTTACATTTTTAGTTAGTTGGTTATAATTTTTGCATAATTGATCCTTGTAGTTAACTGTTTTGCACTTTTAGTCCCTAGAATTGTTAGAATTTACATTTCAAGCATTTATCTTTCCTAGAATTTACAATTTCAGTCCTTTTAGTTTCATGTTTTACATTTTGAGTTTTACTTGAATAAAAACTTGGTATTTGCAAATTGTTTTACATATAAGTAGGTAATATTTTTTCATTTTGCAAGGCTTTGTTGAATTAGCAAATAGAATATCCAAACAAGCTTAACAACAAAAAACAGTTAAAAACCCGATATTGGTTGGACTTTCCATTAGCAAGAACTGAGAAAAAACGAACTGCATTATACTCAATTTCAGCACTCATCTTTAGTAATGGTCTCTAAAGTATGGGATAAAAGGTGCTCGGGAGGGCGACTTGGGACAGTATCTTCAGGCATTAAAGTATCAAAAAGAATATACTCCTCCGTGTCATCATCATCCATACCCGGAGGTATTAAGTTAATGTCGATTTCTTCCATAAATGTGTCATTATTCTCGACGGGAATAATATATGGAGGTAAAGACTCGGTATTAGGAGCAGAATTCAACGCTTCAATTTTAGCAATAAGAAGATGAACTTTCAATAATTTGTCGCGAAGAATATCGTCTTCCACCTCGTCTAAAAGACCAAGTGCAGGGGTGAACTTCTCGTAAGTCGGAGAGAATAAATCAACATCGTCCTCATCTCCCAGAGGAAATGGGGAAATGTGAGAAATTTCAAAAGTGAAATTCTCATAGCATGGAGAAAAATCATCATCATTAAGAGCGACCTCGTCCGTAAGCTCAGCAAAAGTAGGGACATCACAAACCTCCTCAAATAAGTTATCGAGACCAAATTTATTAATCTCACTCGATGAATCACAATCCTTAGACGCATTTGGGATATCGAGAGAAGGAATTACAATTGCACTAGGATGTTGAGCAACAAGATCATTCCAAGAAATAGTATTCTCATCATCATCATCATAATAGTATGGACACACAAGAGGAGGAATATAATCACTAAGATTAAATACTTGCTCTTGTTGAATTCTCTCTTGATGTTTTTTGATATATTTAGTGAAACATTCATTAATGTTAAGAACTTGATTCAAAAGAGTGGCTAGGTGCTCAGCAGGAATTGCAAAAGAGGGTTGGTGATCGAGGGATTATTATGGGGGCTCAAAATTTTGAAAATCGGAATTATAGCACGGATGTGGCTCATAATAATTCATCGGCTGAGAAGAATGAGAACACGGATTTGGCTCATAATAATTCATCGGTTGACAAGAAAAGGTATCGTGAGGGCCCCCATAATTGTTGCAATACGGGTATTGAGAAAAACCCGGTGCGTCTTGTGGATAGCTATTACCATTGTCATAATTGTAACCCGGTTCTTGCTCGTCATGAGACGGGTATCGAATCGGACACGAAACATGCTAATGAGAATCACTTCCACAATATATGCAAGAGGGCAGATTAAGTGCATTAGAAGCAAAGGATTAGTTAATCGAATTGCACGAGGGACAAAATACAAATTGTGTATTGTCGATATCATTTCCGCACCGCTCACATGTACACCATTGACATGTTTGAAAACCATACAATGGTCTCCCACACCCTACGCAATAAACATACGAATCCATGAATAATTAAAAATTAGAGGGGTTGAGAAAAAGAATTAAACAAAATAGAGGATGAAGAGGAATATTTTTGGTGCAAAACTCTTGAAAAAAGAAATGCTTTTTTATGAGTATTTAAATGTTTTTGGAGTTTTTTTTTTTGAAAATTTTGAAAACTTTTATGGATTTTTGAAAATTTTTGAGCAAGAAAAATAACCTTCAAAGGTGAACGGATCCCAAAATCCAACACGTCTCTCACAAAAACCGTTAATCTTCACGAAAAGAGACGGCAGCGGCGCCATTTGATATAACTGAATTTTTAGTTATTGAAATCGTTCTTTGTATTGGTCTTATCGAATTGATCCCGGTTTTAAGTGCGACTCAGTCGTCTTTGGTGGATAAAAGAAAAGGTTGTCGCTGTGTAACAAAATAAAAATGCAAACTTTAAAGTAAATGGCAAATTAATAAAAGGATAAACTAATAAAGACGTAAACGAAATATAGATAAAAGCTTGAAAATATTAAACTAAAAAAAATAAAACTTCAAAAATAAATGACGAAAAATTAAAACTCGACAAAAATTAAAATTTGCAAACTTAAAAATAAAACCAAGACAAAACAAGTTTAAAATAATTCTAAGTAAAAATGGCGGGAAAAGTTAAATTTGAATTTAAAAAATAAAAACAGGAAATAAAAACTGAAAAATGCGTTCCGATCGTAACTTGGATCAAAGTCTCGATCGCAGTCTGGATCGTGACCAGGATCGCAACCAAGATCGTATCATCTTAGCCTTTGATCTTGGTCTTTGATCTTAGTCTAGATCTTAGTCTTCGATCTTAGTCTAGATCTTAGTCCTCGATCTTAGTCTTCGATCTTAGTCTTCGATCTTAGTCTTCTATCTTAGTCTTCGATCTTAGTCTAGATCTTAGTCTTCGATCTTAGTCTAGATCTTAGTCTTCGATCTTAGTCTAGATCTTAGTCTTCGATCTTAGTCTAGATCTTAGTCTTCGATCTTAGTGTTAGCCTCAAAATATTGAGTCAAACAAGAAAGTTCGGTCATAGGTTTATATTGTAAGATTTATTAGAACGTTGTAATAGTTAATTAAAATAGTCGTGACATTACGGGCTTGATGGTTAGCTTAAAAGGCCTCTTTCAAGGTACTAAGCATTTTATTCAAGCCCGACCCAAAACAATATAGTCAAAAAGAAAGCCCGCATGTGGGTGGACTATATAAGCACCCTCCTAGCATGTTAGGAGGGTGGGCAAGGCATTTCATTTTCTTAATCTAATTTCACCTAGTTTTCTCCACCTTCTCTCTACTTTCTCTCACTACTTTCTCTCTCTATAATCCATCTATTTTTTTATCTTTAATTCTTGTTTAATCATATAATCAACCATGGTGAAGTGAATATCTATGGGGAAAACAATTGGTATCAATCGCCACGGGGTAGATTAGTGATTGTTTGTTTGGTTTTAAATTTGATTCGTATGATTTCATCAATAAATCATTTCGTATTAAAAGTTTTTTTAGTGTTTTCGGCCTCTAAATCTTTATATTAATCTCCTACATAGTTGTGGTAGGGATTTTGGTTAGTTATTGTGGTTAAAATCGCGAAGTTTTTTGGTGTTTGGATTGATTTTTGGGTTAAAATCACGAATTTGGTTTATTTGAAGCGAAGAACACGAAAAGTATCAAACATATTGCTTATCTTCAGAATTTTTGGGATATTGCGAAGTAGTAAAGAGGGTTTATGAATTGCGAAGTGCTCCTTCATCAGAATTCCGAAGTACATTTTTGACTATTCCGAAGTGACCTTGCAACAAGATTCCGAAGTTAATAGTTTGTGTGTTATTCCGAAGTATCAAAGGTTGGGATTCCGAAGTGATATTTTTCAAGAATTCTGAAGTGCATCACTTCACAATTCCGAAGTTCTCAACAATTTCATATTCCGAAGTGAAGCATATCAATATTCCGAAGTACTCCATATTCTAATATTCCGAAGTTCTCATAAATCAGATATTCCGAAGTACCCAACATCAAAAAATTCCGAAGTTCTTCTTTGTTACGATTCCGAAGTGATATAAAAGTTTGGGATTCCGGAGTGATCTTTCAAATTATTCCGAAGTACAAAACTTTAACATTCCGAAGTACAAAGAATAATTATTCCGAAGTACCTAAGGAAAACTATTCCGAAGTACCTAAGGAAAATTATTCTGAAGTACCTAAGGAAAATCATTCCGAAGTTCCCAAGAAGAATCATTCCGAAGTTCCACAGTGAAGATTATTCCGAAGATTGTTTTTATTTTGTATTCCGAAGTGTGTAAGTTGATTATTGCGAAGTGGGTAAGTTGATTATCGCGAAGTGGGTAAGTTGATTATTGCGAAGTGGGTAAGTTGAAGTTATTGCAAAGTGAATTCCAAAGTTCACACTTAATATCCAGGTATTCCGAAGTTCACATTTTTAACACTTAAAAAATTTCGAATTCGTGTGTTTTTTTGTTTGTCTTGGAATTTTTTGGATTATTGAGAACATTTTTAGGGGATTTTAACATCTTTTCTCACAACAACAATCACAACACATCTACTTAAGATCCGTTTTCACTTCAACAATTTCAAGTTTCTCAAAATGGATTCTACTCAAGAGTATCGTGTGACAAACAACAACATTATGGTGGCGGGTAACAAAGAGAGACCACCAATGCTTGTAACTAGTCGATATGCACAATGGCAATCACGATTCCTTCGATATCTTGACACCAAGCCCAATGGTGATGTTCTTCGACGTTGCATCAAAGAAGGACCCTATACTCTCACTAAAATAACCATTCCTGCAATTCCAGCAACCGATTCGACGACCGGTTCCGATGAGCAAACAATTGAGGAAACATATGAGAACACTTCGAAAGAGAAACGTGCTTGGATTGATGTAGAGAAGGAAGAAATCTATCTGATTCTAAGTGGAATTGTGGATGACATCTACTCAACGGTTGATGCGTGCTCTACTGCAAATGAAATGTGGTTTGCCATTGAACGCTTGCAACAAGGTGAATCACTTAACAAGAAAGATGTCAAAACTAACTTGTTCTGGAACTTTGTTAAGTTTACTTCATTGGATGGGGAATCAATTGATTCATATTACTCAAGGTTCTACAAGATGATGAATGACATAACAAGAAACAATTTACAAGTCTCCACCATGCATGTCAATGTGCAATTTCTACAGCAACTTCAACCAGAGTGGACACGGTTCGTAACTTTGGTGAAACAACAGAGTAAGTTAGACGAGGTCAACTATCACACGCTCTTTGACATTTTGAAACAATTTCAAAATGAGGCGAATGAACTTCGAGCTGAAAGGATAGCAAAGACTGCTAATCCACTTGCTTTGGTGTCTACCACTCACCACGTTCAAGATCATCGATCTCGTGCTCCAAAGTCATACTCCACTACATCATCCTCATCAAGGTAATCCACTACATCCTCCTCACAAAGATTCTCCACTTCATCTAAGTATTCAGTTCCCACAAGATCACGAGACAAAGAACCAAGAGCACCATCACCATCACCTGAGCCATCATCTGAAGAGGACAGTGATGAAGAACTAGCTCAGAAGGATAGGGAGATGAAGCAACAAATTGCTTTCATTATGAAGACCTACAAGAAAATCTTCAAACCCACCAACAACAATCTTCGAACATCATCAAATACAAGGAACCAATATGCGGAGAGTCCTCGAAGGTATGACACACGTCAACGTGATGAAAGTCCTCCAAGGTATGATCGACGTAATCCAACACATGTTGAGGGTTCTGCACGGTATGATCGACAAACTGCTAAGTATGATGCTCAGAGGATTGCTACTGTTGCTGGGAATGGGGACACTGTTGGTACTCACGTGGTTCAGCAAAGTGGGATTCAATGCTTTAATTGTCAAGGTTATGGGCATATGGCAAAGGAATGTAGGAAGCCGAAATGGGTTAGGGACTCTGGCTATCACAAGGAAAAGATGCTGCTATGCAAGAAGATGGAAGCTGGGGTTAAACTACCGGTTGAGGAAGGAGCAATGCTTGATGACACTGATGATGAAGCCTCCGATCAAGAAATTGAAGCACATTACTCGTACATGGCAAAGGTTGAAGAAGTTCTCAACGTCACTGAAGATGACAATGGTCCTATCTTTGATACTGAGCCAATCGATAAGGTACACACTGAAAAGGAATATAATGTGTTTGGTAATACCCATGAGCATTGTGAGATACCCAAATCCATTAATGAAACATGTATGATGGAAACGGTTGATAGCAATACCACACCCGATTCATCAGACAGGTGCAATAATGAGTCTAAGGATGATCAACATGCAAATGAGTATGATGATGACGAGGAGCGTATTGCGCTTGCTAACTTAATTGCTTCTTTACAAAAAGATGTCAAAGAAACTAGAAAGAGTCAAAAGTAATTAAAGAAGGCAAACGCTACGCTCACTCAAAATTTTGAAGAATGCAAAGCTGCTCTAATTAAATCTAGTGAGACCATTGATAACTATAGAGCTCAGCTTCTTCAAAAGACCAATGAGATTGAGGGGTACAAAGGGTGTTTAATTAATGTCAAAAAGGACGATTTTCAACAGAAATACAACGAAACTCTTAAGCTTCTAGAACAAGAGAAACGTAATTATAACACCTCTTTGAGTACTGAACGTCGTAAAACATATCTTGCTACCACTAAAGTCAATGAGCTAACTCAAGTAAATGGTTTACTTCAAGAGAATAAAACTAAACTTGTTAATGAAAAGAAAGTTGTGGTTGAAAAGATGGAAAAGGACTTCAAAACTAAACAAGCAAATGACATCGACAAAATGGGAGGAACTTAAAACTCAACTTGATTTTTACAAGAAAATTGTTTACAAAACTAATCAATCAATTCAAACCATGAGAATGTTGGCACCTCGTTCGTTTTTCAAGGATAGACCTAGTTTTGAAAATCCTAAGTACCTTGAGCAAGCTCAATCTGAGAAGCAACACTTATATCTTGATGAGTCCCAATGGACCGATCTTGATTGTCTTGTTGTTAGGCCCGATAGTGAAGAGACACACGATTTGGAAGAAGAGAGTAGACCAAAAGTTAATAAAGAATTTGTTAAACCATATAATTATGCTTATGAAAACAGTCTTTATGGTCTTTTCAAACCGCAAACACAGAAAACTCGTGAGCAAATATTTTTCGAATGTGAACAAATAAGAATTAAATGGAGATAAGCTTTTGCCACTAAGAAAACTAATGTTTCAAAATTTATTGATTATTTGCCATATAAAGCTTCTATAAGCAAGAGTAAGCAAGCACTTAGTATTCTCAAGAGTAACATTGAAAATTTCAAAAAGGTTGTTGATGATGACTGGAAAAAACGTGAACTTTCGAAAGGAGTCAAAGAAATTCCTCATGATATAACTGTGCTTGTGAAAAGTATTTTGATTCCGCTTGCGGAAAGAACGCAAAAACATATTTTGTAATTTGAAACACTAATTAAGCAAGAAATGTTTGATGATTTGAAATATGTGGAATCTCTTGAACAAGAAGTGAACGACCATCAACCTGAAAGAGACGAGTTTTCTACAACTTATGATATACTCTTACATGAATGTCTCTCAAAAGATATTATGTGTGCTTATGTTACATCTTGTGCTGATATTGATGAATATTCTAATGTTGCATGCAAATATCTTGATCAAGTTAAAGAATGTGAACGTCTTGAAACTGAGCTTTCGAATAAAGTTGACCAAAAAGAGTTTTCGTTACTTCACCATAGATATGATTATCTTCAAAAACATTGTCACTCACTTGAACTTGCTTTGCAAAAGAAAGTTGGCAGCTTTTCAAATGATACACCTTTAGAAGTAAAATTATCTGAGTCATGTCGATTATTAAACGAAAAAAGTCTTGATATTTCGGATTTGAAAGCTCAGTTACAAGAAAAAGACATAGCAATAGCAGAGTTGAAGAAACTCGTTGCTAAGATGGGTGGGAAAGTAGTGGAACCTAGCGCTAAGCAACCTGTTGTTAGACAACCCAATGCCTCTAGAGTGAATAGATCCTCTATCTTGGGAAAACCATCTGCTTTCTCAAATTCTTCGTTTGCAAAACCTGTGTTTGCCCCTAAGATGGATGGAAAGGAAAGGTTAGCACATACTCAACCCATAAGGAATGCTATAGCACCAAGCGTTAAGCACAATAGTGTGATTAAACCAGGGATGTATAGAATGACCACTAAACCCACAAACAAAATTAGTCACTCACCTTAGACTTCTAGAAACACTAATATTCGTGTGTCTTCTACTACAGGAGTAGTCTCCACTGCTAGTGTTAGCTGGCCTTAGCTTAAGAGCACTCAAGTGAATGATAAGGTCTGGAAACACAAGAGTCAAGGGAAGATGAAGGAAGTAGAAGAACACCCTAGGAAGTTGAATGTTTTTAAGAATAAAAAGTCTGTAATTGCATTTAATGACGATTTGAATGATTTGAATGATTTGAATGCTTTGAATGCTATGAATGTGAAATTTGTTTGTGTCAAATGTGGAAAGTGTGCTAATGCTAATCATACTATGTGTGCTATGAATAATGTCAAAGGCGTAGAAACTAGACCTAAGAAGCAAGTTGCGATGCCTATTACTGCTAGTAAACCCAAACACAAAGTGAACCATTCTGGTGCAACCCCCACTAAGAAAAGTAATGCATCAGACTCCACCACTAAGAACCCTAGAAGCAGAATTAAGGAATTATATGAGTCTGCTAGCAAGTCTTGGAAATGGTGGTTTGCTAATCAATGTCCTCCAGGATATAAATGGATGCCTAAAGTTAGGACAGAAAATGTGACGAGTGTTAGTATGCCTTTAAACATTGCTAATGACACTAATGATTCTACTATCACAACTACTATGGTATCCAATTTAGCAAATGCTCCATCGTGTTCTAACTCTTCTGTAGGTGATACAAATAATTCTCTTCATACTGGACTCCGGATGCACGAAGCACATGACGGGGAATCTCAAGCTTCTAATTAACCTCGTGGATAAGTTCCTGGGTACGGTTCGATTTGAAATGATCAATTTGCACCGATCCTAGGATATGGAGATTTGGTTGAGGGAAATATAACGATAAAAAGGGTATACTACGTCGAAGGGCTCAATCACAATCTTCTATCGGTTGGTCAAATCTGTGATGCGGATTTAGAGGTTGCCTTCAGAAAGAAGACATGTTTTGTTCGTGATTATGATGGGAATGACTTACTTACCGGTACACGGGGTACTGATCTCTACACTGTTTCACTTCAAGACACAACTTCTACAACTCCAATTTGCTTCATGGCTAAAGCTTCAACGACTCAGGCATGGTTATGGCATCAACGTCTTTCTCATCTCAACATTGATACCATCAACTTGATTTCCAAGAAAGATATTGTGAGAGGCCTTCCAAGCTTGAAATTCATCAAAGATAATCTTTGTTCTTCTTGTGAGCTTTGTAAAGCTAAACGAAGTAGCTTCAAAACAAAGACTACACTAAGCTCTAAAGGACGGTTAGATCTTCTTCATATAGATTTGTGTGGTCCCATGCGTGTTCATAGTATCAATGGGAAGAAATATGTTATGGTAATTGTCAATGATTACTCAAGGTACACATGGACTCACTTCTTGAGGTCTAAGGATGAAACACCCGAAGTTCTCATCATCTTCCTTAAGCTGATACAACGTGGTCTTCAAGCTCAAGTTAAAGTGGTTCGTACTGACAGAGGTACATAATTTTTGAATTCAAATCTGAGAAACTATTTTGAAGCCGAAGGAATTGAACATGAAACATCTATTGCTCGAACACCAGAACAAAACGACGTTGTTGAAAGACGAAACTATACTTTAGTTGAGGCTGCTCGAACATTATTATCCGCTTCAAAACTTCCACTATACTTTTGGGCCGAAGCCGTGTCAACCGCATGCTACACACAAAACCGCTCCTTAATTATCCCAAGACACGAAAAGACACCATATCACATGATTCATGATCGAAAACCTTCACTCAAACACCTTCACGTTTTTTGATGTACTTGTTACATAACACGAGATGGTGAAAATTTGGATAAGATGAAAGAGAAATGTGATGCATGTATTCTTGTGGGATATGCAACTCAGTCTAAGGGGTATAGAGTATACAACAAGAGAACAAAATTGATAGTCGAGACTATTCACATCCGATTTGATGAATTACAAGAAATGGAACTTGAACAAAACAGTTTAAGTCCCGAAACACAATGACAAACGACTTCCGTTCACAACCGCACGGAACTCGAAACTCAAGACCACAGCAATGAACCGTCAAGTTCAAAGCTGGTTCAAGGAAATGTTCCAAGAGCAGATATGGCAGTCAACACGACACTTGAAGAGTTGGAAATGTTATATGGACCAATGTATGACGAATATTTCACGGGGGAGAAACATGTTGTATCGAAGTCTTCTGCTGGCACTTATGATAAGAATGATGATACCGATCATCGTCAACAAAAGGATACAACTTTATCTACTTCAACACAGGTTGCTGCAGATTTACCTCCTCAGAATATCACATCAACAATCGCTCCTACAACATCCACAACTACTGTCATTGCTTCAGAGAACACTAATCAAGCAGACAATGCATTATCTGACGAAGACGAATTTATCAACCTATTCGGTACACCGGTACACGGAACTGGAGAGTCTTCTACTCGCCATGTTGATCCGTAAAATATGCATACGTTCTACCAACGACATCCTTCAACACATCATTGGACCCAAGATCATCCTTTAGTTCAAGTAATTGAAACCCTTCACAGCCTATTCGCACAAGACGACAGCTTAACACCGATGGTGATGTTTGTATGTTCGCACTCGCCGTGAGTTCAACTGAACCGAAAAACATCAAAGAAGCCATGGCTGATCATGCTTGGATTGAATCGATGACGGATGAACTTCAAAATTTTGAAAGACTTAAAGTCTGGGAACTTGTTGACAGACCATACGATGTAATACCATTAAATCTTCGATGGATCTGGAAAAACAAGATGGATTAAGAGAACAAGATCATCAAGAATAAATCTAGGCTAGTGGCTAAAGGGTACATACAGAAATAGGGTATTGATTTTGAAGAATCATTTGCACCAGTAGCTCGAATGGAAGCGGTCAGGATTTTCCTTGCTTATGCAGCACATAAGGGATTCATCATTTATCAAATGGACGTAAAGACGGCGTTTCTTAACGGTCCTTTGAAGGAAGAAGTCTATGTCACATAGCCAGAAGGATTCGTCAATCCTCATTATCCTAACAAGGTGTATCGTCTCCACAAAGCACTTTATGGACTCAAGCAAGCTCCAAGGGCGTGGTACGACGAGCTCTCAAAATTTCTGGTCTCAAAAGGTTTCTCAAAAGGTTCCATTGATCTAACTTTGTTCACTTATAAATATGGGGATGACATTTTGCTTGTGCAGATTTATGTTGATGACATTATTTTCGGGTCTACAAACACAAAACTTTCAAAATGGTTTGAAAAAGTCATGCACAACAAATTTGGAATGTCTATGATGGGCGAACTAAAATTCTTTCTAGGAATTCAAGTTCACCAATCCCCAAGTGGTATATTTATTAACCAAGCTAAGTATTGTCAAGAGATAATCAAAAAGCATGGTATGACATCATGTGACTCCGTTGGGACACCATTATCAACCAAATCCCTTGATGCTGATTTGGAGGGAGATGCCATAGATCAAACGAGACATCGTTCCATGATCGGGTCCCTAATGTACTTAACAGCAAGCCGACCAGATATATCACATGCTACGTGTTATTGTGCACGATATCAAGAACGGCCTACTGAAAAACACCTCAAGGAGGTTAAACGTATCTTTCGGTACCTTAAGAATACCATTCACATGGGACTCTGGTATCCGAGGGAAACCGGTTTCTTTCTAACGGCCTATTCAGATTCTGATCATGTAGGGTGTCATGATACACGAAAAAGTACTTCTGGTGGTGCACAATTTCTAGGTCAAGATAAGCTTGTGGGATGGTCTTCCAAGAAGTAGGATTGCACATCATTATCCTCAGCCGAAGCGGAGTATGTGTCTCTATCTGCGTGTTGTGCTCAATTTCTTTGGATGAGAACACAACTCACGGATTATGGCTTCCACTTTGATAAAGTACCTATGTACTGTGACTCACAGTCTGCCATAGCCATCTCCTGCAATCCGGTACAACATTCCCGCATGAAGCACATTGATGTCAGATATCACTTCATTAAGGAACAAGTTGAAAAGGGTGTTAATGCAAGTGATGCCTAAAAACATTATTAGTGTTAACTAATCTTTCTTAGTTTTGATCACAACAAACCATACAACACATTTAGTGTAAAACATAAAATGAATTATTTAACTAACACTATCATCAAGGTAATAATCATATCACTAACCTTTCTTAATCATACTTAGTGATCATCAAATTTATTATCCTTAAAACTCACTTTTGTTAATATGACAAAAGACTTTTAATAAACTTTCTTTTTTAGAAAATGTTTTATTAAAATGGAAAATGAAAATTTGAAAATAGCATATTCTAAATGCTGTTAGAATATCCTTTGAAGGTTTCAAATACCTCAGATATTCCCACCCCACTAAAAGACAAAAAACGGAGCGTAGTCTAGTGGCGGTACCTTAAGTACCTACGCGGTTCCTTAGCGATATGGAACCGCGGGGCGAGATAAGGTACCGCGCACAGCTAGCTGTTATAATTTGTCTCCTTTAAATAGTGGGTCAAATCTCATTTTCCAGTAAGCCTCTTGGACGTTTTTCTCAGCCCTCTTTCTATTTTCTATAGCATAATCATTAGTAAATGATCACTTAAATTGTTAAGGATGTTTACATATGATTATCCTCTTGATCCCCTCCTTTACCTTGTCCAATGAGAAGATCACTCACTCACTAGTGTTGTGATAAAGATGAATCTATGAGTTAGTCATATTCATCATGATACCCTTTTTGTTTTAGGTCAATCCAATGTATTTATGAATACTTGGACTAGTTGTGTTCATCTAAGTTATTTGTGGATACTTGGATTTGTTGTGTACATCCATTGCATATGTGTTTGCTTGGTTTTGTGTTGTGTAAATCCAAGCTACATGTGTGTACTTGGATAAGACTAGTAGAGTTGTAATAGATTTGATTAGGAGTTCTCACTAAACTATAAAGTGATGTGGTTGTGTCTTGTGAGTTCTCACTAAACTATAAAGTGACTAGTAGTTGTGTTGTGTGAAGTTCTCACTTAGCTTTAAAGTGAAGAGTCGTGAAGATCGGTTCTAGCTTTCGATTAGAACTTGAAATCTAGCCTTGTGTCGTAAAATGGTGAAGTAGGCAATGTCGTGAAGATTGGTTCTACCTTAATATTAGAACCCGACATCTAGCCTTGTGTCGTTAAATTGTGAAGTAGGCAACGTTGTGTAGATTGGTCCTAGCTAAAGATTAGGTCTCGACATTTAGCTTAGCGTCAGAAAATAATGTAAGCAACGATGTAAGGTTTTCTCTGCCGAGAAGGGAGCTTGTGGATATAGTGGAAACCTCGAGTAGGTGTACTCGAGGAGTGGAGTAGAAACGAGGATAGAGCCTCGTTGTCGAACCACTATAAATCTTGGTGTCTTCCCACTAGGTTGTCTCCTTCCTTACTCTTTACTTATTTCATTATCATTACACTTACCTATTATCTTTGCTAGTGCATTTGAATTGAACCTAATCATTATGTAACTTAGCCTCAAGTAAAAGATAGTTTTGTTACAAAACAAATTGAAAGTAATTTTAATTTGGTCACCAATCGAAGAGAAACTATTCAACCCCCCCTTCTAGTTTCTACAATTGGTATCAGAGCGATGGTCACTCAAGATCTTTGAAGTATATTGTACTTTGAAACTTGGATCGATCCATTGTCTCCTCAAATTAGAAGGTCAAGTTATACTAAAGTTTCTCTTTGGTCAAAACTATGTTTTCTTTGAAAATAGGTCTTTTAATTGATAATATTGCATCCCACTTAAGATTAATAGCCTTTATGCATTTTAGATATACTCTTGAAATGTATCTACTAGTTTGCATCTTGCTTTATGTAGGTACTCATGAAGATCAATCACTTAATTGGTTGTGGATTGAGTTACTTGCACTTGTAGAAGACTCATCTTCATTGATCTTTAACATCTTTGAATGATGATACCAAGATGATTGGGAATGATACTAGTCCTTGAAGACTTAGTACTCATCATAGTCATTGATTGGGCATAGCACTTATTTCTTCATGGATTTCTCTTTGTGGCCAAGGTACGCTTTCGTTCTTCCACACGCCCTTTGATCATTCTTTTGATCATTACTTGACTATGTGCTTGTTCTCGGCATCCTTGCCTTGACATTTATTTGTGGTTTGTGTTTCTTTTCTTTTATCCTCTCAAACCTTCATTGCTTGGATAATTGACTCACTATGGTGATGTAGAGTGAGTTAGTAGAAGCTTAAAGTATCAAGCATGATTTCCATGGTTTGCACCCATACGGGTTAGTAGGCCCTTTGTGGGAGAGAAAGTGAATTAATACCTTGCTCATATTTTGGTTTAGACTAACACTATACTTGAATAATTGCTTTGTGCTTATTCATTACCAAAGCCGTTTAACGTTTCGCCGGAAAGGCACGTCTTAAACCACTATATATGACACAAGCTCTTCGTTACCACTATTTGAAGATTGTCATTAATCCCTTGAGCATTGGTCCTAGTCTTGATTCACTTCCCTTGACTTCTCTCCACTTTGCCGTTTTGCTACGAGTAATCGTTTGTCCGTTTTGGTTCTTTTCGATCTTGATTTAACTCGTAATCCTTCGTTAAGGCATATTGCTTAGTGTTATGATGATCCAATGATATTCTAAAAGGTTCATGATTTAATTTTAAGTATTTTAGAAAAACTTGGTTTTCAAAATTTGGCGTTTTTCATAGATAAAAACCTGCCTCTGTAGGCGGTTCCTTATCTAGGCGGCTCAAACCCGCAGTACCTTATCGATAAGGAACCGCGGGCAGAAACTTTTGTCAGAGCGCCAGTTTGATTATTTCATTCTTTTTTAAACCAAACCCTCTCTCTCCCAAAAACTCATAGCCGACGGTTTTCTTGTTTTTCACCATTGTTGAAGCTTCCAAAACCTTCAATCACTCAAATTAATTGATTCCAAGTTGTGGGTTTCACTCATCCTTCATCTAACATCAATTAATTGTAAGTATTTTCTTTCAATTTCATCTATTTTGTTCTAGGGTTCATCCTTTCATAATTGGGGTTTTTTAAAATTGAAATTGAATTAAAACCTTAATAGGAATGTGAGTTGACATGGTTATTTTACTATGATTCCTTAGGTTCATATTCATTAAGATTTCACTAAAACCCACTTGTAGAACAAATCCTAATTTAGGCTAAATGATTTTGGTTGAAAGATGGATTTGAGATGAACCCATGAACAAGTAGGTAATGACATTGTTAATGCTTACCTAAAAACCTTGTTTTTGAAAAACCAATGTTCTAATCCATTGTTGATCTAACATAGATCATGTGTTCTTGGTTAATGATGGAATAGACACATTGTGAACATGAGAATGATATGGATTCAATCCTATGTTTGTCAAGAAATTGATATAACACATTCTCATATTTTTGATATTTGATTTTATTTTTCATATGAGTGATTGGAGAAATATTTTCTTGTGTTTATTTAGGTACTAATCATGCCTTCTCAATATCAAAAAGATCATCAATTCACTAGAAACTATATGCCGGACATTTCCCAAACCTATGCTTCCCCTCAACTTCAAAACTCTTTTCCGTCCCTGTCCACCCGAAATTTCCATGAGGGTAGGGTTGTAGATACAAGAATAACGGGGTATAGATATATCAACTCTATGTTTGAGCATATTGGATTTGATTGCTTGCTCTTCATAGACGAAGAAATTTATCCCTTGTTTCTTCTTAAATTCTTTAGCACTTACTCCATGCTCGAAATCAATGGCCAAATCTTTATTCGCTTCATGTTGAATGATCAAATCATTCAATATTCCCTCGATGATTTTGGTGATATTCTTGGTGTGCCATATAGAGGCACTTGTCGTTTTACGGACAAATGGAGACTTGATGCTCTCGTGGAGTCCAACGATAAACCTTTAGATGACATCACCGAAGTTGATCTAAATTTCATCCTTGATATCATCTCGAAAGAGCGTGATGGAAACGTTGTGAGAAGCCTTCATACTAATGTGTGAAATGTGAATCGCTATGAAGTGCTCTCAAGCGACCTTAAGGACTTCATGGTCCAATGGGCTAACATCCTTAGGGAGAATGTGTTTTGTCTTGGTGGAAACCGATATCATATCCCGGCGGGTATGGTGCATATGTTGTTTTGCATCTTTACATCTACCGAGTACAACTTAGCATTCTACATCGCTCGACGTATAAATTATGCTCTTTCCAAACCCAAAACAAACCTTCTCTATGCTATGCTTCTTACTCGCCTTTTTAGAAGGGTTGGTGAAGATTTTCCTCATCTCGATCTTTCTCGCTTTCACCCGGTTCAACGTGTTATGTTACCTATTCAAGAGGTATATGAACGAAAGCCTAGAAGTGACCGAGGTTCACGAAAATCCAATCATCAAGAGCCGGATTATGAGGACACTGATATGCCAACAAGTGATGGTGATGGCGTCGGTACTAGTTCTCATTTCCACTCTTCGAGTAATTCCCATCCATCCTCAAGCCCATTCGAGGATGAATTTGAAGACCTAGCTCCCCCACCTCATTACTCCTCTAGTGAAGTACCGGAAGATCTTAACGTGGAGCATCTTTACCGTGAAAACCTTAGGACTAGAGGTGAATTGCATGAACAACGGGTTGAGTCAAGGAAGGGTTTCAAGTTCTTGGGGAATATGACAAAGGGATTGGGCAAAAAGAGAAGGTGAAAGCTTTGAAGTATTTCAAAGAATACATGTTTGTAAACATGTAATGTTGAACAGTTTTATTTTATCTTGGATGTGTATTAACTTATGATTACATGTTTGGATTATTATTTATGTTGATCCTAAATATTGCTTATGCAATGATGTTTGTGATTTACATAGCTTTGTGCATGCCTTAGGAACCATCTCATTCTTAGGTGTGTGGAAAGGTGAGGAGTTAGGCTTGGCTACCTTAATCCTTATTTTGAGTGTTTTCCTTGGGGTGGAGGTCTTGGAAGTGTTTGAGGTTTTGGTACACACCATGGTTGACAAGGGTGGTTTAAGGTTTAGGGAAGGATGTTTTGATGTGTGAAGAACATGTCTAACAAGGTGGATTTAAATGGGTGAGGAGATGATCCAAACTAGTAATGGGTTAAAATCATTTTAGGTGAATAATGAATTTAGGTAAGCTAGTTTAGGAAATGTGCAGTTTATTACTGAAAATCATGCAAGGTTTACACAGATTTAAGAAAACAGTGTAAAGCAAAAGATGCTGTCGTGCACAGTGGCCGGCGGTTCCTTATCTAGGACCGACGGTACCTTATCGATAAGGATCCGCGGGTCGATATGGAACCGCGACCATAGGGCTTTCAAAAGTTTCCCATCCCAGTTTTTGATAAACCCAGATTTTTACCAAAAGATTCACAAGCCAAAGTTAACTACAGATCATAATCTAATAAGCTAACTATATCCTCATTTCTTCATCACCTTCCCCACCTCTTGCTCCATGCAAGACATCATCCACCCATGGTACTAACCACTCCATTGGTTCTACCTCCTCTTCATTCAACTCAAGAATGAATGAGCTCTCTTCACCCTTCAGTCCAAGTGCACCCTTGGATGTGACCACACAACCCCAACCAATCCAAAGTATTCCTTTTGTGAATGACTTTGATGACAACTTGGTGACTTCACCATTTACCCCTCATAACTCACCCATTTCACCAACCTTAGAGAATTTACCTCCACACTCACCCATTTCCCCTTTAGGGAACATGCCTCCACTCTCACCCACATCACCCTTAGAGAACATGCCTCCTCCACCACCACCCAACTCAAACATTCCAATTTTGGGTGTTCCACTTTCCCTCCTTTTGGGTGATCCATACTATGGGTTTCAACAAACACATGGTCCTAGTTGTCCATGTTGTCTTTACAACCACTACATCATCCATAACCTTAGGATGGATATGTTTGGACTACATAGGAGGTTGCAAGAGTTCTTGCTTGCCTTGTTCTCCATGCCTCCTCTTAGGAGATGAATGATGGAGTTTTCTTATAAGAGTTTTCAACAAAACCAAGCCAAAGAAGACTACTTATCTAGATTTAATGTTAAGCTAGCTATGTATTAGTTAGTTTTATTTGTCATTGTACTTGCTTCATTCATGAATGTTTCATGTTGTTAATCCATGGATTTAGCTTTGTGTGTTTCTATCCTTTTGTGCACACTAATCAACTTTAATTTGAAATTAAAATTGAACCTAAATCTATCACAACCTCTAAAAACTTGACTAAAATTGGTTCAAAATGATATCTAAATTATTTTGTCACCCTTTGTCAATACATTCTTTGTGAATGTGTTGCTTTATGCAACCCTAGCATAATTTGGTGCTAATAGAGGTAAAATTCCAAGATTTGCAACTTTTTGAAAAAGTCTTAGTTTTTCTCAAAAACCTGTAAAAACTTGGTTTCAAGTCCAATCGACGCGGATCCTTAAAGCCCCGCGGTTCCCTAGCGATATGGAACCGCCGGTCCCTTTAAGGTACCGCGGGCAGAAATCAGTTTTTGACGAATTTTTGGTCAAAACTTTTAAAACCCTATACCCTGTCAAGATTCCTTGTTTACTCAAATTGACTAAACATTCCTTGACACTACATATTTTGTATTCAAATTCTTACCTTGATTACATTTTACTTATACCCCAACCTTGAGATTTCATTCTCACACCTTCCCAACCTTGAGAATTCATTCTCACACAACCTTGAGATTTCATTCTTACATCTTCCCAACCTTGAGAATTCATTCTCACACAACCTTGAGATTTCATTCTCACACTCTCACAATGCCTAACTCCTACATTCCTAACCTTGACATTTCTTTGTCACAACCCCACTCACCTAAAGCTTCCTCATCCAAGCTTTCAAAGAAACCAAAAATCTCGGTTCGACCTATTTGGGTTAAGAAGAATGAACCATCTTCGTCCAAACCACCCAAAAACCCTACCTTCTCTCCAATCAAGTATTGGAATGAGACTTATACCATAAACCCCATCACTGGAGCAAAAGAAAATGTTCCCCCACCACCACAATCCTTCAACACCCCTCAACTCAATGACCTTGCAACCTTCCCAAACCTCACAAGGCATTGTGAAAACATTCCCAAACCCATTACCCCACCACCACCAAACCCCAAGTTTGATGCCATACCCCCATCAAACAATTTTGTGTTGCATCATGGATCCTCGTGTGCTTGTTGTCGATTTCAACAAATTGAACTTGCTCATGTGTATGAGAAGTTAAATTTTCTTGAATTCCTCCTCACTCGACCTCCTATTCAAGTTTTCGTTCCGGTGGACAAAACTTCGAATGATGCATCGTCGTCTTTTTAGTCTTTTGTTTTTTTTGCAATCTTGGAAAATATCACTATTAGACTAGCTTATGCTTAGTGGTTTATTTTCTATATTTATTGCTTTTAGATACTCATATTATGTGTATGACTATCTTCTTTGTTGTGTCTTTTCTTGTATGTAACCTTTGTGTTGTTTGTGTGTTATTTCATTAGTTCTATTTTGAGTTGATCATGGTTAATTTTTACAATTGCTTTTGGGTGATTCCATCAATTCTAAACTTTAACCCATTGACAAGCTTATCATCTTCATTGGATTGAAGCTTGATTTTGTCAATTACCTCTTTGGACATACTTAGCAAAATACTTGCTTCTAATTTGAGATTTCTTCTCTCTCTCCCTCTCAAGTTACTTAGTAGGTAGTGATCATATATACATTGGTGTTTCTTTCCTTTCTACTAACCTTTGTGTAGCATATCACCTTAGCTTACAAACTTGGTGCCCCAAGCAAGGGGGAGCAACCACCAAGGGGGAGCTACTAGCAAAGTTCGATGTTCTTCGAAGACTTGTGCTAACCTTTTTGCTACGACAAAGGGGGAGAAATGATAGTGATAAACTAGTTAATAATTCGATATTTTGTGTTTCTACGTAAATGAGTTTATCGTTTGTCGTAATTAAAAAGGGGAAGATTGTTAATGCAAGTGATGCCTAAAAATATTATTAGTGTTAACTAATCTTTCTTAGGTTTGATCACAACAAACCATACAACACATTTAGTGTAAAACACAAAATGAATTATTTAACTAACACTATCATCAAGGTAATAATCATATCACTAACCTTTCTTAATCATACTTAGTGATCATCAAAATGATTATCCTTAAAACTCACTTTTGTTAATCTGAAAAAAGACTTTTAATAAACTTTCTTTTTTAGAAAATGTTTTATTAAAATGGAAAATGAAAATTTGAAAATAGCATATTCCAAATGCTGTTAGAATATCCTTTGAAGGTTTCAAATACCTCAGATATTCCCACCCTACTAAAATACAAAAAATGGAGCGTAGTCTAGTGGCGGTACCATAAGTACCTACGCGGTTCCTTAGCGATATGGAACCGTGGGTGAGATAAGGTACCGCGCACAGCTAGCCGTTATAGATCCGTTATACTTTGTCTCCTTTAAATAGTGGGTCAAATCTCATTTTCTAGTAAGCCTCTTGGACGTTTTTCTCAGTCCTCTTTCTATTTTTTATAGCATAATCATTAGTAAATGATCACTTAAATTGTTAAGGATGTTTACATATGATTATCCTCTTGATCCCCTCCTTTACCTTTTCCAATGAGAAGATCACTCACTCACTAGTGTTGTGATAAAGATGAATCTATGAGTTAGTCATATTCATCATGATACCCTTTTTGTTTTAGGTCAATCCAATGTATTTATGAATACTTGGACTAGTTGTGTTCATCCAAGTTATTTGTGGATACTTGGATTTGTTGTGTACATCCATTGCATATGTGTTTGCTTGGATTTGTGTTGTGTAAATCCAAGCTACATGTGTGTACTTGGATAAGTCTAGTTGAGTTGTAATATATTTTATTAGGAGTTCTCACTAAACTATAAAGTGATGTGGTTGTGTCTTGTGAGTTCTCACTAAACTATAAAGTGACTAGTAGTTGTGTTGTGTGAAGTTCTCACTTAGCTTCAAAGTAAAAGAGTCGTGAAGATTGGTTCATGCTTTCGATTAGAACTCGACATCTAGCCTTGTGTCGTAAAATGGTGAAGTAGGCAACGTCGTGAAGATTGGTTCTACCTTAAGATTAGAACCTGACATCTAGCCTTGTGTCGTTAAATTGTGAAGTAGGCAACGTTGTGTAGATTGGTCCTAGCTAAAGATTAGGTCTCGACATTTAGCTTAGTGTCGGAAAATAATGTAAGCAATGATGTAAGGTTTTCTCCGCCGAGAAGGGAGCTTGTGGATATAGTGGAAATCTCGAGTAGGTGTACTCGAGGAGTGGAGTAGAAACGAGGATAGAGCCTCGTTGTCGAACCACTATAAATCTTGGTGTCTTCCCACTAGGTTGTCTCCTTCCTTACTCTTTATTTATTTCATTATCATTACACTTACCTATTATCTTTGCTAGTGCATTTGAATTGAACCTAATCATTATGCAACTTAGCCTCAAGTAAAAGATAGTTTTGTTACAAACCAAATTGAAAGTAATTTTAATTTGGTCACCAATCGAAGAGAAACTATTCAACCCCCCTTCTAGTTTCTACAAAGGGTATTGTTGAATTATACTTTGTTGGAACTGATTACCAATTAGCTGACTTGTTTACAAAAGCTCTTTCGAAAGAGAGGTTTGCGTATCTTGTTAGGCAAATTGGTATGAGATGTTTGACTCCAGCAGAACTGGAGATTCTGGCAAAGAAGCCTGCTTGATTCATCTATCAAACATCTACTTGTAAATATTAATGAAAAAGCAAAATACAAAATTAAAAACTCTTTCAAAATACCAAAAAGATTCTTCTCGACATGTCTTTCAGTATCGATAATATGGACGTACCTAGAAATGTCGCTCAATAACGACACGAGTGTGTACATAAAGCTCGAATGAAAGTTGTAAATATTTGTCAAAACATGTCATTTCTATTTTATAAAGGAAATTGTCTATTTTGGACAATATTTCCAACAACGGGTAGAGCAATCTATCTTGGGTTGAGCTTGTCACAAAACATTCAACGTTTTGAGCTCAACACAATGGCTTGTAATCACTTTCAGATTGCAACCCGAATCTATATTCACGGGGGAGTGTACGTTTTAGTGCCCTTACCCTCAGCAAAAGAAGAGAAATCTTCTTACACTTGAGTGGATTTGTCAAGACATTCGAAGTCTATGAACTCAAGTTTATGCTTTAGAAAAACTTTTTCACCAAAAAGAAATAGAGTTTTTCAAAAAGCGTTGAACACAATTTTTTCAAGAATTTCTCAATGATTATTCAAAATCTTTAAAAAATTGTGTGTTCAACAACTCCTATCCACAAATGTTTAATGTGGATCATATCCTCGTAATGACAACTCCATTCGATCAATTTTTTTAGGGTGAGCGTTCCAAATTCATGCTAAGTTTGCCACATTTTTCTCCCGAAAGGTTTAAAGACTATTTTTCAAAATATATTTTTATAAATTTGGTATCTCTAATATCAAACGATTTTATATATTAGAGATAAGGGAGAAAATATGATTAAAATGTGATCTAAAGGCTCAAGCACTCATGGTTTCGATCAAACACCCACAACATCTTTAATTCATGACGTTATTGGTGTCAAAAGGGTGGTTAGGCTTAAGTCCTATGATCCAACCAGAACCGGAGGGATCTTCCCATGGACAATCCAATAGATTATTAGAAGTCCTTAGGAAATATGAAGTAGAATGTGAAAGTAGCTGAATGCCGACTAAGTACTGATGCTAGCACTAAAACAATCACAACAAGATGTTAGTAATGATGTCTTGGTAAGCATTGAAGGGGTTGAAGAATGAAAAAGTAATGAAAGGATAAAGGGTGTAAAGAAAGAAGCCCTCCATACAAATTAGGCAGAAACCGGGTCAACACATCATGAAGTAAACTCGTCATGGACCCAGTGATGTAAAGCACAACCCTTTCCCAGCTTACTCAGGCTTCTCTCAAAAGAAGTTTGTTTTACAGTCACGGAGATCAACGCGACTTCTATTGAGTTTCTCACTCCGAGATAGTTGATATTGAATAGGTGGCATCCGCTCCATCCTCCGACTACTAAAAGTGCACAAATCGAGTCTAGAGCCAAGAGATCAATCAAATCTCGTTAGGACACATGGATGAAGATCAAGAGAGTCCTACGCTATATCCTTGCGATATTGCTAGAACACTCAGAGTGATACTACTTAGTATTCACAATGATGAGTGGAAATCCTTCCAGTGTTAACATCAAACAACACTGCGGTAGGTCATGTGTAAGATTCTTTATGAATTGAACATATGTAAAACTAAAAAGCAATAGTGGTTTGTTTCTTTATCGATTCAAACTCGTTTCAGGTTTCTACACCATATCTTTATGGTCTTGCCAGAACATTCAGAGTGATATTTATTAATATTCACAGTGACGAATGGAAATCCTTCTAGCGTCAACATCAAACAGCGCTACGGTAGGTAACTTGCGAGATTTTTTATGAATCAAGCTTGTGTCACCTGGAAAGCAACAATGGTAAGACTCTTAATGAATCAAACTTGTTCCAGGAATTTGAATTGACGACTTTAATCAAGCGGATATTTATCCAATTGATTCACTCTTTATGTTCGCAATCTTGCTTTGAGACGGTCGAGTAAAAGAGAACGGCTAGTACAGTCGCGAAATCCTGTCAAGGAGGTTCTTAAATGAATCTACCTAATCGCAGGTACGATATTTAATATCGTGTAACGGTCCTCACCGACCGGAGGTAAAACGCTACCGATTTAGGACGAATGTCAAATCCATTCAGTCTGTGTCTATGTTTTGTCTCAAGAAGGTGACGTTACGGTGTACTCAGCAAAGTCAGAGATTCAAAACCACATACTCATGCCCAAAGACATTCAACAATCAAGAAAGCTAAAGACTTCCGCAACTCTGACGATCAAAATCTTCCTTAACAATTAATGTAGAGGAATGACCTCTATTCAAAGGAGATTGTTAGCAAGCTTTCAAGATGGTGCGAAGTATGAGCATGTGGATATAGACACAAGATCGCAAGATGGCAAAGACAAGTCAAGGATAATTTGAAGATCTCAAGATAAAAGACAAAGTTGAAAGACAATGACAAAGGCTCAAAGATCACAACATGAAGGAACAAGACTACTATTACACGTTCAAGACTCATTTATGACGAAATTCATAATCTCCATTGAACTCCAAATATCAAAGAGGAATGACCTCACATTGGGGGAGATTGTTAGCCTCAAAATACTGAGTCAAACAAGAATGTTCGGTCATAGGTTTATATTGTAATATTTATTAGACCGTTGTAATAGTTAGTTAAAATAGTCGTGACATTACGGGCTTGATGGTTAGCTTAAAAGGCCTCTTTAAAGGTACTAAGCATTTTATTCAAGCCCGACCCAAAACAATATAGTCCAAAAGAAAGCCCGCATGTGGGTGGACTATATAAGCACCCTCCTAGCATGTTAGGAGGGTGGGCAAGGCATTTCATTTTCTTAATCTAATTTCACCTAGTTTTCTCCACCTACTCTCTACTTTCTCTCACTACTTTCTCTCTCTAGAATCCATCTATTTTTCAATCTTTAATTCTTGTTTAATCATATAATCAACCATGGTGAAGTGAATATCTATGGGGACAACACTTAGTCTAGATCTTAGTCTTCGATCTTAGTCTTCGATCTTAGTCTAGATCTTAGTCTTCGATCTTAGTCTAGATCTTAGTCTTCGATCTTAGTCTTCGATCTTAGTCTAGATCTTAGTCTTCGATCTTAGTCTAGATCTTAGTCTTCGATCTTAGTCTAGATCTTAGTCCTTGATCTTAGTCTAGATCTTAGTCTAGATCGTAACCACAGATCGAAGTCTGGATCGTGAGTAGTGATCCCAGTAATGGATCGCAAGTAGAAACCCTAAGGCTTATGTGATCAAAATACCCAATCGGAACTATTAAAACCCTTAAACATTACGATGGAATGGAAAAGGTAAATAAGCAAAACCAAATAAGCACTTTTCTAATAAGCACTTACTAAAACTTAACCAAATCAATAATAATAACAAAAACTAAATAAGCATGAATGAAAAACTTTTAAAATACTAAATAAGCAAGATTTATAAAATAAACTTTAAAATGATTAAAATTTTAGAACACTTAAAAGAAAATAAGCTAAACATGAAATAAGTAAAAATCGCAATAAGCTAAAACCTTAAATCGTTTAAAAACATTGATAATAATAAAAAGATGAAAACTTTAATCAAATAAGCACCAAGATGAAACAAGTTACATACTTTGATCCGAATATCAAGATTAAACAAGAAAGGTAGAATAAGATAGATGATGAAAGCTTGAAATACAATTAAAGATTCAAAACAAGATTAAAGACTTACATGGATAAGTTGAGAGAAAGACAATATAAAAAGAAAATATGAAAAAGTGCTAGAAAATAAAGTGGAGAGCTAATGGAGAATTAGCTAACACCTTCCAAATGAGGGGAAGGGTTAGTATTTATGGGGAGGAGGTTGGTTGGTGGCTTGTGAGTTGATTTCCTTCTTTCTTTTAATTTGTCTTCGCGTCTTTAATTAAATTGACGTTTTTGACTTTGGCTCGGGATTTGTCGATAAATATCTTGAACTCGTCTTGTAATTTCTTCATTTATTAGACTTGGGTTCTTCGACTTGTAAATCTTCCGTCTTTGGTCCTTTTCTTCAATAAATCTTCAAAATAGACCCATTGACTTCCAATATTTTGCACTCTTGGTCTTTTGACTTCGTCTTTTGTCTTTTTCTTCGATAAAAGCCCGTGAAAGCCCGTGTTTTCTTCCTTTTTTATATTTTGATCCTAAAACACAACAAAAACATAAACCACGCATAATTCCGACATTTACGACATAAAATACACGTTATGGTCTCGTTTTTAATTGTAATAAGTGGTAAAAGGATGGGTGTTTTCACACCTATCATCTTCCTTTGGTTCATTAGACTTTTCCTTAAATTACGAAGTAATGTCTATGGTAAGAAAATCATCAACCTCCTTAAAGAAAAAATCATCATCACAAAGGGTGTGAGATGAAGGAGGTATGATGCTCTCAAAATCCTCTTTAAACAATGGATTATTATCCATTAAAACTTCAAAAAGTGGATTCGAGTAAGTCACATAAGTGTCATCAATCTTGTTATCACAAGAAATTTCCGACAAAGTATCAAGTGTGTCACACTCGGATACAAGATCATCATTCTCATTAGAGGGTAGTTCATCGGAGAACTCCTCGAGAATGGAAGGTAAAACATGAAGATTACGCTCGATCTCGAGATCGAAAACGTGTTCACTTCCCCGTGGAAGTGGATCAATAAGAGCAACAAGTTCATCGACAAAAGTATCCAATGAATAGTCACTAACCTCACTCGGTGTGAAGTTAGGAAGCAAAGGCTCTTCAAATGAAGATTGTGCCTTAGTAACATCTATTTGGTCCTTCAGAGAGAGTGGAGATGGAGTAGTATTCAACAGTTGTTCAATTAAAGCAATATCTCCCTCCGGATCGAAATTCTCACTATCAAACTCACTAGCATCGAATGGTGCACTAAGGTAATCATCAATTTCCTTATCGATCTTAGAACTAACATCATCCTCGAGTGGAGTGAGTGGAGATGAGGTAATATTACAACACGTTTCAACGAAACAAACATCTCCCTCTGGAATTAACTTTTCATCTTCACGAAATGAGGGGTCTATAATTTGCCTTACACCCTTGTAGATGAGAAAATCCTTATTTGTGTTACTTTCAAAAGTTTCAACAAGTCTTACACTTTCCACATTCTTAGAAACAAATTTTGGAAGTTTTTCCGGTTTGAAAACAACATTTTTATCCCCATAAAACAATTTTATCTCTTTTTTCCTCATATTAACTTGAACTTGAGGCATAGACAAAAATGGATGTCCCAAAATTAAAGGTACACGAGGGTTGGTCTCATAATCAACGATTGCAAAATCGGGTAGGTACAAGAACTTTCCCACTTTAACAATGACATTTTCCGCTATACCAACCGGGTGGGCGGTGGTTCCATTAGCAAGCTCAATGATCATTCGAGTGGGAGTAAGTGGGAAATAGTCAAGAGTCTTCCATATGGATAAAGGCATTAAGTTGATGCTAGCTCCTAGATCGGCTAGAGCTTTGCATACCTCAAAGCCCTTTGAAAACACAAGGTATCAAAAATTGACCCGGGTCTCCATATTTCTCGGGATAGATATCAAAGAAAACCGCGAAACAATTCACATCTAAAGTAGCCTTGGTAACATCAAGAAATAACCTGAGAGTCAATGTTTCTTCTACTTCTTCCAGCTCCGAGATGACCGAAGTCACCCGCATGATAGCCGAAATGAACAAAAATATCCAACTCATGGCTACGAATCAATTTCAACAAGTTAAAGCTGTAGCACTCTATTGTGAGACTTGCAGCGGTCCTCATTCATACACTGATTGTCCTTCCACTCATGACAATCCAGAAAACGTGTATGCGGCTCACGGTAACTATTCCACGGAAGGCTATCAAGCCCGACCTCAAGGTGATCGTAACTTGCTAAGTTATCGTTCCAACAACTTTCTTTCACCCGGTTTTTCTCCTCAAAACCATAACCCAAACAACTTCAATAGAAGCAATCCAAACCAACCTCGAGCTTCTACTCCATATCACCCACCCGCTCACCAAGCTCCACCCCTAACTCAACCCACGACATTTAATCAAGATGTTGAAACTTTCATGAGGACCCATGGAGAGGTGGTTAAGAATCTTCAAAGCCAAATCATTAACTTGAAAGGTGATATCACTAAACAAGGAAATGATATTCGAACCGAGCTTAGAAATGATATGCAAACTTCATTAAGCAATCAAATGAATGATTTGAGGAATATGATGGCTAGTTTCTTCCAAAACACTCAACCCTCTACTTCGGGCTCTCTTCCTTCGAATACCGTAACCAACCCAAGAGTGAATGTGAGTGCTATTACTACACGCAGTGGAGCAACTCTAGTAGGACCATCTACCCCTCCCCCAGTTACTCCATCTACACCTCCTCCACCCCCATTTATTCCTCCTACTTCCACGCCTAGTACTAGTTCTACATTACCGTCTCCACCTCTTACGGAAGAAGTACCAAAGACAAAACCTTCATCATCCCCACCTTCTACCTCTATATCTATACCTACTACACCTACACCTCCTAAGCCCAATATTCCGTATCCATCTCGGTTAGACAAGTGCAAATTGCTCACCAAGGATGACATTCAAGTGTCAAACTTTTTGAAAAAGATTTTTGGAGTGAACATCACCATTAGCCTTGTTGAAGCTCTTGCCCAAATGCCCAAATTTGTTAAGATGTTTAAGGATTTGCTTAATAAGAAGGAAAAAATGGCAGAGTTTGTCAACACGCGATTGAATGAGAATTGTTTAGTAGTCCTTCTTAAAGAACCTTCAGAAAAACTTGGAGATCCCGGTCGTTTTGTGTTACCTTGTACATTTTCCAAAACCGAAGAATTTATTGCCTTAGCCGATCTCGAAGCAAGTATCAATTTAATGCCATTAAGTGTTTGGAAAAAGTTATCACTACCCGATCTTACACCAACAAAGATGACTCTTGAGCTAGCAAATCGAACTCTCGCTTACCCCGTTGGTATTGCCGAAGATGTGTTTGTTAAAGTTGGTACCTTCACTTTTCCGGTCGATTTTGTTGTTGTTGATTATGAAATGGGCCCTCGTATTCCGTTAATACTTGGACGGCCATTCTTGAGAACCGGAAAAGCTTTAGTCGATGTTGCCGAAGGTGAACTAATCTTAAGGGTCGGGAATGATCAACAAATTTTTAAAATGGGGAAGATTACAAGCAAATCCAATGGAAGAGAATCGGTGAAAATGATTGATGTGCTTCAAGACGAGTTTGTCACAACTCCATTGGAAACTACAAAGCTTGATGTCAATGATTTTACCGTTTACAACAATCCTCTTTTCGAGCCTATCTATGATAATCCACTTTTTCAAGAAAATGTAGAAGATTCTGAAGATCCTCTTCCCAATTTGGGTGCCGCACCAATATATGATGCTCCACCAATCTATGATGCTGATTGATGTAGAGTTTTTACTATCATTTAGGAAAAGAGCGTAAAATAGTGGAAAGTATTAAGTGTCGGTTTAGGAAAACCAAGCACTAATGACCAATGTGGTTCAAGTTCGTTTCCAAAGGAGGCAAGTGTGTTGTGTAGAGAGATGATTAACTTTGTGATTATATTTATGAGAAACGAAAATAGAAACGAGATAAGAAGAGAATGACGGTTACGATGACGAATTAAACTAAGACGATAAAGTCGTACACGTAAAACCGTAAAAAGTAGCAAAATTAAAAATTTACCCTAAAAATTCCTATAAATATGCAATAAATCCTAAATAATGTAATTAGAGTTTATAAAAAATCAAAAATCACTCAAACCTTTTGTTTAATTAAATAATAATTTTTTAATGCTAATTAAAGCCCAAAAAATCAATTTAATTAACAAAAAGCCCAAAATGAGATTTTTTCAATTGTAAACCTCTTAAATGACCTAACTTAATTTAAAACTAATTTTGAAAATTTTAAAAATAATAAAAACTATTTAAAAACAATTAAAAACTATTAAAACTTAAAATAATTATAAAAATTAATCTAAAGACAATAAAAATATTCTAAAAGTTTTAAAATTCCTAACTTAATGTATTTAACCTAAGAAAAATATAAAAACTTGAAAAATCTAAATTTTAATTTTTAATAATAAAATAATAATAAAATAATATTAAAAATCCAAAATTTATAAAAAATTCTAAAAACTTGCAAACTAGTTTAATTTAACCTAATGAACACAAAAATGAAGTTTAAATTACAAAATACCACTAATGGGCCTTCAAATGGGCCAAAGTCCAAAACAGACCCTTATTGGGCCAAAATAAGCCCAATAAGAAAAATGTTTAAAAAATGGCCCAAAAGCTCCTATCTGACCTAAAATTTGATTCTGAACACAATTTTCCAAATGCCCAAAAGCTGAAAATGCCCTTAAGTTAGCTTATTTCACCACAGCTTATAGCTTAATGGGCCAAAGCTTATTCTTAATGGGCTTTTTGGCCCATTAAGCTATAAGCTGATGCCATAAGCTAAAATTAAATGCACGTCCTTCTTTTGACTTAAGTACGCTATTTGCAAAAAGAAATTTGAAAAAAGTCCAAGAAATAAGCCTGAAAAAGCAATAAGCTATCTTCACAAAACGACAAAATAGTCGTTTTCGAGTTCTAGGCTATTTCAAGAGCTGATTCAAGTTTCTAAAGCTTTTAAATAACTTAACTAAGCTTAATCAACAAAACGTTTTCAAATAAGTTCACTCAATAAGCTGAAATAAGCAAATAAGCACTTTTTTAAAAGTCAAGTTAAAGAGTTTTCTAGCAAAAAGTCAAAGCCAAGGTCTGAAAAGCTCCAGTTCAATTAAATGGGTCAAATGATGAAGATTGATCACAAAAAGTAAGTTGTTGCAGGTCTAAATAAGCCAATATGGCTTATTAATAAGCTAACTGAAAAATTACACTAGCAGGGGCTAGTTTTGGTGTCTGAGTAGTGGAAACTTTTTCCACTGCTTGACTTGTTTGACTATTTGTCTTTAGTGACTTTTTTGTGGATTCAAGTTTCACAAAGACACCCAAATGATCAGTGGATCATAAGGAGTCAATAACAACAAAGAAATCACAATCACAATTAGCCAATTTGTACAGTTAATTCAATTAAGCACCAGATATAGCCTAGACATGAACAAATAAGCAGTTATGGTTCAATAAACACTTATAGCAGAATTCAGCCAGCCAAACTTAACTAAATGTATACACAAGCTATAATAAACTTAAAGGAACAAGTTTAAACAGGTTCATGCAATGATTCAAAGTCTAGATCAAGATTCAAGCACAAAAAGTTATTGATGAACTATGAACATGCAGTTATGAACACTTGCTGATGTATTTGACCACCAAGCCAAATTCAAACCCCCAAATCTATCACATATGTTGTATTATCAATGATTTAACAACTTAAGCATGCATATATTCTAGATATTTCCAAAATCTTAGGTCAAAATCAGTCAAATTCAGTGAGATATAACACAATGTTTGATTCAAAGGTTTAAGACCAATAACTTGCAGAAACTAGTACTCAACCAAGCCAATAACATATAACAAGCATAAACAATAACTTTCAACAACACAATAACACTCAATGATCTTAAACAGATAATCCCAAACACCCCTTATCTTTTTCAAATCTAATTTAAACAAGTATAAGTGTATTTCAAGACCACCCAAGCCCAATCAAACACAGTAACAAGAATAATATGCAGTACTGAACAAGATTAGACCACAAAATCAGCAAGAACACAAGCAACACACAAATTCACCAAAAATCTAAATTTTTAACAAATTTGAGGTAGAATGGTGCAAACCTCATGGATGTACATCCACACCCACGAATTTTGAGCTTATGTGCTAGCAAGAACAAACACAAGCTTCCACAATAAAGCCTGCTAAGATTCAACAAAGTTAGAAGCAAAATATCAAAATCAGAAAAGTGGAAAAACTTGATTGATGCAACCTTTGTTCCCCACACTTGATTATCCCCAAGTTATAAGCTTCACAACACCTTGATATCACAATATCAGGATGCTATGATCAGCTTTATAGCCCAAGAATTTCCAAGGTTTGAACAAGACTTAGCAAAATATCAAGATTGAAGGAAAATGTGCAAACTTATGCACACTCCTTTGAAAACAGGTTTTAAGATTAAAGATTAGTAAACAAAGAACAATAACAAGCCGATATAATGATTGGCACTTGAGCTTTCTTCACAATTTCAAACACATTTCATTAAACTGAAATATATGATTTACAGAAAAGTGAACAAGGAAAATTCAAGAGCAAAAACTAATGGACTGAGTCCTATGCCTTTTATAGGCGTACAATGAACTAATGAAAGCTAAAAATGTGAACCCTAATGCAGTAGAAGTCCCAAAATGCCTCTTGATGGTTTTGAAGTTATCTTGATCATGTGACGAGTTCTTGTTTTGTTGTGGAGCTGGCATGTGTTGGAATGTATCCAAGGGCTTACAATGAGCTTAGAAAGTAAGCAAGAATCATGCACGTCGGATGACTGGTGTAGTTTTGACATCTTCTTCTTTTTTTGCAGCAGGGGAATCTTGTGTAGGACTATTGAGTGATGAGGTGGCCAGTTTAAAGGTTGGGTTATGTTGATAATACCCTTAATCATAAATCTGCACAATCTTAGGGCCTAATTACAACAGGATTAGGAAAACCCAAAATTGTTCTTGAGGTGAATAGTTGTGTGTTTGATTTGGATTTATGTTTAAAACTGGTGTTTAGCGCCACATTTAATAAACTAATCAGATTAGTTTAAGTTGGTTATAAGTGGGAAGTGATGTGGCGCCATGGTGAGCTCTGATTGGTTGTAAGGAGTAAGTGAGGCACGTGTCAGGCCCCAAGTGGTCTAGGTAAGTTGTGATGTCTGCCCATTTTGGTCCCCAACCTTTCTTCTTTCTTTCACTTGTAAATAGTTAAGCCAAAACTCGTTTTCCTTTGTAATTGAAGTTTCCAACTTCACACTTTTGCCCCAAAAAGTTTTGTAAAGTGATTTCAGGGGTATTTCTTGCTATTTCTTGATTCTTGAAGGACTGATTTGGCATTTTCTTTATAGATAATGGTCTTGACTTGTCTTGTTGACTTCTTGGAGGACTGAATTTGCCAAGTCATGATTAATGAGGGACCATTTTTTCCATTTCTTCAAAGTCAAGGGTCCTTTTGGTAATTTGATATATTTAAAGGACTAAACTTGTAATTTCTTGTAACTTGAAGTCCTTCATGGTATGTTTGACTTTGAGGAGGACTAATATTGAAAATTTAGTTTTGTTGAGGGACTAAAGTTTTGCCAATTCTTCAAAGTGGAGGGCGCTTTTTGTAATATTGACAAACTTTAGGGACCAATCTTGTAATTATGAGGATACAAGGGTATAAAGTGTCAATTATTCAATATTGGAGGACCCTTCTTGCATAATCTTCAAATCTTCAAATCTTCAAGGGTTTTGTCTTGGAAAATCTTCATTAGGGCTTGATTCATTGTGCGGCTTCGTTCCCGTGTTCATTTTTGCATGATTCTTGTGATCTTTTGTCATTTTCTCAATATTCGTACCTAAAATACACAAGCAACAAACACAAGCATATATTTGGCCAATTTCATGATATTTTATGCATTTAAAGCCCTTTTTGGATGATGAGACTAGGTATAAAAGCAGTCTCATCACTCCCCCATACTAAACCATTGTCGTGCCCTCACGCAATGCTAGAATAGCACCTTCAAAATTCATTTTTATTCATATTTATGGAATGATAAACTAGCTATACTACCACTATTACTACTACTTGCGTTTTAGACATAATGTATGATTTTCATCGCAAAATGGGACGTTTAGGTTCATAGAATAAGAACACGTGAATGCTTCGTAAGAAATAATTTCATCGTCCTCGATTTTCACCCAATTACATGCCAAGCGTGCAACAAGATCATTGTCATTATAAGTTAGTAATGCTAACACTACTCATATGCCCTAATCACGTACTTATCCTCCCATTTTCCTAAGTTGTATCTCTTATATTTTATTTTGTCTTTAATGTTTCGCGAGGATACATTGTTTGACTTATGCGATGATAGAGATTTAGGTCTAAAAATAGAATCCTAACGGTGTAACCAATACCACCATATTAATAACCCCTCCTAATAGACAACGATGTCAAAAAATTAAGTCAACAAGAAGGATCGATAAACACGATTTTATAACGGTTTTGAACATGAGACTTATTACCAAGACTTTTATACGCCCCCTAACGGAAGGGCCTTATTATCATAGGTTTACCTCCATCTTTTATACAACTTCGCGATGAAGCTTTTATTATGACTTCGGTCTTGCCTTCCCTTTTATTATCCACCTCATCGGTGGTTTTATTAGCCAAAGACGTATATCCTCACGCTAAGGCGAATTTTGGATCTTTAAAGCTTCAAAGATTAAGGCTTGATTCACTTTCAGTTTTGCACAGATTTTTCGGCCTTGTGGGCTTCAAATTGTTTGCTTGATTTAGGTGAGCACTTGAAATCTTATTATTGGGTGAAGCTTTTGATTATTCGGGTGCCAATACTTCAAAACCGTGACGCTGGCGATACCTTAATGTCTTCCCAATTTAATTACACGGAAGCTACTAGAAAAGACTAGAAACCCAACAATCAAGACTAAACCGCTAAGTCAATATTTATTAAGTAAAAAATATTTACAAGCGAAGGGAGAATAAGCAAACAACGAGAACACATGAGTTTTTGAAAGAATACGAGTACTTTACGTTTAGCATAGTAACTTATAATTAACTCTATCATTTCTCGTCCTCATTTAAGAGACTTAGCCTAATGTGAAGTTAAGGAATCAAAGATAAGTGCTCAACACGCACGGTCGAGTAAAAAATTACTCTTATTCTCGCCATTGGAAAACCTACATTCGTGTCTTAAACACTTATGAAACATGAGAAAATTTTTAAAATTTGGCCATTTTTAGCCTTATTTTGCAACAAAACGATAAACAAAAAGATAAACTTTGGAAAGCGTGAAGGTTTGGCAAGGCAAGTATCTATTCACCCCCACCCCCATACTAAAGGTTAACATTGTCCTCAATGTTTCGAGTCTAGGGGTGTAAACACCCCCATACTAGAGACGTAGTCGAATGCCTAATCTAGCATGGAAAGGGTGTAACCGTTAAATTTAAAGCCGTTTATGAAGTGTGCTATAAACCTAAGGTTAGAACATCAAAGGATATATCATATATATTGAGAAAGTCTTCAAAGCAAACAATCGAGTGCTCCCATAAAACAAACACGAGAGGCTCCAATCGTGAAGATAATGATCATCTAAAATCCACAATTCACAAACAACCATGGAACAAAGGTTGGAAGGGCACAAATCCCCACACGTTACTACATTAGAAAGCGATAATATGTACATAGGATAAGCATAAGACTCCCCCACGAGGCACCTCGTTTTTTATTACTGAGTCATGAGCTCGACTCGATCCCCTCAATACTAATTATCATTGGGGAAGGTGATTTGGTCGAGGTAGTTCAAGGATGGAACTTCCCCGCCAAAGTGGTGCTTCAACCTATGTCCATTCACCTTGAAATTGGGGCCATCATTTTGAGCTAGCTCGATGGTCCCATATGGAAAAACTTGAGTCACGGTGAATGGACCGGACAAACGGGATTTCAACTTACCGGAAAAGATTTTCAAACGAGAATTAAAAATCAAAACTTGATCCCCAATGTTAAAACCCCGGTTTTTAATTTTTGAATCATACAACTTTTCAGTCTTTCTTTATAAATCAGTGAATTTTCATAAGCAATATCCCTTAATTCATCCAATTCATTTAATTGCATTTTCCGGTATTTTCCCGTGGTCTCCATGTCATCATTACAATGCTTTAGGGCCCAATAAGCCTTGTGTTCGAGTTTAATTGGCAAGTGACAATTCTTCGCATACACTAGCTTATAAGGAGTGCACCCGATAGGCGTCTTATGAGCGGTCCTAAAGGCCCATAAAGCATCGTCCAACTTATCCGAACAAGATTGTCGGTTTTCCCCAATGGATCTCTCCAAGATCCTCTTCAACGCTCGGTTTGAGGCCTTGACTTGCCCACTTGTTTGTGGGTGATAAGCCGTAGAAAGCCGATGTGTAACCCCATATTTCCTTAGGACCCTTTCGAATTGGTCGTTACAAAAATGGGTTCCACGATCGCTTATGATCGCACGAGGGGTTCTAAACCGAGAAAACAAGCTTTTCAAAAACTTGACTACCACATGAGCATCATTGGTGGGCAAAGCCTTAGCTTCCACCCACTTAGATAGGTAGTCAACTACAAAAAGGATGTACTTATTACCACGAGATGATGGGAACGGCCCCATAAAGTCAATGCCCCAAACGTCAAAGATCTCACACACTTGGATGATGTTTTGTGGCATTTCATCTTTTTGTGAGGCTTTTCCTTGTCGTTGGCATGAGTCACACGACTTCACAAGCTCATGTGCATCTCGGTAAATAGTAGGCCAAAAGAAACCGGCATCAAATACCTTCTTAGCAATGAGATTAGCACCATGGTGACCACCCGTGGGTCCCTCGTGACAAGCTCTAAGGATGTCAGAAGCTTCGGTGTCAAAGACACAACGTCGAATAATTTAATCCGCACAAGTTCGAAACAAGTAAGGGTCGTTCCAAAAGTAGAGCTTGACGTCACGAAAGAATTTTCGTTTTTCTTGAGTCGTCATACCCTTGATGATGAAGTTGCCCGCATGGTAATTTGCGATGTCCGCAAACCATGGGGTGGAAGAATCAAGCTTAAAATTCACTACACCAAGTGTCTCGAGCAGAAATGTTTCGGTGATTTCCTTGGGCTCGTAAACACTTTGGTGAGGATCTTCCAAACGAGAAAGATGATCGGCCGCTAGATTCTCGCTCCTTTTTTTTCAACGATTTTGTGATCAAATTCTTGAAGGAGGAGAATCCAATGAAGTAATCTCGGCTTTGCATCTTGTTTAGCCATAAGATACTTGATAGCCGAATGATCCGTATACACTATGCATTTCGTCAAGACGAGATAAGGTCGGAATTTCTCAAATGCATACACCACGGCAAGGAATCCCTTCTCCGTTGTAGTTTATTTTAGTTGAGCCTCGGTCATCGTCTTGCTAGCATAGTGAATAGGCAAGAAGTGTTTTTCATGACGTTGCCCCAATACGGCCCCAATAGCATAGTCACTAGCATCACACATGAGCTCAAAGGGGAGGTTCCAATTGGGAGCAACAAGAATGAGAGCTTTGGTAAGTTTCCTCTTAAGGATTTCAAAGGCTCGTACACAATCTTCATCAAAGACAAAACGTGCATCTTTTTCAAGGAGATGTGTAATAGGTCGAGAGATCTTTGAAAAATCCTTGATGAATCGATGATAAAAGCCCGCGTGGCCTAGGAAACTCCTAACTCCCTTAACGGTTTTGGGATGAGGTAATTTGGCGATGATGTCTACCTTAGCTTGATCTACCTCAATCCCCGCTTTCGAAACCTTGTGCCCTAAGACGATTCCACTTTTTACCATAAAATGACATTTTTCCCAATTAAGCACAAGGTTGGTTTCCTCACAACGCTTCAACATTCTCTCAAGATTCGACAAACACGAAGTGAACGAACTACCAAACACGGAAAATTCATCCATGAAGACTTCCATTGTCTTCTCGATCATATCATGAAAAATAGCCATCATGCACCTTTGAAAGGTTCCCGGTGCATTGCAAAGTCCGAATGGCATTCTACGATGGGCAAACGTTCCATATGGACACGTAAACGTAGTTTTTTCTTGATCAAGAGGATCGATGGGGATTTGGAAGTAACTGAAAAACCATCTAAAAAGCAATAGAAATCGTTTCCCGCAAGACGCTCCAACATTTGGTCCATGAAGGGCAAAGGAAAATGGTCTTTTCGAGTGGCTTCGTTCACCTTACGATAGTCAATGCACACTCTCCATCCGGTTACGAGTCTAGTGGGAATTAACTCGTTGGCATCGTTTGGCACAACGGTCATTCCTCCCTTTTTAGGGACAGAATGAATAGGACTCACCCAAGGTCTATCGGAAATAGGGAAAATCATTCCCGCGTCAAGGAGTTTTAGGACTTCCTTTTTTATGACGTCGTGAATTTTGGGGTTCATCCTTCTTTGACATTGGATTGCGGGCTTGTAATCCTCCTCCATTAAGATTTTGTGGGTACAAAATTTGGGATTGATCCCCTTAATGTCGGATAACTTCCACGCAATTGCCCCTTTGTGATCCTTTAGAACATCGACAAGTGCGGTTTTTTCATCATTTGAAAGTTCTTTCGAAATAATAACCGGCAACTTGTCGTCCTCCTCCAAAAAGACATATTCGAGATAAGGAGGTAAATCTTTCAACTCAAGGATAGATGGTTCCTCAATTGAAGATTTGGGCTCGATACTCATAACCTCCTCGGGTGGAGGAAATGGGAAATCGTTAAGAAAATCCTTGATAATCGAGAAGTCCTCATCATTGTCGAGGTCTTCGTTACAAGTACGTGGAACATCGAATTCTTCCAACGTAAAACCACCACCTTCAAATGGAGTGAAGGTTGGTGTCGAGTTATCAAGAATGGGATCTAACATAGTGGGATTGCCACTATTTTCTTCATCACCAAAACCTAGAACTTCCTGTGAAAATTCCTCGCAAACAACTTCAATCATATCAACGAGGTTTATGGTTGCTGATATGAGTGTAATTACTCATATCATTTGTATAAAATGTGCTTAATATACATAAATATCATGAAAAATTCCTTGTATATGTTTGTTTTGGTGTTTGATGTGTGTAGGTACCAAGTTCACGAAAACCAGCGAAAACGACACGAGTTTGAAGAAAAAGATCAACAATGCCAGAAATGAGCTCGATTTTAGCGGATTTGATATTCGTGGAGGATTTTTGGCAAGTGGGTCCCACATTTGGGAGAATGGGCTCAAAAACCCATCAATGGCCCAATTTGCAAATTATGTAAACAGATGGTGAAATATAACTTGGGCCAAAAGCCCAAATTCCTTAAACAAGCAAAAACGGATGGGAGTATTTTTAATGGGCTAAAAGCCCATGCATTTTCACTACTTAAATGGGAAGTAGGCTATTTGGGCCTTAGGGTTTGGTGAACAAACGAATTGTGAGTGAGTTTATTTAACTCACATTCAGTCAAACATATTAACTTCACACGTTTTCTCTCACCCATAACTTTTTATCTCACCACATTCAACTTTTCGATATCCTCAACCACACAATAAAAAACCCTTCGATAATAACTATGTACTCCCATCTTCCCCAAATAAATCAGTAACTCCATTTACCCCCAACCCTAATAACCCTGTAAATTCACTATTCATCAAAACCCTAAACAAATAAATTGCTCAAATTAAATGGGGCTTTCGTTTCATACGCTTAATTCACACGAAGGGAGAATAAATCCCCAAGTTTTAAGGAAGAGAGTATGAGGGGAATCAATTATGTGGCAGCATGTTATTGGATGGAACACCGCATTCCATTCAATCAACCAATCATTTGTAGCCAAATCAGTTATCAACTAGCACAACTAGCACAATCGGATGCCACGTTGGCGATCCGTGTGCTAGTTGGAAAATATCAGCCCTTAGATCATGCCTTGGAAGAGAGAGAATAAGTAGATGCTTTTTGGATGGCTGAGATGAATATTTCCCCTCAACAAACTCATCACCCAAGCTTTGGAATCTCCTATAAATACCATTCGTTTTTATCATTGTAATCATCCCTTTCTTTCTTTTATTGTTATAATCTTAGATTGTAGCTAGGAATTGTATTTTCAGTTTAATAAGTTTTGTAATGGTGAACTGATTTAATGAAAGTGATTTTGAGTTTCAATCTCGTACTTCTTATCTCGTTTTATTTTTACTGTTAAAAATTTATATGCATTCTCTAATTTGCTATTTGATATTATAACTTAAAATCAATCAAATAAGCTTAGTCAATAGCCTAATTGATTGATAAGAGTAAGATTGGGACAATATATCTAACCCCACTGGTTAGATTAATACAAGCTGTTAAATCAACAAGGGTAGTTCAGTTTGAGCCATAAGGGGGATTGAACATTGATGTTTGATTCGTTGGTGTTCATACGATGGTGAATGGTGGTTCTTATTTGCGTTATATGCCAGCTCAGCGCTACGCATCATCTCAACGGTTACTACAATAGGTTCGTTATTTTTTTTAGTATTCTCGTTAATTGTATTTAGAATTAATTTGTTTAGATGATTTACATGATATGCCTTTTGAATCTGTTTGTTTGATATCTATGGATTTGATGTGGATTATTATTCTGAGATAAATTTGAATGAACATGTTATTGGATCTGCTAGGGTTAAGGTATCAAATCTGTTATCGGAATGTTGTTGATCTTAGTTTGATTATTTGATTAGACTACTGAGTTCATAGTTTTCTTAGATAGATTCCATTTGGTTAAACTGAGATTGTAACTGTCTACTTTATGCAAGCTCAAAGCTGCTTTAGTTAGTTCGATATGTGAACGATATGTTAGTGTTGACTTGATCTAGTATGGCTGTTGTATGTTATTTCGAACATGATGCTGATTTTTCTGAATCTAGGCTACCGTTGCACATGAATGTTTGGCCTGCTGAATAGTTTCAGTTTTATTTGCTGAGTTTTAGGTCTATAAATTTAGATTTGTTTAGTATGTCGATATGATTTGCTTATTTAACTTGTCTGTGGTTTTTTATCTTTTATTCTGAAATGATGTATTACTAGTACGATTGATTGAGTTGCCTGCAATTCGGGTTTCTACTATGCTGTTTTAGCTGATTATTCGTTTTTAGTTAATGCTCGTGGTTGTTTGGATTTGATAGTTCAGCTTAATTGTATTGTTTACTAGCTGAGTTTTGTTTAGTTGCAATTGCTGATTCATATTATTACTCTTATATTGCTCTTTATCAGTCACATTAGCATAGTCTATCAAGATCATATTGATCTGATAAACTCAAAGGCTGATTCCTACCAGTTTACATAAAATAAGCTTTACAAATTGATCATTCCTGTGATCCTTTATATTTCCGTTGTCCAAAAATATAATCAAAATAATGTCCCCATCAGGACTCGAACCCATGACCTCCTGGTCATGGGCCTCACGCTTTAACCAACTGAGCTAAATGCTCTTTTGTGTTTACTTTCTGTTACTTCATTAATATAGTAATTTTTTCTGGCAGATTTTGATTTAAGAATTGTTTTAATTGAATGTCCGTCTTAAATGAATGTTTTTTTAATTAAAGTAATTTTGAGTTTTTAAAATAATCAATAGTTTTAAAATAAAATTAAAATGTTTTTATTAATTTTAAAAGTTTAATTAGTTTTAAATAGAATTAGATTTAATTAAATTTGTAGTAGTAAAATAGTTTAAATAGATTTTTTTAATAGTGTAAAATTATTTTAATTGATTAGATTAAATTTATAATTGATTTTTAAATAGATTGTTAATTTTTAAATAGTTTAAAAGTTTTAAATTTTATATAATTGTCCATTAGATTTAATTTGAGTTAACGGTTCATGCACTTTAGGATAAAATTAGGATTTAAAATTGGTAGATTTAATTTTTAGTTTAAAAACCGAAAACCAATTCGAATCAATTGTCCAAATCAATACAAAACGACTCAAATTCATAAGATCTTCGTGTACAACGAACTTGGGTTCATCACGTGTTTAATTGAATCCGTCTTTGGTAATTTTAGACTATTACTTTTTCTTAAAGATAATTTTCTAATTTACCCTATAACGTATCTAATTATCACTATACTATCACGATCACATCAAAAATTTTGGCGCCACTACCGGGGATCGAACCCGGGTCACCCGCGTGACAGGCGGGAATACTTACCACTATACTACATCAAAATTTTTTGATGTGATCGTGATAGTATAGTGATAATTAGATACGTTATAGGGTAAATTAGAAAATTACCTTTAGGAAAAAGTAATAGTCTAAAATTACCAAAGACGGATTCAATTAAACACGTGATGAACCAAGTTCGTTGTACACGAAGATCTTATGAATTTGAGACGTTTTGTATTGATTTGGACAATTGATTCGAATTGGTTTTCGGTTTTTAAACTAAAAATTAAATCTACCAATTTTAAATCCTAATTTTATCCTAAAGTTCATAAACCGTTAACCCAAATTAAATCTAATGAACAATTATTTAAAATTTAAAACTTTTAAACTATTTAAAAATTAACAATCTATTTAAAAATCAATTATAAATTTAATCTAATCAATTAAAATAATTTTACACAATTAAAAAAATCTATTTAAACTATTTTACTTCTACAAATTCAATTAAATCTAATTCTATTTAAAACTAATTAAACTTTTAAAATTAATAAAAACATTTTAATTTTATTTTAAAACTATTGATTATTTTAAAAACTCAAAATTACTTTAATTAAAAAAACATTTATTTAAAACGGACATTTAATTAAAACAATTCTTAAATCAAAATCTGCCAGAACAAATTACTATATTAATAAAGTAACAGAAAGTAAACACAAAAGAGCATTTAGCTCAGTTGGTTAAAGCCTGAGGCCCATGACCAGGAGGTCATGGGTTCGAGTCCTGATGGGGACATTATTTTGATTATATTTTTGGACAACGGAAATATAAAGGATCACAGGAATGATCAATTTGTAAAGCTTATTTTATGTAAACTGATAGGAATCAGTCTTTGAGTTTATCAGATCAATATGATCTTGATAGACTATGCTAATGTGACTGATAAAGAGCAATATAAGAGTAATAATATGAATCAGCAATTGCAACTAAACAAAACTCAGCTAGTAAACAATACAATTAAGCTGAACTATCAAATCCAAACAACCACGAGCATTAACTAAAAACGAATAATCAGCTAAAACAGCATAGTAGAAACCAAAATTGCAGGCAACTCAATCAATCGTACTAGTAATACATCATTTCAAAATAAAAGATAAAAAACCACAGACAAGTTAAATAAACAAATCCTATCGACATACTAAACAAATCTAAATCTATAGACCTAAAACTCAGCAAATAAAACTGAAACTATTTAGCACGCCAAATATTTACGTGCAACGGTAGCATAGATTCAGAAAAATCAGCATCATATTCGAAATAGCATACAACAGCCATACTAGATCAATTCAACACTAACATATCGTTCATATATCGAACTAACTAAAGTAGCTTTGAGCTTGCATAAAGTAGACAGTTACAATATCAGTTTAACCAAATGGAATCTATATAAGAAAACTATGAACTCAGTAGTCTAATCAAATAATCAAACTAAGATCAACAACATTCTGATAACAGATTTGATACCTTAACCCTAGCAGATCCAATAACATGTTCATTCAAATTCATCTCAGAATAATAATCCACATCAAATCCATAGATATCAAACAAACAGATTCAAAAGGCATATCATGTAAATCATCTAAACAAATTAATTCTAAATACAATTAACGAGAATACTAAAAAAATAACGAACCTATTTTAGTAACCGTTCAGATGATGCGAAGCGCTGAGCTGGCATATAACGCCAATAAGAACCACCATTCACCATCGTATGAACACCAACGAATCAAACATCAATGTTCAATCCCCCTTATGGCTCAAACCGAACTACCCTTGTTGATTTAACAGCTTGTATTAATCTAACCAGTGGGGTTAGATATACTGTCCCAATCTTACTCTTATCAATCAATTAGGCTATTGACTAAGCTTATTTGATTGATTTTAAGTTATAATATCAAATAGCAAATTAGAGAATGCATATAAATTTTTAACAGTAAAAATAAAACGAGATAAGAAGTACGAGATTGAAATTCAAAATCACTTTCATTAAATCAAATCACCATTACAAAACTTATTAAACTGAAAATACATTTCCTAGCTACAATCTAACATTATAACAATAAAAGAAAGAAAGGGATGATTACAATGATAAAAACGAATGGTATTTATAGGAGATTACGAAGCTTGGGTGATGAGTTTGTTGAGGGGAAATCTTCATCTCAGCCATCCAAAAAGCATCTACTTATTCTCTCTCTTCCAAGGCATGATCTAAGGGCTAATATTTGCCAACTAGCACACGGATCGCCAACGTGGAATCCGATTGTGCTAGTTGTGCTAGTTGATAACTGATTTGGCCACAAATGATTGGTTGATTGAATGGAATGCGGTGTTTCATCCAATAACATGCTGCCACGTAATTGATTCCCCTCATACTCTCTTCCTTAAAACTTGGGGATTTATTCTCCCTTCGTGTGAATTAAGCGTGTGAAACGAAAGCCCAATTTAATTTGAGCAATTTATTTGTTTAGGGTTTTGATGAATAGTGAATTTACAGGGTTATTAGGGTTGGGGTTAAATGGAGTTACTGATTTATTTGGGGAAGATGGGAGTACATAGTTATTATCGAAGGGTTTTTTATTGTGTGGTTGAGGATATCGAAAAGTTGAATGTGGTGAGATAAAAAGTTGTGGGTGAGAGAAAACGTGTGAAGTTAATATGTTTCACTGAATGTGAGTTAAATAAACTCACTCACAATTCGTTTGTTCACCAAACCCTAAGGCCCAAATAGCCTACTTCCCATTTAAGTAGTGAAAACGCATGGGCTTTTAGCCCATTAAAAATACTCCCATCCGTTTTTGCTTGTTTAAGGAATTTGGGCTTTTGGCCCAAGTTATATTTCACCATCCGTTTACATAATTTGCAAATTAGGCCATTGATGGGTTTTTGAGCCCATTCTCCCAAATGTGGGACCCACTTGCCAAAAATCCTCCACGAATATCAAATCCGCTAAAATCGAGCTCATTTCTGGCATTGTTGATCTTTTTCTTCAAACTCGTGTCGTTTTCGCCGGTTTTCGTGAACTTGGTACCTACACACATCAAACACCAAAACAAACATATACAAGGCATTTTTCATGATATTTATGTATATTAAGCACATTTTAAGATACAAATGATATGAGTAATTACACTCATATCAAATTCCCCCTTGTTAAGCAATTGCCGTGTCCTCACGCAATGATAAAGCAAAACACTAACTACACCATTATTCAACTTTTGACAACTTTATTTTGCAAAGACATAATGTATTGCTTTCATTATTTGAAAAATAACTTTTAGGATCATAAAACTCAAATAGATTCATCGTCCCCGACTTTTCACCTTTCCATGCCAAGTGTAAAAACAAGATCATTGTCAGTCATAAGCCCCAAATTAAACCAACTCATATAAGTAATTTGTGTTAAAGTCAATCTCCTATTATTCCTAATTGTATCTCTAGATTTTATTTGTCATTCACCCAAAGGCTCATTTGACTTTATTTGATATTTATTAGTCCAAAAATGAAGGTAAGAACAGTGTAAACTCAACACTCAAAACCTAACCTCGACTTCAAAAACCGTTGTCACTAAAGAAAGCCCACATCAAGGATAACTTAACACGATTTGAGGGATAAATCCCCGGAACCGAAATTTGGCTAATATGGCTACTTAAAAGCAAAAATAAAACCTCCAAAGTCAATTATGACCTTATTGGAGTTAGCAACAACTACATCATAACACCTTGTGGCTCTTTAAGATGCAATTGTGCTCCTTATTTAAAATCCACACCCTAAGGCTCCTTGGACAAAAATAAGGGAATTGACATCACCATCCCACCTTACGGCTCATGATGATGAAGCAATTTTTATTAAAAACGTCCGCTTGCCATACACCCTAAGGCTCTAATGACAAGGTTAGTGCTACATGACTCCCACCCGAAGGCTCCTAGAGAACATGTTTTTATTTATTCTTCTTATTAATATGATATTTATAGTAATCCAAATTTCCGCAATCCCATGATCAAAAGTCCATGACGCTGACACCCTTAATGTGTTCTCACTTTAATTACAAGGGAAGAAAAAGAAGGAGTTACGAGTTAAGATATCAAGCCTAAACCGCTAAAAACTTCATTTATTAAGTAATTATTATTCAAGTGTGGAAAATAAATACGAGGAGATTAAATCAAACACAAAAATACTTGCACAAAGAAGAATTAATTTTAGAAACTTATGATTGAACTCTATCTTCTCTTGTTCTCCATATTGTAAAATTCCAAAAAAATGAAATCAATGGATACTTAGCCTATTAAATCAAAGTTTTGGGTTTTCAAGTCATCTATAGGATCTTGCATCTTCTTATACTTTTTCAAGTTTTAGAATTTGCGTTTTAAAGTTCCCTTGATAAACGACTTTCTAGGATCAATTATAGGAACTTGCGAAAAGTTCTTGTTCTTAACTCGTATGAGTTAAGACTTTCGCGTTTTAAAGCTCCCTATATAAAAGCCTAGCAGAACTTAATTCAAATACGTTAAGGAAAAGCTAAGGTAAAAACCGAGTCGAGTCAAAAACTATTTTTATTTTCACCAATGGAAAGCCTACATTTGTGTCAAAAGCACTTATTTTATTTATTAAAACTTAAAAATAACACTAAAAATTTAAATTTTTTATGAAAAATGAGAAAAACAATTACGTTAAGACACGACAAAAGCAATAGCAAGCGATTATATCGATTGACTCCCCCATGCTAAAACCAAACATTGTCCTCAATGTTTCTTAGCTCAAGAGTAACACCCCCTTGCTAAAACACGAAGAGTCTAATACAAAATCCTAACTTGGAAAGAGCACGCAAATCTATAAGTTGTTTAGTAATTATGCCTCAAGATAAAACGTTAGTCGATAAAAATCAAATGATAAAGAGTGTGCCCCTTTTTAGCATTCAAAGAATGGAAGATCAAGTGGACCGGCAAAAACCGAACACGAGAGTCTTCAAATATAAGGGTCATACCTAAGAATCACAACACAACAAAACACGAGCACGAGCTTGAAAGATCAAGCCTTATTAGTGTTAGAAAATAGAAAGAAGTTAGAATGTATGGGACTCCCCCACAAGGCACCTCGTTTTTGTTAACTGAGTCATGAGTTCGACTCGATCCCCGCATTCATTGGTCCTTAGGGAAAATGGTGAAAACCGGCATAATGGAATTGAATCCAACATGAAGCACGATTCCGGGGTCAAAGATTACATCCTCGTTGTCGGATGACAAACAAAAGGATAAAACTCCAACACAAATCTCTAAAAAGAGATGGTAGTCATAAATCACGAAATGGATGTAGCATGCTCCCCGAGATAAACTCGCACCAAGATGATTAAAAAGTCTTTCAATTATTGCATCGGTGAAAGGCCGAGATTTCCCAAGATCAACGATTCCGGGGTCGAATACCTCGTCCTCGGTGGAGAAAGGAATAGACAACACGGTGTCGTCCCCCCATGCTAATCCAAAATCATATGAAGCACATGGTAATGGTGTGGTAAAAGTTTCAACCATAGTGGTTTCAACTTGCATGACTTTGTCGACCTTGTCACTCTTAGGAATGTGAACAAAGGGGTTATGATACTCAATATGAGTCACATGAAAAACCCGCACATTAAGATCAATGCGAGTGGGAGGGAGATTGGGAATAAAGAAAGTTTCTCCATCCGGGTCGACATATTCATCATCACAAAAGGTGTGAGATGAAGGCGGTATGATGCTCTCAAAATCCTCTTTAAACAATGGATTATTGCTCATTGAAGCTTCAAATAGAGGATTTGAGTAAGTCACAAAAGTGTCGTCATTCTCGTCATCACAAGAAATATCCGACAAAGTATCAAGTGTGTCACACTCGGATACAAGATCATCATACTCATTAGAAGGAAATTCATCGGTGAATTCCTCGAGAATGGTAGGTAAAACATGAGAAACACGCTCGATCTCGAGATAGGAAACGTCTTCACTTCCCCGTGGAAGTGGATCAATGATAGCAAAAACTTCATCGACGAACATATCCAATGAATAGTCACTAACCTCACTCGGTGTGAAGTTAGGAATCAAAGGCTCTTCAATGGAATATTGTGCCTTAGGAACATCAAATTGATCCTTCGAAGAGAGTGAAAATGAGTCCATTTTCAATGATTGTTCAATTGAAGCAATATCACTCTCAGGATCAAAATTCTCGCTATTAAGCTCACTAGGATCGAATGGTGCACTAAGGTATTTATCAATTTCCTTTTCAATCTTAGAACTATCATCCTCGTGTGGAGTGAGTAGAGATGAGGTAACATTACAACATGATTCAACAAAGTTAGGTTTATCAAGTTCAACACTTTCCAATTTCTTAGGAACCAATCTTGGAATTTTTTCCGGTTTAAAAATCATATGTTTATTACCATGAAACAATTTAAGTTCCCCTTATTTCATATCAACTAAAACATCGGTCGTACACAAAAATGGTCGTCCTAAAATTATAGGCACACGGGGATTTGGATCATAATCAATGATAGCAAAATCGGCTAGGTAAACGAACTCCCCCACTTTAACAATGACATTTTCCGCTATACCAACCAGACGGGTGGTGGTACCATTAGCAAGCTCAATGATCATTCGAGTGGGCATAAGTCGCAAATAGTTAAGAGTTTTCCAAATGGATAAGGGAATTACGTTAATACTAGCTCCTAGATCGGCTAGAGCTTTGTATTCCCCAAGCTCATAAAAAACACAAGGTATCAAGAATTAACCCGGATCATTATATTTCTTAGGAAATAAATCAAGGAAATCCGAGGTACTAATCACATTTAAAGTAGCCTTGGTGACGTTACGAAAGGTTTCTTTAGGTGGCACATAAAGCTCAAGCTTTCTTTCCAAATTATAATAAGCGGTGATAGCCTTAAGCTCTCCCCTCGGGTTTGGAATGGTGTTACTAGGTAAGCAACCCGAAGACGAGGATGGTTTGGACATGAAAGATTCAAACATCGAAAGCAGTTTGTTTTGATTTTGTTCTAAACTTTGTTGCAAATGATTTTGACTTTGCTCTATTTGTTGCTCAAAACGGTTTTGGTTTTGCTCTAATCTTTGTTCCATTCTTTGTTGATTAAGCTCAATCTTGTTATTTTGCCCCTTTAGTGTATTTTGAAACTCATTTTTCAAAGTTGCCATTTGTCCTTGAATGTTATTTTGAAAAGCTTCTAAATTTGCCTCATTCGTTTTAATGTAGCTTGACAAATCATTTTGATTATTGTGAAAACCTTGATTGTTTTTATTAGCATTAAACCCATTTCCTTGATTGTAATTCCCTTGGTTACCACGGTTAAAATTGTTCCCATTGTTTCCATTGTTGTACCTATTTTGAACCGGTGGAAAACCCGGTGGAGCAACATGATTTTGACGAGGAACTTGACCGTTGGAGCCATAAGTTTCCGTCGCGGCAAAAGCACTAGCTTGATCAAACCCCGTGGTTAAACAAGCATAATTAGGATGTTCTCCACCACATGATACACAAACATTCTCAACCATATTAATCGATCCATAAGGATTCTTCCTAAGCTCATTCAAAATCGTGTCAATCTTAGAGTCCAATCTAGCAATCTCGGGATTAAATGAATTCACATTGGAAACACTCGGTGTGTTTCGTGAACATTGTGCTCTAGACTTATTTTCAATTATACACCACGCGTCTCTCGGAGTTTTTCTTAAAAGATTACCACCCGCGGCGGCATTTAAAGAATCTTGTTCAATCATATTAAGCCCATTATAAAAAGTATTAATTTGATGCAATTCCGAGAAACCGTGGTGTGGACATTGTCTCAACAAATCTTTAAATCTTTCCCAAGCAACCCCAAACGATTCATGCACTTTTTGTTCAAATCTAGTGATCTCGTTCTTAAAGTGTTTTGTCTTAGATGGTGAAAAGAAATAATTCATGAACTTAGACACTAAATCATCCCATGTTAAGATCGAACCCGGTGGTTCTTTCTCATACCAAATCTTAGCATTACCCTCGAGCGAGTACGGAAAAATCATGAGCTTAATCGCGTCATTCGACACATCTCTAAACTTGAGAGTCGAGGTAATTCGAAGAAAATTCCGAATGTGAGAGTGCGGGTTATCGGTCTCATTGCCACGAAATTGGTCGGCACGAATGAGCGATAAAAGACCCGTCTTAATCTCATAATGATCCGCTAAAATAGCCGGCACAACGATTGCTTCCCCATACCCTTCGGTGGGTGCACGGAGCAATTCCTCCATTGTTCGGTTATCGGCCATCTCTACAACAATAGGTGGAAGCTCGGGTTCCACTATTCGTTGTTGACGATTTCTATTTCTACGAGGAATATTTTCAAGCCTATTAAAATCAGTCACAAGTCGAGAAGAACGTAATTGCATACACTACAAAGACAAGAATTTAGAGGATTGAAGAAAAGAAATTAGACAAGAAGAAGATTATTTTTGGTATTTTTGGTATTGCTCAATCAAAATTGATCGATAAAAAGAAAGGAATAAGGATAACTACTATGGAACTTAATTACCCTCGGTCGACTTTGAAACGATAGGTGATGTTAGAAATACGTTTTAACGTATATTAGAAGTATCGGTCACTCCACAATATGATTTATGTTGTAATAGCTCGTAGTTAGTAATTAGTTATCATTTGCTTATTAACTTAAGTAAGAACCGGTCCATGGGCTTGTCATGGACCGGCTCAAGTCCACTTATGACTTGGAACTATAAATACCCCTTTCCACTAAGGAAAGGGGTTGGTTGTTATCATTTCTTAATTTCCACTTAATAAAATTCACATAGTTTCTCTCACTTTCTCTCTCTAACTTTCTCTCTCTAGAAGTTAACAAACCCCTTCATAGATTCATTGATTATCAATATTCTACATTTGGTATCAGAGCAACACAGCTCTGAACCCGCGCTTCATGAGATGGGACCCGGTGCAATAAGTTCCGGATTAGTTCCCAACAATCCTACTTCTACATCATTTTTACCACCATCTAGGCCCGAGTGGGATAAACTGTTTCAACCGTTGTTTGATGAATTCTTCGATCCCCCGACTGATGAAGTTCTAGCACCTGCAGTAATTGCTCCAATACCTGAAGTGGTTGCTCAAGTTAATGAACCTTTATCTAATGCATCTACAATTCACAATGAACCGGATGCACCTTCACCAAGTGATTCTCAAACTTCACCTGAATCATCACCCCTACTTGTGCCTAATGATGTGGAAGAGGATTCTACTGATCACGACCTGGAATATGCTCACTTGCAAGAGCTTCCTTTCTTTGGTGTAGCGATACCTGAAAACCCTTCAGCCGCATCTACCTCAGAAGAAGCTCCATCTATTGTTCACTCCAGACCACCTAGGATTGAAAAACATAGCACTAAATGGACAAAAGATCACCCAATTAGGAATGTTATTGGAGATCTAGATCGACCAGTCTCTACTCGCCATCAATTACAAGAGAGTGCACTTTATTGCTACTTTGATGCATTTCTCTCTGAAGTTGAACCCAAAAATTGGCAGCAGGCTATGACCCAATCATCTTGGATTGAAGCTATGCAGGAGGAACTCAATGAATTCAAACGACTTGAAGTATGGGAATTGGTTCCTCGCCCTGACAAGGTTAACATCCTTACTTTGTTATGGGTTTATAAGGTTAAACTTGATGAGATGGGTTCGGTATTAAAGAATAAAGCAAGATTGGTCGCTAGAGGATATAAACAAGCCTTGGGTATAGACTTTGAGGAATCTTTTGCTCCTGTGGCTAGATTGGAGGCGATTAGACTATTCCTTGCGTTTGCTGCTCATATGAACATGATCGTCTATCAAATGGATGTGAAGACGGCATTCTTGAACGGTGAACTAAGGGAAGAGGTTTATGTTAGTCAACCGGATGGGTTCGTCAGTACGGAGTCTCCTAATCACGTGTACAAGCTTAAGAAGGCTCTCTATGGGTTAAAACAAGCTCCACGCGCGTGGTATGATCTCCTGTCAACATATCTCATGTCGGAAGGCTTCTCCAAAGGCAAAGTGGACCCCACTCTATTCACTCTCAAAGACGGCAACGACATGCTTCTGGTACAAATTTATGTTGATGATATAATTTTTGCTGCCACTAACATAGAATTGTCTAAACAATTTGAGAAGATAATGTCCACACGCTTTCAGATGTCGATGATGGGAAAAATATCATTTTTCTTAGGATTACAGATTTCTCAGAATCCCAGAGGCATCTTTATAAATCAATCCAAATATGCTCTAGAATCACTTAAGAAATATAACTTTGAGAATTGTGACCCCGTAGACACTCCAATGGTTGAGAAAACCAAGTTAGATGAAGATAGGGATGGGATTATTGTCGATCCGAAACTTTATCGTGGAATGATCGGCACCCTTCTCTATCTGACTGCTAGCAGGCCTGATTTGCAATTTGCTGTATGCATGTGTGCCCGGTATCAGGCTCGGCCTACCGAAAAGCACTTACATGTAGTTAAAAGGATCTTTCGGTATCTAAAAGGAACACTTCATCGTGGTCTATGGTATCCGAAAGATTCCTCGATTGCTTTAATATCATACGCAGATGCCGATCATGCTGGATGTCAAGATACGAGGCGTAGCACTTCTGGATCTGTGCAACTCCTTGGAGATAGATTGATCAGTTGGTCTTCAAAAAGGCAGAAAAGCGCTGCAATATCAAGCACGGAGGCTGAATACATCGCCATGTCCGGTTGTTGTGCTCAAGTCCTTTGGATGAGATCACAATTAACTGACTACGGTCTTGGATTTAACAAAATCCCGATGTATTGTGACAACAAGAGCGCCATTGCCCTTTGCTGCAACTATGTTCAACACTCCCGGGCCAAGCACATAGACATTCGCTACCATTTCATCAAGGAGCAGGTGGAGAACGGAGTGATCGAGCTGTATTTTGTCACTACTGAGTACCAGCTGGCGGATATGTTCACCAAAGCCTTAGATCGAGGACGAATCGAGTTTTTGATCGACAAGCTTGGCATGAAATCATTCACTCCAGCGACTCTCAAAGAGTTGGCAGAAGAATCAGCTGAATAGTCGTGGTAAACTATTCAGAGTATCCTTTGGTTGTGATCATGTATATTATCGTAAATATATAAACCACAAAAAGAAAATACAAAAATATAAAACCAAGAAAAACCATAAAAAATATAAAACCAAGAAAAACCATAAAAAATATAAAACCAAGAAAAATCCAAAAATATTTTTCGTTTTAAATCGGGCATGTCTTTTAGTACGGTAATATTTACGGCCTTAGAAATGTCGATTAATATTGACACGGTGCCATAAATAGAGTCCGTATAAAAGTTGTACATTTTTAAAACATGCCCATAATGGCTTGTAGTTATTTCAGACTGCAACCCGGTTTTCATATTAAAGTCACGTATTTCCTTGGAAAACGTTGACTCAGAACGGGAATTAATTTTCTCGGGCGTGATTTACAAGCCAAATCATGCAAAGGGATCAAGTTTACTTTATAACTTGGTCTGACACGAATTTGTGTACGTCTCAGTGCATTAATTTGTTAAAATAAGAGAAATCTTATTGACACCACGAATCAAAATTTTGCTTTCATCACTATTTGACTCTTTAAACAATGACTACAGCTCTTTAAATAGAAAACGGGTCATCGTTTAAGGGGGAGAAAATAGTAAAATCATCTTCGTCATTAAAATGGATTTTCCAAAGTGATTGTGAAAATTAAGGGCTTCATGGTAATTGAGTGGTTTTGCTTTAGAAAACGACTTGTGTTCGTTCTAAGTGATAGGCATGGCTTTTAGATTTTGAGGATATGCTAATAGATGCGTTTGCTAAAGTTGTGTGTACGTTTAAACAAGGTTTAAGTGAATTGGAAAAATTAGAAACAAAAAGGAAAAGTTAAGAAAATGTAGGGACTAAAAGTGTGTTTTATTGAAACTTGGTAAAATTGTTTTTGACCTAAGTCAAATATCACACCCCCCCCGCCCCCAAAAGTTTTCTAATCACTGTTTACTTGAGCTTTTGCCGCCATTGTTGCATAAACACACACATACGATCTAAATCTCCTGCTTAATTCATCTAGATACTGTTCATCTGCTAAATTAAGGTATATTCATCATCATGTTAACTTCCTATCCACAGTTCTTATCATATTATTCTGTTAAACATGCTCAAATTAATCAGTTTAATCCATTTAGGGTGTATGATTAAATTTAGGCTTAATTGATTAGGATTTGTGGTGGGTTTTGCTCGGTTTTGTAAGATATGATGTTTAAAATGCCTTAGTTTGCCTTAGAAACTCACAAACGCGTTAGATTAAACATCTGAGATTCGTTTGAAAAGTTCCGAATGAACACTGGATACAAACTTCCGAATGAAGGATTTCTTCTGAAAAACTTCCGAATGAGGAAGTTCCGAATGAAGGACTTCCGAATGAGGAAGTTCCGAATGAAGAACTTCCGAATGAAGGAAGTTCCGAATGAAGAACTTCCGAATGAAGGAAGTTCCGAATGAAGAACTTCCGAATGAAGGAAGTTCCGAATGAAGAACTTCCGAATGAAGGAAGTTCCGAATGAAGGAATGTTCCGAATGAAGGAAGTTCCGAATGAAGAACTTCCGAATGAAGGAAGTTCCGAATGAAGAACTTCCGGATGAAGGAAGTTCCGAATGAAGAACTTCCGGATGAAGGAAGTTCCGAATGAAGAACTTCCGGATGAAGGAAGTTCCGAATGAAGAACTTCCGGATGAAGGAAGTTCCGAACGAAGAACTTCCGGATGAAGGAAGTTCCGAATGAAGAACTTCCGGATGAAGAAGTTCCGAATGAGCAGAAGTTCCGAATGAGGAAGTTCCGGATGAATATGTTCCGAATAAGGAAAAGTTCCGGATGAGTTGTTTGATTGTTATTGTTTGCATGCTATCTATGTACTTGTTGTTTTATCTTATGAAATGTGTTATGCTTAGAAGTAGAATGATATATATCTATCTGTTTTTGTGCATCAACCTTTCATGTCTTATCTTAAACAGATAAAATGACTAATCCAACAGTACAAGCTATCCAAGAATCTAGGGAAGCCGATATTGCTAAAGCCCGAACACTTAAGTTTATACCCAACAACTATAGGCTAAAGCAAGTTTCTAAATCCACTCACCATGGTTTTAAGCTCCGGGAACGTAGATTGATGAGGAGCTTGGAAAGATTCGTGGGTGGAAGACCGTATTTAGTGCACCACAAGCTACTGCAACGATCCATCTGATGGGTCGTACATCTCAGGTCACTTTATATTGGTTTTCAATTGTGAATATGTAAATTTGTGAATAATGTGCTTGAATGGCTTGGTGTAGTGTTAAGGTATGATAATTTTTCAAGAATTTCTCACGAGATTCTAAATCTTTCAAAATATATCATACTAAAGCACTACAACTATCCCTTATTAACTTAAGGGGGAGCAATAACTTGTTCTATGGCCAAATATTGATTTCATTTTTACCCAAAGACCGGTTAATCCATTCAATATCCCAAATATTAATGGTTAACATTTTGGATAAGGGGAGAAAATGGGATTAAGGAGACGTAAGTGATACTTGGCTAAAAGATGAAAAAGACTTAATGATAATCCAACTTAATATGTGTTAAGCACGTGTTAAGGGGGAGCGTTTTTGATGATCAAAACACCTAAGGTACAAAACTTTTGATTTCAATATCACAAGTACCTTAGGTGATTTTCAATGATGTTTTCATGGTGGCAATTCCTTCCCAAAACACGCTTAATTCACGACGGATGTGGTGACAAAAGGGTGGTAGGAATAAGTTAAGTCCAATGATTCATCAGAGCCGATGGAATCTTCCCAAGGACAATTCCCTAGTTAGAATTAGAAGTCCTAGGAAAGATGGAGAAAGAATGTGAACGTAGCTGAATGCCGACCAAGTACTTAAGCTAGCACTGGAACAATCACAACAAGGTGCTAGTGATGACGTATTGGTAAGCATTGAAGGGGTTGAAGAATGAAAAAGAAATGTAAAGATAAAGGGTGTAAAGAAAGAAGCCCTCCTTACAACTTTAGGCAGAAACCGGGTCAATACATATGCTATTGAGGTCATTTTTGTTAATGATTCTCGGTATTGAAGAAAGACATCATGGACCCAGTGATGCAATGCACAACCCTTCCCCAGCTAACTCAAATATCTCTCAAAAGGTATTTGTTTTAATCACACGGAGATCAACACGTTATCTATTGGTTTATTCACTCCGAATAAACTGGTATTGAAAAGGTGGCACTCCTCTCCAGCCATCGCTCACTAAATCAAAACGCACAATCGAGTCTAGAGCCAAGAGATCATCAAAAGTCTCATTAGGACACTTTCCATTTATTCCTTGCTTTCTCACACACTGTGAAAAGTAAGAGATTTTCATGAGTCCTACGCAATATTCTTGTAATATTGCCAGAACATCCGAGTAATACGTAAGTATTACAATGAAGATGGAAATCCTGCTTGAGCCAACATCAAACAAGCTCATGGTAGGTTACACGTGCGGTTCTTTTAGAACCAATCTTGTGAAAAACTGGAAGGTAACAGTGGTTTAATTCTTAATTGAACTTAAACTCGTTCCAGGCCTCTTCGCATTATCATATGATCTTGCCAGAACACTCAGAGTGACTCTTTATTGACCACAGTGACGAGTGGAAATCCTTCTAGTGTCAACATCAAACAGCACTTGGTAGGTAACGTGCAAGATTCTTTATGAATCGAGCTCGTGACAACTGGAAAGCAACGATGGTGAAAATCTTAATTGAAATTCACTTGTTCCAGGTTTCATGAATTGACGGCTTTTAATCACAAGGATAATTTATCCAAGTGATTCACTCTTTATGTTCGCAGTCAGCTTTGGACGGTCGAGTAAAGAGAACGGGTTTACCCGCGAAATCCTGTCAGGAAGTTACTTAATTGAAACTATCCGTCACGGGTACGATATCTAATATCGTCCAACGGTCTTCACCGACCGGAGGTAAAATGCTACCGAATTAGAATAAAATGTTCAAAGCCATTTTATTCGTGTCGTTGCTGAGTACCTGCTAAAGACGGTGGCGTTGCTGTGTACCTGTTGAAGACGGTGGCGTTGCTGAGTACCAGTAAAGACGGTGGTGTTGCGGTGTACCTGGAAAAGTCGTTCCCACATGCTTATGTCTTTTGCAACAAAAATTCAAGAAAGTACAAGATGAAGTCTTCCGCTGTACCAAACTCTGAAGCTTTCGAGAATTCAACAAAAAGACATAAGTGTGTGGAACATGAAGTCACGAGGAGGCAAAGTTCACAAGAAAGGCAAAGATCGCACGTGAAAGGCCAAAGAACAATGCTCTCAAGTCAAAGCCAAAAAGATCAAATCAACATATTCACAACAAAAGAAAGAAAAAGAAGAAAAGACTACGAGCTAAAGAACGAAGACTTAGTATAGTATGCTAGGTTTAGAACTTTGTAACGTGGAGTGACCTCCCTTAGGGGGAGATTGTTAGAAATACGTTTTAACGTATATTAGAAGTATCGGTCACTCCACAATATGATTTATGTTGTAATAGCTCGTAGTTAGTAATTAGTTATCATTTGCTTATTAACTTAAGTAAGAACCGGTCCATGGGCTTGTCATGGACCGGCTCAAGTCCACTTATGACTTGGAACTATAAATACCCCTTTCCACTAAGGAAAGGGGTTGGTTGTTATCATTTCTTAATTTCCACTTAATAAAATTCACATAGTTTCTCTCACTTTCTCTCTCTAACTTTCTCTCTCTAGAAGTTAACAAACCCCTTCATAGATTCATTGATTATCAATATTCTACAGGTGAAAACCTAAACGTCTCGAGGTTCAATAAGTAAACTACAAAAATAAAATTTATTACTACTTGAGTCGACAAACCAATAATAGGTTCTCCCTCTCAATATACGCACAAGCAAGCGGGGAAACGAGGTGACACAAAGCACTTAAAAACCTTTTTCCTTAGACGGCCTTTTATAGCACGTCGCCTTATACCCACCTTATAGTTTGTATAAATCGAGTTCAAACTTCTTATTAGTATTTATCTATTTTGCCTTTATTTTTGTTTTGGATTCGAATAAAATAGCTAGGTGATGAAATCCCAACTAAGGTCTTATTTGGAAAGTATGTAAATTTATTGTTCTACGTAATACAATATATTAATCACAAAAAACAAGAAAAAACGATACATACTATATAATAGAAAAATAACAAAACTTTCCGAGGACGGAAAGGGTCTTCAAATCAACGATCAACAAATCTCCACAAAGACGAATCGTACACAAGATCCCCGGCAGCGGCTCCAAAATTTTTGATGTGATCGTGATAGTATAGTGATAATTAGATACGTTATAGGGTAAATTAGAAAATTACCTTTAGGAAAAAGTAATAGTCTAAAATTACCAAAGACGGATTCAATTAAACACGTGATGAACCAAGTTCGTTGTACACGAAGATCTTATGAATTTGAGACGTTTTGTATTGATTTGGACAATTGATTCGAATTGGTTTTCGGTTTTTAAACTAAAAATTAAATCTACCAATTTTAAATCCTAATTTTATCCTAAAGTGCATGAACCGTTAACCCAAATTAAATCTAATGGACAATTATTTAAAATTTAAAACTTTTAAACTATTTAAAAATTAACAATCTATTTAAAAATCAATTATAAATTTAATCTAATCAATTAAAATAATTTTACACTATTAAAAAAATCTATTTAAACTATTTTACTTCTACAAATTTAATTAAATCTAATTCTATTTAAAACTAATTAAACTTTTAAAAATAATAAAAACATTTTAATTTTATTTTAAAACTATTGATTATTTTAAAAACTCAAAATTAATTTAATTAAAAAAACATTTATTTAAAACAGACATTTAATTAAAAAATTCTTAAATCAAAATCTGCCAGAACAAATTACTATATTAATAAAGTAACAGAAAGTAAACACAAAAGAGCATTTAGCTCAGTTGGTTAAAGCGTGAGGCCCAGACCAGGAGGTCATGGGTTCGAGTCCTGATGGGGACATTATTTTGATTATATTTTTGGACAACGGAAATATAAAGGATCACAGGAATGATCAATTTGTAAAGCTTATTTTATGTAAACTGATAGGAATCAGCCTTTGAGTTTATCAGATCAATATGATCTTGATAGACTATGCTAATGTGACTGATAAAGAGCAATATAAGAGTAATAATATGAATCAACAATTGCAACTAAACAAAACTCAGCTAGTAAACAATACAATTAAGCTAAACTATCAAATCCAAACAACCACGAGCATTAACTAAAAACGAATAATCAGCTAAAACAGCATAGTAGAAACCAAAATTGCAGGCAACTCAATCAATCATACTAGTAATACATCATTTCAGAATAAAAGATAAAAAACCGCAGACAAGTTAAATAAGCAAATCCTATCGACATACTAAACAAATCTAAATCTATAGACCTAAAAATCAGCAAATAAAACTGAAACTATTCAGCAGGCTAAACATTCACGTGCAACGGTAGCCTAGATTCAGAAAAATCAGCATCATATTTGAAATAGCATACAACATCCATACTAGATCAATTCAACACTAACATATCGTTCACATATCGAACTAACTAAAGCAGCTTTGAGCTTGTATAAAGTAGACAGTTACAATCTCAGTTTAACCAAATGGAATCTATCTAAGAAAACTATGAACTCAGTAGTCTAATCAAATAATCAAACTAAGATCAACAACATTCCGATAACAGATTTGATACCTTAACCCTAGCAGATCCAATAACATGTTCATTCAAATTCATCTCAGAATAATAATCCACATCAAATCCATAGATATCAAACAAACAGATTCAAAAGGCATATCATGTAAATCATCTAAACAAATTAATTCTAAATACAATTAACGAGAATACTAAAAAAAATAACGAACCTATTGTAGTAACCGTTGAGATGATGCGCAACGCTGAGCTGGCATATAACGCAAATAAGAACCACCATTCACCATCGCATGAATACCAACGAATCAAACATCAATGTTCAATCCCCCTTATGGCTCAAACCGAACTACCCTTGTTGATTTAACAGCTTGTATTAATCTTACAAGTGGGGTTAGATATATTGTCCCAATCTTACTCTTATCAATCAGTTAGGCTATTGACTAAGCTTATTTGATTGATTTTAAGTTATAATATCAAATAGCAAATTAGAGAATGCATATAATTTTTTAACAGTAAAAATAAAACGAGATAAGAAGTACGAGATTGAAACTCAAAATCACTTTCATTAAATCAATTCACCATTACAAAATTTATTAATTTGAAAATACAATTCCGAGCTACAATCTAACATTATAACAATAAAAGAAAGAAAGGGATGATTACAATGATAAAAACGAATGGTATTTATAGGAGATTCCGAAGCTTGGGTGATGAGTTTGTTGAGGGGAAATCTTCATCTCAGCCATCCAAAAAGCATCTACTTATTCTCTCTCTTCCAAGGCATGATCTAAGGGATGATATTTGCCAACTAGCACACGGATCGCCAACGTGGCATCCGATTGCGCTAGTTGTGCTAGTTGATAACTGATTTGGCCACAAATGATTGGTTGATTGAATGGAATGCGGTGTTCCATCCAATAACATGCTGCCACGTAATTGATTCCCCTCATACTCTCTTCCTTAAAACTTGGGGATTTATTCTCCCTTCGTGTGAATTAAGCGTGTGAAACGAAAGCCCCATTTAATTTGAGCAATTTATTTGTTTAGGGTTTTGATGAATAGTGAATTTACAGGGTTATTAGGGTTGGGGGTAAATGGAGTTACTGATTTATTTGGGGAAGATGGGAGTACATAGTTATTATCGAAGGGTTTTTGATTGTGTGGTTGAGGATATCGAAAAGCTGAATGTGGTGAGATAAAAAGTTGTGGGTGAGAGAAAACGTGTGAAGTTAATATGTTGGACTGAATGTGAGTTAAATAAACTCACTCACAATTCGTCTGTTCACCAAACCCTAAGGCCCAAATAGCCTACTTCCCATTTAAGTAGTGATAATGCATGGGCTTTTAGCCCATTAAAACTACTCCCATTCGTTTTTGCTTGTTTAAGGAATTTGGGCTTTTAGCCCAAGTTATATTTCACCATCCGTTTACTAATTTGCAAATTGGACCATTGATGGGTTTTTGAGCCCATTCTACCAAATGTGGGACCCACTTGCCAAAAATCCTCCACGAATATCAAATCCGCTAAATCGAGCTCATTTCTGGCATTGTTGATCTTTTTCTTCAAACTCGTGTCTTTTTCGCCGGTTTTCGTGAACTTGGTACCTACACACATCAAACACAAAAACAAACATATACAAGGCATTTTTCATGATATTTATGTATATTAAGCACATTTTAAGATACAAATGATATGAGTAATTACACTCATATCAGTTGCAACGAAATAAACATGAGAAATTTGAGAGTTTTGAGTTACGTTTATAACAAGTTCCTCGTCGTTGAAACATAAGGTGATCTTTCTAGCATGAACATCAATCAAAGCCATAGACGTATCTAAAAATGGACGACCTAAAATGAGAGGAACTTGAGGATACGTGGGAATATCGACAACGATAAACTCTACCGGATAATAGAACTTTCCCACTTTCACAAAAACGTCTTCCGCCAATCCACATGCGGGAATTGTGGAATGGTCGGCCAACTCGATAGACATTAGTGAAGGAGTAAGATTAGGAAGATTGCAAGTGGCATCAAGTTAATGCTAGCACCAAGATCGGCCAAGGCATAGCATTCTTCCATATCTTGGATTGCACAAGGAATCAAGAATTTACTGGGATCACCGACTTTTTGAGGTATGCGATTAAGATAAACCGATGAACAACTAGACAATTGTTGAAATTTCTCCTTGTTGTTCAACATACTCGTAAAGTTAGCGGCAAATCGAGGCATCATGACCAACGCATCGGCGAAACTCACATTAAAGTGCAAATCACGAAACGTTTTCATAAAAAGCTCAAATTGATAATTATCGCGCTCTTGACATTTTTCCTTCCTAAGTCTCGATGGATAGGGCAAAGGTGGTGTGGGTTGAGGCATAGGCATAACCTTTGGAATCTCGGGTTCCAAATGTGGTAATGGGTCAACCATAGGTGTGGCATGAGCCGTACTTCGTGGAATTTGGACATGCTCCTTTTCGAACACCACCTCGGGTTCTTCCTCAATTGCATCCTCCGTAGGAGCAATTGGTTGAGGAGTCGGTTCCTTAAGTGTCTTACCACTACGTGTGGTAATCACTTTCATCTCTCCCTTAGGGTTCGATATGGTGTTACTAGGAAGACTACTCAAACACGGTTTGCACATAATTGCCTCAAACATAGATGAAATTTTGTCCTCAAACATGGATTGCCTCTTCTCGGCCTTAATCATTTCTTGCTTAATTTCATGTTGCCCTTGTTCCATTTTTTGTTGGTTTTGTTGTAACCTAGTTACATTCCCTTCCATTTTGTTTGTATGGATTTTAAGCTCATATGCTAACTCATTTTTCAACTCTTTCTTCAAGTCGTTCTTAAACTCGGATCTTAGGCTAATGATTTCTCTTTGAATGTTGTCAAACCTAGCATTGTTTCCATTAGCGTATTCAACAAATTCATTTGGAAGATCTTTCAAAGTTTGCAAACCCTTGTTGTTGTTTTGAAAATCACTTTGATTTTTGTTTGAAACTTGATTATTAGCCCCTTGATTCCCATAGTTTCCTTTGTAAATGTTTTTGAAACCAACTTGATTGTTTCGATAGTTGTTGTTAGCATTTTGATTTGAAGCAAAACCCGGTGGAGTCAATTGATTAGAGCGGGTAACTTGACCGTTTTGGTTGTAAGTTCTCGTGGCCGCGTAAGCACTCGAAGTGTTACCACCGTTGGTAATGCACTCGGAGAAATCATGACCTCCACCACAATACATACATGAAGCCTCAACCGCTTTAGCCGTAGCGGGAGCACTTTGTTCTCCAACTTTGAATTCAATTAAAAGTCCTTTAAGCTTATCAAATATTTTGTTTTTCATGTTCGCCTCAATTTGGCAAGCATCGATGGTATTAGACAAAGAAGGTGAAGCCGAAGACGAAGCCTTACGAACACTCGACGTGCTACGAGGACTATACACCTTAGATCTATTCTCAATTATCACCAAAGCTTCCTCAACCATTTTACACAAAAAATTACCACCCGCGGCGGCATTTAGATAATCCCTTTCATGATCATTAAGTCCATTGTATAACGTGTCAATTTGATGCAAGTCGGAAAAACCGTGATGAGGACACTCATGTAACATTTCCTTAAACCTATTCCAAGCCGTTGAAAAACTCTCATTAAATTCTTGTGAAAATTTTGAAATCTCGTTTTTCAAATGCGTAGTCTTAGAGGGAGGGAAAAATTGGTTCACAAACTTTAAAACGAGATCCTTCCACGTCAATATAGAATTGGGAGGCTCTTTCTCTAACCAAATTTTAGCAGGCCCCGCTAAGGAATACGGAAAAAGCATCATCTTAATCGAGTCATTAGCAACATCCTTAAATTTGCAAGTGGCGGTAAGACGATTGAATTTACGGATATGGTTGTGCGGGTTGTCCTTTTCATCACCACGGAATTTGTTGTTTTGGATCATCGACAACAAACCCGTTTTCACTTCAAAATTCTCCGCAAGGATAGCGGGAATTACAATAGCCTCTCCATAACCCTCGGTGGGTGCTTGAAGTAACTCTATCATAGTTCGATTCTCCATGGTTGGTTCCTCTCTTACAATAGGTTCGTCAATAGGAGACTCCTCACTAGAAAGATTAGGAGTAGGTGTTGACTCCTTTCGGTTTCTTCGTTTACGTGCACGTCTTGCTTGGTTGCGGGTTTGCATAAACGTCACGTATGTAACACCCCAAAATGTGATATGCGGAAGCGGTGAAGCTCGAGGGCTGTTACGTCATTGTATCATAGTTCAAGGTATAAGAGAACGACTCTAAATGAGACGTTTTATAAAAATACCTCGTTGAATTTAAATTAAAAGCATCACAGTACAAATGGTCTCAGTTTCAAAAGATAGTGCAGTGGAATGTAAAAGTTTTAAACATCAACGAGATAATAGTTCAAAAGCATAAGTAACAAATGTCCGAAGATAGCCAAGAAATGCATGTGGACTCCAAGTACTTCACACAGCAGATACAACTCATCATCAATTACTTGAGATAAATGCTAAATTGGGTCAACATAAAGTTGGTGAGAATATAGGTTTCAAGTAAAAATTCATAGTCATTCAATTTCAGATTTCATTTCAAGTACACGTGCAACTATAGGAGATATAGTGCCAAGTGTAGGATAAATTGGGTGTTCACAATATTTATGATAGCTAAGCTCGTGACATCGAAACTAGTGATCCAGTGCATACAATAGATTGCATACATAAATTTTTGCCCCAATGGAGTACCTAGCCAAGATAACTCCGTTCATACAAATGGTACACACTCGTCCGGCGCCAGAATGCCCGAGTGGAGGTTGTCAACCCTCAATAGATCTATCCGTAACATAAGAGCTTACTCCAGCAGAGTAACTAACGATTCACGATAGTGGGGACTATGGCTAAAGCAACTTAAGCTATCTCATAAATAGTGTTCACAAAGCGTTCACAGAAATCAAGTTTTACTTGCGTCCAGAAGCAAGCATCAAAGCATTTATCACATCCCAAAACATTAAACATACAAAAATAGTTTAATATGGATCTATAAACTCACCTCAAGCAACGATTCAAACCGCACAAGTAAGGTCAAATAGTAGCGATCAACCCTAGCAACAACCTAAATATAATACTATAGTTTAGGCGCTAGCAAATAAGTCACAAAAGTTCATCAAGTACGTTACTCATCAATCAAGTATATATTTTGTTGTTAAAATCGTGACTTGTAAATGTTATATCGTTATAAACATTATAGTATATATATACTTAGGCAAAAATATTTATTTTTGACTCGACGAAATTTCGACAGCCTTTCGGCGTAAATTTTAATTTACCAAAATTTATCTTAACAAATTTTCCTACGAGAATTCTAACGAAAATTCGGCAGCCTTTCGGCGTCACATAAAAATTTTCCATTTTTAGTAAGTATTCAAATCTCGTCCTAAACCCCCTATTTTCAACAATTTCTCAATCGCCAAATTCAACAAGTCATTTTTCACAATAGTAACAATTTCCACTTCCAACGTTCAAACTTTCAATAGTACAACAAGTATTCACATTTCGAGCTAATACGCTTTTACAAAACAAGTCCAACATTCATACATACCATTTAGTAACCATTTCGACACTTAAAACAACTCCGTTTAACTCGAAAATGTCGTTTCGACCACTTTAAAAATCTGGACAGCAACCACTTATAGTGTTGTTCTCCAAAAATTAAGTTTTCCGACAACGAAATTTAAACGACCACAACTTACTCATTTTAGCTCCGTTTTTAGCCCATAATATATCGAAACGAAGGTATTAACTTATATTTTCATATCGTAGTAAACTAGTGTCAAAACAATTTTTACGACTCTCTACGCCTCTTACAAAAGTCGGACAGATTGTATGTCTTTCGTAAAAACCCGTTTTCGACCATTTTCAAGCATAACCACTAGTAGTAACACTACTAGTTCTCCTAATTTTTCATAATCATCATCAAAATCAAAGATTTTTCTTCAAGTTCACAAATCCAAAATATACATACTTATATTTTTCACAAATCTTTCAATTAAGCCATTTTCATGTGTGGATCTAATACATCCACACTTAATTTCCACAAATCTTAAAATATTTCATGACCAATAATAATTTTTATCATTTTATTTCAAGAAAATACTTGATGAGTAACATGCATGCATAGATCTACAAAGATTATGCATGGAAAATGAAAAAGATGAAAAAGGTTTAAGAAGCAACCTTGTGTAACGATTCTACGTAATCACAACGACCCGATCTACGCTCTAACCCACTAATAATCAACATAAACTCTACTCTAAAACTTCAACCCAAAAACTACTCAAATCATCAAACCAAGAAAGACCATTCTTCTTTATGCTTATACAAGCTCTAGGGTGATTTTGTTTTGTGTTAATTCTTGTTAAAATGAAGCTTTTTAGAAATCAACAATGGTGGAAATGTGTTTGTGTTTGTGCTGTGTGTTTTGAGAGAGAAGAAGAGAGATGTGTGTTTTTTGTTTGAGGTGAAAATGAGTGTGTAAGTGAAATAATGGAAGTGTTTTTGGTTAATAAGTTAAAGGGTGTAAGGTTTATAACCTTAAGCTTAAAATGGCAAAGTGTATGTTTTGGCCGGTTATGGGGGTCCCAAATGCGGGTAAATTATTCAAAAAATTTACTATGGTAATTAGTTAAAAGGTTTAAGGTAAAAAGGTTAGTTAGTTTTAGGTAAATATCAAAAAGTATATAATTAAGTTAAAAATTACGTAAAACTTAAAAATTTGACGAAATATATTAAATTTACGATTTTTCGACGAAAACTGACATTTTATGATTGGTAAAGTATTTTATGCATGCTAACGACGGTTAAACGTAAAAACGACGTAAAATACGAAAACGCGATACGTTAGTTAAATATTCACAGTAAATACGATTTATTACTATAAATAGCAAAAAATACTAAAATACAGGCATATATAAACATATACAGAAATATTTAAATACGCTGCTCAAGAAAATACGATCACGCTGTTAAAAACTAAACAGTTAAGCACATAATTCACAGATAACGAATAATCTCATGGATTATCGTCAATTCATTGACCGTCTCAGCACTTTGGTCAGGTTCACAGAAAATGTTCAGAATAATGACTGAGCTCAGAGTCAGGCCATTACTCGTCAGCAAACAGTTTTTCAGAAGACGCGGGATAACTTCCCGGTTCCAACACAGTTAAATCACATAGTTGACTAAATAAAAAGTCAAAGGGTAAAATAGTCATTTTGCAAAGTAGGGAAAATTACCAGGTGTTACAACGTACAACGAGGGGATGAGCAAAGAAGATTCTTTTTGGTGTTTTGTATTTTTCCAATTTTTTGTGGTTTTTGATTGTTTTTACTTTTTTTTGGATTTTTGTGATTGTATTTAGTAGACCAAAATCTACAAATCTCCTCCTTAATCAAATCTCTTGATTAAAGAAGCCTCAAGGAATGAAAACGATCACGTGAAGTGAACGCCTTCTGTGACTTTAGAACGTTGGTGGAACACGAAAACGTTCAAGAGGGTTTAATCAAATGAAACCAAGAAAGTATATATGATACTTAATAATACTTTGGGCGGCAAAACCCTCGATTAGCTTTCAATCTCAAAATACTCACAAGCAAGCGGGGAAACGAGGCGGCGCGAAGCACTTAAGAGCCTTTTTCCTTAGGGTATATTTTATAATACCCGCCTTATACCCACCTTATAGTTTGTAGTTTTCAAAATCGAGCTTCACGAAAGTATTTATCTATTTTTGCCTTTTCTTTCTTGTTTGAGATTCGAATACAATGATTGGGTAATGACCTCCCAAGTCAAGGTTGTGTTTTCACACTTTTGGAGTACTTGTGAATTTATTGTTCTACGTATATAATATATTAATAATATTCACACAAAAACGAAAAACCGATAATACGTATTAGTAGAGTGGTACTAATACAAATAGATATTATGGCTATATATAAAAACAACAATTGCCAAATCAAAACACAACACGCCTCCCCGACAGCGGCACCAAAATTGATGTAGAGTTTTTACTACCCTTTAGGAAAAGAGCGTAAAATAGTGGAAAGTATTAAGTGTCGGTTTAGGAAAACCAAGCACTAATGACCAATGTGGTTCAAGTTCGTTACCTAAGGAGGCAAGTGTGTTGTGTAGAGAGATGATTAACTTTGTGATTATATTTATGAGAAATGAAAATAGAAATGAGATAAGAAGAGAATGACGGTTACGATGACGAATTAAACTAAGACGATAAAGTCGTACACGTAAAACCGTAAAAAGTAGCAAAATTAAAAATTTACCCTAAAAATTCCTAGAAAATTGCAATAAATCCTAAATAATGTAATTAGTGTTTACAAAACATCAAAAATCACTCAAACCTTTTATTTAATTAAATAATAATTTTTTAATGCTAATTAAAGCCCAAAAAATCAATTTAATTAACAAAAAGCCCAAAATGAGATTTTTTCAATTGTAAACCTCTTAAATGATCTAACTTAATTTAAAACTAATTTTGAAAATTTTAAAACTAATAAAAACTATTTAAAAACAATTAAAAACTATTAAAACTTAAAATAATTATAAAAATTAATCTAAAGACAATAAAAATATTCTAAAAGTTGTAAAATTTCTAACTTAATGTATTTAACCTAAGAAAAATATAAAAACTTGAAAAATCTAAATTTTAATTTTTAATAATAAAATAATAATAAAATAAAATTAAAAATCCAAAATTTATAAAAAAATTCTAAAAACTTGCAAACTAGTTTAATTTAACCTATCTCGGTGGAGGAAAGGAATAGCGATGGATTCCTATGGAGCATCCAGGAACAAGCAGATTCAATCGGACGACGAATTCTTACGTGGAAAAAGGAAATAAAAGGTCCGCTGCCCGAACCCTGCCTTGCTCGAAGATCGTAGATCGAAGAGGCAGTGGCTTCCTGCCCGAACCCGGCTTCCCTCTGAGATTGTAAATCGAAGAGTTAGTCGGTTCCTGCCCGAACCCGGCTTGGCTTCCTGCTTGCCCGAGGTTGGCTCTCTCCTCTGTACTCCGATCCGAGAGTGCTCCTCACCCGAGGATCACTCTCTCCTCTGCACTCCAAGAGTGATCCTCGCCCGAGGATCCCTCTCTCCGTCGGCTTTCTTTTGTGTGCCTGCAGGCACGTCTACCGCCCAAGTCCAAGTTGGTCGGACACGACCATGGAAGTAATGAAAAAGAAAAAGTTATGTAGTTGGACCATCTGTTCTATCCGTTCGAGTTTTGCTTCTATAGAGAAGATGAGACGCTCAAAATGAAAGTGTTCGCAACGCATACCGAAAGGGTACCAATGAAGCCGACCATTAATGACTAGTTCGAAGACCAAGAGCGACGGAAGAACTAGCAACAGCGGGAGAAACCTTTTCTAACCTCAGCTTCTAAGGCTTTAGCAGACGACCGGCTTTCGACTTTTTGAAGGGAGTTCTAACGATCGTAGCGTAGATTCTTCTTCCTTTTTCGGTAACATATACCGAGATAGGCTGGTCCAGTGCCATTTCCATCAAGGAATTGCAGCACAAGCTTACCAGACTAAGCAGTCGCTACTCCCTGCTATGAGAAATGAACATAGAAATGAAGTCGAAATTACAAAAATACCCCTAATGGGCCTTCAAATGGGCCAAAGTCCAAAACAGACCCTTATTGGGCCAAAATAAGCCCAATAAGAAAAATGTTTATAAAAAAGGACCAAAAGCTCCTATCTGACCTAAAATTTGATTCTGAACACAATTTTCCAAAGGCCCAAAAGCTGAAAATGCCCTTAAGTTAGCTTATTTCCCCACAGCTTATTCTTAATGGGCTTTTTGGCCCATTAAGCTATAAGCTGATGCCATAAGCTAAAGTTAAACACACGTCCTTCTTTTGACTTAAGTAAGCTATTTTCAAAAAGAAATTTGAAAAAAGTCCAAGAAATAAGCCTGAAAAAGCAATAAGCTATCTTCACAAAACGATAAAATAGTCGTTTTCGAGTTCTAGGCTATTTCAAGAGCTGATTCAAGTTTCTAAAGCTTTTAAATGACTTAACTAAGCTTAATCAACAAAAAGTTTTCAAATAACTTCATTCAATAAGCTGAAATAAGCAAATAAGCACTTCTTTAAAAGTCAACTTAAAGAGTTTTCTAGCAAAAAGTCAAAGCCAAGGTCTGAAAAGCTCCAATTCAATCAAATGGGTCAAATGATGAAGATTGATCACAAAAAGTAAGTTGTTGCAGGTCTAAATAAGCCAATATGGCTTATTAATAAGCTAACTGAAAAATTACACTAGCAGGGGCTAGTTTTGGTGTCTGAGCAGTGGAAACTTTTTCCACTGGTTGACTTGTTTGACTATTTGTCTTCAGTGACTTTTTGTGGATTCAAGTTTCACAAAGGCACCCAAATGATCAGTGGATCATAAGGAGTCAATAACAACAAAGAAATCACAATCACAATCAACCAATTTGTACAGTTAATTCAATTAAGCACCAGATATAGCCTAGACATGAACAAATAAGCAGTTATGGTTCAATAAGCACTTATAGCACAATTCAGCCAGCCAAACTTAACCAAATGCATACACAAGCTATAATAAACTTAAAGGAACAAGTTTAAACAGGTTTCATGCAATGATTCAAAGTCTAGATCAAGATTCAAGCACAAAAAGTTACTGATGAACTATGAACATGCAGTTATGAACACTTGCTGATGTATTTGACCGCCAAGCCAAATTCAAACCCCCAAATCTATCACATATGTTGTATTATCAGAGATTTAACAACTTTTAACCCTAAGCATGCATATATTCTAGATATTTCCAAAATCTTAGGTCAAAATCAGTCAAATTCAATGAGATATAGCACAATGTTTGATTCAAAGGTTTAAGACCAATAACTTGTAGAAACTAGTACTCAACCAAGCCAATAACAGATAACAAGCATAAACAATAACTTTCAACAACACAATAACACTCAGTGATCTTAAACAGACAATCTCAAACACCCCTTATCTTTTTCAAATCCAATTTAAACAAGTATAAATGTATTTCAAGACCACCCAAGCCCAATCAAACAAATTAACAAGAATAATATGTAGTATTGAACAAGATTAGACCACAATATCAGCAAGAACACAAGCAACACACAAATTCACCAAAAATCCAAATTTTTAACAGATTTGAGGTAGAATGGTGCAAACCTCATGGATGTACATCCACACCCACGAATTTTGAGCTTATGTGCTAGCAAGAACAAGCACAAGCTTCCACAATAAAGCCTGCTAAGATTCAGCAAAGTTAGAAGCAAAATATCAAAATCAGAAAAGTGGAAAAACTTGATTGATGCAACCTTTGTTCCCCACACTTGATTATCCCCAAGTTATAAGCTTCACAACACCTGTTGATCCTAAAGTCAGATCTTAAACCTTAATAGCTTGTTTAAGGGTTGTGATAGAGAGAAAGAATTCAATCTAACACTAGAGAAACTTTGCAAAGCAAAGTAACTAAACAAGATGCGGAATATAATGTTTAGCACAAGAACAAATATAATTGAAACGTTGAACTTTAATATATCAAAGATATACGAATACCCTAAAATGGTATTAGGGTTTACAAAACCTTAAAGTATAATAACGAAAGACAAATGAGAAAGACACACATTGCATGCTAACCTAGTGAGTCCTTTTATAGCCACAAGGACTTACGTACAAGATCACTACTAACAAACTTGGAAAGTATTAAGGAATAATAACTGAAACGCGTAAAAATCTATTCCATGTTTATCTTTGGTAGCAGGGCCTTTGACATCAGCAGGGGAACCAATCCCCCTGCCTTTGTTATTTACCAGGGGGAACTTACTCTAGCAGGGGTACGAATAATCAACTAGCAGGGGAAACAAATAAGCATAGATTTATTCCCAACAATCCTCCCCTAAACTTGTGCTTTCCCCTAAAGACAAGTTTCTGAATAAATACTAGTTGATGAGGATGCTTACAAACTTTCTGGCCAAATCTGACTATGAACCATTCTTACCAGATCATAAGCAACAGGCTTTTTAGCATCTACAATTAAGTTAGCATGTGCTAGTTTCTTCAAGGTCTCCTGAGAGAAGGGATAATACCTATGATTGAGCAAGTACACACTCACGCCTTCCATCACTAACTCATAGACCCCAGAATTTTTAAACAGCTTCCAATACAACAAATCTCCTTTATTCACTGCATCAAATATAGGATCAAATAACTCATGCTCATACATCCTATGCATGAACTCCTAGATTACCCAATCCTTCTCCACACCATCCATGGTAGGAGGTTTTGCAGCAAACGTTTTCTTCAATATTTTCCACAGATCTTCTAAGTCTTCACTATCCAAAATTTGAAACATGACATCTAGACTTAGGAATGTCTGTGCTGTATTGTCAGCCCTTGTAAGCTTCCACCAAGTCCTCCCTTTGTGTTCATAAACAGCATATTCTATGATAGCAAACTTCTTTCCAAGTTCACTGGGTGAGATATCATCATTTTCCTGCAGAATTAGCTGTTTATCAATTTCATCATTTGAAGGCCTTTGAGACTCTTTAGTAATTGTGCCCACTTTCTCCATTCTTTTGAGCCTTTTGGATGCTCTTTGTACATTAAGTACAGACTTCTCAATTTCTGGAAAACTTCCACCTGCTTGATGTAATGCCCCTGCTTGTGATGATGCACCTGCTTGGGCTGATGCACCTGCTTGTGTAGTTTCCAAAGTTGTTTCTTCAGCTTTTCTTTTCTTAGATTCCCTGGCTTTCTGTAGCATTTCACTTTGTCTCCTAAGATACTCAGCTTCCTCAGGAGTGTTGATAGTCATCCAATCCTCCACATCATACAATCTTAGGACTGGTCTGACTGCTCTTTTTATAGCTTCAAAACTCATATCTCTGAAGTCACCATCCTTCCACTTCCTATGTCTCTTAAGCAAAACTTTGTAGTGTTCAAGTTGCCCTTTCTCTGAAGTCAAATACTTCTCTCTCTGAATTTGATTTGCCCTTCTTTCCAGATACTCAGTTTGATATTTGTAAACAAGGCAAGTTAACTCATACCTGTCTTCCAAAGGAGCATTTATTAACTCCTTCTCCCATTGATCAAGAAACTCTCCCACATGAGGTACCCTGTCATCTAGTTCTCTATGCATGATCTCAACCTGCTTGAGCATATCTTTGGGCCTCATCTTTTGCATTCTTTGGTCCTGCATATCCATCTCCTCTTGTTGTAGCCTGAGAGCTACTTGTGCATCATGTGCTTCTTGAGCCCTTTTCTGTTCAGGAGTTAGATGCTTGTATTTTCTCTTGGGCTGTTCCACCATGATTCCTTTTCCTTTGTCTTTTGGATCCACTGCTGGTGCTGGTTTCACTCTAGATGCAGGTTCTTTGATTGTAATCCCCTTCTGAACTGGTTGCTTTCTGTTCTTTCTAACAAAAGTTTGAGTAATATTCTTAGCAGGGGATTGACTTACAGCAGTGGGATCAGCAATGGCAGGGGAAACTTTTGAAACAGGGGCTTCTTCTGGATTGCCCATGGTGAGCAATGTTTGAGCAATATCTTTGGTTGCACTCCCCTTGTCACTTCCCTTATCAGCACTTCCTTTCTCCATCCCTTTCTCAGCACCTAATATTTTTCCATGTACACCACCAGGATATGAATAGTATTCAGTAGACCCTTCTGTATGTAGAACTTCCTCCCCTTTGGAAGCATCCTCATCTGTTGAAATAATCAGTCTGGGCTTTCTCCTCCCCTCAAGAGTAGCAAGTCTGGTTTCCAAGTTATTGATAACCAGGCCTTGCTTTTTGACATCTTGTACCAGTTGTGCATTCTGCCTTTTCAGACTCATACACATTTTCGTCAATTCCAAATTAGTCAAAGGTTTCATACTGCTCTCAGTCCTAGAAGGGAATTTCTCCCCTTTTTGGATATCATGGAGTGAGGGAGAGGACTTACTGATGGTGTCACTGTCCTGCTCACCCCTTGAGGATGAGACAGTAGTGGCAGCCAAACCCTCAGGTTGCTCCAAACCCTTGGAGACTCTCCTCTCTGCTGCTTGTGAAGATTCACCAGGCAAGGGAGACCTGGCAAACCTGGATTTAGAACGCCTTTCATGTTGTGGATTAGCAGGGGGTAAAGGACTATCAGGGTGTAGGTGTCTGGCAGGGGAATCAGGAGATTGGTGTGTAGCTGTTTGATTCTTGGCTTCTTCCCGTCTGATTTGGTCCATCATAATTGTAGTGAGTGGAATGGTTTTGCCAGAAAACAGAGGTGATGGTGCAAGGAGTGTAGTGAATAGTTTTGTGGTATGTTTGGTTGCTGAAAAATAGTTTTTGTGTTTAATTGGACCATGATCACTCATATTCAGCAGAAGTTCTATAAACCTTGGGTACATACAAAACTTTGAGTTGCTTGAAACGTTTTTAACCATTCCTTTAAAAATCATTTGAGAAAAACAATACTTCCTCCCTGTTGCAAAGTAGAACAGGGCAGAAGCTATCTCACTACCAAACTCATTAAAAGCAGTGGTTTTTGGTGACAAACATTGTAAAATTGTATGAATCAAATATTTCCAATGAGGGGCAAACTGGCCTTTAGCAAACTTACATTTTTGGTTTTTAGAGAGTTTGTACCCCAATTTAACAAGACCTGCAAAAATTTCAGCCTTAGAAAAGTTGGTTATCCCATCCTCATCATCAAGGAGAAGATTCTCCCTGATGGAGGCAAGTGTAATCACCTTGGGATGACCATCAATTGTGCTTTGAATTATAACCTCTCCATTCACTGTTTTGGTCATGGCTTTAGACCAGAACAGCTGAATGTGTGAGGTATAGATTCGAGGATTGATGAGAAGGGCCACTCTAAAGTATGATGACTTTAGAAAGGCCATAGCATCAGCAAACTCTGCTGGTTCATCATGTAGCAAAGCGATTTGGTTATGATTAGCAGCAATTTTGAGAGTCATGATAAATTTTGAAAATAGTTTGAAGGTTTATAAAGATGAGAGGTTGGTGGGATTAAGTCGAGGGAGAGAGATGGACCTGCTGGTGAAGGGAATTAAGTTTTTATAAGCGAATTGAAGAGCTGTGATTGGACCAAAATTTTCAAATTGCAAAAATATCAAAGATAAATCTTGATAAAAAAGTAATTTATTTGAAATAATAAAGAAAAGATTACCAATCAGCGAAGAAAGCGCCTTAAATATCTTTTAAAAACAATAAAATATTCGCTTACCAAAATTTAAGCTAGCAGGCCCAACGGTTATGAACAGGGTAACGGTATTGTCGGTCAACGGTCAAACAGGGGAATGTTATGATAGTAGGGGAATGAAAAGATGAAAGCAGGGGAAACTTTCCTAGGGGTATTGGACTAGTCATGGAGAGACCAATGCTAACTAGCTCTGCTCTAATGCACACACTTGTATACACAAGATAGACACATAGAAACTCAAGAGTCCTATATTCAGCAAAGGTCCCAATACAAAAAGTCAACACATAAGTCACCCTACAACCAGGTTAACCCAAGAAAACATGCATACCCCAGTCACCATCCCTACCTTGTCCCTTACCTATGGTCAGTCAGTCTTGGCAATGTGTGCCACACATCTGTATTTGAACAGCAAGCTGTTTAAATAGAGAAATATGAGCACTCATTATAGTGCCTCAAGGTTTCAGAGTTCTGACAAGCTTTGCAGCAAGTCCTCATTACCCTGAACCCTCACTCACCAGTGGATATGATCAAAGATCATATATGAGTATCCTAAGGATACCCTTAATCCTAAAGGTGTGACCTAACCTCCCCTGAAACATAGAGTATATACCTGATTCACCAATGAGAATTGTATGCACCATATAAACCTCTGCATTGTTAGTCTAAAACCACACATAACCACTTTTGTAAAAAGAACACACACAGCTTAAGAGAAAAATTCTCTTAGCAGGGGAATGAACCCCCAGCAGTGGAATAAAAAGTGATGGAAAAATGGACTAACAGTTATACAACAACAGCAGTGAAGCAACCCTGATCATACAGGACAAAATAGACATCAGTTTTTAAGGGGTTACCATTCCAATACCTGCAACCAGATACTGAAACCTCCCTACTTCAAAAGCTTTTGTTAAAAGATCAGAAACATTAAGTTCTGTATCAATTTTCTCAGGGATAATTAGTCCTTTTTCAAAACAATCTCTGATAAAGTGATGTCTAATTTCAATGTGTTTAGTCTTGCTATGAAAAACAGGGTTCTTAATGATGCAAATGGTGCTGTTGTTGTCAATGAATATCTTGGTTTTAAGAAAGTTATACCCATAATCAAGCAGTTGATTTTGCACCCAAAGTACTTGACCACAGCATGCAGCAGCTGCTACATACTCAGCTTCGGTTGTGGATGTTGCCATGATGGTCTGCTTCTTACATTGCCAAGATATAAGTCTGCTTCCCAAAAATTGGCACCCCCCTGTTGTAGATTTCCTATCATTGTTGTCACCAGCATAATCACTATCTGAATAGGCTATCTGCTCAAATGGTGACTCCTTTGGATACCAAAGTCCTAAGGTGGGATGACACTTTAGATACCTAAAAATTCTTTTCACAGCAAATAAGTGACACTCAGTTGGTGACACCTGGTATCTTGCACACAAGCAGACTGCAAACATGATGTCAGGTCTTGAAGCAGTGAGATACATAAGAGACCCAATCATAGACATGTAGTTCCTGATATCTATAGGCTTTCCAGGACCATCTTTACCCCATGGATGATCCTTGTCCATTCGAGTGGACACCTTCTTTCCATCAGACATGCCAAACTTCTTCACAATCTCAGCCACATATTTGTCTTGTAAGATAAATATCCCATCTTTCCGCTGCTGAACTTGCAACCCCAAAAAGAAGTTTAGTTCTCCCATGGCGCTCATTTGGAATTTATCCTGCATCAGTTTGGCAAACTCTTTGCTAAGCATAGAGTTAGTGGATCCAAAAATGATGTCATCAACATAGACTTGTACTAGCAAAAGGTCACCCTTTGTTTTCTTGGTAAACAGGGTCTGATCAATCTTCCCCCTGCTGAATCCATTGTCTAAGAGATATTTAGAGAGAGTACCATACCAGGCTCTGGGAGCTTGGTGAAGTCCATACATAGCCCTTTTCACCTTATAAACTTTGTCTGGATGTTCTGGGTCTTCAAACCCTGGAGGTTGCATAACATAGACTTCTTCATCAATGGTTCCATATAGAAAGGCACATTTCACATCCATTTGAAAAACAGTGAAGTCCATGAATGAAGCATAAGCAAGGAATAATCTAATGGCCTCAATCCTGGCAACTGGAGCAAATACCTCTTCATAATCAATTCCTTCTTCCTGGGTATACCCTTGTGCCACTAGTCTTGCTTTGTTCCTGACAACTATTCCCCTTTCATCCTTTTTGTTCCTGAGTACCCACTTTGTCCCAATAGGCCTTGCCCATTTGGGACAATCTACCAGAATCCAAACCTCTTGTATGTCAAATTGTAAGAGCTCCTCTTGCATGGCTTCAACCCAGCTTGGGTCATTTAAAGCCTGAGAAATCTTCTTTGGCTCTTCTTGTGACAAAAATGCAGTAAACAGACAACATTGCATGTTGTCATGATTGAACTTCATGGTGATGTTAGCAATGAAGCTGTGCTCCTTTGCTGTGTACCTTGTATGTCTAGGGGCTTCAGGATTACCAATGATTTGAGAGATAGGGTGATCCTTATTGATTCTGTAGGTAGGCTGCATGATTACTTCTGTTTCATCTTCTTCCAAATCAGAATTGATGGGGCTATTTTGATTAGGAAAGAAGTCCTCAAAGGAACTTCCAAATGATACAGCATGACCTAGAGATGGGTGCTGGTAAGCAGAATGAAGCTCTGAGTAACTAGGACCTCCACTCTTGATGATTCTGCTTCCACTGCTGGACATAATAGGACCATCAGTTATGGGTGTAGATGATGAAATGAGTGGGGATTCTCTTTCTGCATCATTAGTATCATTAACAACAGGATCCTTTATGGAAGAGGAAGCAATTGGTCTAGCAGGGGAATCCTGGATGTCACTGCCTTCAGCCATTCCGCTGCTTTTAGGAGGTGACATAGCAGGGGATGAGATTGGTTGTTCTTTTCCTAGAGAAGAATTATCTTCTTGAACATCAGCTTCAATAGGAAACAATGAGGGTACATTCATGTACCTCAGGGGTGACTTCTCTGCACCAGTTGTTTCTTGAGTACCTGAAATGTTAGTGTTTTGCAAAGCAACAGGTACATAATTCATAGACTTTGAAAGTACTTCTATATCAAAGAACCAGTCAGGACCTGTTTGAACATCTTCAGGCTTGTCTTCAAGAAAGTTCACATGAATAATTTCTGTGATTTTGCTTGTCTTCTTGTTGAAGACCCTATATCCCTTGTTGTTTAATGAATAACCCACAAAGTATCCATCATCACCCTTTTCACTAAACTTACCTAGATTGTCAATAGTGTTCAAGATGATCACATGACATCCAAAAGGTCTGAAAAAGTCAATTAAAGGAGGTCTTCCATTGAACAGCTGATAAGGGGTCTTGTTGTGTGCCTTAATCACCAAGGCCCTGTTTTGTACATAACAAGCAGTGGATACAGCTTCAGCCCAAAAGATAACTGGAAGTTTGGAATCAGACAGCATAGTTCTTACAACTTCAATGAGTGTCCTATTCCTTCTTTCTGCCACTCCATTCTGTTGAGGTGTTCTTGCAATGCTGAACTGCCTCTTGATGCCTTTGTTTATGCAGAAAGAGTCCAGTTTCTGATTTCTGAACTCACCACCATTGTCTGATCTCATGGTGACTACCTTCATTCTTTTTGATAGTTCAATTTGATTGATGAACCCAATGAGTACATCAGCTGTGCCACTCTTCTCAAATAGAAAGAATGTCCATGTGAACCTTGAAAAATCATCAGTAATCACTAGGCAGTACCATTTCTTCATTATGCTTGCCACAGAAGTAGGACCAAAGAGATCCATATGCAGTAGTTCCAATGGCTTGGTGGTGGACATACTTGTTTTTTATTTGCAAGATGCTCTGTGTTGCTTCCCTTTCAGACAGGCAGCACAAGTATGTTCATTGGCAAAAGACTTGGAAGGAAGACCATGAACCAGATTATACTTTACTAGTTTGTTCATGTTCTTGACATTAAGATGACCAAGTCTTCTATGCCATTTCTTACATTCATCTACTGAAGCTTTGACAATGAAACATGTTTCATTGTCTTGGAGAGATATGTCCTTGAGATCAATTGTGTACATATTCTTCTGTCTTGGTGTTCTGAGTACAATAGGAGTGTCTGGTGGCAAGACAAACTCCTTTCCTAACACCAAGCATTCAGTGTCAGTAAATAAGACAAAATTCTTGTTATCAGTCATCTGTGACACACTGAAGAGATTGTACTTGAGTTCTTTCACCAAGTAGACATTGTCAAAGGTCATCCCATTAGTGACAATAGTTCCTTTTCCTGTTATAGTTCCATGCCCATCTCCAAAAGAAACACCATCATTGTCATGCAGGGGCACAAAGTTAGACAGGTAAGCTTTTTGTCCAGTCATACTTCTTGAGCATCCGCTATCCCAATATGCTCTATCATCCCTTGTCTTCTTTGTCACCTGCAAAAGAAAAACAAATCAGTTTTTCTTGGGGACCCAAGCCATTACAGACTTGGATCTACCTCGTGTATCAATATAGGATAGCTTATAAAAAACTAGAGATACACCATTAGATTGAGTACCCCTTTTGGGTACCCAAACCCAACGAGCTGAGGCTTTCATAGCCTTTCCCCATCTTCCCATGCTCCTAGAAGGCAAAACTTTGTTAGCAGGGGATACCCCAGTTTTAGCAGGGGAATCCCTATGCTTAGCAGAGGGAACCCATCTTTTGTTTTGGCCTCTATTCATGTGTTGGTAAGGTCTAGAGCCAAATCTATATGCATTAGAAGATGTTGGGGTGGTCACAGCAGTGTTGGGTTTTGTGTGAACATCATTCTCCTTCCTAAGTGCAGGAACAACATATTTATCAGTCACCCTGTTTCTCAAGGCAGGGGCAACATACTTGGCAGGGGAAAAGGATTTTGCCCCTGCATATAGAAGAATGGTTTTAGGTTGCATATCCTTTAAAGGATTTGCAGCCACCATCTCCATTGGTGCCTTACACTCTTGATAAGTGTGCTCATAACTGCCACATGTGAAGCAGGGCTTGGTGTTAATCACAAAGTCTTCTCCTAATTGATGAGACTTTTGGTCATTCCAATTTCTTTCATTTCCTCTTACAGGCCTGTACATACCAGCATACTTAATGGTGGACTTAGGGGACTGTGATCTGGTCTTAGATTTGGGAGAGCTGCTCTTAGAACTAGAATCACTACCAAAAATTCCATCTTTTGAAAATAGAACAGGGTTATCAATTTTCCATTGTTTTAAGGCAACCTGTTCCTTTTCAAAATCCCTACTAACACTAGTTTTTACTAGAGACTCTTCAGTATCAAGATTATTAGGTATATAAGCACTTAAGTCAAACTCAATGTCATCCTGTTTTTGAAAACAAGGAAGACCAGTCCAGGACAGGTCTTTTCTAGGAAAAGGTGCATGGATGTTGGCAGGGGTGGTGGTATGGTAGCATGCATATTTTTAATCCCAAACCCTGTTTTGTCCCTAAGAGATTGACCAATTTCAACTGCTTTGGTTAAATCTTTTGAAGCTTTTCCAAATTTTTCAACAATTTCCTCATCTATCTTTTTGTCAGTTTTAAAAATTTCAAGTTCAGCAGTCAATTCCTTTATGGATTGGTTATTCTCCTTAGCATCTCTTTCTAGAATCACAATGTGATCCCTATAATCACTTTCTCTTTGCTTAAACTCTCTTATGGTGGACTCTAACTGTTCTAAAGCACGTTTATAATTATCAAGATCATTATCACAATTGATATAGTCAGCTTTTACCTTTCTGATTTGATCAATCAAAGACTCAGTATTTTTCCTACAAGCTTTAGTACAATATGAGTCATCATATACCTCATTGTCAGAGCTGAAACTTGACATGGCCATAAGTGCAAAGTCTTCTTCTTTTTCCTCAGCAATCAAAGCTTGATTTCTTTCCACATTCTCTGTCATAGCACTCCAGTCCCATCCACTTGCTCCATCTATCCCCTGCATTGCTACCATGGCTTTAGCACCCGAATCATCATCTCTTGTTTCCTTTCTGTAGCTATTTCCAGTCTTAGGTCCTCTGCATTCCCTGGCAAAATGACCCTTCTTGCCACAGTTGTAGCATTCAACTTTTGTTTTATCAAACCCAGCCACATCAGAGGGATTAATTGAGATCTTCTTCCCATACTTCTTGTAGAACCTATTGGCTCTCATGCTGAGTAGAGCCATATTCCACTTGATATCCATCTCTTCTAACCCTTGCTTACTGATTTGACTTAGATCTTCATGTAACACAGTAGATCCTTGTGGCCCTTGAGATGCTATAAAAGCACAAGCAGTATCAAGGCTGAATGTAGCTGGTCTTTCTTCATCATAGGAAGGTCCAGACCTGGTAGCAGGGGAATAAGTAGCAGGGGCTACTTCAATTCCACTGTTCTTGGAGATTCTACTGCTTTGTGATATGAATGCCATGTTAGCAGGGGAATCAGTGGATCCACTTGAGTTGGTGGGAATCGTTCCTTTTGACTTCATCTCATTGACAACAGGTTCAAAAACTTTTAAGTTATTATATATGTCATCAATGTTCTTGTCGTCCAAGTCATCCTTATTCTGCCAAATCGCCTTACAGACAAACCATTCTTTCTGGAGGCTGTTAAGAAACCTGGTATTCACCTGCTCTTTTGATACCTCAATATCAAAGAATTCCAACTGGGCCACCATATCTTGAAGCCTATTGTAAATAGCTCCAACTGATTCATCACCAATTGCTTTGAAAGAAGCAAAATCATTCAGCATTTGATTTTTCTTCTTCTTCTTTGTGGCTTCATTTCCTCCAAAGGTTTTGCCTATGGCTTCCCATAGATCCTTAGCTGTTTTGTATTTCCTGAATCTGAGTTGATGTCTATCAGGTAGAGCCAACAGCAATGAGCTGTGAGCCCTGACATCATGCCTTCTAGCTAGTATTTCCTTATCACACAGAGCAACAGATTTCTTCTTGTCCTTACCTTTGGAACTTTCACCTTTTTCTTCTTCCTTGCCATCTTCAACCGCCATAGTTTTGGTGAATTGATCACCAAACTCTATGATCTCCCAAAGAACATAGTGTTCCATTTTCAGGTATTGTTGGATTCTGAATTCCCATAATTCAAAGTTTTCAGGATCCAACATGGGTAACTTGAGGTTATTGTGGTTGTTGCTGTTTGAGGATGAGTCTGAAGACATGTTTGCTATGAGGTTTTTGTTCTTGATTTAGACAAAGTTTCTCAACAAGCTCTGATACCACTTGTTGATCCCAAAGTCAGATCTTAAACCTTAATAGCTTGTTTAAGGGTTGTGATAGAGAGAAATAATTCAATCTAACACTAGAGAAACTTTGCAAAGCAAAGTAACTAAACAAGATGCGGAATATAATGTTTAGCACAAGAACAAATATAATTGAAACGTTGAACTTTAATATATCAAAGATATACGAATACCCTAAAATGGTATTAGGGTTTACAAAACCTTAAAGTATAATAACGAAAGACAAATGAGAAAGACACACATTGCATGCTAACCTAGTGAGTCCTTTTATAGCCACAAGGACTTACGTACAAGATCACTACTAACAAACTTGGAAAGTATTAAGGAATAATAACTGAAACGCGTAAAAATCTATTCCATGTTTATCTTTGGTAGCAGGGCCTTTGACTTCAGCAGGGGAACCAATCCCCCTGCCTTTGTTATTTAGCAGGGGGAACTTACTCTAGCAGGGGTACGAATAATCAACTAGCAGGGGAAACAAATAAGCATAGATTTATTCCCAACAACACCTTGATATCACAATGTCAGGATGCTATGATCAGCTTTATAGCCCAAGAATTCCAAGGTTTGAACAAGACTTAGCAAAATATTAAGATTGAAGGAAAATGTGCAAACTTTTGCACACTCCTTTGAAAACAGGTTTTAAGATTAAAGATTAGTAAACAAAGAACAATAACAAGCAAATATAATGATTGGCACTTGAGCTTTCTTCACAATTTCAAACACATTTCATTAAACTGAATATATGATTTACAGAAGAGTGAACAAGGAAAATTCAAGAGCAAAAACTAATGGACTGAGTCCTATGCCTTTTATAGGCGTACAATGAACTAATGAAAGCTAAAAAATGTGAACCCTAATGCAGTAGAAGTCCCAAAATGCCCCTTGAGGGTTTTGAAGTTATCTTGATCATGTGACGAGTTCTTGTTTTGTTGTGGAGCTGGCATGTGTTGGAATGTACTCAAGGGCTTACAATGAGCTTAGAAAGTAAGCAAGAATCATGCTCGTTGGATGACTGGTGTAGTTTTGGCAGCTTCTTTTTTTTGCAGTAGGGGAATCTTGTGTGGGACTATTGAGTGATGAGGTGGCTAGTTTAAAGGTTAGGTTATGTTGATAATACCCTTAATCATAAATCTGCACAATCTTAGGGCCTAATTACAATAGGATTAGGAAAACCCAAAATTGTTCTTGAGGTGAATAGTTGTGTGTTTGATCTGGATTTATGTTTAAAACTGGTGTTTAGCGCCACATTTAATAAACTAATCAGATTAGTTTAAGTTGGTTATAAGTGGGAAGTGATGTGGCGCCATGGTGAGCTCTGATTGGTTGTAAGGAGTAAGTGGGGCACGTGTCAAGCCCCAAGTGGTCTAGTTAAGTTGTGATGTCTGCCCATTTTGGTCCCCAGCCTTTCTTCTTTCTTTCACTTGTAAATAATTAAGCCAAAACTCGTTTTCCTTTGTAATTGAAGTTTCTAACTTCACACTTTTACCCCAAAAAGTTTTGTAAAGTGATTTCAGGGGTATTTCTTGCCATTTCTTGATTCTTGAAAGATTGATTTGGCATTTTCTTCATAGATAATGGTCTTGACTTGTCTTGTTGACTTCTTAGAGGACTGAATCTGCCAAGTCATGATTAATGAGGGACTATTTTTGCCATTTCTTCAAAGTCAAGGGTCCTTTTGGTGATTTGACATATTTAAAGGACCAAACTTGTCATTTCTTGTAACTTGAAGTCCTTCATGGTATGTTTGACTTTGAGGAGGACTAATATTGACAATTTAGTTTTGTTGAGGGACTAAAATTGCCAATTCTTCAAAGTGGAGGGCCCTTTTGTAATATTGACAAACTTTAGGGACCAATCTTGTAATTATGAGGATACAAGGGTATAAAGTGTCAATTCTTCAATATTGGAGGACCCTTCTTGCATAATCTTCAAATCTTCAAGGGTTTTGTTTTGGAAAATCTTCATTAGGGCTTGGTTCATTGTGCGGCTTCGTTTCCCGTGTTCGTTTTTGCATGATTCTTGTGATATTTTGTCATTTTCTCAATATCCGTACCTAAAATACACAAGCAACAAACACAAGCATATATTTGGCCAATTTCATGATATTTTATGCATTTAAAGCCATTTTTGGACGATGAGACTATGTATAAAAGCAGTCTCATCACTGATTCTAGTTCCGATGTGGATGATTATGATGATTTTTCTTCAGAGTATAAAGACATACCAACTTATGACGGCTTTGATGATGTTGACACTCTTTTGAGTGATTCTTCAAGTGTTATGTCTCCTAATGATGATTATGCTCCTATTTTTTATGAAGATCCTCCGCCAACAATGCTTGATCCTACTTTGGATGATTACTCATTTGAGGAAGATTTTGCTACTTTTCTCAATACATACTTTCCCAATGAGAATGATTCTCCTCCTTTGGACTTTGACTATGGTCTTTATCCTCCTTTGGATATTAAGAAACCCATTTCGAAGGAGAAAAAACCGGAAGACACCAATATCCGTAGTACCTATGTCTTGACACCTCTCTTTCCACCTTCTTAGGATGAGATTGTGTGGTTTATGGGCGAATCTTCAAATTCTACTGAGCCTGTGTCTTATTTTCCCCTAAAGGAAAAGGTGTTCGATCCGGGTATCACAATTTGTAAGCCATCTCAGTATCCATCTGATGAAATAAAAGGAAAGATTTTTGGAAACAGTGGAGATATGCTTGCACTTCATCACACTTTCTACCACCGTGCTCAATCTTTGCTTAAGGGAACCTTGCCTACTCTTCTTTGGCTTGTCTTGTTCACCTTAAGCTTGTGCTACTTGATGGATGAAAACCATGTATTTGACCCCGGTGGATGTTCTTCAAGCTTCTTACCATTGTAATCAAGGTCGAGTCAGGCTCACGACTCGGTGAACAAAAACAAGCGCTTCTCGGGAGGCAACCCGAGTATCTATCCTTTTTATCCGTTTTTCTAATAAGTGTAGGGAGACCCTAGTATGTGTTTGTTGTTTTCTTTCTTATCATGTGCAGGGATTCGAGCTATCAAAGATCCATTCTTGATGACTTTTGACGACCCGTGATTCCGTGTACCCGTCTTCCCGGTTCTATCCTAAACTCTTTTGATTCACTATTTTATATTCTTCAATATTAAAATAGGAATCACTTTAGTTGTCTCTTCCCTAGCAAGATGTAAAGAACGTGCACAATGTCCTAAGTGTAGGGGAGTTTACTCCTACATGCTTAAACATTGAGGACAATATTTATCTTAAGTGTAGGGGGGACTTCTATCGAAGTTAAGTGGGCTTTTCCATGAATTTGTCCTCATTTTAACTGGAAAAATTGATTTTTCGACGTTTTTCAAAATTTTTAATCTATTTTGGCTTATTAGTATTTTCCTTTGTTATCGTTAATTTTCTTTCATTAGAATAAATTTTAATAAAATGGTTTTAATAAGTTTAGATGTCTTTGATATATTAGGCCCGTCATGAATCTTTTGACTCAACCCGAGTTTACTTATTTGAGTTCACTCTAGCTAGTATCCTTAACGTGTTTAAGTCAAGTTTTGCTAGGCTTTTATATAGGGAACTTTAAAACACGAAAGTCTTAACTCTTACGGGTTAAGAACAAGAACTTTTCGCAAGTTCCTATAATTGATCCTAGAAAGTCGTTTATCAAGGGAACTTTAAAATGCGAATTCTAAACTTGAAAAAGTCTAAGAATTTGCAAGATCCTATAGATGACTTGAAAACTTAAAACTTTGATTTAATAGGCTAAGCATCCACGAGTCTCATTCCTTGAGATTTTAAATTATGGAGAACGAGAGATGATAGAGTCAATTATAAGTTTGGTGTTCTTTCATGAATTTATGTGAGTTAATTATGAGCTTTTTCTCCCATCGCTTGTTAATAATTATAATTGCAATAAATAAGGTCGTATGATTTGAAAAGTTACTTAGCTTCTAGCACAAGATCGTTTAAAAGTTGCTCGGTATTAATTAGAGTTCATAGCCAAGGCATAACTTATTGAAGCGGGAAGCGAAGAATGGCGAGTCCGAAAAGGCCCTAACAAGGCATGAGGGCTATATTTTGTTGCTAAAGATCCAAAGTGATGTGAAGAATCATTTTATCAAAAATCAATATGAAGGATCGAGACGCACGACGAAAAGCAAATACTCCCGTAAAGATCATGGAGAAGTCTATTCGAAAAGACCCTAGCAAGGTATGATGATAAATAGATCCATGTCCTAAAAGGAGGCGGATCGTTGTATATCAAAATCCCAAATAAAGATTGGAGAAAAATGAAGAAGTCGTGGTCCAAGTATGAAGAATCTCTCAAAAGCTTCAAGTGAAGAAATTCCTATTATGAAGAGAAGACCATTATTTCATGAACGTCTCTCAAGATTAGAAGTATGAAGTCACTGCCAAATATCGGTCTGAGAAAGGTCTCAAATCGTGAAGCGAGTTATGCCAAGATATGAACTTTATGAGGTCTCGAGAAGCAGTTTTAAAAGATTTTGTCCTTTAGCTAACTATTGATTAAATTGTCCTACTTTATTTTCAGCCTTAGTAAATTATCGAAATAAGTCAACAATGCATCCTCGTGATCATTCAAAACAACAATAAAATATAAGAGATAAACCTAGGAATAAGGGAGTCTAAGTGAATAATTGGGCCACATGAGTGCGTGTTAGCTTACTAACTTATAATAACCATGATCTCGTTTTTAAGCTTGGTTTGGGGAACGTGAAACTTGAGGGTGATAAGCATTCATGACAACCAAAGCCCTAATGTAAGTCTTCGATCTCTTTACTCGTTTTCTTCCTTAAAATATTTTGTTATTTTCTATCTCTTTAAGTTTCCTTAATGTCTTATGTTTAATAAAGGCCAAGGAGGGTTAATTATGATGAAAAATGTAAATCGTGCTTTGAAATTAATGCATTGCAAGAGGGCATTGCAATTGTCAAGTGTAGGGGATTTAATAAGTGTGAAAACACTTATCTTTTTACCACTTAATTATAATAAAAACAAGACCAAAACGTGTATTTTATGTCGTAAAATTCGGAATTATGCGTGGTTTGTGTTTTTGTTGTGATTTAGGACCAAATTGTGAAAAGGGAATAAAGCACGGGCTTTCACGGGTTTTTATCGAAGAAAAAGACAAAAGACGAAGTCAAAAGATCAAGAGTACAAAAAGAACGAAAGTCAATGGACCTATTTTGAAGATTTATTGAAGAAAAGGACCAAAGACGGAAGATTTACAAGTCGAAGAACCCAAGTTTAATAAATGAAGAAATTATAAGACGAGTTCAAATTAATTATCGACAAATCCCGAGCCAAAGTCGAGGACGTCAATTTAATTTAAAGACGAGACGCTAAAGAAAGAAAGAAATAAGGAAACTTCCAACCACCTACCACCATCTCCTCTCCCTATAAATACTAACCCTCCTTCTCATTTTAGAGGTGTTAGCTAATTTGACAAATTAGTTCTCCACTTTATTTTTCATGCACTTTTCATATTGTCATTTACATACTTGTCTTTAATTACAAGTTATTTCAAGTAAGTCTTTATTTGTGTTGTTGAATCTTAATCCTTAATCAAGCTTTTCATAATCATCTCATTCTTCCTTTCTTGTTTTAAAATATCTTGTTTTGTTTGATTAATCTTGAAGATTGGTTAATCTGGATGTTTATTTGATAAAAGTTCTTATTTTTCCATTGTTCTTATCACTTTAAAGCGATTGATGTTCTTTCCTTATTGTGCTTTTAGCTTATTTTGTGCTTAGCTTATTTTCATTCAAGTGTTTTCAAAAGTTTAATCTTTTTCTTTTAGTTTATTTTATAAATTTTGCCTATTTTGTGTCTTGAAAGTTTTTAAATTTGTGCTTATTTAGTTCTACTAATTATTGTTTTAATTAAGTTTTTGGTAATTGCTTATTATTAAAGTGCTTATTTGGTTATTGCTTATTTGCCTTTTGTGTACCATCGTAACTTTCTTAAGGGTTTCTACTGTTCCGATCGAGTTTCTTGATCACATAAACCGAAGGGTTTCTACTTGTGATCAGAAACTGCGATCAAAGATACAATCATTACTTGCGATCTATCCTGCGACCACAGACCACGATTGTTGGCTGCGATCATAGGCTACGATCTGTGGGTGCGATCCTAGTCACGATCCAAGGCTACGATCGCTTACTACGATCTGGGCTGCGATCCGATCTTGCGATCAGTGGCTGCGATAGTAGACCACGATCTCTTGTTGCAATCCAGACCACGATCTGGACTTCGATCGTGAGTATGATCTGGACTTCGATCGTGAGTACGATCTGGACTACGATCTGGGCCACGATCCTGCTACGATCCATTCACAAGTTTTAATTTTTATTTCTTGTTTTTATTTTAAGCTTTAAATTTAACTTTCCCGCATTTTACTTAGTATTATTTTAAACTTGTTTCGTCTTAGTTTTATTTTTAAGTTTGCAAATTTTATTTTTTGTCGAGTTTTAATTTTTCGTCATTTATTTTTAAAGTTTTATTTTTTTTAGTTTAATATTTTCAAGCTTTTATCTATATTTCGTTTAAGTCTTTATTAGTTTATCCTTTTATTATTTTGCCCTTTAAGGTTTGCATTTTTATGTTGTTACACAACGACAACCTTTTCTTTTATCCACCAAAGACGACTGAGTCACACTTGAACCGTGATCAATTCGATTAGACGCCGAGAACAACGAACTTTTAACCTAGCAAAAATCCAACTTTCAAATGGCGCCGCTACCGGCTCTTTTCGTAAAGATTAACGGTTTTTTGTGAGAGACGCGTTGAATTTTGGGATCCGTTCTCTTGAGAACGTTATTTTCAAGATAAAATTTTTCAAAAATTCTAAAAATTATAAAATTTTTAAACTTAAAAATAAAACTAAGACGAAACAAGTTTAAAATAATACTAAGTAAAATGCGGGAAAAGTTAAATTTAAAGCTTAAAATAAAAACAAGAAATAAAAATTAAAACTTGTGAATGGATCGTAGCAGGATCGTGGCCTAGATCGTAGTCCAGATCGTAAAGTCCAGATCGTACTCACGATCGAAGTCCAGATCGTGGTTTGGGTCGCAACAAGAGATCGTGGTCTACTATCGCAGCCACTGATCGCAAGATCGGATCGCAGCCCAGATCATAGTAAGCGATCGTGGCCTTGGATCGTGACTAGGATCGCACCCACAAATCATAGCCTGTGATCGCAGCCAACAATCGTGGTCTGTGATCGCAGGATAGATCGCAAGTAGTGATCGTATCTTTGATCGCAGTTTCTGATCACAAGTAGAATCCCTTCGGTTTATGTGATCATGAAACACTACAAGAAAAAGGGGTATTTAGGAAGGTGGAAAACCATGCCAAGTACTCGAAAAACCGTGCCAAATGCTATTTGGCACGGCTTTGGGACACTTTTGGCTCTGTCCTAAATATGAGGGTGCCAAATACATTGGGTTCAAAGGGTGCTAAATAGTATTTGGAACGGTGCTTGGGACGGTTTAACTTTGGGGTGGCACGAGTGAGGTATTTGGAACGGCAAACAAATTTCCGTTCCAAATAGGAATTTGTCACACTTTTATATCCCGTGCTAAATGCGTATTTGGTACCAATTCATTTCCCGTGCCGAATCTGTATTTGGTTCCGTTTTAATTACCATGCCAAATTTAGATAGGACGGTTCTAGCTACCGTGACAAACGTATCTGACATGGTTTCCGTTTCTTGTTCTCGTTGTATTTGGCTAATTTTTTTATCGACCTTGCCAAAAAAACATTTGGCACAGTTTTGCTTTCGTTAAAAATGTCATTTGGCACTCTTTTGCATTCAATTAGTCATCATATCAAAATATCAAATTTACACAAATATACCTTAATCAAAGCCAAAAATTTAACTTTATATTAATCATCAATAAAATAAAGTCTACATCGTCACATTAATACCAAAATGTAAAAAAAAACGCCCGACTGCTATCTTTACTGTTGTTTATACAATTTCAGGCAGGTATGTCCATCTTGATGGTTGTTTCTACAATTTCTGGTATGTCCATCTTGATGCATCCAGTAAGCTAGTAAGCTGTAAAGAAACAAGTATAAACTTAGTTCTTCATTTTGGAGATAAACTTTGCGTTGTCGAGTCAAAATCAACTACTATTTTTATTCTTATGGAATGTTTATAATTTGGCACCAGGAGCTTTCTATTTGTGAAATTTAAGTAGTGCTTTAATTTAGACTATGCAAGTCATTCTGCTCAAGAGTATATAACTTTAAGATAGCCAAATAACCAAATTCAGATAACAAGTTTCGTAACGCTATTATACAAGAAAAAACATATTTACTACTTAACCTCTACTTTTACAGACTAAATTGAAAGATATCTACTAATGTTTCACAAAAAAAGATCATTTTTGGTCATATTATCTCTTTTACACTCAAACATTTGATTATTTGGTCATCAGCGACTATATTCAAAAAGCTCAAGCAAGTCTGGTTATTAATTTCTATTTCCCATTTTATTATAGTTATTTGCACTTCCAAAACAAACATCCAAACACACCCTTATTAAATTAAATGTACGATAGTAATCAAAGACTCGTCATCACTTAAAAAACAAATATTTACCTGCCAAATCAAACTCCACGAGCCTCCATTGTGGTATGACAAGGCCTACAAAATACTAATTCAAAAATTTCAGTAAGCAGATAAGATAATTAAAAATAAATAACATAAGGATGAATATGTTACACGTTCTTAGGATCAGTACCTATTTTAATTTGCCATTCTTGATCTTCAAGAGCAGGATAACAAATCTCAAAAGGAATATCAGCCACTAAATAAACCATTTAGCTTGGTATGTGCTACTAACTACATACCAAAAGTTTCCTAAAGAAAAAAATTGAAAGTTTGTTATATGAGCCGGTTTTAAGTTTCGAGAATACGATTCCCTCCTCTATTTGGCATCCGTTCAAATAATAATGGTGAAATTTGATAAGGGTAAATTTGATCATAGAAATGGTGCAATAATATGAACAAATGGTGTACTAGATAATTACCAGAATCAACACGGGCAACACGACCAATTGCAGCCTCTCCAAAGTCGGGGTCAAATACTTCTTCGGTTGTAGTTTCATCAGGGTACTATAACAACCTTGAAACTGATAGACATCAATCCTTGACCAGGACTATGACAATGCATAGTTTCTCCAGATCTATACGTAAATTAAAATCTCGAATTACATTTCTGGCAACTTGGGTATCTAATAAATTACCAAAATTCTTAAAATTCAGGAACATACTTCTTCGGTTGTAGTTTCATCAGGGTACTGTAAGAACCTTGAAACTGATAGACATCAATCCGCCCGTTTAGCCCGTCACCCATTTAGCCCGTCACCCGTGCCTGTCTGCCCGCCGTTTTCCTACCTCTACTTAAAGGAAAAGAACAGTTTGTTAACAAAATGATACCATATTGCTTCAAAATTGTTAAAAATGACGTATTATGCATATATTGGTAAAGAGTAAATATAGTATGCTATATTTCACTTATAGAATTACTTGGTAAAATAGATCTGAGTAATTGTGTGCATCAGATACTTAAAAAGATACCTTGTGTATATCATCCAAAAGACATGTTATAAATATGCATATAAGTCAAAGACTCGCCTCTAATTACCTTTTTAAGAAGAATCCCTAGATCTAAAATACTGGTAATTAAAAAGTATAAAGATAAAGCCCTAGATCTAAAAAAAATTCAAAAAAGAAAATGAAAACCTGTGCGCCCAGATGGTTGATGATGGAAAATATCGATCGGGTATTGTGACGTGCGTCTAGATGGGGCGGAATAAGATGGTGGGAGCACCGAGCACCTAAGTGGTTAGAGGGTTGAATGAAACTGAAAAAGAAAAGTGATAGGAAGGATATAATAGATGGAGAAGTAAGGGGGAAATTTTTTGGGTTTTGATTTTTAGGAAAATTATTAGCGGCAAGAAGGAGTGGCGCTTTTGGGTTTTATTGTTAAGTTGAAAATGTATACGTAGTGTACAAAGAGTCTCTTTGCCGTACTAAAAAATACGGAGTAATAACTCAATTCTCTTTCAATATAACTCTTTTTAATTACAGCTAGTACCAGTAGCTAGGGCGGAATCAGGTCGGGTTGGTCGGGTATAATTTATTCGGGTCGGGTTAAAGTCGGGTCAATGCAAAAAATAATTTACTCGAATTTGATCCAATTTTAACTCGAGTTACTCGGTTTTGATTTTATTCAGGTCGGGTTTTTCGAGTTCGGGCCAACCTGAATTCGAGTAAAATAAAAAATTTAAAAATTTTACTTTTTTTAATAGAAATTAAAATAAATTTAAATTTAAAAAAAAAATCTTATTCGAGTGAATCGGGTTGACCCGAACCCGGATTTTGTATAACTTTTATACCCGATTTTTGATCTGATTTCGAATTTGGGTTAATCGGATTGATCCAATTACCCCGAATTAAAATTTGAACCTGACTAACCCGACTTGAATATGCTCGAGTCGGGTTGAAAATAGTGACCCCCTAATACTAGGTAGTATGGTATAATTTTATTGTTTATTTTACTTTTGTTTTTTACTTCAACTTTCAAGTCAAATAATTTAAAAGTAGGGATGAGCTCGGTACCGGTCCCGTCCCGAACCCGTCCCGAATTAGTGGTACCGATTATTTCCCGAGCATAAATTTATGGTACCGGTACCGTACCGAACGGGATTCGGGTATCGGTACCGGTACGGGAATCGGTACCGGTACCGGGAAATCGGGATTTTCCCGTTCTTTTTCGGGAATTTCCCGATTTGGTACCGGTCCCGTCCCGAATTAGTGGTCCCGAATTTTTTTTCACCTTATTTCGTAGTCCCGGTACCGTACCGAACGGGATTCGGGTATCGGGAATCGGTACGGTTCCGGGAACGGTTCGGGTTCAATTCGGGATTCGGGTCCAAATGCTCATCCCTATTTAAAAGTGACTATTTTTTTGAAGGGAATTAATTTGCACACTCAAATTATGTGTGTTGTGACAATTATACCCTTATTAATTACACACTCCACTAAATGATTTAAGGGTATAAATGGCAAAACACCTAACCTTTTGAGTGTGCAAATAACTTTTGAGAGTGTGCAAATCACTAACTTTTCTTAAATAGCTCGAAATAGCTTGGTTGGGAAATGAGGCAAACCTGAAACAAGCTGAACTGATCAAATTTAACCCAAACCATCATATCCGGCTCGAACCTAAAACCGGCCAAACCTGATTTGAACCAAACAAATGCACAAGATTAACATAATATTTCATTTGTTCAAAAAGGCAAAGTTAACTTAAGTAAACAAACGGACTAAAGTGAAATTTTTTCGTTTGATGTTTTATGATGCTTAAAATATTTTTTAACCTAAAGTATTTTTGGATATTCTTATTATTTATATAGTACAATTTCGTTTGTATAAAACGAATCTTATTTGCTTTAAGATAAGGTCTTACTAGTTACGAAGAAGAGTTACTTTTAAGTATTTGGGACCGATGATTGAAACCGTTCCAAATACATATGCATTTGGCACCATTGTTACAAAACGTTCCAACTGCATATGTATTTGGAACGATTTTATAACAACCGTCCCAAATAACTATTTTTTAGCAAGGTTTTCCGAACAGTGCCAAATACGCGTATTTGGCACTCTTTTTTTATCGTTCTAAAAATGTTCGTCCTAAAAAAGCCATTTTTTTGTAGTGAAACTCGATCGGAACAAGTAGAAACCCTTAAGAAAGTTACGATGATACACAAAAGGCAAATAAGCAATAACCAAATAAGCACTTTAATAATAAGCAATTACCAAAAACTTAATTAAAACAATATTAAGGAGAACTAAATAAGCACAAATTTAAAAACTTTCAAGACACAAAATAAGAAAAATTTATAAAATAAACTAAAAGAAAAAGATTAAACTTTTGAAAACACTTGAATGAAAATAAGCTAAGCACAAAATAAGCTAAAAGCACAATAAGGAAAGAACATCAATCGCTTTAAAGTGATAAGAACAATGGAAAAATAAGAACTTTTATCAAATAAACATCAAGATTAACCTATCTTCAAGATTAATCAAACAAAACAAGATATTTAAAAACAAGAAAGGAAGAAAGAGATGATTATGAAAAGCTTGATTAAGGATTAAGATTCAACAACACAAATTAAGGACTTACTTGAAATAACTTGAAATTAAAGACGAGTATGTAAATGATAATATGAAAAGTGCATGAAAAATAAAGTGGAGAACTAATTTGTCAAATTAGCTAACACCTCCAAAATGAGAAGGAGGGTTAGTATTTATAGGAAGAGGAGATGGTGGTAGGTGGTTGGAAGCTTCCTTATTTCTTTCTTTCTTTAGCGTCTCGTCTTTAAATTAAATTGACGTCCTCGACTTTGGCTCGAGAATTGTCGATAATTAATTTGAACTCGTCTTATTATTTCTTCATTTACTAGACTTGGGTTCTTCGTCTTGTAAATCTTCCGTCTTTGGTCCTTTTCTTCAATAAATCTTCAAAATAGGCCCATTGACTTTCGTTCTTTTTGCACTCTTGATCTTTTGACTTCGTCTTTTGTCTTTTTCTTCGATAAAAACCCGTGAAAGCCCGTGTTTTCTTCCCTTTTTCACATTTTGGTCCTAAATCACAACAAAAACATAAACCACACATAATTCCGACTTTTATAACATAAAATACACGTTTTGGTCTTGTTTTTATTATAATTAAGTGGTAAAAGGATAAGTGTTTTCATACTTATTAAAAGGTCTCTTTAGGTGGAGGATTAAACTCAAGCACATCTTGTAAATTATCATAATCATTGTAAACGGTGATGGACCTAATCTCTCCCTTCGGGTTTGGAATGGTGTTGCTAGGTAAGCCACCCGAAGAAGAGGAAGGTTTGCACATAAAAGCCTCAATCATCGAAAGTAATTTGTTATCAAACTTAGCTTAATTTCCTTCCATACGGTTTTTACTTTGCTCTAATCTTTGTTGGTTAAGCTCAATCTTGTTATTTTGCCCTTTAATCGTATTTTGAAATTCATTTTTCAAAGTTGCAATTTGTCCTTGAATATTGTTTTGAAAAGCTTTCAAATTTGCCTCATTCGTTTTGATGTAGCTTGACAAATCATTTTGGTTGTTGTTTTAAAAACCTTGATTGTTTTGATTGCCATGAAATCCATTTCCTTGATTGAAATCCCCTTAGTTACCACGGTTAAAATTATTCCCATTGTTGTATCTATTTTGAACCGGTGGAAAACCCGGTGGAGCAACATGGTTTTGACAAGGAGCTTGACCGTTAGGGCCATAAGTTCCCGTCGTGGCCAAAGCACTAGCTTGATCAAACCCCGTGGTTGAACAAGCATAATTCGGATGTGCTCCACCACATGATACACAAAAATTCTCAACCATATTAATCGAACCATGAGGATTCTTCCTAATCTCATTCACAATCGTGTCAATCTTAGAGTCCAATCAAGCAATCTCGGTATTAGATGAATTCACATTGGAAACAACCGGTGTGTTTCGTGAATATTGCACTCTAAACTTATTCTCAATGATACCTCACGTGTCTCTTGGAGTTTTTCTTAAATGATTACCACCCGTGGCGGCATTTAAAGAATCTTGTTCAACCATATTAAGTCCATTATAAAAAGTATTGATTTGGTGTAACTCCGTGAAACCGTGGTGTGGACATTGTCTTAACAAATCCTTAAACCTTTCCCAAGCAACTCCAAACGATTCATGCACTTTTTGTTCAAACCTAGTGATCTCATTCTTAAAGTAAGTTGTTTTGGATGGTGAAAAGAAATAATTCATAAACATAGACACTAAATCAACCCATGTCATAATCGAACCCGGTGGTTCTTTTTCATACCAAAGGTTAGCATTCCCCTCGAGCGAGTACGGAAAAAGCATGAGCTTAATCGCGTCATTCGGCACATCTCTAAACTTGAGAGTCGAGGTGATACGAAGAAAATTCCGAGAGAGTGCGGGTTATCGGTCTCATTGCCACGAAATTGGTCGGCATGAATGAGTGATAAAAGACCCGTCTTAATCTCATAATGATCCGCCAAAATAGCCGGCACAACGATTGCTTCCCCGTACCCTTCGGTGGGTGCACGGAGCAATTCCTCCATTGTTCGGTTATCGGCCATCTCTACAACAATAGGTGGAAGCTCGGGTTCCACTATTCGTTGTTGACGATTTCTATTTCTACGATGAATGTTTTCAAGCCTATCATGATTAATCAAAAGTCGATTAGATCGTAATTGCATAAACCAAAGTGACGAGAATTTAGAGGGTTGAAGAAAAGAAATTAGATTAGAAGAAGATTATTTTTGGTATTTTTATTTGGTATTGCTCAATCAAAAAGATTGATAAAACAAGGAATAAGGATAATTACTATGGAAGTAATCTACCCTCGGCCGACTTTGAAAGGTAGGTGAAAACCTAACCGTCTCGAGGTTCAATAAGTAAACTACAAAAATAAGATTTAAATACTACTTGAGTCGGCAAACAAATAATCGGTCGTCCCTCTCAATATACGCACAAGCAAGCGGGGAAACGAGGTGCACAAAGCACTTAAAAACCTTTTTCCTTAGACGGCCTTTTATTTTTCGTTTTGGATTTGAATACAATAGCTAGGTGATGAAATCCCTACTAAGGTCTTATTTGGAAGTAGGTAAATTTATTATTCTACGTAATACAATATAGTAATAACAAAAACACGAAAAACGATATATACTATAATAATATAAAAATAACAAAACTTTCCGAGGACGGAAAGGGTGTTTCAAATCAACGATCAAAAAATCTCCACGAACGAATCGTACACAAGATCCCCGGCAGCGGCGCCAAAATTTTTGATGTATCGAGGAATGTCGGTGTATTTTAATTAAGTACGTTATAGAGAAAATTTAGGAAATTACCTTTATGAAAAGGTAATAATCTATAAATAAGCTAAAGACGAATCAATTAAACACGAGAGTGATCCCGGTTAGTTGTACACAAGGACCTTATGAATTTGAGACGTTCGTTTTGAATTGGACAATTGTTTTGAATTCGGTTTCGGTTTTTATCTAATTTAATTCTACCAATTTTAGACCTAAAGTGCATGAATCGAAACCCGACTTAAAATCTAAAAGACAATTATTTAAACTATGCAAAATTTAAACTTTACTTTTACTATTTTTTTGATGATACAATTTATCTAATCAAATTAATATTTAAACTAATTCTATTTAAAATTTTTTATTTAAAACTAATTTAATTAAAAACAAATTTTAGAACAATTTAATTTCTAAAAAGTAATAAAATATTTTTGTTTTTTTATTTTTTTAATATTATTTTTTTTGAAATTAAATTTAATTTATATTTTAATAAAACTATATTTATAAAATTTCTAAAGTTATATAAACAATATAGACGTTTATATATTAACTAAAAGTCATTAAAAGAAAAGTTAGTATAATAAATGATGAAACAAATTATTAAAACAAATGAGCCTTCAGCTCAGTGGCTATAACTCTTGGCAGCTAACCAAGAGGTCTGGGTTCGAGTCCTAGGAAGGACTTTTTGGTGATTGTTATTTTTGGCCAAATTTTAAATTTTGGTACTTAACCAAACCAAACAAAACGTTCGGTCTATTAAAAAAATCAGTATAATAAAACAACTTAAATCACACAATCAAACACAAGTCACAACATAAAAAAAAAGTATATCAAACAAAATCTATATGAAAATATTAGTGCAGTTAACGATTAAACTAACCAACCATTAAATTAATCAGATGACAGAAAAGAAACAAAGAAAGCAAGCATCCATAATTGAGCAATGGTAAATAAGATCAGCAGATAAAACAAAACCTAAACAAAATAAGCAAACAAGGCCAAAACTTATATCAAATATATTCATTCAGCATTCACTCTAACAATTTAACTGAACTTGAACATAATCATAGGCAACAAGTATTAATGTAGCATACACAAAATTTCAATAATATGATACAGCAATTAACCCAATTACCAGCAATATGTAAAACTCAGATAAAGCAAAATGAGCAAATCCTATTTAACAGAATCTCAGCAATCAATTTAATTAGTGACAATCAACAAATAGATAACCAATCTAAGCAGACTAATATAAAAAAACAACCAGATCAGATTAAATAAAAGCCCAGATAGTTAAGTAAATAACTAGCAGATTAATCAATCTAATACTTATATTCATCTCACAAAAATACATCACGCAGAAATAAACAGCAAATTCATACCATCCATCAAATTGTCATAACTCAAGCAGTAACATAAAAACTTTAGAAATAAAATCGAGCTTACCTTTAGTTTGATGATCCTTTGAGTAGAAGGAGAGCGCTGAGCTTCCTTGAAAACTAATCGATACCATCTCGAACCACCATAAATTACTCCATTCAAAACATTCAAGTGACTCGAACCAAATACACATTGAGACCACACCTTAATAATATCAAACTGCCACTTTATTTTTTAAACTTTTCCAGTGGGAAAAAGTTATTCCCAATCTCACTTTTAATTATCTCATTAAGCTATTAAATAAGCTTAATCAAATAGTTTTATTTTTATAATATCAAAGTAGAATATAAAGGAAAACTGCAATAAATTTTAACAGTAAAGTAAACTCAAGAAAAGACTAAACTCGAAATCACTTTTATTATCATATAAAAATTATTATAGTACTATAAAAAGAAAATTACATTATCCTATCTAAATTGATATTATAACAGTAAGTAAAAAATGGGATACCAATTACATTTCTTGGGGGTTTTTATAGGCAAACCCCAAGCCTTCGTGAGGGAGGTTGTTGAGCAGAAAAGATGATTTCAGCCCTTCGATGATCATTCCTTCACTCTCTTTCTTCAATTTGCTTATCAAAGGGTTGAGATTAGTCTTCTCTCACACAGATTGCCAAGGTGGCATCAATCTATGCTAGTTGTGTTTGTTTGCTGCTGAGGTGGCTTGTTTTTATTAGATAAATGATTGGTGGTGATGAAATCCACCAATCACATGAAAGGAATGACAAGACTTGAGGCCACGTAGACCTGATGACCCATATTCTACATTCCTATTTTCTTGGGGTTTATTTAAGGCGCGTGAGGCTTCACTCGCCTGTGGATGGAAACCCCCAAAATTTGATCAAGGGTTTATAGGTGGCTTCTTCATCTTTCTGCGTTTATTTCATTTGTGTGTGTCACATAGGTTGTAACGAGAGGATTGTTTGACCTAAAAGTGAAAACTTTAATACTCCTTTCACCGTTCTATTTTTATTAACAAAATGGGCTTGGCTCAAAACTCCTCCGTCCTATTAATTGACATGGGCCTTGGACCCATTATTACTCCATACGTCTAATGTCATGTGAATTGGGCTTGATTTAGGCCTTTGATCCAAATATTAATACATATACTCAAATATTGGCTTTTAGGCCCAATAAGCAAATGTGGGTCCCACAAAGGCCCAATAAACTTTATTAAGATTTAATCTTCGAAAACAAACTTAATTTTTAGCTTTCTTGAAATTATCTTCAAACTCGTGAAGTTTTTGCCGGTTTTCGCGATCTTCGTACCTACACACACAAAACAATAAAACATGCACATACAAGGCTATATTCATGTTAATTATGCATTTTTATGTTCATTTATTATACAATTGATATGAGTAAATTCACTCATATCATTAGGTGAGGAAGAAATTAGCAAAGACCAAACAATTCTCTCTCTTTGAGCACCACCATGGAAGGCAAATGGATTAAGGTTCAACGAAGACGCCGGCTAGAAAACAAAGGATGGAATGAAGAATTTATCAAAGCCATGAAGGGTAAATCTACTACTTTCTTTTTCACTAAGTTCCCTGAATCATGGAATGAGAAGAGCCTTTGGGAAATGTTCAAAAAATATGGTATAGTGGTGGACCTGTACCTAGCACACAGGAGGACGAAGTTAGGAACTCGTTTCGGTTTTGTTCGGTTTATTAACATAGGAGACCTTGCCGAATTTGAAAAGAAGTTAAGGAGCATCATTATTGGCAACACCAAGCTACTGATTAATATCGCGAAATATGATAATTCAAGGATGAATGTATTACAAACTAAGAAGGGAGGCGGCCACCAAAGCGACTGGAAATGGAAATTTCGAAATCTTGAACCAATGTCCCAAAAAGAAGAGATTGATTGGAAGTGTACGTTTGGAAAGAATGTTTCTAAATGTCATTCTGATGCTTTCAAAAAAACATTTAAAGAAGCTATTGTGGGTATGGAGAAGAATGAGAATAATCACAGAGGAAAGGAAGACACGGCAATAGGGAATTTAGTCGAAGCTCGGGTGGAGCCGACTCTCTTGGCTCGGCTTAAAAGTTGTTGGGTTGGTAAAGCAAGAAATATACATGCTCTACGTAACATTTGGACGCTCTTCAAACAAGAAGGACTCATCGATTGCGCCATTCACTATATAGGTGGTTTATCTATCCTGTGTGAATGGCATTTAGAAGTTAAAGCTCTCGAATGTTTAGATCTGAACAAAGTCAATCTAAGTTGTTGGCTTTCAAACTTGGACATGTGGGATGAAAACGTTGCACCTCCAGGAAGGCTAACAAGGCTATAAATTGAAGGCTTGCCCTCTCTTGTTTGGGATTCAGAGACGACTAACAAAATAGGAGGTGAGTTTGGGGTGCTGTTGGAGACCGATGACATGATGTTTGAATGTCCGATGAAAAATACAGTTGGTGTTTTAGTGCTCACCAATTGCATGGAGGATATTTCTAGAAGTATGCCTTTAAAGGTTAACGGAGGTATCCATCATATTAGACTTGTGGAAGATCGTAATAGATCAATCCTCCTTAATTTTCCTAAGAAAGTAGATGTTGAATTAACAGATTCGGAGACCGTTGCAAGCTCCAGTGATGATGACAGTGACGGTCTAACACCCCATTTTGATAAATCGAATGTCACGCATAATTATGGCGTGTCATCAAAGCATACAAGGATAAATGTCTAAAACATTACATGACCATAGGGATAACCGGAATGAAACATTGGTTCCCAAACATAATAAAGCAAAAGAAATGAATGAAAGACTAAACAAGCATAAGTATATGAAGGTAAAAAGGAAAAGAAGTCTCTAGCAGCTTCCATCCTATGTACGTCCTCCAAATGCTCGAGGCTTTCCTAGGGTACCTGCCGTTTTGGGACATGGAAAGGAAAGTAACAGCTGAGCAAAACGCTCAGTGCACGGATATAGACATAGTATAAATGACTAAAACATAATAAAGACTTAATAGCAGCGGAAATGTATGAGTCCTGGAAAACCTGGAACATGTTCATAAAACTGGTTTTATAGTTTGAAAAGCATTATGTTTATCTTATGAAAACTGTTTAACATATTTTACCATTAGCCAATATAGGTCAAGAAAATCCACCGTGCATGAATACTTGGAGGGGTGACCTCATCATGCAAATTAGAGGGGTTGCCTCTAATTTAATATACTGGTTTTGTGTAGGAGGGATCAGCTCCTTGTGAAGGATGCAAGGCACACATCACATTCACACTGAGTAATCTGCTGAAAACATGTAACTAGGATGCACCCATACGCCCCACATGATAAATATAATAATATGGCCAAAAGCTGAAGGGACGCCACGAGCAATCACTCTACCGTGGTGAAGTCATAACACCAGTGCCTCTAGTGTTATGGGTATGGTACCTCCATAACTAGGTGAAACTGGTCATGCATGTATATGGCTATAGGTATTCTAAATTAAACATAAGCAAATCAAACATATAAACTTATACTACGGGAAAACAGTTGGCTGCATACGGGGAATCCTAATAAGGAAAGAATGTCCATACTGAAAGGACGGGAATCTGTACCTTATGTCCAGTGAATGAAGAAGACGAACTGAAGAGAGTCCTACTTCGGTACCACTAATGCTACATAAATACATACGTGTATAAGTATCTGATTACTAAATACGTAACTGGCTTTATGTCATGTCTTAGCTTATTTTATACGTTTATGTCATGTTTTTCTGTTTTAAGCTTTAAAATGTGTTTATCTTATATTCTGTCCATTCTGATTAAGTATTACTTGTATTTCATGTATTATTATACTTATTGCGTAATAATAAGTAACTTTCTAAAAATAGCAGGTTTCCTAAAATAGAAAGTTTCCAAAAATAGAAAGTTACCAAAAATAGAAAGTTTCCAAAAATAGAAAGTTTTCAAAAATAGAAAGTTTCCAAAAATAGAAAGTTTCCAAATATAGAAAGTTTCCAAAAATAGAAGTACTGCTTAAAATAAATAAGTTTCTAAAAATAGAAAGTTTCCATAATTAGATATAAGCTGGTTAAATAAGCTAATTATATAAGCTTAAGTGTTTTCTGATTATTTTTCTAAGTCATATTGATATAAGGTATAGTTTATTAATTATTACATGTAATTTAAATAAACTATAGGTTAAAAGTATTTAATTAAATATATTATGTTTTAATTAAATAAAGTTAAATACTTAGGTTAAAACATGTATTATTAATTATTAATAATATAACCTAAGTCATGTTAATTAATTAATTATAGCCATGGTTTTTAATAATTAATTAATTATAAAGTCTAGAAAATATAAATACTTAGGTTAAAAATCCATGATCTAATAATTAAATTATAACCTAAGTCATGTTAATTAAATTAATCATGTCATATTTTATTAATTTAATTTTTAACATATAACTATTAAAATCATAAACCTTAACATAATCAATGAACCGTATCGTGACTAGAAACCATGAACCAGAACCGTAATCAACACCATACCCCAAACCAAGGTCGAGGTACCCCTTGTTTGCTGTTGTCGTGGGACCCACACCACCAAACCGAGACCATGAGGTCTCGGTGGTGGTTCACAAGCCAAGCCGAGACCCCTTAGGGGTTCCGTTTTTGCTGAAAATAACATTGAGCCCAATTTAAAAGAAGTGGATATAGCGGCCCAAGTTCTAGTAAATACCAAAGTTGCTAATACTAGTTCTAAACTTGCATCTGAATCTTCTAGCAGTCAGATAAGGAATTTTCCTTGCAATAATATTGGGGGTAAATTGAGCTTCCAAATCTTGTCAGAAGGAATAAAGAAGAAGCGTCAAGTCAAGTTAAAGAAGAATAAGAGATGTATCTTTATTGTTGGCAAGACCAACAGTAATGATGTCGAATGTCAATCTAATTGTAATTCCTCCTTTTCGGTAAGTTCTGATGAAGCTAAGAAGGAGATTAGACGGAGATAGGGAATTACTTTCGATGATGAGGAGGATGCGGATCACAATGGAACGGAGAAGGTTACTTGACCTTGCCATTCAGGTTTGGAGTGGTTTATATTTAAATGAAGATTGTTTCCTTTCATTGTTGTGGTTTAGGGGCGGATTATAAAAAGAATCATGTTATGGAGCTGATTAGGAATGAGAAGCCGAATGTATGGGAATTCAGGAAACCAAATTGTCTGACATTAATCTATGTTTGATCAGATCAATGTGGGGTAATTCTAATGTTGATTTTGTAGCTGGAAACGTTGTGGGTGCTTCGGGGGGGGGGGGGGGGGGGGGGGGTACTCTTCTGGTATGGGACTCACTTGTTTTTAATAAAGTGGATTCTTTTTTAAGTTCTCATTTCGTTGGCGCTGTTGGCAAATGGTTCGGGGTTAATGAAAATATCGCTTTAGTTAATGTTTATGGTCCTCAAGGTAGTCGTCATAAAGAGGATATTTGGAGGGAGCTGCTTAGCATAATGAGCTCTATAGAGGCAGTTTGGATTTTCTTTGGAGATTTCAACGCAGTTCGCTCCCAAGAAGAAAGATTCGGTACTTTATTTGTTGAAAGAGATGCTAAGGCTTTCAACGAGTTCATTTCTAATGGGGGTCTTCATGATCTTCCAATGGGGGGGGGGGATGTCGGTTACTCGTTTTAACAGAAAGGGCTCAAAATTGAGTAAATTAGATCGCTTTCTGGTCGCTAATCGTTTCTTCGACGTTTGGAAAAATGCTAAGGTAAAAGCAATGGTTAGGGGGTTTCTGACCACTGTCCGATCATGTTAATAGATGAATATGTGAACTTTGGACCGAAATGTGTCAAGATTTTTACCCATTTGATGGAAAATGACAGTTTTAGTGAAGTCGTTAAAAATTCATGGAAGGGTGGCGACTATATTGGTACTGCTGATATTGTTCTCAAGAACAAAATCAAGAAGTTAAAGTTATACATCAAACATTGGTGGCATGCTAAAACAGCCGAGGATGGAGCTAAGAAAATTAAAATTTTATCAAGGCTTGAGGAATGGGATTCAAAAGCAGAAGATGGTGCTCTCACTTCTTTTGACCACTTAAAAAGAGAGGAAGACCTTTTGGAACTACAATTTTTGGTTCAAAAAGATGGCAATTCCTTGAAACAAAAAAGTAAAGTAAAGTGGGCGGTGGAGGGAGACGAGAACAACAAATTCTTCCACTCAATGGTTAATAAGAAATGTAGGCGACAAAACCTAAATGGGCTTAAAACTGATGGTTTTTGGGTGGAGGATCCTTCATCAATTTTTTCGGCTACTCACGATTATTATGCAAGCAGATTTCATGAGAGTCACCCTAATAGACCGAAATTTCGTAATCAAACTTTTTCTCGCTTGGATGATAACGACGTCTGATGAGACTACTTTTATACATAGTCTCATCATCCAAAAAGGGCTTAAAATGCATTAAATTATCATCAAAATACCCCAATATATGCTTGTGTTTGTTGCTTGTGTATTTTAGGTACGGATATTGAGAAAATGACAAAAGATCACACGAATCATGCAAAAACGAACACGGGAAATAAAGCCGCACATTGAACCAAGCCCTAATGAAGAAATTTCCAAGAAAACCCTTAAAGATTTGAAGATTTATGAAGAAGGGTCCTCCAAAATTGGATAATTGACACTTTATACCCTTATATCTTCATAATTACAAGATTGGTCCCTAAAGTTTGTCAAAATTGCAAAAGGGCCCTCCACTTTGAAGAATTGGCAATTTTAGTCCCTCAACAAAACTAAAATGTCAATATTAGTCCTTCTCAAAGTCAAACATACCAAGAAGGACTCCAGTACAAGAATTACAAATTTGGTCCTTTGAAAATGTCAAAATTACCAAAAAGACCCTTGACTTTGAAGACTTGGCAAAAATGGTCCCTCAATAATCATGATTTGGCAATTTCAGTCCTTCAAAATGTCAATCATACAAGTCAAGACCATTATCCTTGAAGAAAATACCAAATCAGTCCTTCAAGAATCAAGAATTGGCAAGAAATACCCCTGAATTTACTTTACAAAACTTTTTGGGGCAAAAGTTTGAAAATGAAAAGTTTGATAACAAAGGAAAACGGATCGTGTGTGATTATTTACAAAATGGAAGAAAGAAGAAAGGTTAGGGGTTAAATGTGGCAGACAGCAAAGATACCTAGACCAGTGAGGGCTTGACACGTGCCCCACTAACACCCCACAACCAATCAGATTGCACCATTGTTCCACTTCACCCATCCACTCACCAGATTAATATTAATTAATCTTGGCGCCATTAACACCTTTTTAAACTTAATCCAAACCAAAAGTGGATTAAACATGGCACTATTCACCTCAAGAACACAATTAGGTTTTCTTAATTGTGTTGTAATTAAGCCATGAAAACCTCCAAATTAATGATTAATGATGTTTTAATCATAACCCAACCTTAAAAATTCTTGCCACCTCACTCCATTGCCCCACAAGAGATTCCCCTGCTGCAACAAAGTAGAAATTGCCAAAACTTGGCCAGTCATCCAACAACCCACATTCCAGCTTATTTTCTAAGCTTATTTGGAGCCATTGATCATACTTTCACACATGCCAACTCACACAAGCAGCCAAGAACTTGTCACATGTTCAAGCATCTTCAAACTTCACAAGGGCAAATTTGGAACTTCCATAGTTAGGGTTACACATTTTTATGCATTCAATAGTTAGTTTGTAGCCTATATAAAGGCCTTAGGGTGCATCATTTGCGCTTTGCTCTTGAATTTTCAGTTGTTCACAATTCTGTAAATCATATATTCTACTTAATGAAATGTGTTTGAATTTGGTGAAGAAAATCAAGTGCCAACCTTTGATATCTATTTATTATTGTTGATGTTTACTAGTTCTTGAATCTTAAACCTGTTTTCAAGAGGAGTGTGCAAAAGTTTGCACATTTTCCACTTTTCTTGATATTTTGCTAAGTCTTGTTTAAACCTTGGATCTTGGGCTATAAAGCTGATCATAACATCCTGATATTAAGTTATCAAGGTGTGGTGAAGCCTATAACTTGGGGATAATCAATTGTGGGGAACTAAGGTTGCAATAATCAAGAATTGTTTCCATCTTTTTGTTTTGAATATTGTGCTCTTAACCTTGTTGATTCTTAGCAGGGTTGTTTGTGGAAGCTTGTACTTGTGCTTGCTAGTACAAGCTCAAAATTCGTGGGTGTGGATGTACATCCATGAGGTACACATCATCTTACCCAAAATCTGTTAAAACTTTGGATTTTTGGTGATTTTGTGTATGACTTGTGTTCTTGCTGATTTTGTGGCTTAATCTTGTGCTAATCTATATATCTCATCTGTTGTTGTGTTGATTTGGGCTTGGGTAACCTTGGAATGCATTTTTGCTTTGAAAATCTTGATTTGAAAAGTTAAAAGGGTGTTTGGGATTACATGTCTTGAATCATAAGTTGTTATTGAGTGGTTAGAAGTTTGTGTATTTGCTTGGTATCTGTTATATACTTGGTTGAGTGCATATTGCTGCAAGTTTTTGGGTTTGAAACCTTGAATCATACATTGTGCTATATCTTGTTGAGTTTGACTGATTTTGGCCTAAGATTTTGGTAAAATCTAGAATTTATGAATGCTTAGGGTTAGAAGTTGTTAAAACATCATCAATATAACATATGTGATAGATCTGTGCGATTGAATCTGGCTTGTTGGTCAATTGCATCAGCAAAAGTAAAAATTGCTTGTTTAGTGTTCATCAGTAACTTTAAGTGCTTGAATCTTGCTCAATACTTTGAATCAGTGCATGAAACCTGTTTAGACTTGCTTATTTAAGTTTATTATTGCTTGTGTATGCATTTGGTTAAGTTTGGCTGGCTGAATTGTGCTATAAGTGCTTATTGAACCTCAACTGCTTATTTGTTCATGTCTGTGCTAGATCTGGTGATTGATTGAATTAACTGTACTAATTGGCTGTTGTTGATTGTGATTTCTTTGTTGTATTTGACTCCTCTTGATCCACTGATCATTTGGGTGCTTTTGTGTAACTTGAATCTCCAAAAAAGTCACTAAAGATAAAAAAGTCAAGAAGTCAAGCAGTGGAAAAAGTTCCCACTGCTCAATACCCAAAACTAGCCCCTGCCAGTGCAATTTTTCAGTTAGCTTATCAATAAGCCATTTTGGATTATCCAGACCTGCAACAACTTATTTTTTGTGATAGATCTTCATTATTTGACCCATTTGATTGAACTAGAGCTTATTAGACTTTGACTTTGACTTTTTGCTAGAAAACTAACTCATTTGACTTTTTCATAAGTGCTTATTTGCTTATTCCAGCTTATTGAGTAAACTTATTTGAAAACTTTTTGTTGATTAAGCTTAGTTAAGTCATTTAAAATCTTTAGAAACTTGAATCAGCTCTTGGGATAGCCTAGAACACAAAAACGACTATTTTGTCGTTTTATGTAGATTGCTTTTTGCATTTTCAGGCTTATTCCTTTGGCTTATTTCAAATTTCTTTTTACAGAAGTCTTAAGCAACTCAAAATAAGCTTGTGTGTCTAATTTGAGCTTATGGCATCAGCTTATATCTTAATGGGCCAAAAAGCCCATTAAGAATAAGCTGTTTGGTATAAGTCAGCTTATTTCACATTTTCAGCTTTTGGGCCTTTGAAAAGTTGTGTTTAAAATCAAATTTTGAGTCAGATAGGAGTTTTTGGGCTTAATTGGACAACATTTTTCTTATTGGGCCTATTTGAGCCGATTAAGGGGTATGTTTTGATTTTTAGCCCATTTCTAGGCCCATTAGGGGTATTTTGTAATTTCAAGTTCATTTTCTGTTTATTTAGGTTAAATTAAGCTATTTTGCAAGTTTTTAGAATTTTTTTTTAAATTTTAGATTTTTAGTATTATTTTATTATTATTTTATTATTAAAAATTAAAATTTAGATTTTTCAAGTTTTTATATTTTTTTAGGTTAAATACATTAAGTTAGGAATTTTACAACTTTTAGAATATTTTTATTGTTCTTAGGTTAATTTTTATAATTATTTTAAGTTTTAATAGTTTTTAATTGTTTTTAAATAGTTTTAATTAATTTTAAAATTTTCAAAAATAGTTTTAAATTAAGTTAGGGTATTTTAGAGGTTTATAAAGTGATAAATCCCATTTTGGGCTTTTTGTTAATTAAATTGATTTTTAGGGCTTTAATTAGCATTAAAAAATCATTATTTAATTAAATAAACGGTTTGGGTGAATTTTGATTTTTTGTAAACTCTTAATACATTATTTAGGATTTATTTCAATTTTTTAGGAATTTTTAGAGTAAATTTTTAAATTTGGTGCTTTTACGGTTTTACGTGTACGACCTTTTCCTCTTAGTTTAAACCGTCATCGTAACCGTCATTCTCTTCTTACCTCATTTCTATTTTCTTTCTCTTAATCATATAATCACAAAGTTAATCATCTCTCTACACAACACACAAGCCTCCTTGAGAACGATCCCCACTTTGGGTCATTTGTGCACGAATTTCCTAAATCGTCGTACTTACCCTAATTACCTCCTTTTCCTAAAGGTGTGTAAAATTACAACATACCATTTTGGCGCCGCTGCCGGGGAGGCGTGTTGTGTTTTGATTTGGCAATTGTTGTTTTTATATATAGCCATAATATCTATTATATTAGTAGCACTCTACTAATACGTATTATCGGTTTTTCGTTTTTTTTTGTGTGAATACTATTACTATATTGTATACGTAGAACAATAAATTCACAAGTACTCCAAAAGTGTGAAAACACAACCTTGACTTGGGAGGTCATTACTCAATCATTGTATTCGAATCTCAAACAAGAAAGAAAGGCAAAAATAGATAAATACTTTCGTGAAGCTCGATTTTGAAAAATACAAACTATAAGGTGGGTATAAGGCGAAAAGGCTCTTAAGTGCTTCACGCCGCCTCGTTTCCCCGCTTGCTTGTGAGTATTTGATTTTGAGAGATAATCGAGGGTTTTGCCGCCCAAAGTATTATTAAGTGTCATATATACTTTCTTGGTTTCATTGATTAAACACTCTTGAATGTTTTGGTGTTCCACCAACGTTCTAAAGTCATCGAAGGTGTTCACTTCACGTGATCGTTTTCATTACTTGAGGCTTCTTTAATCAAGAGATTTGATTAAGGAGGAGATTTGTAGATTTTGGTCTACTTAATACAATCACAAAAATCCAAAAAAAAGTAAAAACAATCAAAAACCACAAAAAAATTGGAAAAATACAAAACACCAAAAAGAATCTTCTTTGCTCACCCACATGTTGTACGTGACGTTTATGCTTACTCGTAATCAAGCAAGACATGCACGTAAACGAAGAAACCGAAAGGAGTCAAGACCTACTCCTAATCTTTCTAGTGAGGAGTCTCCTATTGACGAACCCATTGTAAGAGAAGAACTAACCATGACGAATCAAACTATGATGGAGTTACTTCAAGCACCCACCGAGGGTTATGGAGAGGCTATTGTGATTCCCGCTATCCTTGCGGAGAATTTTGAGGTGAAAACGGGTTTGTTGTCGATGATCCAAAACAACAAATTCCATGGTGATGAGAAGGACAACACGCACAACCATATCCGCCAATTCAATCGTCTTACCGCCACTTGCAAATTTAAGGATGTTGCTAATGACTCGATTAAGATGATGCTTTTTCCGTATTCTTTAGCGGGGCCCGCTAAAATTTGGTTAGAGAAAGAGCCACCCAATTCTATATTGACATGGAAGGATCTTGTGTCTAAGTTTGTGAACCAATTTTTTCCGCCCTCTAAGACTACGCACTTGAAAAACGAGATTTCAAAATTTTCACAAGAATTTAATGAAAGTTTTTCAACGGCTTGGAATAGGTTTAAGGAAATGTTACATGAGTGTCCTCATCACGGTTTTTCCGACTTGCATCAAATTGACACGTTTTATAATGGACTTAATGATCATGAAAGGGATTATCTAAATGCCGCCGCGGGTGGTAATTTTTTATGTAAAATGGTTGAGGAAGCTTTGGTGATAATTGAGAATAGATCTAAGGTGTATAGTCCTCGTAGCACGTCTAGTGTTCGTAAGGCTTCGTCTTCGGCTTCAACTTCTTTATCTACTACCATCGTGCTTGCCAAATTGAGGCGAACTTGGAAAACATAATCTTTGATAAGCTTAAAGGTCTTCTAATTGAGTTCAAAGTTGGAGAACCAAGTGCTCCCGCTACGGCTAAGCGGTTGAGGTTTCATGCATGTATTGTGGTGGAGGTCATGATTTCTCCGAGTGCATTACCAACGGTGGTAACACTTCGAGTGCCTACGCGGCAACGGGAACTTACAACCAAAACGGTCAAGTTACCCGCTCTAATCAATTGACTCCACCGGGTTTTGGTTCAAATCAAAATGCTAACAACAACTATCACAACAATCAAGTTGGTTTCAAAAACATTTACAACAAGGGAAACTATGGTAATCAAGGGGCTAATAATCAAGTTTCAAACAAAAATCAAAATGATTTTCAAAACAACAACAAAAGTTTGCAAATTTTGAAAGATCTTCCAAATGAATTTGTTGAATACGCTAATGGAAACGATGCTAGGTTTGACAACATTCAAAGGGAAATCATTAGCCTAAGATCCGAGTTTAAGAATGACTTGAAGAAAGAGTTGAAAAATGAGTTAATGAATGAGCTTAAAAGCCATACAAACAAGATGGAAGGAAATGTAACAAGGTTACAACAAAACCAACAAAAAATGGAACAAGGGCAACATGAAATTAAGCAAGAAAGGATTAAAGCCGAGAAGAGGCAATCAATGTTTGAAGACAAAATTTCATCTATGTTTGAGGCAATTATGTGCAAACCGTCTTCGAGTAGTATTCCTAGTAATACCGTATCAAACCCTAAGGGTGAGATGAAAGTGATTACCACACGTAGTGGTAAGACACTTAAGGAACCGACTCCTCAACCAATTGCTCCTACGGAGGATGCAATTGAGGAAGAACCCGAGGTAGTGGTCCAAAAGGAGCATGTTCCAATCCCACGAAGTACCGCTCATGCCACGCCTACGGTTGACCCATTACCAACATTGGAACCCGAGATTCCAAAGGCTATGCCTATGCCTCAACCCACGCCACCTTTTCCCTATCCATCGAGACTTAGAAAGGAGAAACGACAAGAGCGCGACAATTATCAATTTGAGCTTTTTATGAAAATGTTTCGTGATTTGCACTTTAATGTGAGTTTCGCCGATGCTTTGGTCATGATGCCTCGATTTGCCGCTAACTTTAAGAGTATGTTGAAAAACAAGGAGAAATTGCATCAATTGTCTAGTTGTTCATCGGTTTATCTTAATCGCATACCTCAAAAGTCGGTGATCCCGGTAAATTTTTGATCCCTTGTGCAATCCAAGATATGGAAGAATGCTATGCCTTGGCCGATCTCGGTGCTAGCATTAACTTGATGCCACTTGAAATCTTCAAGTCGCTCAATCTTCCTAATCTTACTCCTTCACTAATGTCTATCGAGTTGGCCTACCATTCCACGATTCCCACATGTGGATTGGCGGAAGACGTTTTTGTGAAAGTGGGAAAGTTCTATTATCCGGTAGACTTTATCGTTGCCAATATTCCCACGGATCCTCAAGTTCCTCTCTTTTTAGGTCGTTCGTTTTTAGATACGTCTATGGCTTTGATCGATGTTCATGCTAGAAAGTGTGGAAACCTAGGTTTCCGGATCTTTTAAGCAACTAGGAATGATCATTGTTCATATGATTAACATAATCAAAGCGGAATTAGAACAACAACCATTAACAAGGTGTTTAGGCACAAAACATGAATTAAAACACAATTGGATTGCTAATTATATTGATAATCAACAATCACTAGACGTGTATACATTGAATCCCACGTCTAGTCGACACACACTTTAGGTTTACATTGTGAATGAATTGAATAAATAAAACCTAAGACCCTTGTTCCTTTTATAGTGGAAGGAACAGAATCTACAAGAGATAATATCAAATAAACATCTAAATATTCTATTTAGATAAACTATATATTGTGTATATCATAAATAATATACTCAATATATTCTCCAAATAGAATTCTCCATCAAATCCATCAGCGTTGACTTTTGTTGACTGCGTTTGACTTTTGTTGACTTCTGTCAACGCCTACATTGCTCTTGTCAACGTCTATATTACTCTTGTCAACGCTTGAGTAAATGTCCTTCGATTTTGAGTTTCTGCCACATCAACTTTTTGACCCAACAATCTTCCCCTAGTTGATAGTGGCAAAACTCTATGTGTATCTCTTGTAAGTTGTACATGATCTTCAAGTTGCTTCCCCTCAAGTGTAGCATGTATTTCTTCCCCTTTTTGTCACATCAACAAGGAAGTAAACAATGTATGAAATCTTTGAAGATTCTCCAAAAGTAGCTCTATGTAATGATCTTGAAGAACAATTAATATAATATTTTTGATGTAGAAGTAGAATAACCCAACCTTGTGTTCCATGTCTTGTATTATCCACGTGATGAAAAACTTATACAAATGACTAAATATAAGTAGACCTCGATCCCTTGTCAATATTCTCATCCTTTGTGAGACACTGATACCAATTGTGGACAAATGTCAATATATAGTTGAGCACACAAAAAAGTCCAGAAAAACCCTAGACGGATTTTTCTTCTTTTCACCATATACGAACACCTTGTTGGTCCTAGCATCACGAGCCACGAGGCTCTGATACCAATTGTGGAAACCTAGGTTTCCGGATCTTTTAAGCAACTAGGAATGATCATTGTTCATATGATTAACATAATCAAAGCGGAATTAGAACAACAACCATTAACAAGGTGTTTAGGCACAAAACATGAATTAAAACACAATTGGATTGCTAATTATATTGATAATCAACAATCACTAGACGTGTGTACATTGAATCCCACGTCTAGTCGACACACACTTTAGGTTCACATTGTGAATGAATTGAATAAATAAAACCTAAGACCCTTGTTCCTTTTATAGTGGAAGGAACAGAATATAAAAGAGATAATATCAAATAAACATCTAAATATTTTATTTAGATAAACTATATATTGTGTATATCATAAATAATATACTCAATATATTCTCCAAATAGAATTCTCCATCAAATCCATCAGCGTTGACTTTTGTTGACTGCGTTTGACTTTTGTTGACTTCTGTCAACGCCTACATTGCTCTTGTCAACGTCTATATTACTCTTGTCAACGCTTGAGTAAATGTCCTTCGATTTTGAGTTTCTGTCACATCAACTTTTTGACCCAACAGAAAGATCACCTTACGTTTCAACGACGAGGAACTTGTTATAAACGCAACTCAAAACTCTCAAATTTCTCATGTTTATTCCGTTGCAACCATAAACCTCGTTGATATGATTGACGTTGTTTACGAGGAATTTTCACAAGAAGTTCTAGGTTTTGGTGATGATGAAAATAGTGGCAATCCCGCTATGTTAGATCCCATTCTTGATAACTCGACACCAACCTTCACTCCATTTGAAGGTGGTGGTTTTACGTTGGAAGAATTCGATGTTCCACGTACTTGTAACGAAGACCTCGACAACGATGAGGACTTCTCGATTATCAAGGATTTTCTTAACGATTTCCCATTTCCTCCACCCGAGGAGGTTATGAGTATCGAGCCCAAATCTTCAATTGAGGAACCACCTATCCTCGAGTTGAAAGATTTACCTCCTCATCTCGAATATGTCTATTTGGAGGAGGGCGACAAGTTGCCGGTTATTATTGCGAAAGAACTTTCGGATGATGAAAAAACCGCACTTGTCGATGTTCTAAAGGATCACAAAGGGGCAATTGCGTGGAAGTTATCCGACATTAAGGGGATCGATCCCAAATTTTGTACCTACAAAATCTTAATGGGGGAGGATTACAAGCCCGCAATCCAATGTCAAAGGAGGGTGAACCCCAAAATTCACGATGTCATCAAAAAGGAAGTCCTAAAACTCCTTGACGCGAGAATGATTTACCCTATTTCCGATAGCCCTTGGGTAAGTCCTATTCATTGTGTCCCTAAAAAGGAAGGAATGACCGTTGTGCCAAACGATGCCAACGAGTTAATTCCCACTAGACTCGTGACCGGATGAAGGGTGTGCATTGACTATCGTAAGTTGAATGAAGCCACTCGTAAAGACCATTTTCCCTTGCCCTTCATGGACCAAATGTTGGAGCGTCTTGCGGGAAATGATTCTATTGCTTTTTAGATGGTTTTTCCGGTTACTTCCAAATTCCCATCGATCCTCGTGATCAAGAAAAAACTACGTTTACGTGTCCATATGGAACCTTTGCCTATCGTAGAACGCCATTCGGACTTTGTAATGCACCGGGAACCTTTCAAAGGTACATGATGGCTATTTTCCATGATATGATCGATAAGAAGATGGAAGTCTTCATGGATGACTTTTCCGTGTTTGGTTGCTCGTTCGCTTCGTGTTTGTCGAATCTCGAGAGAATGTTGAAGCGTTGTGAGGAAACCAACCTTGTGCTCAATTGGGAAAAATGTCATTTTATGGTTAAAAGTGGAATCGTCTTAGGGCACAAGGTCTCGAAAGCGGGGATTGAGGTAGATCAATCTAAGGTAGACGTCATCGCCAAATTACCTCATCCCAAAACCGTTAAGGGAGTTAGGAGTTTCCTAGGCCACGCGGGCTTTTATCGTCGATTCATCAAGGATTTTTCAAAGATCTCTCGACCTATTACACATCTTCTTGAAAAAGAGGCATGTTTTGTCTTTGACGAAGATTGTGTACGAGCCTTTGGAATCCTTAAGAGGAAACTTACCGAAGCTCCCATTCTTGTTGCTCCCAATTGGAACCTCCCCTTTGAGCTCATGTGTGATGCTAGTGACTACGCTATTGGGGCCGTATTATGGCAACGTCATGAGAAGCACTTCTTGCTATTCACTATGCTAGCAAGACGATGACCGAGGCTCAACTAAAATACACTACAACGGAGAAAGAATTCCTTGCCGTGGTGTATGCATTTGAGAAATTCCGACCTTATCTCGTCTTGACGAAATGCATAGTGTATACGGATCATTCGGCTATCAAGTATCTTATGGCTAAACAAGATGTTAATCCAAGATTACTTCGTTGGATTCTCCTCCTTTAAGAATTTTATCACAAAATTATTGACAAAAATGGAGTCGAGAATCTAGCGGCCGATCATCTTTCTCGTTTGGAAGATCCTCACCAAAGTGTTTACGAGCCCAAGGAAATCACCGAAACATTTCCGCTCGAGACACTTGGTGTAGTGAATTCTAAGCTTGATTCTTCCACCCAATGGTTTGCGGACTTTGCAAATTACCATGCGGGCAACTTCATCATCAAGGGTATGACGACTCAAGAAAAACGAAAATTCTTTCGTGACGTCAAGTTCTACTTTTGGAACGACCCTTACTTGTTTCGAACTGTGCGGATCAAATTATCCGACGTTGTGTCTTTGATACCGAAGCTTCTAACATCCTTAGAGCTTGTCACGAGGGACCCACGGGTGGTCACCATGGTGCTAATCTCACGGCTAAGAAGGTCTTTGATGCCGGTTTCTTTTGGCCTACTATTTACCGAGATGCACATGATCTTGTGAAGTCATGTGACTCATCCCAACGACAAGGAAAAGCCTCACAAAAAGATGAAATGCCACAAAATATCATCCAAGTGTGTAAGATCTTTGACGTTTGGGGCATAGACTTTATGGGGTCGTTCCCATCATCTCGTGGTAATAAGTACATCCTTGTCGCGGTTGACTACCTATCTAAGTGGGTGGAAGCTAAGGCTTTGCCCACCAATGATGATCGTGTGGTAGTCAAGTTTTTGAAAAGCTTGTTTTCTCGGTTTGGAACCCCTCGTGCGATCATAAGCGATCGTGGAACCCATTTTTGTAACGACCAATTCGAAAGGGTCCTAAGGAAATATGGGGTTACACATCGTCTTTTTACGTCTTATCACCCACAAACGAGTGGGCAAGTCGAGGTTTCAAACCGAGCTTTGAAGAGGATCTTGGAGAGATCCGTTGGGGAAAACCGACAATCTTGGTCGGATAAGTTGGACGATGCTTTATGGGCCTTAAGGACCGCTCATAAGACGCCCATTGGGTGCACTCCGTATAAGCTTGTGTATGGGAAAAATTGTCATTTGCCAATTGAATTGGAACACAAGGCTTATTGGGCCCTAAAGCATTGTAATGATGATATGGAGAGCGCGGGAAAACACCAGAAAATGCAATTAAATGAATTGGATGAATTAAGGGATATTGCTTATGAAAATTCATTGATTTATAAAGAAAAGACTAAAAAATTGCATGATCCTAAAATTAAAAACCGGGTTTTTAACATTGGGGATCAAGTTTTGCTTTTTAATTCTCGTTTGAAAATCTTTTCCGGTAAGTTGAAATCCCGTTGGTCCGGTCCATTCACCGTGACTCAAGTTTTTCCATATGGGACCATCGAGCTAGCTCAAAATGATGGCCCCAATTTCAAGGTGAATGGACATAGGTTGAAGCACTACTTTGGCGGGGAAGTTCCATCCTTGAACTACCTCGACCAAATCACCTTCCCCAATGATAATTAGTATTGAGGGGATTGAGTCGAGCTCATGACTCGGTAATCAAAAATGAGGTGCCTCGTGGGGGAGTCCCATGCTTATCCTATGTACATATTATCGCTTTCTAATGTAGTAACGTGTGGGTATTTGTGCCCTTCCAACCTTTGTTCCGTGGTTTTTTGTGAATTGTAGATTTTAGATGATCATTATCTTCACGATTGGAGCCTCTCGTGTTCGTTTTATGGGAGCACTCGATCGTTTGCTTTGAAGACCATGATATATCCTTTGATGTTCTAACCTTAGGTTTATAGCACACTTCATAAACGGCTTTAAACTTAACGGTTACACCCCTTCCATGCTAGATTAGGCATTCGACTACATCTCTAGTATGGGGGTGTCTGCACCCCTAGACTCGAAACATTGAGGACAATGTTTAACTTTAGTATGGGGGGTGAATAGATACTTGCCTTGCCAAACCTTCACGCTTTCCAAAGTTTATCTTTTTGTTTATCGTTTTGTTGCAAAATAAGGCTAAAAATGACCAAATTTTAAATTTTTTATCATGTTTTATAAGTGTTTGAAGACACGAATGTAGGTTTTCTGATGGCGGGAATAAGAGTAATTTTTTACTCGACCGTGTGTGTTGAGCACTTAGCTTTGATTCCTTAACTTCACATTAGGCTAAGTCTCTTAAATGAGGACGAGAAATGATAGGGTTAATTATAAGTTACTTTGCTAAACGTAGAGTACTCGTATTCTTTCAAAAACTCATGTGTTCTCGTTGTTTGCTTATTCTCCCTTCGCTTGTAAATATTTTTTGCTTAATAAATATTGACTTAGCGGTTTAGTCTTGATTGTTGGGTTTCTAGTCTTTTCTAGTAGCTTCCGTGTAATTAAATTGGGAAGACATTAAGGTATCGCCAGCGTCACGGTTTTGAAGTATTGGCACCCGAATAATCAAAAGCTTCACCCAATAATAAGATTTCAAGTGCTCACCTAAATCAAGCAAACAATTTGAAGCCCTACAAGACCGAAAAATCTATGCAAAATTGAAAGTGAATCAAGCCTTAATCTTTGAAGCTTTAAAGATCCAAAATTCGCCTTAGCGTGAGGATATACGTCTTTGGCTAATCAAACTACAGATGAGGTCGATAATAAAAGGCAAGGCAAGCCCGAAGTCATAATAAAAGCTTCATGGCGAAGTTTAATAAAAGATGGAGGTAAACCAAAGATAATAAGGCCCTTCCGTTAGGGGGCGTATAAAAGTCTTGGTAATAAGTGTCATGTTCAAAACCGTTATAAAACCGTGTTTATCGATCCTTCTTCTTGACTTAATTTTTTGACATCGTTGTCTATTAGGAGGGGTTATTGATTTGATGGTCTTGGTTACACCGTTAGGACTCTATTTTTAGACCTAAATCTCTATTATCACATAAGTCAAACAATGTATCCTCGTGAAACATTCAAGACATAATAAAATATAAGAGATACAACTTAGGAAAATGGAAGGATAAGTATGTGATTAGGGCATATGAGTAGTGTTAGCATTACTAACTTATAATGACAATGATATCGTTGAACGCTTAGCATGGAATTGGAGTGAAAATCGAGGACGATGAAATTATTTCTAACGAAGCATTCACGTGTTCTTATTCTATGAACCTAAACGTCCCATTTTGCGATGAAAATCATACATTATGTCTAAAACACAAGTATTAGTAATAGTAGTAGTATAGCTTGTATATCATTCAATAAAGTGAATAAATTTTGGATGTGCTACGATACTTTATTCTAGCATTGCGTGAGGGCACGGCAATGGTTTAGTATGGGGGAGTGATGAGACTGCTTTTATACATAGTCTCATCATCCAAAAAGGGCTTAAAATGCATTAAATATCATCAAAATACCCCAATATATGCTTGTGTTTGTTGCTTGTGTATTTTAGGTACGGATATTGAGAAAATGACAAAAGATCACAAGAATCATGCAAAAACGAACACGGGAAATGAAGCCGCACATTGAACCAAGCCCTAATGAAGAAATTTCCAAGAAAACCCTTGAAGATTTGAAGATTTATGAAGAAGGGTCCTCCAAAATGGGAGAATTGACACTTTATACCCTTGTATCTTCATAATTACAAGATTGGTCCCTAAAGTTTGTCAAAATTGCAAAAAGGGCCCTCCACTTTGAAGAATTGGCAATTTTAGTCCCTCAACAAAACTAAAATGTCAATATTAGTCCTTCTCACAGTCAAACATACCAAGAAGGACTCCAAGTTACAAGAATTACAAATTTGGTCCTTTGAAAATGTCAAAATTACCAAAAAGACCCTTAACTTTGAAGACTTGGCAAAAATGGTCCCTCATTAATCATGATTTGGCAATTTCAGTCCTTCAAAATGTCGATCATACAAGTCAAGACCATTATCCTTGAAGAAAATACCAAATCAATCCTTCAAGAATCAAGAATTGGCAAGAAATACCCCTGAATTTACTTTACAAAACCTTTTTGGGGAAAAAGTGTGAAAATGAAAAGTTTGATAACAAAGGAAAACGGATTGTGTGTGATTATTTACAAAATGGAAGAAAGAAGAAAGGCTAGGGGTTAAATGTGGCATACAGCAAAGATACCTAGACCAGTGAGGGCTTGACACGTGCCCCACTAACACCCCACAACCAATCAGATTGCACCATTGTTCCACCTCACCCATCCACTCACCAGATTAATATTAATTAATCTTGGCGCCATTAACACCCTTTTAAACTTAATCCAAACCAAAAACGGATTAAACATGGCACTATTCACCTCAAGAACACAATTAGGTTTTCTTAATTGTGTTGTAATTAAGCCATGAAAACCTCCAGATTAATGATTAATGATGTTTTAATCATAATCCAACCTTAGAAACTCTTGCCACCTCACTCCATTGCCCCACAAGAGATTCCCCTGCTGCAACAAAGTAGAAACTGCCAAAACTTGGCCAGTCATCCAACAACCCACATTCTAGCTTATTTTCTAAGCTTATTTAGAGCCATTGATCATAATTTCACACATGCCAACTCACACAAGCAGCCAAGAATTTGTCACATGTTCAAGCATCTTCAAACTTCACAATGGCAAATTTGGAACTTCCATAGTTAGGGTTACACATTTTTATGCATTCAGTAGTTAGTTTGTAGCCTATATAAAGGCCTTAGGGTGCATCATTTGCGCTTTGCTCTTGAATTTTCAGTTGTTCACAATTCTGTAAATCATATATTCTACTTAATGAAATGTGTTTGAATTTGGTGAAGAAAATCAAGTGCCAACCTTTGATATCTGTTTATTGTTGTTGATGTTTACTAGTTCTTGAATCTTAAACCTGTTTTTAAAAGGAGTGTGCAAAAGTTTTCACATTTTCCACTTTTCTTGATATTTTGCTAAGTCTTGTTCAAACCTTGGATTTCTTAGGCTATAAAGCTGATCATAGCATCCTGATATTAAGTTATCAAGGTGTGTGAAGCCTGTAACTTGGGGATAATCAAGTGTGGGGAACTAAGGTTGCATTAATCAAGAATTTTTCCATATTTCTGTTTTGAATATTGTGCTCTTAACCTTGTTGATTCTTAGCAGGGTTTTTTGTGGAAGCTTGTACTTGTTCTTGCTAGTGGGTGTGGATGTACATCCATGAGGTACACATCATCTTACCCAAAATCTGTTAAAACTTTGGATTTTTGGTGATTTTGTGTATGACTTGTGTTCTTGCTGATTTTGTGGCTTAATCTTGTGCTAATCTGTATATCTCATCTGTTGTTGTGTTGATTTGGGCTTGGGTAACCTTGGAATGCATTTTAGCTTTGAAAATATTGATTTGAAAAGTTAAAAGGGTGTTTGGGATTACCTGTCTTGAATCATAAGTTGTTATTGAGTGGTTAGAAGTTTGTGTATTTTCTTGGTATCTGTTATATACTTGGTTGAGTGCATATTGCTGCAAGTTTTGGGTTTGAAACCTTGAATCATACATTGTGCTATATCTTGTTGAGTTTGACTGATTTTGGCCTAAGATTTTGGTAAAATCTAGAATTTATGCATGCTTAGGGTTAGAAGTTGTTAAAACATCATCAATATAACATATGTGATAGATCTGAGTGATTGAATCGGGCTTGTTGGTCAACTGCATCAGCAAAAGTAAAAACTGCTTGTTAGTGTTCATCAGTAACTTTAAGTGCTTGAATCTTGCTCAATACTTTGAATAAGTGCATGAAACCTGTTTAGACTTGCTTATTTAAGTTTATTATTGCTTGTGTGTGAATTTGGTTAAGTTTGGCTGGCTGAATTGTGCTATAAGTGTTTATTGAACCTCAACTACTTATTTGTTCATGTCTGTGCTAGATCTGGTGATTGATTGAATTAACTGTACTAATTGGTTGTTGTTGATTGTGATTTCTTTGTTGTATTTGACTCCTCTTGATCCACTGATCATTTGGGTGCCTTTGTGTAACTTGAATCTCCAAAAAGTCACTAAAGACAAAAAAGTCAAGAAGTCAAGCAGTGGAAAAAGTTCCCACTACTCAACACCCAAAACTAGCCCCTGCTAGTGCAATTTTTCAATTAGCTTATCAATAAGCCATTTTGGCTTATCCAGACCTGCAACAACTTATTTTTTTGTGATAGATCTTCATTATTTGACCCATTTGATTGAACTAGAGCTTATTAGACTTTGACTTTGACTTTTTGCTAGAAAACCAACTCATTTGACTTTTTCATAAGTGCTTATTTGCTTATTCCAGCTTATTGAGTAAACTTATTTGAAAACTTTTTGTTGATTAAGCTTAGTTAAGTCATTTAAAAGCTTTAGAAACTTGAATCAGCTCGGGATAGCCTAGAACTAAAAAACGACTATTTTGTCGTTTTCTATAGATTGCTTTTTGTATTTTCAGGCTTATTCCTTTGGCTTATTTCTAATTTCTTTTTACAGAAGTCTTATGCAACTCAAAATAAGCTTGTGTGTCTAATTTGAGCTTATGGCATCAGCTTATAGCTTAATGGGCCAAAAAGCCCATTAAGAATAAGCTGTTTGGTATAAGTCAGCTTATTTCACATTTTCAGCTTTTGGGCCTTTGAAAAGTTGTGTTTAAAATCAAATTTTGAGTAAGATAGGAGTTTTTGGGCTTAATTGGACAACATTTTTCGTATTGGGCCTATTTGAGCCCATTAAGGGGTCTGTTTTGACTTTTAGCCCATTTCTAGGCCCATTAGGGGTATTTTTGTAATTTCAAGTTCATTTTCTGTTTATTTAGGTTAAATTAAGCTAGTTTTCAAATTTTTAGAATTTTTTTATAAATTTTAGATTTTTAGTATTATTTTATTATTATTTTATTATTAAAAATTAAAATTTAGATTTTTCAAGTTTTTATATTTTTCTTAGGTTAAATACATTAAGTTAGGAATTTTACAACTTTTAGAATATTTTTATTGTTCTTATATTAGTTTTATAATTATTTTAAGTTTTAATAGTTTTTAATTGTTTTTAAATAGTTTTAATTAATTTTAAAATTTTCAAAAATAGTTTTAAATCAAGTTAGGGTATTTTAGAGGTTTATAAAGTGATAAATCCCATTTTGGGCTTTTTGTTAATTAAATTGATTTTTAGGGCTTTAATTAGCATTAAAAAAATCATTATTTAATTAAATAAAAGGTTTGGGTGAATTTTGATTTTTTGTAAACTCTTAATACATTATTTAGAATTTATTGCATTTTTTTAGGAATTTTTAGAGTAAATTTTTAAATTTGGTGCTTTTACGGTTTTACGTGTACGACCTTTTCCTCTTAGTTTAAACCGTCATTCTCTTCTTACCTCATTTCTATTTTCTTTCTCTTAATCATATAATCACAAAGTTAATATCTCTCTACACAACACACAAGCCTCCTTGAGAACGATCCCCACTTTGGTTCATTTGTGCACGAATTTCCTAAATCGTCGTACTTACCCTAATTACCTCCTTTTCCTAAAGGTGTGTAAAATTACAACCTATCAACGTCGCTTTGTTGGAAGCGGATTTTTCAATGGAAGAGGTTAAAGCAGCGGTTTGGGATTGTTCTAGCTCGAAATCGCCTTGTCCTAATGGTTTAAACTTTAAATTTGTCAAATGGTATTGGAATATTATAAAGCTGGAATTTTTCAACTATATTAAACATTTTGAAAGTCATGGAAGGCTTGCTACCGGCTTCAATGCTTCTTTTATAGTTTTGATTCCAAAACTACCTGATCCTCTAGACCTTAGCGACTATCGACCCATTAGTTTGATCGGTTGCATGTACAAAGTTCTTTCAAAGCTTTTTTCCTCTCGATTAAGTCTAGTCATCCACAAGGTGATCAATCCAAATCAAACATCTTTTTTGAAAGGAAGACAAATTTTAGATGGGAGTCTTATCGCCAATGAAATTGTCAACTTTGCTAAGAAGGATAAAATTAATTTGCTTCTTTTTAAAGTCGATTTCAAAAAAGCATTTGACAGCGTAAATTGGAACTTTCTTTTGGACACTATGTCTCAAATGAACTTTGGGCCAAAATGGTGTAACTGGATTTTATCTTGTCTTTCATCTTCTTCGGTGTCGGTTCTCATTAATGGCTCTGCCTCGAGAGAATTTAAGATGGAGCGTGGACTAAGGCAAGGAGACCATCTCTCTCCTTTCCTTTTTCTTATACTTGCTGAAGTATTACAGGTTATGACACTAGATGCATGTAACAAAGTCATTTTCAAAGGGTTATCTATAGCAGACGATGGGTCAAACATCTCCCTTCTTCAATATGCTGACGACGCTCTATTTTTTGGTGAGTGGTCTGCTACAAATGCTCGACACTTGGTTCATATCTTAGATTGTTTTCATGAGGTGTCTGGCGTCAAAATAAATTTAGGAAAAAAGCAGGCTTTTTGGTATTGGGATCCCTATAGATGAGGTTGTCGGTGTTGCTAGGGCAATTAATTACTCTCATGACTCCCTCCCTTTCACTTATCTTGGTTTGCCTGTTGGAAAAAATATGAAGAGAGTCGATGCTTGGAATGATGTCGTTTTGAGGCTTAAGAAAAGACTTGAGCCATGGAAGAATAGTCTCCTTTCAATTAGCGGGAGACTAACTCTTGTCAAATCGGTTTTAGGAAGTCTCCTTCTTTATTATTTTATATTTAGAGCCCCCAATTCTGTTATCTCTGCCATCGAGTCTATAAGGAGACGTTTTTCTAGGGGTTTAGAGATAATGAAAAAAAGATTGTTTGGGTTCATTGGCAAATAATTTTAGCAGATAAGAAAGATGGAGGCTTAGGAGTTGGGAGCACCAAAGCAAAAAAATTGAGTCTTCTTGGTAATTGGAGATTGCAGTTCCTTAATGAGAAAGACACTTTGTGGAGGAAGGTAATTAGTAACATCTATGGTGCTGATGGGGGCGTTGATGTCACGAGGGTTTCTGGGCACGAGTCGAGTATTTGGGTTAATATTATTCAGAGTGGATCTGAACTCAATCATGTTGATATTTCTCTTACCAATCTTATTGTTAAAAAAATTTCAAACGGAAAACAAACTCTCTTTTGGAATGACACTTGGCTCAAAGATATTGGTCGTTTAAGGTTTTGTTTCCCTCGGTTGTTCACACTTGAAATAAATAAAAACTATGTTGTTGCCGACAGATGGGCTATAATAGATGATATATGGCAAGGGAATTGGGCTTGGAGAAGACATCCGACTGGAAGAGCACTTACTGATCTTGCTTCGTTAAACTCTCTCATATGTGGTCTCATTCTTGATTATGCATATGAAGACAAATGGACTTGGGCACTGGAAGAATCCAGAAAGTTTTCGTTAGGTCCTTGTGCAAAGCCATTCATAACAAACTCTTCGTTAACGAGGCAAGTTCTCCAACTTTTAGATGAAATTCTTGGGTGCCTAGGAAGGTTAATATTTGTGCTTGGCGAGTGTCTTTAAACCGTATTCCAACAAAAGTGAACTTATTGCAACGTGGAGTTCAGTTCCCCTTTACTTTATGCACTCTATGTGGGTTAGTTGATGAATATTTGGAGCATTGTTTGCTCTCGTGCCTAAAAGTTAAAAGCCTTTGGGTCAAAATTTGGACCTGGTGGGGATTCCCGTCATCTTTTAACCTTTTGTTGTCTGATATGCTCATGGGATCCTTCGGGTTTCTAGAAGATAAATGGGCTAATAGAGCTTTTCATGGTGTTTGCTTAACGACCATTTGGCATATATGGAATTGGAGAAACAAAGTTGCACACGCGTCATCAGAGGACGAGAGGAATGATCACTGCAATGAAGAATTATTTCTCATTGTTCAAAGAATTTCGTTATATTATGGGTTTCTAACAGGGCCCCTAAGTATCGGGTTACTTGGAATTGTTGGATACATTCTCCGGCTGATGGATCGAGACTTACATAGCTTATTCAGGCCATTTTGGTGTAGTTATTTTATGTCTCTTGTTCTTTTTCTTTTTTCCGCTCTAGCTCAGAGCCTTATGTAATTTATTCCTTTTTCGCCCTTATGGCCTTTTAATATTAATGTCGTTTCCAAAAAAAAAAAATTATAAGCGTGCCTGTTCGTTTTACCTCCTGGTTCCGTCCCTGATCCCAACATCAATTCGGCTCACAACCACAATCCGAACAACAATCTCATTACCTACAAAATGTTGACGAAGACGAACCACTCTGTACGCCGACCTCCAAAAAAGGAAAAGGAATGACAAACAAACAACTGAATCGAAAGCCGAAGGTGCGGGTGGCTGAAATCTTTGAACCCGAAGATTTGTTTTTGGCACAATGTTACATTGAAATATCCGAGAATCCGAAATACGGTTCGAGTAAAAAAAGTGATATGTTTTAGTACAAAGTTCTAGCTTCGTACAGTCAGTAGCCGCGCCAAAAACTACAAGGAATGAACTAAGAACTTATTGGTAGGAAACTTGACTTCGATGAATCGACTTGCTGGTAAGTTTAACGATCTTGTGGATGAAAAGAATGTGTTTAGTGGAGAGAACGACGGAAAGTTTATGACGAGGGTCGAAATCGCGTTTAATCAACAAACAGGTTCAAAATTTAGGCATAAAAGTGCTTAGAAATTTTTTAAAGAAAAGTACAAGTGAAAAAAATAATCCCGAATTGACCCTAGCTAGACGAAACCGTCTTCGTGCTACCGAAGACTAACCCGAAATTTCGGACTGGACGCGATGCCTCGTCCCTACGGGTTACATCGGATATAAAAGAGTCAACGTTCAACCAATTTCACCGCTATCCGGTTGAAACCCGAAAATATTGAAAGCGGTGCTCGAAGAACAATAAGAAGGATCGGAAGACTAAGATGAACGTCATCAAAATCAAGATAAACGAGAATTAAATCAATAAATTCTCAATAATTTATGTCGGACATGAGGGTATTGACACGAACAACATGTATATGTCGCGAGTATTGTCAATGCCAAAAAAAACATGATTCAAGCTTTTTACGCAAACTAGTTTTTTATTTTAATGTTTGTAATTATTGTTTTTTAATTTTATGTTGTCTTTTTAAGTATTTTTTATATAATTTTTTTTATTAATAATGTATATTTTTATTTAATAAGATTTATTCAAAATTTATTTAATTATAGAATGAAAAAAAAATTCATGGCGTCACATTTTTATGATTGATCATTCTTCACAAAATACGATGATATGAGATTTTGGTACTATATCTTACGTAATATTAACATTTCTTTTAAGAACGTCACTTTTTTCTTCACAACCTCTATGACTCCCAAATGCTTTTAAAAAACGGAGCTCGACTCAAACTCGGTGTGTTATACACTAGACTCAAACATGCTTTTTTTATTTACGTATGTCTATAAAAACATTCACATAATTACATGAATAATTAACACAGACAAAGTACATTTGCATATATAAACACAATATCTATTTTACCGTAATCAAAATTTGGATCTGAACTTCGAGCTCGTGCTTGTTAATTAAATGAGACTCGAATAATGTTTGAGCTCTTTTAAGTTCGGCTCCTTTCCAATTTTTGTTAATTTAATCATGAATAACTTAAATACATATACGAGATCGTATATATATGATCGTCACTATTGAGGCTTAAACAAAAGGACATTCCAAAAAGATGTGCTCATTAGAATTATTGCTCCAATTTATAGACCTCAATCTTCCTTCTTTTATCTGAATAAAACTACTTATGTTTAGCTGATATTTTTATTTACCAACTTCGCACCGACGTATTAAACACTTGTTATGATCGCGTTTTCTTAGGTGAAAAAAAGATCAGAGAATATGATTTCCATAAAAAATGCAAAAGTTATTACTAGTACTATATAAAATCACTCATTAATTTGGATAATTATTAGTAGTAATACAAAGTTTTAAAGTGGTGAATATATCAAGATTTGGGCGAACGAGAGAGATTCTCCAACACCTTAAACTACTACGTAGTAATAATAATAACAATTATAGGTGACAGAGAGATTTATTCAAACCTTTAGTCTATCACGTACATTAAGAAATCACATTGGGCTTCGTTGTTTTAATATTTGTATTCTTCTTCTTGAACCAACCGTTTTCATAATTAGCACAACAGGTGGATTTCGCGTCATAGCTTTTTTAATTATTCTTTTTTAGTGATTTGTTGCTAACAAATGCAAAAAAAAAAACCTAGTCTGTGTTTTAGAACTTATTTCTCTGTCTCAAAATAATAGTACTTCTTTCCTTTTTAATCCGTCATAATTTAATTATCTTTTACTAAAAATAAATATAAATATTTAATAAAATTTACGATATTATCCTTATTTAAAAATATTATTACAAACTATAAAGAAATTTAATTAATTAATTATGGATAAAATTATCATTGTGCAAAAAGGTATGAGAGAGAAGGATATTATGTGTTTTTTTGTTGGAAGACAATAATTTTTTGACGAAAGAAGTAGTACTGCTTTGAACGTTATACAAATAAAAAACCAATTTTACTTTTTGATAAGTATTTGATATTTTTTATAGAATTTTGTAAATAATAATATTAATTAATAGTAATATAATAAATTTAACTAATTACAATAAATATATAGTATTTTTAAATTAAATCAAAATAAAAAAACGAATAATAGTTTTTGAATGAAGAAAGTATATGATTATTTATTGATTAATAATTAACAATTTTTTTATTTTACCAAAGATAAATAAAAGGGCAAATTCTCTAAATGCACTAAAGTACAAGAGAGAGTTTGTAATAAATGTTTAAAAAAGATTTAAGTTTTCTAATTGCTTAAAGACGACATAAAAAACTCGAAGAGACTATTTCAAAGAAGACTAAATAATGACGCGTCATTGTTGTAAATACAAGACGACTTGACCGACTGACATAACTTTAAGGAACTGTTTGGTTTGAAGTCGGGTTTTATTTTAGGTGTGGGTTTATAAAGTAGGTGGTTTGGGTTTAGGTTTTATAAAAGAGAGAGAAAAAATTATTTTTTTAATATCAATAATTATTTAATTAATAATTGTATTATTTTAAATTTGAAAAGTCAACAAAACAAATATCTAAAAGGTGAGAATTTGTCCACGTCTATTTTGTCAGTAAAACCTATGCTTTTTTTTAAAACCTTACCCTCATGACTACTTTAACAAAACCTTCATATATCTACTTTTTTGTGGGCCCGTATAAAAGCAAGTTAGGAACCAAACGTTAAAACTAATGCCAAACCCAAATTGATGGGGTCATGCATCTCAACCAAACGGGCCCTAAGACATTTGAGGAAAACACATTTTTTGGAGTATTGATCCAAAGACTTTATACTTTGAGTCATTTGTAAAATTTAAAATAAGATTTGCAAAAATGCATCAAACTGTTCTTCAAATAACATAGATATTAGAGCATGAGCAATGCTACAAACTACACAAAGACTTGATGCATTAATAATCATAACTATTTGGGGTGTTGATAATAGCTCAAGTAACAAGTCATTCTTTCAAACCACTTGAAACCTATCAAGTCTTTATTTCAAATGGTTTAAAAAGTCATTGTCTTTAATAGTAAAAAGCTTATGAATGATTTTGTTAAAAAGTGAAAAGCTTTTCAAAAAAACTCCCATCGTAAATGCTCTTAGAGGTTGTATCTTTTCTAGGAAGTTAATAAAATACTGTACTAGTTACAGAAATTTAGAGCCAACAAAACACGTTACCATGTCTGTGTATAACATTTACGTCGCCATATTCGGTCTTGAACCTTTCCCTCTATTATCGTCTTGGTACAGTATTACACGGTTGAACAAATACTACCATTTATTGTAGAAACCGCACTAATTGTGCGCTTTATTACATGTCTCTGTGTATATATAATTGTGCGCTTTTATCATTGCTATACGTGAAACATAAACATGCAGCTCGTAAATAACCTTTTTTAAAACTCATACAAGAATAGAAAAATTCTAACATGTACCGCAAAAACCGCATATTTTTACCATGAATAATACCTTTATAATCGTACGTACATGATTAAAACTTTCCTTTTATAACATGAATACGTTTCACGAACATAAATTATAAGAACTACGTACGTGTTATCACACGATAAGTATTAAGTATTTAACAATGCACGATAATTATTATAAATAATAATTAAATCACGAACATGAAATCATTAACGTAATAATCACGAACGTATAATTAAGTATTTACGTAATTATTATTACGACTATGTAAAAGTATATAAAATAACACGAACATTTAATAATAACGTCACGTAAATACGAACACGAGAATACGTAAATAATTTAGAACACGAAAAACTACGGGTTTTCCTTGGGGGGCCATAGTAGCCGCGACACACAAGAGAAACAGGGGGGGGGGGGGCAAAAGCCCACTTTTGGTTTTAATTAAAGGAAACAAAAATCACAGAGTTTTCATGAAAATATTTTTACAGAAAAGTTGAAAACCCTAACTCTTGGGGACTCCATAGCCGCGGCATCAAACAAAGAACAAGGAGGATTCGATTTTGATTTTTGATATTTGATATTTGGTTCGTGTTCGTGTTATTTTCAATCACACGTTAAGGTAAAACATAAAACCTTGATCTTTAATCTTTTTATTTAATTATGTTTTTATGTTAGATCTTTAAAAACAATTAAATAAAACATGTTATGAAATTTAATAAACATGGGAAAATGGTTCGTTTGGCTTGGTTTGTGGTTCGGCAGCCAACCGAGAGTCGAAGGACTCTCGGTGTCCCTTTTAAGCCACAACCGAGACTCCCTTAGGGGCTCGGTGTGGGTCTCGGCGCAGCAGCAGACACCACCGGCTTCAGTTGGTGGCTGTTTGGGTCGGACGGGGGAGCAGCGAAGGCAGCAGAGGGAGACCACCGGCTTGCGCCGGTGGGATCTTGATGCTGGCAGCGGCTAGCAACGGCAACAGCCGCCGCTGTTGGCAGCACAGCCACCAGCCGCCACTGCAGCCGCATTGTGGGTGGTGGTTGGTGGTGGGGTTTTGGTTCGGGCCGGTTCATGGGTTCACGGGTCCGGTTCACAACATGGTTTTAATAAAATAATACATGGGTCCGGTTTATTATTTTTACAAGTATATTTATTTACAAGTTAATTAAATTAATTTAACATGTCATATAATTAATTTAATTAAAACATAGACTTAGGTTTATTATTAATATTTAATAATACATGATTTTAGCCTAAATATTTAATTATGAAATTTAGACTAATTAATTAATTAATTATTAAAACATGACATATAATTAATTAATTTTCATGACTTAGGTTATATTAATATAATATTAATACATGTTTCAACCTAAGTATTATATACACTTTAATTTAATTAAATCATGATTATATTTAATTAAATCGTATAACATATAGTTTATTTAATTAACATGCTATAATTAATAAACTATACTATTAATCACATGACTTAGTATATTTAATCAATAAGACTTAAGAATTATCTTATTTAGCTTATTAATCCAGCTTATTTCTAAATATGGAAACTTTCTATTTCAGGAAACTTACTATTTTTTGAAACTTTCTATTTTTAGAAACTTATCTACTTTAAGCAGTTAATCTATTTTTGGAAACTTTCTTTTTTTGGAAACTTTCTATTTTTGGAAATTTTTTATTTTTAGAAACTTTCTATTTTTGGAAACTTTCTATTTTAGGAAACCTGCTATTTTTATAAAGTTACTTATTATTACACAACAAGTATAATAATACAAGAAATACAAGTAATACTTAATCAGAATATCCATAATGCATGATAAACACATCATAACGTTAGAATCAATAAAACAAGACATGAACATATAAAACAAGCTAAGACATGATATAAAACCAGTTACGTACTCAGTAATTAGAATAATTATACACGTATACTATTTATGTAGCATTAGTGAGATCAAAGTAGGACTCTCTTCCATTCGTCTTCTTCGTTCACTGGACATAAGGTACGGATTCTTCGTCCTTTCAGCATGGACATTCTTTCCTTATTAGGATTTCCCCGTATGCAGCTAACTGTTTTCCGAGTATATGTTTTATATGTTTTGATTTTCTTATGTTTAATTTAAATGCCTAAGCCATATACATGCATGACCAGTTTCACCTAGTTATGGAGGTCCCATAACCATAACACTGGAGGCACCAGTGTTATGACTTCACCAAGGCGGAGTGATAGCTCGTGACGTCCCTTTCAGCTTTTGTCCATATTATTATGTTATCATGTGGGGCGTATGGGTGCATCCTACGTTACATGTTTTTGACAGATTATTCAGGTGAATGTGGTGTGTGCCTTGCATCCTTCACAAGGAGTTAATCCCTCCTACCCAAACTTATAATTAATTAGAGGCAACCCCTCTAATTGCATGATGAGGTCACTCCTCCAAGTATTCATGCACGTTGATATTTCATGACCTATATTGGCTTAATGGTTAACATGTTAAACAGTTTTTATAAGATAAACATAAGGCTTTTCAAACTATAAAACCAGTTTTACTAAGTTATACCAGGTTTTCCAGGACTTAATCAATTCCGCTGCTATATGTTGTATATGCTTATGTTATTCATTCTATGCTTGTATATCCGTGCACTGAGCGTTATGCTCAGCCGTTTTCCTTTCATGTTTCCAAAGCGGCAGGTACTCAAGGGCGCTCGTAGACTCTAAGCGTAGGTGCATATGGATTGGAAGCTTACTAGCCTTCATTACTTTATGCATTTCATCATACATTTTGATACTTATTTCCATGGACATTACTTAGTCCTTTTCCTTTACAATACTTATGTTTGTGTGTGATGAGCTTTTTACTTTGGGGTACCGATGTTTGTTTTCGGTATTTCCTTTATGGTCATGTAATGTTTAAGACATTTATCCTTGTATGCTTTGATGACTCGCCATAATCACGCGTGACATTCCATTTACCAAAATGGGGTGTTACAATTATGGTATCAGAGCCAAGGTTTCGACCCGTAGGCTCTCAAAACACGACCTGTGATTAGTGGGTAGTCACTATGGTCTTCCTAGAACTGATAGTCGGTTTTCATGCATTCATTGTTTTCATGCATTTATATATATGTCATTGTTGCAGGTTTATGACTAAGTAATGGTTGGTACAAGGCTGGCCCTATTTAGTCACATGTGCTTTTATTGAAACTTTTAACTTTCGGACCGACCCATTGGCGTCCCCTCGCCATTTCCTTTGTTTTGAGTGAACTGACCATAGGCGTTCACTCTCGCGCATATAAAAGTTTTCATAAAATTGCATCATGCATTCATGTACTAGTTTTCCTACATAAAATTTTTCTCATGATTTATTGGTATAATTTTTTTTTCATGTATATATTTTATGTTTTGATCAGTTTAATCATGTATTTTTATGTTTTACTGTCAAATGGTTCTCACACGCGAGCAGGAACAACTCAATGCAGCAGTCCAAGCTGCGATGCGAGCTTTGCTTCATCAGCTGAGGAACGAAATCAGGGCTGAGGTGCAGGCTGCCAACAATCAGCAACAGCACCCAGTACCCCCTCCTCCTCCTCTAGCAACATTGGTCACATGGCTGGATAGATTCAACAAGCAACACCCTCGATCATTCGAGAAAACTGATAGCCCCAGTGAAGCTGAAAGCTGGTTGCCTCGTATTGAGAAGATATTCGATGCAATGGGCTATCACCCCGTCTTCAAGTCGAGGTTGCTTGTTACAAGTTCGAAGGTGATGTGCTAGGATGGTGGAAGGCACTCAAGCAGTCTGAGGGAGGTGACAATTGGGTGGCTGGTTTGACATGGGCTCAGTTCAGGGAGCTAGTGATGGGACAGTTCTTCCCCAAGGCTGAGCAAGACAAGCTGAAGAGGGAGTACCACGGAATTAGGCAGAGAGCTGGGGAGAACAGCAACGAGTTCATGCAACGCTTTCTTCGTTTGGCTGGTTTTCTTGGCGCCGCAGCAGGTACCGCCGAAGAGCAAGCATACTACTTCCGGTGGGCTCTTCGTACATCGGTCTCCAACAAGTTGGTGTGTGCTACGTTCAACACGGTGGCACAAGTTGCCGATGCAGCCCGTAAGCTGGAGATGCTGCAAGAAAGAGAAGATTCCGGGGAAGAAGAGAGACCCGAGAAGAGGTAAATATTCGTTATTCAGCGACGACCATTCCGAATTCTTTCAGTAATTATCCAATATTTATATCTCTTTTTAAACTGCATCTTACAGGCAGAAGACTGGGGATCGGTCTCAGTCGGCTACTCAGCAACAGCCTACTCAGCCCAAGGGAAACGGTCAGACTCAAGACCGTTCTGCTACGGATAGTCGTGGCGGTAATGATAATTACCGTTACAACGCTGGAAACTCCAACAGCAGCAGGTCCTTACACTTACTAATTTCCTTATAATACATGCAATATATCATAATTCTGACACATTAGCAATCTTCTACCAGGAATCATAGTAACAGGAGGGACCAGAACCAAAGAGGTTCACAGCCTAACTGTCCAGCTATCACTGGTATTACATCTTACAGTTATTCCGCATTGTCCTTTTGTACCTATAAACCATGTCTCATGTATACTGTTTTTAACAAGCTCCCAGCCAACAAGGGCATCTGCTGGAGGGTATACTCATCCTCTTTGCACTACCTACAACCGTAGGCACCCAGGGCCATGTCTCCGCGACAACGACGCATGCTACAAGTGTGGCCTTACTGGTCATCGCAAGAAGGACTGCCGCAAGGGCGAGATGGAGGGCACATCTTGACATGCTGATTCTAAGCCGCCTCCTACTAGTGGACGCGTTTACACGACTTCTCGCAATCAGGCCAACAAATCTACAGGTACCATCACTGGAATCTTGTATATGTATGGTCAAGCTGCATGTGTTTTATTTGACACGGGTGCTACTCATTCGGTCATTTCTACTACTTATGCTAAGAATGTTAGGATATCCCTTATGCCATTAGAGAATATACTAAACATCTCCACGCCTTTAAGAGACTCTGTACGTATAACCCATGTGTATAAGAGCCTTCCCCTAGAGTTTGACGACAAGATCTATCCTGTTGACGCACTTCCGTTGGACATGAATGATTTTGACATGATATTGGGCATGGACTGGCTATCCAAACATCATGCCACCATAGACTGCCATACATATCGGGTCATCTTCGGTGATGTTAATACACCAGAGTAAATTCACAACGGGTTCGTTCCCGGACAGTCTGTACAAATCATATCAACCCTGCAAGCACGTGCATTAATTTCACATGGTTGCGAGGGATATCTAGCTATTGTTCATGACATAGAGAATCTCCATCAATTCAGAATCAGCCGATAGTGTCAGAATTTCTAGACGTATTTCCAAAAGAACTTCCGCGCATACCACCTGCACGTGAAGTAGAGTTTAATATCGAGCTCATTCCAAGAGCTGAGCCGATTTCCAAGGCTCCTTATCCCATGGCTCTCATAGAGTTAAAGGAGCTGAAGGAACAATTGCAAGAACTTCTGGAACGACGCTTCATTCGACCGAGCGCATCTCTATGCGGCGCACCGGTCTTATTTGTGAAGAAGAAGGACGGTAGTATGCGTATTTGCATAGATTATCGCGAGCTCAACAAGATCACCATCAGGAATAGGTATCCTTTACCACGCATTGACGATCTGTTTGACCAACTCCAAGGGGCCAAACATTTCTCCAAAATTGATCTTTGGTCGGGCTATCATCAGCTACGGGTTAAAGAGCAGGACATCGCCAAGACTGCTTTTCGTACACGCTATGGGCAGTACGAATTCGTAGTCATGCCATTTGGCCTTACCAATGATCCAGCCGTGTTCATGGATTTGAGGAACAAAATCTTCTATGAATTTATGGAAAGTTTGTCATTGTCTTTATTGACGACATCCTGATATTCTCTAAGTCCAAGGAGGAACACGAAGACCATCTTCGTATAGTATTACAGATTCTTCACCAGAAGTAGTTGTATGCTAAATTCTCCAAGTGTGAGTTCTGGTTAGACAAGGTGGCGTTCTTAGGTCACATTGTATCAGCAGAAGGAATCACCATGGATCCAGCAAAGGTTGAGGCTATTACCAAGTGGCCAAGACCGATATCAGGAACTGAAGTTCGCAGTTTCCTAGGCTTAGCTGGTTACTACCGTAGGTTCGTAGATAACTTTTCCCGTTTAGCACTACCATTGAACAAACTGATGCGGAAAAGGGGAGAAATTCGTCTGGACTGAAGAAAGAGAGAAGAGCTTTGAAGAACTAAAGCACAAGTTAGTATCTGCGCCGATTCTTACTCTCCCATCTGGTACAGGTGGATTTCAAATCTACAGTGATGCTTCGGGGAAGGGACATGGTTCTGTTCTCATGCAACATGGGAAAGTGATCGCGTACGCTTCACGACAGCTTAAGCCTTATGAGGAAAATTACCCTACGCATGACCTAGAACTTGCAGCAGTCGTGTTTGCATTGAAGATATGGAGACACTATTTGTATGGAGAATCATGTGACATCTTCACGGACCACAAGAGTTTGAAGTACATCTTCACTCAACGTGAACTGAACATGAGACAAAGGAGATGGTTAGAACTGTTGAATGATTATGGCATTAATCTACAGTATCATCCCGACAAGGCGAATGTAGTGGCAGATGCACTTAGCAGAAAGTCCGGAATGATAAACGACATTAAAATTGAGGAGGAAATTATAAGAGACTTAGAGCGACTAGACATTGAGATCATGGTACGTGGATAGCATGGTTAATGGGCTAATCTTATAGTGGAACCTGAGTTACTCTCTAGGATCAAGGAAGCTCAGAAAGATTATGGTGAAATCTGGGCGATAATTCAGAACTTGGAGAAGGAGACAAAATTTCGTGTAGACGAAGACGGTATCTTATGGCAGGGCACGAGACTTTGTTTTCCTGATGATCAAGAACTCCTGGAAGCATTGTTAGCTAAGGCTCATAGCTCCCATTCTCCATTCATCCTGGTTCGACCAAGATGTACCATGACATCAAGCAATACTTTTGGTGGAGTGGTATGAAACAGGATGTTGCGACTTACGTCTCTAAATGTCTTACCTTCCAGCAAGTTAAGATCGAGCATTAGCGAACTAGCGGTCTTTTAAACAGTTAGATATTCTAGAGTGGAAGTGGGACAAGATCACCATGGATTTTGTTACCGGTCTTCCACAGACAAAGAGGAGGCACGATGCGATTTGGATTATCGTTGATCGACTTACTAAGTCAGGTTATTTCTTACCGATCCGCAAGGAAGATTCGGTCAGTAAACTCGCCGATACTTACAAGAAGGAGATCATGAGACTTCATGGTGCTCCATCCAGCATCGTCTCGGACAGAGATCCTCGTTTCACTTCGCGATTTTGGAGGAGTCTATAGAAATCTTGGGGGTACAAAACTTAGCTTAGCACGGCTTTTCATCCTCAAACTGACGGGCAATCGGAGCGAACGATTCAAACATTAGAAGATATGTTGAGGTCATGTGCGTTGGAATGGACGGGATATTGAGACGCTTAATTCTGTCTGGTAGAGTTTACATACAACAACAGTTGGCACGTAAGTATTAAGTGTGCTCCATTCGAGATGTTGTATGGCAGAAAGTGTCGCGCCCTAATATGCTGGGATCAGGTTGGTGAGCGAACACATGAAGTACCAGAAATAATTGAGTTGACCAACGAGAAGGTCGCTGCAGCTAAGCAGAGATTGCAAGAAGCACGATCACGTCAGAAGAGCTATGCCGACAAGCATCGTAGGGACTTGAATTTTAATGTAGGAGATCACGTCTTCCTTAAGGTATCGCCGACACGTGGTGTTAAGCGTTTTGGAATCAAAGGGAAGCCCAGTCCTCGATTCATCGGACCGTTTGATGTTATTGAACGAGTCGGTGAAGTATCTTATCGTTTAGCGTTACCTCCGCAGCTTTCTCACGTTCACGACGTTTTCCATGTGTCCTTACTCAGAGGGTACAAGTATCACCCCCTTCACATGGTTCAGTATCCACTGGAACAGATTCGTGAAGATCATACCTTCATAGAGGAACCCGAACGAGTTCTTGACAGACAAGAACGAGTCATGAGGAAGAAGACGATTCCATTCATCAAAATCCTTTGGAGGGATCATACCGAGCGGGAAGCCACTTGGGAGACCCAGGATCCTATCCGGACTTCTTACCCTCATTTCAAGTTTTGAATTCGGGTATGTTCCTCTTTTTCCAATTTACGTTATCTATAATTCGGGGACGAATTATTCTTTTTAGGGGGAAGAGTTGTAAAACCCGCATGCTTTTACCATGAATAGTACCCTTATAATCGTACGTACATGATTAAAACTTTACTTTTATAACATGAATACGTTTCACGAACATAAATTACAAGAACTACGTACGTGTTATCACACGATAAGTATTAAGTATGTAACAATGCACGATAATTATTATAAATAATAATTAAATCACGGAACATGAAATAATGAACGTAATAATCACGAACGTATAATTAAGTATTTACGTAATTATTATTACGACTATGTACACGTATATAAAATAACACGAACATTTAATAATAACGTCACGTAAATACGAACACGAGAACACGTAATAATTTAGAACACGAAAAACTACGGGTTTTCCTTGGTGGGCCATAGTAGCCGCGACACACAAGAGAAACGGGGGGGGGGGGGGGGGGGGGGGGCAAAAACCCACTTTTTGTTTTAATTAAGGAAACAAAAACCACAGAGTTTTCATAAAAATAATTTTATAGAAAAGTTGAAAACCCTAGCTCTTGGGGACTCCATAGCCGCGGCATCAAACAAAGAACAAGGAGGATTAGATTTTGATTTTTGATATTTGGTATTTGGTTCGTGTTCGTGTTATTTTCAATCACACGTTAAGGTAAAACATAAAACCTTGATCTACAATCTTTTTATTTAATTATGTTTTTATGTTTGATCTTTAAAAACAATTAAATAAAACATGTTATGGAATTTAATAAACATGGGAAAAGGGTTCGTTTAGCTTGGTTTGTGGTTCGGCAGCCAACCGAGAGTCGAAGGACTCTCGGTGTCCCTTTTAAGCCACAGCCGAGACCCCTTAAGGGGCTCGGTGTGGGTCTCGGCGCAGCAGCATACACCACCGGCTTCAGCTGGTGGTTGTTTGGGTCGGACGGGGGGAGCAGCGAAGGCAGCAAGGGGAGATCACCGGCTTGCGTCTGTGGGATCTTGATGCTGGCAGCGGCTAGCCATGGCGCAACCACCAGCCGCCAATACAGCCGCGGCTGTGGGTGGTCGTTGGTGGTGGGGTTTTGGTTCGGGGAGGTTCATGGGTTCACGGGTTCGATTCACGACATGTGATGTAGAGTTTTTACTACCCTTTAGGAAAAGAGAGCAAATAGAGAAAGTATTAAGTGTCGGTTTAGGAAAACCAAACACTAATGACCAATGAGGTACAAGTTCGTTTCCCAAGGAGGCAAGTGCGTTGTGTTAAGAGATGATTAATGATGTGACTGTGATTATGAGAAAAGAAAATAGAAATGAGATTAGAAGAGAATGACGATTACAATGACGGATTAAACAAAGACGAAATGTCGTACACGTAAAATCGTAAAAAGTAGCAAAATTAAAAAAATATCCTAAAAATTCCTAGAAAATTACAATAAATCCTAAATAATGTAATTAGAGTTTACAAAAAATCAAAAATCACTCAAACCTTTTATTTAATTAAATTATAATTTTTTAATGCTAATTGATACACTGGTTTTCATTGGGTTCAGATTAAATTCTCGGAATCTTCTCGAATTGATCACAGCTCAAAGTGGAATGATTGTTCTTGGTGACAAATAGGGGGTTTGGTTTTCTATTCTACTAAAAAGGTAAATGAATGAAGTAAATAAAGATTTAAACCAAAAAAACAGTTAATGAAATCAAACTTGAATTTAAATTAAACAATTAAATGATTAAACAGTAAAATAACCTTACTGAAGAAATGCTCTATTCGGAATAATGATCATGCGGAATAAATGGTGCTATTCGAAATAAAAGGCCATCCGGAATAATATGCTACTCGGAATAATTAAGCTATCCGGAATAAATGGCTACTCGGAATATTTAAGCTATTCAGAATGAAAGGCTACTCGGAATATTTTGCTACTCGGAATAAAAGGCTACCCGGAATAAAAGTCCTACTCGGAATATAAGGCTACTCGGAATATATTGTTATCCGAAATATTTTACTACTCGGAATATATGGCTACCCGGAATAAAAGTCCTACTCGGAATGACTTGCTACTCGGAATAAATATGTTAATCGGAATATGGGCTATCCGGAATAATAAATATTCCGGATGGAGAAACTCTATGCGGAATAAAAAGGCTATTCGGAATTACTGAGCTACTCGGAATAAGTGGCAATCCGGAATAACTGGGCTACTCGGAATATTTGGCTATCCGGAATAACTGGGGAATGAAGAACAGTGAACAGAAACAAGAACAGGGGAAGAAGATTTTTAACCAAATCGAGCCAAATAAACAAAAATGTTTAAACCAAACTAACCAATAATCATCTACTAACCATAAGCATCAAATCCCAACCATAAAAACACAAAACCCACTAACTTTTGAAGATCAAAATCAACCAAACAAGAACTTTAAAACTTTGAATCAAAGAACAAGATGAACAAGATGAAATGGAAAGATTATATTGATGATTAAGGTTTAATCAATCAAAGGAAAAAGATTAAACTACAAGATTGGTAAAAAACAAGAATGAAAATCACCAAACACCCTAATGGTGTCGGTGATGCCTACGAACAAAAAGGAAAGAGAAGGGAAAAACTAAAACTCCTCAAATGTGTGAAGGGAATCCCTTTATATAGTCCTAGTGGTTGGTTGGTGAGTGGAATTTCTTCTCTCTTTTCGTCTTCTCGTCTTTTCAGTAAAGTTAACGTTTTCGATTCTGATTCGGGATTTGTCGACGATTAAATTCAACTCGTCTTTTAATTTCTTCGTTTAATAGACTTGAGTTCTTTCGACATGTGTAAATCTTCCATCTTTGTTCCTTTTCTTCGATAAATCTTCAAATAGGCCCATTGACTTCAAATCTTTTGCATCTCTTGGACAATAGACTTCGTCTTGAGTCTTTTTCTTCGATAAAACCCGTGCAGTCCCATGTTTTCTTCAATATTCATCCAGTTGGCTCTGAAAACACAATAAACACAAAAAACACGCATAATTCCAAACAAATGATATTAAACACGCGTTTTGGCCTCGTTTTAGCAACAAAATAAGTGGTAAAAGGATGGGTGTTTTCACACCTATCAAATCCCCTACACTTAACCATTGCCATGCCCTCATGCAATGCTTAGTGATAAAGCAATTTTACACTCTTCTCATAATCAATCAACCTTGGCCTTATTAAAATACTACTAAACAAAAATTAAAGTACTAAGAAAATTAAAACTTTAAAGTAAACAAAAGGATAGAAAACCATTTTCACTTGAAAATAGCTACATGGAAATAACTTGCAAAGAGATCAAGGACTTACATTAGGGCTTTGGTGCTGTGAAGATTTATCACCCTCAAGTTTCACGTTCCCCAAACTAAGCTTAAAAACGAGATCATTGTTATTATAAGTTAGCAAATCAAACACTTACACACATGGCTTAATTATATGCTTAAACTCCCTTATTCCTAGTTGTATCTCTTATATTTTATTTTTGTCTTAGAATGATCATGAAGATGCATTTTTGGACTTATTTCGATAGTTTATTAAGGCTGAAAGCAAAGTAGGACGATTTGATCAATAGTAAGCTAAAGGACAAAATCTCTTAAAACTGCTTCTCGGGATATCAAAAAGTTCATATCTTGGCATAACTCGGTTCACGATTTGAGACCTTTCTCGGGCCGATATTTGGCATGTACTTCATACTTCATATCTTGAGAGACGTTCTTGAGATAATGGTCTTCTCTTCGTAATAGAGTTTCTTCACTTGGAGACTTTTGATGGGTACTCCAACTTTGTTGACCACGACTTCATGATTATTTCTTCAATCTCTAATTGGGATTTTGAGATACAACGATCCGCCTCCTTTTCGGACTTGGAACTATTTATCCTCATACCTTGTTGGGGTCTTTTCGGATAGACTTCTCCATGATCTTTATGGGAGTTGATTGCTTTTCGTCGTGAGTCTTGATCCTTCATATTGATTTTGGGAATCATGCTTTACACATCACATTGGATCTTCAGCAATAAAATGGAATCCTCATGCCTTGTTAGGGTCTTTTCGGACTCGCCAATCTTCGCGCCCCATTTCATAAGTTATGCCTTGGCTATGAACTCTTATCATTACCGAGCAACTTTTAAACGATCTTGGGCTAGAAGCTAAGTAACTTTTCAAATCGTACGACCTTACTTATTGCAGATAAATTATTAGCAAGTGATGGGAGAATAGGCAAATAATTACACCAAGTGAGCTTGTGCAAGAATACCGACTTATAATTGACTCTATCATTTCTCGTTCTCCACAATTTAAAATCTCAAGTAATGAGACTCGTGGATACTTAGCCTAATAAACCAATTAAGGTCTACATGGTTAAGGATACTAGCTAGAATAAACTTGGATAAGTCTATTCGGGTTGAGTCAAAATAATCGCAACGGGCCTAATATGTCAAAGACTTCTAAACTAGCTACACCATTTTAATAATATTTTTGACTTTATTGCGGGATATATACATATGAAAGCAATGATAAAAATTTAAAAATTACGACTAAATGGCCAAAGTTAATAAAAAATTTGGAAAGTGCTGAAAAAGATGATTTTCCGGTTAAATGAAGGCATTTTCATGGAAAAGTCCACTTAAAACTTCGATAGAAGTCCCCCTACACTTAAGATAAACATTGTCCTCAATGTTTAAGCATGTGGGAAAAGTCTCCCCTACACTTATGACATTGTGCACGTTGGTTAAATCAAGCTAAGGAAGAGACGACTAACGTGATCAATTTCAAATGTGAGTATGAAGAAAATTGAATCACGATAGTTGAGAGATAGAACCGGATTTCGGATAACACGGGAGCACGGTTCTTCAAAGATTCCAAGAGTGCACTTATCTCTGTAATCACATCACCACACAAACACAAAGAACCTATAGAGGTCCCCCTACACTTAGGAGGTTAAAACGGAAAAGGATAGATACTCGGGCTGCCTCCCGAGGAGCGCTTGTTTTTGATAACCGAGTCATGAGCCTGACTCGACCCAAAATTAGTTCATGGGAAACGTGGTGAGGGATGGAATCATCTCATAAGAGATGTCCTCACCAAAGTACAACTTCACTCGTTGGCCATTCACCTTAAAATTAGGTCCATTAGGTTGAGCGAGCTCGAGAGTACCATATGGAAAAATTTGGGCAATGGTGAATAGGCCGGACCAACGAGATTTCAGCTTGCCCGAAAAGATTTTCAACCAAGAGTTAAAGAGTAACACTTTGTCTCCAACTTGGAACTCTCGGTTTTTAATCTTAGAGTCGTGAATGAGCTTAGTCTTTTCCTTATAGATCAAAGAATTTTCATAAGCCTCATTCCGGAGTTCATTCAGCTCATTGAGTTGGATCTTGCGTAGGTCACCGGCTTTGTTGATATCGAAATTAGCCCACTTCAAGGCCCAGTAAGCCTTGTGCTCCAACTCAACGGGGAGGTGGCATGCTTTCCCGTACACGAGACGATATGGTGTACAACCAATCGGAGTCTTGTAAGCGGTACGGAAAGCCCACAGAGCATCATCAAGTTTATCGGCCCATGAGGCACGATGCTCTCCCACGGTTCTTTCAAGAATTCGCTTTAATCCTCGGTTAGAGATTTTAGCCTGGCCATTAGTTTGTGGGTGGTAGGCGGTGGAAAGACGATGATTGACACCATACTTAGCCATGACTCTTGCGAATTGGTCGTTGCAAAAATGAGTCCCACGATCACTAATAATGGCACGAGGCACATCGAATCTAGCGAACAGCGATTTCAAAAAGTTACAAACCACCCTTGCGTCATTAGTTGGTAAAGCTTTGGCTTCAACCCATTTGGAGACGTAGTCAACGGCTACAAGGATGTATTTGTTTCCTTTAGATGAAGGGAATGGCCCCATAAAGTCGATACCCCAAACATCAAAGATTTCACATTTTTGTATGAAATTTTGAGGCATCTCATCTTTATGTGTGATCTTGCCTTGTTTTTGGCAAGCATCACAACGTTTAACCATCTCGTGAGCATCACGATAAATGGTGGGCCAATAAAATCCCGAGTCAAACACTTTTTTGGCGGTGTAGTTGGGACCAAAGTGACCACCGGTGGGTCCTTTGTGGCAAGCGTCAAGGATTTCTAAAGCTGCCGGTCCATCAACACATCGGCGAATAATCAAATCGGCACATTGTTTGAATAGATACGGGTCATCCCAAAAGTAAGTCTTAATGTCTTTGAAGAACTTCTTCTTTTGTTGGGATGTTAGCCCGTCAACGAGAATTCCATCCGCCAAGTAGTTTGCAATGTCCGCAAACCACGGGGTTTCATCAGAATTCGAGTTGATAGACATTAAGGTCTCCAGGGGAAAAGAGTCATTGATCTCTTTGTTCGGATGATCCCCTTGATAAGGATCCTCAAGTCTACTGAGATGATCCGCGGCTAGGTTTTCAGCTCCCTTCTTATCACGAATTTTGATTTTAAATTCTTGAAGTAGCAAAACCCAGCGGAGAAGTCTTGGTTTGGAATCTTGTTTAGTTAACAAGTACTTCAACGCGGAATGATAGGTATAAACGACTGTGGTGGAAAGGACAAGATAGGGGCAGAACTTTTCAAAAGCATAGACAACAGCTAAAAGCTCTTTTTCGGTTGTCGTGTAATGCAATTGAGCCCCCATCATTGTCTTGCTAGCGTAATGGATCGGTTGGAAGTGTTTGTTCACTCTTTGGCCCAAAACCGCTCCAATAGCAAAGTCACTAGCATCGCACATCAACTCAAAAGGCAGCTCCCAATTAGGGGTAACCAAGACCGGTGCCTTAGTTAGCTTATCCTTAAGAAGGTTGAAGGCTTCAATACAATCGTTGGAAAAGATAAAAGGAGTATCTTTTTCCAAGAGGTGGGTCATCGGGCGAGCGATTTTAGAAAAATCTTTGATGAAACGACGGTAGAAGCCCACATGACCGAGGAAACTTCTCACACCCTTCACGGTTGAAGGTGGAGGCAACTTAGAAATAACATCGACTTTAGCACGGTCTACTTCAAGACCGGCTTTGGAGATCTTGTGTCTTAGCACGATGCCCTCTTTTACCATAAAATGGCATTTTTCCCAATTAAGAACAAGGCGAGTGTCTTCACACCGCTTAAGCATACGTTCTAAATTGGCAAGGCAAGCAGAGAAAGAATCGCCATAAACCGAGAAATCATCCATGAAAACTTCCATAGTTTCTTCAACCATGTCATGGAAGATAGCCATCATACACCGTTGGAACGTCCCAGGAGCATTGCATAAACCAAAAGGCATACGTTTGTAAGCAAATGTTCCGTAGGGACTAATAAGTGTGAAAACACTTATCCTTTTACCACTTATTTCCAATAATAACAAGACCAAAACGTGTGATTATTGTCGTAAAAGTCGGAATTATGCGTGGTTTGTGTTTTTATTGTGTTTTAGGACCAAAATATGAAAAAGGAAGAAAACACGGGCTTTCACGGGCTTTTATCGAAGAAAACGGGAAAAGACAAAGTCAAAAGATCAAGAGCGCAAAAAGAACGGAAGTCCAAGGCCTATTCTGAAGATTTATCGAAGAAAAAGTCTAAAGACGGAAGTTTAACGAAGTCGAAGAACTTAAGCCTAATAGAAGAAGAAAATTAAAAGACAAGTTCAAATCCCGAGACGACAAAGACAAAGAATTAAAGTCGAGTCGAGAAAACGTGAAGAAAGCAAGAAAGAAGATGCAACACATGCACTCCTTCCACCTTCCCTATAAATACCCTCCTAATAGTCATTAGGAGGGGAGTTAGATAGTTTTTAGTTAGTTTTCATTTTTTTTCATTTTCTCTAGTTTTTAGTGAGAGAAAGTCTTTCCGATCTGGGCCTGTTTTGGCTTATTCCGATTGAGTTGTTTTGGTGTATTCCGATCTTACTTTCTTTTAGTACTTTTCAACTAAGTTCTTATTTTTAGAAAATTTTCTAAGTGTTAGTTTTTATTAAGTGATCTTGTATTTTTCTTAATCTAGTCTATAAGTTTGCAAGCATTTTCTTTTAACTCATTTTAATATTAATCTTTATTCTTCCATTTTACTCAACGACACTTTAATTACTTGCTATTAGTTAAAATAGATAATCAAAACCAAACCATTCTCTTGATTCACCAAAAGATGATTGAGTCGCACTTAAGACCGGTTTTCAATTCGAAAAGACTTGGGACTACGAATTTTGATACGAGGTGTAAAAACTAAGTATTAAATGGCGCCGCTGCCGGCTCTTTTCGTTACGATTAACGGTTTCTAGTGAGAGACGCATTGAATTTTGGGATCCGTTCTTTGAACGTTATTTTCCTTGCTTTAGAAATTTTCAAAAATCCAAAAAAATATAAAACTCTTCAAAAATACAAAAACATTAAAAAATCATTAAAAGCAATTCTTTTCCAAAAGATTTTGCACCAAAAAGATTATATAGATATTCTTTGTGTATATTTTTCTTCTGCAGGTGTATGCGTACTAGATCTTCGAACTATTCTGAGCCCGAGACTCGTGAAGATTTAGATATGGCTGGTGTTAATAACAACAATAATCACCCACCTCTACCCAATTTGAATAACAACAACAACAACAACAATGTCCTCCTACCTGATTTACGAACAATGGAGGAATTGTGTCAACCCACCATGAACGGACGCGGGGGCCCGATTGCGCCAATGCACGTCACGGCTCAGGAGTTTTCGTTGAAGCATCACATGATCCAGCAAGTGCAAACTAACCCGTTTCGCGGAATTCCGGATGATGATGCCAACAAACACCTCGACAAATTCATTACCATTACCCAAAGCATGAAGTGCTCTGGTGTTTCTATGGATGACCTTCGCCTTCAACTCTTTTCCCACTCGCTTTCTCACCATGCCGAAAAATGGTTTGACCGTCTTCCTAAGAATTCTATTCATACGTGGAATGACATGACTCAACGCTTTTTATCGCGCTACTTTCCCCCATCCATGGTCACTAGCCTTCGTAACCAAATCAGTGGATTCATGCAAGAAAATGATGAATCACTTTTCGATGCTTGGGAACGATACAATGATTTGATCGACCGCTGTCCAAATCACAATATGCTCCCCGTCACTCTCATTGACACCTTCTACAATGGTCTCACTTTTCGTGATCGTGACACGATCAATGCCGCCGCCGGTGGTACCTTTATGAAAAGGAGACCGGAGGAGTGCCGAGAGTTGATCGAAAACATGACTACTCACCACAAGAATTGGGATTCATCCGCATCCTCAAGATCTAATCAGAGAGTCAATGTTTCTTCTACTACTTCCAATCCCGAGATATCCGAACTTTCCCGACAAATCGCACATATACACAAAGATTTCATGTCCATAGCCACAAACAACTTTCAACAAGCTAAAGCCGTTGCTATTTCTTGTGACACATGTGGTGGTCCTCATTCTTACAATGATTGTCCTTCTACCCAAGCCATTTTTTTCTGAAAACGTTAACGCAGCTTACGGCACTTATCCCACGGGAGGCTATCAAGCCCGCCCTCAAGGAGACCGTGGTTTGCTAAGTTATCGTTCCAACAATTATCTTGCTCCTCCCGGTTTCCCTCCTGCAAACCAAAACCAACAACAAAGCTACAACCAATCCCAACCTCGTGCAAACAATCAATATCAATCCCAACGAAACCCATACCCAACTCAAGGAAATTCTCAAGCTTACCAAGCTCCACCTCTCAATCAACCGATGGCAGTGAGTCCAGATGTCGAGACATTCATGAAGACGAATCGGGAGATGGTGACGAATCTTCAGAGTCAAGTCCGCAACTTGAAGGGGGAAATGGCAAAACAATGGAACGATATTCGAGCCGAGCTAAGGAATGACATGGCAAAACACAGCAATGAAATTAATGCAAACATGAGAGACTCTTTTAATAATCAAGCGGTTCACCTTCGTGATATGATTGGTTCGCTCATCTAAGGTAATCAACCCTCTTCTTCGGGTACTCTTCCGAGTAATACCGTTGCGAATCCAAGAGGGGAGATGAAAGCAATCACCACTCGTAGTGGAAAAGGTTATATGGAACCCGAGCTTCCTACACCTCCACCCGTGATTGTGAACAAGGAAAAAGAGCAACTTTCCCCACCTCCTTCACCTTCTATCCCTGTTTCCCCACCACCCGTGGTTGTGAGTGATCCTACTCCCTTAAAGCCTTCTTCTTCATCCAATATACCTTACCCTTCAAGGTTGAGGAAAGAGAAGCAAAAGAGCAAGGATGATATTCAGGTTTCAAACTTTCTAAAAATGTTTAAACAATTGAATTTTAACATCTCCTTTGTCGAGGCTCTCGCTCACATGCCCAAATACGCTAAGATGTTTAAAGATCTTCTAAGTGATAAGGAAAAGCTTCTTGACATTGCTCAGACCCAACTTAATGAGAACTGCTCCGCAGTGCTCTTAAGGAAATTGCCCACCAAACTTGGTTATCCGGGTCGCTTCTTGATTCCTTGCAACTTCCCGGGAGTAGAAAATTGCATGGCCCTAGCCGATCTAGGTGCCAGTATAAACTTAATGCCTTTAAGTGTTTGGAAGCAATTATCTCTCCCCGAGCTAGTCCCCACCAAAATGACTTTGGAATTAGCCAACCGTACGGTTGCTTATCCAGTGGGGGTAGCCGAAGATGTCTTTGTTGGCGTCGACAAATTCACCTTCCCGACGGATTTTGTTGTCGTTGATTACGAGATGGATCCCCGTGTTCCATTAATCGTTGGACGTCCATTCCTGAGGACCGGTCGCACTCTCATTGATGTAGCAGCGGGCGAAATAATCATGAGAGTTGGTGACGATAAAATTGTCTTCAACATGGGTAAGATTTCTAAGCAACCTTATTCATATAAGAGTGTTAATGCTATTGATGTTCTCGATGAGGCTTGTGAAGAACATTTTCATGATGCTTGCAAAAGTACTCTTTCTTCTCTACCCAATGTTGAGACCGTTGCCTCAATTGCTCCAGCATTGACTCCTTTTGGAGAAAGTGACTTGGATGATTTCGAAGCTAGCTTGGGTCCTCTCGATATTAAGTATGATAATTTGTCCACCAATTGGGATGAAGACATTCGTACTATTGAGAGACTTCTCAATGAGGACCCGTTGTCTCCTCCTTCTCCTAAAGAGGTGACTAATGATGATCCATCGTTAGTTTCACCATCTATTGAGGATCCTCCCACTCTCGAGCTTAAGGACCTACCTCCTCATCTTGAGTACGTTTTCCTGGAAGACAACGAGAAATTACCGGTCATCATCGCAAAGGATCTGAAAGAAGACGAAAAAGCCCGACTTGTCGCCGTGTTAAAGAAGCATACAAGAGCTATCGCTTGGAAAATCTCCGACATCCGCGGAATTGACCCTCACTTTTGCACACATAAAATTCTCATGGAGGACGACTTTAACCCCACAATTCAAAGCCAACGAAGGGTGAATCCTAAAATCCATGAAGTCATCAAAAAAGAGGTTATCAAACTTCTTGATGCGGGTATGATTTACCCTATTTCGGATTCACCATGGGTTAGTCCAGTCCATCATGTGCCTAAGAAGGACAGAATCACCGTTGTGCCCAATGCAAACAACGAGTTAATTCCTACCCGTCTTGTTACTGGGTGGAGAGTTTTTATAGACTACCGCAAACTCAATGATGCCACGAGAAAGGATCATTTCCCTCTAACTTTTATGGACCAAATGCTTGAACGTTTAGCGGGTAATGAATATTACTTCTTTCTTGATGGTTTCTCGGGTTATTTCCAAATACCCATCGATCCCCAAGATCAAGAGAAGACAACATTCACTTGTCCCTACAGCCCATTTGCTTACAAAAGGATGCCTTTTGGCCTATGCAATGCTCCTGGGACATTCCAAAGGTGCATGTTGGCTATCTTCCATGACATGGTTGAGCAAACCATGGAAGTCTTCATGGATGATTTCTCGGTCTTCGGGGATTCCTTCTCTTCTTGCCTTGCCAATTTGGAACGTATGCTTAAGCGGTGCGAAGACACTCGCCTTGTTCTGAATTGGGAAAAATGCCATTTTATGGTAAAAGAAGGCATTGTGCTAGGACACAAAATCTCTAAATCCGGTCTAGAAGTCGACCGTGCTAAAGTAGATGTCATAGCCAAATTACCTCCACCTTCAACCGTGAAGGGTGTGAGAAGTTTTCTGGGTCATGCGGGCTTCTATCGTCGATTCATTCAGGATTTCTCTAAAATCGCTCGCCCGATGACCCACCTCTTGGAAAAAGATACTCCTTTTATCTTTTCTAAAGAGTGTATCGAAGCCTTCAATCTTCTTAAGGATAAGCTAACTAAGGCACCGGTCTTGGTTACCCCTAATTGGGAGCTGCCTTTTGAATTGATGTGCGATGCTAGCGACTTTGCTATTGGTGCGGTTTTGGGCCAAAGAGTGAATAAACACTTCCAACCAATCCACTATGCTAGCAAAACAATGACGAGGGCTCAATTGCATTATACGACAACCGAAAAAGAGCTTTTAGCTGTTGTCTATGCTTTTGAGAAATTTCGCCCCTATCTTGTTTTATCTCCCACCATCGTATACACGGACCATTCCGCGTTGAAGTACTTGATGACAAAGCATGATTCTAAGCCAAGACTTCTTCGCTGGGTTTTACTCCTTCAAGAATTCAACATTGAAATTTGTGACAAGAAGGGTGCTGAAAACCTGGCCGCGGATCATCTGAGCAGACTTGAGGATCCATATCAAGGGGATCATCCGAACAAAGAGATCAATGACTCTTTCCCCCTTGAGACCTTAATGTCTATAAATCTCAATCTTGATGGCACCCCGTGGTTTGCGGACATTGCAAACTACTTAGCGGGTGGTATTCTCATCCAAGGGTTAACATCCCAACAAAAGAAGAAGTTCTTGAATGATGTTAAGACTTACTTTTGGGATGACCCTTTTCTATTCAAATAATGTGCTGATCTGATCATTCGTCGATGTGTTGACGGACCGGCAGCTTTTGACATTCTCCAAGCTTGCCACAAAGGACCCACCGGTGGTCACTTTGGTCCCAACTACACCGCTAAGAAAGTGTTTGATTCTGGATTCTACTGGCCCACCATTTATCGTGACGCTCACGAAATGGTTAAGCATTGTGATGCTTGCCAACGCCAAGGCAAGATCACACATAAGGATGAGATGCCTCAAAATTTCATACAGGAATGTGAAATCTTTGATGTATGGGGCATCGACTTTATGGGGCTATTTCCATCCTCCAAAGGGAACAAGTACATCCTCGTCGCCGTCGACTACGTTTCTAAATGGGTTGAAGCCAAGGCTCTCCCTACGAATGATGCGAGGGTGGTTGTGAACTTTTTGAAGCAGCTTTTCGCTCGATTTGGCGTTCCTCTTGCTATTATCAGTGACCGCGGGACTCATTTTTGCAACGATCAATTTGCAAGAGTCATGGCTAAGTATGGTGTTAATCATCGTCTTTCCACCGCTTATCATCCCCAAACCAATGGGCAAGCCGAGATATCCAACCGTGGCTTGAAGAGAATTTTGGAGCGTACTGTGGGAGAGCATCGCGCCGCGTGGGCCGATAAGTTAGATGATGCTCTGTGGGCTTTCCGTACTGCTTACAAGACCACGATCGGTTGTACACCTTATCGTCTTGTGTACGGGAAAGCCTGCCACCTCCCAATCGAGTTGGAACATAAGGCGCACTGGGCCTTGAAGTGGGCTAACTTCGACATCAACAAAGCCGGTGATCATCGCAAGATTCAACTCAACGAACTAAATGAACTGAGAAATGAAGCTTATGAGAACTCGCTGATCTACAAGGAGAAGACCAAGATCATTCATGACGCAAAAATCAAGGACCGAGAGTTCCACGTTGGTGATCAAGTCTTACTTTTCAACTCTCGGTTGAAGATCTTCTCTGGCAAGTTGAAGAGCCGCTGGTCTGGTCCATTAACCGTCGCCAAAGTCTTTCCTTATGGGACCAATGAGCTTTCTCAGCCGAATGGGCCCAATTTCAAGGTGAATGGCCAGCGTCTGAAGCTGTACTTTGGTGAGGAAATCTCTCATGAGATGATTCCATCCCTCACCACGTTCCCCATGAACTAAATATTGGGTCGAGTCAGGCTCGTGACTCGGTGAACAAAAACAAGCGCTTCTCGGGAGGCAACCCGTGATCTATCCTTTACTGCTTTCATAATAAGTGTAGGGGGAGCCCCGTATGTGTTTGTTGTCTTGTTTCTTGTGCTGTGCAGGGATTAAAGCTTCAAAGATTCACCTTGATGACTTTTGACGAACCGTGATACCGTGTCCCCATCTTCCCGGTTCTATCCTAAACTCTTGTGATTCAATATTTCATATTTTATATATGTTCACATTGAATTCACTTTAGTTGTCCTTTCCTTAGCAAGATTTAAACAAAGTGCACAATGTCCTAAGTGTAGGGGAGTTTAATCCCACATGCTTAAACATTGAGGACAATGTTTATCTCAAGTGTAGGGGGGACTTCTATCGAAGTAAGTGGTCTTTTCCATGAATTTTCCCTCATTTTAACCGGAAAATTTGATTTTTCGACATTTTCAAATTTTTAATCTATTTTGGCCTAGTTGTATAGTTGTATTTGCCTTTGTTATGTTTTGTTTCTTTCCATTGCTAGAATAGTTTTTCAATAAAGTGGTTTTAAATTTTTCTTAGTCGTGAACATTTTGACTCAACCCGAGTTTGCTTACCTAAGTTTACTCTAGCTAGTATCCTTAACGTGTTTAAGTCAAGTTTTGCTAGGCTTTTATATAGGGAGCTATAAAACGCGAAAGTCTTAACTCTCACGGGTTAAGAACAAGAACTTTTCGCAAGTTCCTATAATTGATCCTAGAGAGTTGTTTATCAAGGGAACTTTAAAATGCACTTTCTAAACTTGAAAAAGTCTAAGAATTTGCAAGATCCTATAGGCGACTCGAAAACCCAAAACTTTGATTTAATAGGCTAAGCATCCACGAGTCTCATTCCTTGAGATTTTAAATTGTAGAGAACGAGAGATGATAGAGTCAATTATAAGTTCGGTATTCTTTCGTGAATTTATGTGAGTTAATTATAAGCCTATTCTCCCTCCGCTTGTTAATAAATGTATCTGCAATAAATAAGGTTGTACGATTTAAAAGGTTACTTAGCTTCTAGCCCCAGATCGTTTAAAAGTTGCTCGGTACGGATTAGAGTTCATAGCCAAGGCATAACTTATTGAAGCGGGATGCGAAGATTGGCGAGTCCGAAAAGGCCCTAACAAGGCATGAGGGCTACATTTTGTTGCTAAAGATCCAAAAGTGATGTGAAGAATCATTTATCGAAAATCAATATGAAGGATCGAGACACATGACGAAAAGCAAGAACTCCCCAAAAGTCATGGAGAAGTCTATCCAAAAAGACCCTAAAAAGGTATGAGGATAAATAGATCCAAGTCCTAAAAGGAGGCGGATCGTTGTATATCAAAGTCCAAAATAAAGATTGGAGAAAAATGAAGAAGTCGTGGTCCAAAGATGAAGAATCTCTCAAAACTTCAAGTGAAGAAATTCCTATTATGAAGAGAAGACCATTATTTCAAGATCGTCTCTCAAAGATTCGAAGTATGAAGTCGCTGCCAAATATCGGTCCGAGAAAGGTCTCAAATCGTGAAGCGAGTTATGCCAAGATATGAACTTTATGAGGTCCCGAGAAGCAGTTTTAAAAGATTTGGTCCTTTAGCTAACTATTGATTAAATCGTTCACTTTATTTTCGGACTAAATAACTATCGAAATAAGTCAAACAATGCATCCTCGTGATCATTCAAGACAAAAATAAAATATAAGAGATACACCTAGGAATAAGGGAGTCTAAGTGAGTAATTGGCCCACATGAGTTCGTGATAGTCTGCTAACTTATAATAACAATTATCTCGTTTTTAAGCTTGGTATGGGGAACGTGAAACTTGAGGATGATAAACGTTCATGGCTGCCAAAACCAATGTAAGTTTTTAATTTCTTTACTCGTTCTATCTTTTTATGTTTAGTATTTAATAAAGGCCAAGGTGGGTTATTTATGATGGAAAATGTAAACCGTGCTTTAAAATTAATGCATTGCATGAGGGCATTGCAATGGTCAAGTGTAGGGGATTTAATAAGTGTGAAAACACTTATCCTTTTACCACTTATTTCCAATAATAACAAGACCAAAACGTGTGATTATTGTCGTAAAAGTCGGAATTATGCGTGGTTTGTGTTTTTATTGTGTTTTAGGACCAAAATATGAAAAAGGAAGAAAACACGGGCTTTCATGGGCTTTTATCAAAGAAAACGGGAAAAGACAAAGTCAAAAGATCAAGAGTGCAAAAAGAACGGAAGTCCAAGGCCTATTCTGAAGATTTATCGAAGAAAAAGTCTAAAGAAGGAAGTTTAACGAAGTCGAAGAACTTAAGTCTAATAGAAGAAGAAAATTAAAAGACAAGTTCAAATCCCGAGACGACAAAGACAAAGAATTAAAGTCGAGTCGAGAAAACGTGAAGAAAGCAAGAAAGAAGATGCAACACATGCACTCCTTCCACCTTCCCTATAAATACCCTCCTAATAGTCATTAGGAGGGGAATTAGATAGTTTTTAGTTAGTTTTCATTTTTTTTTCATTTTCTCTAGTTTTTAGAGAGAGAAAGTCTTAAACTTTCTCTCACTAAGTTTCATCTTCTCTCTTAATCTTTCAAGATTAAATACTTTGTATTGCTTATTTTCATTAATCAAGTTTCATTTTAAGCTTTTAATCCTTAATCTCATTCTACTTTTCTTTGATTTTAGATTGATTTTGGTGCGATTATCATATGATCTGTGTTGTTCTAAATGATTTCGTGCTTAAAAAGTTAATCTTTTGATCATTTAATAAGTTTTCATTCGATTAAGCTTTGAGACTTTTGTGCTTATTGGCTTATTTTTATGATTAGCTTATTTACTTATAAAAGTTTTCCTTAAAAAGTTCATGTTTTTATTGTTTGATTGAAAAAGTTGTTTAATTTCGAGTTAGATAAGTTGATAAGTGCTTATTTGAACCGTGTAGACTTTGATTAGTTTTAGTTTGGTGAAAAGCTTATCAATATAGCTTTTTCATTAGCTTTAACCGAATTCCACAAATTTAGGAAAGGGTACAATTCCCTTTTCCGATTGCAGCCACACGTATTCCGATCAACACCCCCTTATTCCGATCGAGTGATCGGATAAGGGTTTCTGAATTATTCCGAGCAGCCTCCATCATTCCGATCGTAATGATCGGATTAGGTCATTGAGATTCCGATTTGACCAGTTAGTTTGTACATTCCGATTGGGATTTTTCCTTACATTCCGATCAATACCTATCCCTGTTATTCCGATTGGAGTGTTTGAATATTCCAACGGTGAGTCTTCGGTGTATTCCGATTGGGTTGTCTTTAGTTTTTCCGATTGGGACCTTTGTTTGCCAATATTCCGACAGCTTCTCTTCCCATATTCCGACCACCAGATCGGAATACATTCCAATCTGGGCCTGTTTTGGCTTATTCCGATTGAGTTGTTTTGGTGTATTCCGATCTTACTTTCTTTTAGTACTTTTCAACTAAGTTCTTATTTTTAGAAAATTTTCTAAGTGTTAGTTTTTATTAAGTGATCTTGTATTTTTCTTAATCTAGTCTATAAGTTTGCAAGCATTTTCTTTTAACTCATTTTAATATTAATCTTTATTCTTCCATTTTACTCAACGACACTTTAATTACTTGCTATTAGTTAAAATAGATAATCAAAACCAAACCATTCTCTTGATTCACCAAAAGACGATTGAGTCGCACTTAAGACCGGTTTTCAATTCGAAAAGACTTGGGACTACGAATTTTGATACGAGGTGTAAAAACTAAGTATTAGGGACAAGTGAATGTGGTCTTCTCTTGGTCTTTGGGATCGATGGGAATTTGAAAATACCCGGAGAAACCGTCTAAGAAGCAGTAATAGTCATTACCCGTAAGACGCTCAAGCATTTGATCCATGAAAGGAAGAGGAAAGTGGTCTTTTCTCGTGGCATCATTGAGCTTGCGATAGTCGATGCAAACTCTCCACCCAGTAACGAGACGAGTGGGAATCAACTCGTTGTGTTCATTGGGAACAACGGTTATTCCGCCCTTTTTGGGCACACAATGGACGGGACTTACCCACGGCGAATCCGAAATAGGGTAAATCAAGCCGACATCAAGAAGTTTGATAACCTCTTGTTTCATGACATCATGGATGCGAGGATTAACCCTTCTTTGGCTCTGGATTGCGGGTTTAAAGACATCTTCCATGAGAATCTTGTGAGTACAAAAGTTCAGATCAATCCGCGGATATCGGAAATTTTCCAAGCAATTGCCTTCTTATGATCTTTAAGCACGGCGATGAGGCGAGATTTCTCTTCTCCGTTCAAGTCCTTAGCAATGATGACGGGCGACTTCTTCTTATCTTCAAGGAACATGTACTTGAGATAGGGCGGCAACTCCTTAAGTTCTAAATCCGGAGGATTTTCGATGGGAGGCATATTCAAAGTCGGTGCATCGATAGCAATATCCTTGGGAGATGGTGGAGAAATATTATCTTCTTTAAGAAGGTTCTCAATGAGGCGAAGATCTTCATCGCAATCGGTGGGAGAATCGTCATGTTCTAACTTCACATCTCCCATGGTGGCTTCCAAATCTTTCCAAAGGAAATCACTTTCTCCAAATAGAGATAGTGATGAATCAATAGAGGAAACGGTCTCAACATTGGGAAGAGAGGTAGGAATACTTTTACAAGCATCTTTGAAGTGTTCTTCACAAGCCTCATTAAGAACGTCAATACAATTAACACTCTCGTATGAATAAGGCTGTTTAGAAAGCTTTCCCATGTTGAAAACGATTTTATCGTCACCCACTCTCATGATAAGCTCACCGGCTTCAACGTCGATGAGAGTGCGACCGGTCCTCAAGAATGGACGACCAACAATTAATGGCACACGAGGGTCCATATCGTAGTCGATGACAACGAAATCGGCAGGAAAAGTGAATTTGTCGACTCCTACAAAAACGTCTTCGGCTATCCCCACTGGATAAGCAACCGTACGGTTAGCTAATTCCAAAGTCATTTTGGTGGGGACGAGCTCGGGGAGAGATAATTGCTTCCAAACGCTTAGAGGCATTAAATTAATACTGGCACCTAGATCGGCTAGGGCCATGCAATTCTCTACTCCCGGGAATTTACAAGGGATTAAGAAACGACCCGGATCACCAAGCTTGGTTGGCAATTTCCTTAAGAGCACTGCAGAGCAATTCTCATTAAGTTGGGTGTTAGCAATATCAAGAAGCTTCTCCTTGTCGCTAAGAAGATCTTTGAACATTTTCGCGTACTTAGGCATGTGAGCGAGAGCCTCAGCGAAGGAGATGTTAAAATTCAATTGTTTAAACATTTTAAGAAAGTTCGAAACTTGAATATCATCCTTGCTTTTGAGCTTCTCTTTCCTCAACCTTGAGGGATAAGGTATATCGGAAGAAGAGGAAGTCTTTGGGATCGAAGGATCACTCACATCCTTGGGTGGAGGAGGGGTAGAAGTAACAGGTGGAGGATTTGGGGAAATAGAAGGTTGAGGAATAGGAGCAGGTGACTCGTTTTCCTTAGTCATAATCACCGGTGGAGGTATAGGAAGCTCGGGTTCCTTGGTACCTTTGCCACTGCGAGCGGTGATTGCTTTCATCTCCCATCTTGGATTCGCAACGGTGTTACTCGGAAGAGTACCCGAAGAAGAGGGTTGATTACCTTAGAAGAAACCAGCCATCATGTTCCTTAAGTCATTCGTTTGACTTGCCAAAGTGTTTCCCATATCAGCTCGCAGATCGTTCCCTTGTTTCACCATGTCTGCTTTCAGGTTGAGCACTTTCCGCTGGAGATTGTCCACGATCACATCATTAGTCCTCATGTAGGTTCCAATATCTTGGTGTAATGCGGTGGGTTGGTTGGGAGGAGCATTGTAGGCGGGTGGTTGATAAGCAGGTTGTTGGTAAACTTGGTTGTTTCTTTGAGGTGGATATGGTTGTTTGTGAGGTGGTTGGTATGGTGCACGAGGTTGTTGTTGAGGAGGGCGATTGAGGTTTTGTTGTTGGTTTGGATTGTTAGGAGGAAAACCGGGTGGAGAAAGAAAGTTGTTTGAGCGATAGCTAAGCAAGTTGCGGTCTCCTTGAGGACGAGCTTGATAAGCGGCCGGAGGATAGGTACAGTATGCTGCATTCACATTCTCAGAAGGGTAGTCTTGGGTGGCGGTACAAGTGGTGTAAGAGTGAGGACCCCCGCATATTTCACATGGTTGGCTAACAGCATTGACTTGAGCGTCTTGAGAGTTTTTAGCATTGATGTTGTTGGTGTTGTTAGCGGTGTGGGTAACAAGCGATTCAAGAAGCGTAGTAATTTTATCAAGTCGCTTGTCGCTGTCACTAGTACTAGCACTAGCGGCATTGGTCCGCACACTCTTGGTTTGCACACGAGACTTATTCTCAATAATATCCAAGCGGCATTGGAAGTCTTAACCAAAATATTACCCCCCGAGGCACTGTTTAGTGAATCTTGGTCATTCATGCTTAAACCATTATAAAAAGTATTAATTTGGTGCACTTTGGTAAAACCATGTTGTGGGCACTTTCTTAAAAGATCTTTGAAACGGTCCCAAGATTCATCGTACTTTTGTTCAAAATTAATGATTTCATTCCGCAAAGCGGTAGTACGAGAGGGTGGAAAAAAGTAGTTTATAAACTTGGTCTCCAAATCCGTCCACGTCAGAATACTTTGTGGCGGTTCCTTTGCAAGCCAATGTCGGGCTTGTCCCTCTAAGGAGAAAGGAAAAAGTTGTAAACGGATTACCTCTTGTGGAACACCATTGAATTTGACCGTATTCGTGAGTTGCAAGAATCTCTTGATGTGGTCATGAGGATCATCAATGGTACGCTCCAAGAATGGTTGAGCAGAGACCATCTGGATAAAGCCGGATTTGAGCTCAAAATTGTTGGCTGCAATCGCGAGTATGACAATTGGATCATTGTTTCCCTCCACATGTGCTTGTAACAGTTCAATCATAGGGCGATTGTCCGGTAGAGGTTCATTGTTGTTGTTGTTATTGTTGTTGAGAGGTGGATTGTTACTGTTGTTATTGTTTTGAGGTGGTTATTGTTGTTGTTTTGTACACCGGCCATGTCTAAGTCTTCGAGAGGCTCGGGCTCTTGATAAGACGTTGATCGTGTACGCATGCACCTGCAAAAGAACTAACAAAGCAAACAAGAAATATTTTTGGTTTTTATGGTTGTTAATTTATTTATTTATTTATTTTTTTTTTTGTATTTTTGAAAATTTTATATTTTTTAGGATTTTTGAAAGTAACGTTCACGACGAACGGATCCCAAAATCCAAGTTCTCACAAAAAACTGTTGATCTTAACGAGAAGAGCCGGCAGCGGCGCCATTTGATACACTGGTTTTCATTGGGTTCAGATTAAATTCTCGGAATCTTCTCGAATTGATCACAGCTCAAAGTGGAATGATTGTTCTTGGTGACAAATAGGGGGTTTGGTTTTCTATTCTACTAAAAAGGTAAATGAATGAAGTAAATAAAGATTTAAACCAAAAAAAAGTTAATGAAATCAAACTTGAATTTAAATTAAACAATTAAATGATTAAACAGTAAAATAATCTTACTGAAGAAATGCTCTATTCGGAATAATGATCATGCGGAATAAATGGTGCTATTCGGAATAAAAGGCCATCCAGAATAATATGCTACTCGGAATAATTAAGCTATCCGGAATTAATGGCTACTCGGAATATTTAAGCTATTCGGAATGAAAGGCTACTCGGAATATTTTGCTACTCGGAATAAAAGTCCTACTCGGAATATAAGGCTACTCGGAATATATTGTTATCCGGAATATTTTACTACTCGGAATATATGGCTACCCGGAATAAAAGTCCTACTCGGAATGACTTTCTACTCGGAATAAATATGTTACTCGGAATATGGGCTATCCGGAATAATAAATATTCCGGATGGAGAAACTCTATGCGGAATAATTTGATACACTGGTTTTCATTGGGTTCAGATTAAATTCTCGGAATCTTCTCGAATTGATCACAGCTCAAAGTGGAATGATTGTTCTTGGTGACAAATAGGGGGTTTGGTTTTCTATTCTACTAAAAAGGTAAATGAATGAAGTAAATAAATATTTAAACAAAAAAAACAGTTAATGAAATCAAACTTGAATTTAAATTAAACAATTAAATGATTAAACAGTAAAATAACCTTACTGAAGAAATGCTCTATTCGGAATAATGATCATGCGGAATAAATGGTGCTATTCGGAATAAAAGGCCATCCGGAATAATATGCTACTCGGAATAATTAAGCTATCCGGAATAAATGGCTACTCGGAATATTTAAGCTATTCGGAATGAAAGGCTACTCGGAATATTTTGCTACTCGGAATAAAAGGCTACCCGGAATAAAAGTTCTACTCGGAATATAAGGCTACTCGGAATATATTGTTATCCGGAATATTTTACTACTCGGAATATATGGCTACCCGGAATAAAAGTCCTACTCGGAATGACTTGCTACTCGGAATAAATATGTTACTCGGAATATGGGCTATCCGGAATAATAAATATTCCGGATGGAGAAACTCTATGCGGAATAAAAAGGCTATTCGGAATGACTGAGCTACTCGGAATAAGTGGCAATCCGGAATAACTGGGCTACTCGGAATATTTGGCTATCCGGAATAACTGGGGAATGAAGAACAGTGAACAGAAACAAGAACAGGGGAAGACGATTTATAACCAAATCGAGCCAAATAAACAAAAAGGTTTAAACCAAACTAACCAATAATCATCTACTAACCATAAGCATCAAATCCCAACCATAAAAACACAAAACCCACTAACTTTTGAAGATCAAAATCAACCAAAAAAGAACTTTAAAACTTTGTATCAAAGAACAAGATGAAATGGAAAGATTATATTGATGATTGAGGTTTAATCAATCAAAGGAAAAAGATTAAACTACAAGATTGGTAAAAAACAAGAATGTAAATCACCAAACACCCTAATGGTGTTGGTGATGCCTACGAACAAAAAGGAAAGAGAAGGGAAAAACTAAAACTCCTCAAAAGTGTGAAGGGAATCCCTTTATATAGTCCTAGTGGTTGGTTGGTGAGTGGGCTTTCTTCTCTCTTTTCGTCTTCTCGTCTTTTCAGTAAAGTTGACGTTTTCGATTCTGATTCGGGATTTGTCGACGATTAAATTCAACTCGTCTTTTAATTTCTTCGTTTAATAGACTTGAGTTCTTTCGACATGTGTAAATATCCCATCTTTGGTCCTTTTCTTCGATAAATCTTCAAATAGGCCCATTGACTTCAAATCTTTTGCATCTCTTGGACAATAGACTTCGTCTTGAGTCTTTTTCTTCGATAAAACCCGTGCAGTCCCATGTTTTCTTCAATATTCATCCGGTTGGCTCTGAAAACACAATAAACACAAAAAGCACGCATAATTCCAAACAAATGATATTAAACACGCGTTATGGCCTCGTTTTAGCAAGAAATAAGTGGTAAAAGGATGGGTGTTTTCACACATATCACTAATTAAAGCCCAAAAATCAATTTAATTAACAAAAAGCCCAAAATGAGACTTTTTCAATTTTAAACCTCTAAAATGACTTAACTTAATTTAAAACTATTTTTGAAAATTTTAAAACTATTAAAAACTTTTTTAAAACAATTAAAAACTCTTAAAACGTAAAATAATTATAAAAATTAATCTAATGACAATAAAAATATTCTAAAAATTGTAAAATTCCTAACTTAATGTATTTAACCTAAGAAAAATATAAAAACTTGAAAAATTCTAAATTTTAATTTTTAATAATAAAATAATAATAAATTAATATTAAAAATCCAAAATTTATAAAAAATTCTAAAAAGTTGCAAACTAGCTTATTTTAACCTAATAAACACAGAAATGAAGTTGAAATTACCTAAATACCCCTAATGGGCCTAGAATGGGCCAAAAGTCCAAACAGTTAGCTTAATGGGCTTAATAAGGCCCAATAAGAAAAATGTTGTCCAAATAAGCCCAAAAACTCGTATCTGACTCAAAATTTGATTTTAAAGACAAAACTCTGAAGGCCCAAAAGCTGAAAATGAGTATAAGCTAGCTTATTTCAAAACAGCTTATTCTTAATGGGCTTTTTGCCCATTAAGCTATAAGCTGATGCCATAAGCTCAAACTAGACACACAAGCTTCTTTTGAGTTACTTAAGATTTATATAAAAAGAAATTTGAAATAAGCACAAGGAATAAGCCTAAAAAAGCAATAAGCTATCTTCACAAAACGACAAAATAGTCGTTTTCGAGTTCTAGGCCACCCCAAGAGCTGATTCAAGTTTCAAAAGCTTTTAAATGACTTAACTAAGCTTAATCAACAAAAAGTTTTCAAATAAGTCTACTCAATAAGCTAGAATAAGCAAATAAGCATTTAATTAAAATTCAACTTTATGAGTTTTCTAGCAAAAAGTCAAAGTCAAGGTCTGATAAGCTCCACTTCAAACAAATGGGTCAAATGAGGAAGATTGATCACAAAAAGTAAGTTGTTGCAGGTCTGGATAAGCCAATATGGCTTATTAATAAGCTAACTAAAAATTAACACTAGCAGGGGCTAGTTTTGGTGTTTGAGCAGTGGAAACTTTTTCCACTGCTTGACTTGTTTGACTATTTGTCTTTAGTGACTTTTTGTGGATTCAAGTTTCACAAAGGCACCCAAATGATTAGTTAATCATAAGGAGTCAATAGCAATCACAAAAACACAATCACAATCAGCCAATTTGTACAGTTAATTCAAAACATCACCAGATCTAGCCCAGACATGAACAAATAAGCAGTTATGGTTCAATAAGCACTTTTAGCACAATTCAGCCAACCAAACTTCACCAAATGCACACACAAGCTATAATAAACTCAAATGAACAAGTCTAAACAAGTTTCATGCACTGATTCAAAGTCTAGATCAAGATTCAAGCACAATAAGGTTACTGATGAACACTAACACAAGCAGATTTTTACTTTGCTGATGTACTTGACCAACAAGCCAAATTCAAACACTCAAATCTTGTTAACAGGTTATATTAACCATGTTTAAACACTTTTTAGTCATAAGCATGCATACACTCTAGGTGTTCCCAAAGTCTTAGGTCAAAATCAGTCAAAACAAGCAAATTATAGCACAATCTTTGATTCAAGGTTTTAAACCTGAAAACTTGCAGCAAATAGCACACAAATAAGTATTTTGCAGATACAAAGCACAAACACAAACTTCCAACAACACAATATCAACTTATGATCTAAAACAGGTAATCCCAAACACCCGTTTAAATTTTCAAATCAAAAGTGTATTCCAAGGTTACCTAAGCCTAAATCAACACAATAACAGATGTAATATGCAGATTTAAGCAAGATTAAGCCACAAATTTCACAAGAACATAAGCAACACACAAATATCACAAATATCCAAATTTTTATCAGATTTTGAGATTAAGGGTGCAAACCTCATGGATGTACATCCACACCCACGAATTTTGAGCTTATCTGCTAGCAAGAACAAGCACAAGCTTCCACAATAAAGCCTGCTAAGATAAAACAAAGTTAGAAGCACAAGTTATCAAAACAGAAAAGTGAAAATCCTTGATTAATGCAACCTTAGTTACCCACACTTGATTATCCCCAAGTTATAAGCTTCACAACACCTTTATATCACAATATCAGGATGCTATGATCAGCTTTATAGCTCAAGAATTCCAAGGTTTGAACAAGACTTAGCAAAATATCAAGATTATAGGAAAATATGCAAACTTTTGCACACTTCTTTGAAAACAGGTTTTAAGATTAAAGATTAGTAAACAAAGAACAATAACAAGCAGATATAATGATTGGCACTTGAGCTTTCTTCCCAATTTCAAACATATTTCATTAAACTGAATATATGATTTATAAAAAAGTGAACAAGGAAAATTCAAGAGCAAAATAAAATGAAATGAGTCCTATGCCTTTTATAGGCTTACAATAATGTCTAAGAAAGCTAAAAACGTAACCCTAATTGCTGGTGAAGTTCCAGTTATGCCCTTGAGGGTTTTGGAACTCTTGAGAATCATGTGACTAGTTCTTGTTTTGTTATGGAGCTGGCAAGGTGAAATTGCATCCAAGGGTCCAAAATAAGCATAAGGAGTAAGCTGGAATATGGTGTGTTGATCTCCTGGAAACTTTTGGCTTTTTGCTCAAAGGTGAAAAAGCAGGGGAATCTTGTGAGCTGGGTGGTGATGTGGCAAGCTGTTTGAAAGTTGGGTTATTATTAAGGATACCTTAATCATAAATCTGGAGCAAATTGGGGCTTAATTATAAGTAAATAACAAAACCCCAAATCTTGTTCTTGGTGAATAGTTGAGGTGTTTGATCTGGTTTTGTGTTTAAAAGTGGTGTTTAGCGCCACTTAATTAACTAATCAGAGTTAGTTATAAGTGGGAAGTGAGGTGGCGCCAGGGTGAGTTCCGATTGGTTATTAAGGGTGAGTGGGACACGTGTAAGGGGAGGGTTGGTTTATGTAACTTGTGATGTCTACCAGAAATAACCCCCTATCTTTCAAACTCCTTTCACTTTGTAAATAACAGTCCAAAATACGATTTCCTTTGTTATGGAAGTTTTGGTTTTCACATTTTTGCCCCAAATACTTTTCTAAAGTATTTTCAAGGGTATTTCTTGCCAATACTTGATTCTTGAAGGGCTGATTTGGCATTTTCTTCATTGATAATGGTCTTGACTTGTTTGTTTGACTTCTTGGAGGACTGAATTTGCCAAGTCATGATTTATGAGGGATCATTTTTGCCATTTCTTCAAAGTCAAGGGTCCTTTTGGTAATTTTGACATTTTTAAAGGACCAAACTTGTAATTTCTTGTAACTTGAAGTCCTTCATGGTATGTTTGACTTTGAGGAGGACTAATATTGACAATTTAGTTTTGTTGAGGGACTAAAATTGCCAATTCTTCAAAGTAGAGGGCCCTTTTTGTAATATTGACAAACTTTAGGGACCAATCTTGTAATTATGAGGATACAAGGGTATAAAGTGTCAATTATTCCATATTGGAGGACCCTTCTTGCATAATCTTCAAATCTTCAAGGGTTTTCTTGGAAAATTCTTCATTAGGGCTTGGTTCAATGTGTGGCTTCGTTTCCCGTGTTCGTTTTTGTATGATTCTTGTGATCTTTTGTCATTATCTCAATATCCGTACCTAAAATACACAAGAAACAAACACAAGCATATATTTGGCCATTTTATGATATTTTATGTATTTAAAGCCCTTTTTGGACGATGAGACTATGTATAAAAGCAGTCTCATCACTCCCCCATCCTAAACCATTGTCGTGCCCTCACGCAATGCTAGAATAAAGTATCGTAGCACCTCCAAAATTCATTTTTATTCACATTTATTGAATGATAAACTAGCTACACTACTTCTATTACTACTACTTGCGTTTTAGACATAATGTATGGTTTTCATCGCAAAATGGGACGTTTAGGTTCATAGAACAAGAACACGTGAATGCTTCGTTAGAAATAATTTCATCGTCCTCGATTTTTACCCTAATTCCATGCCAAGCGTGCAACGAGATCATTATCATTATAAGTTAGTAATGCTAACACTACTCATATGCCCTAATCACGTACTTATCCTCCCATTTTCCTAAGTTGTATCTCTTATATTTTATTTTGTCTTGAATGTTTCACGAGGATACATTATTTGACTTATGCGATGATAGAGATTTAGGTCTAAAGATAGAGTCCTAACGGTGTAACCAAGACCATCAAATTAATAACCCCTCCTAATAGACAACGATGTCAAAAAATTAAGTCAACAAGAAGGATCGATAAACACGGTTTTATAACGGTTTTGAACATGAGACTTTTTACCAAGACTTTTATACGCCCCCTAACGGAAGGGCCTTATTATCATAGGTTTACCTCCATCTTTTATTCAACTTCGCCATGAAGCTTTTATTATGAATTCGGTCTTGCCTTGCCTTTTATTATCCACCTCATCAGTGGTTTTATTAGCCAAAGACGTATATCCTCACGCAAAGACGAATTTTGGATCTTTAAAGCTTCAAAGATTAAGGCTTGATTCACTTTCAATTTTGCATAGATTTTTCGGCCTTGTGAGCTTCAAATTGTTTGCTTGATTTAGGTGAGCACTTGAAATCTTATTATTGGGTGAAGCTTTCGATTATTCGGGTGCCAATACTTCAAAACCGTGACGCTCGCGATACCTTAATGTCTTCCCAATTTAATTACACGGAAGCTACTAGAAAAGACTAGAAACCCAACAATCAAGACTAAACCGCTAAGTCAATATTTATTAAGCAAAAAATATTTACAAGCGAAGGGAGAATAAGCAAACAACGAGAACACATGAGTTTTTGAAAGAATACGAGTACTCTACATTTAGCATAGTAACTTATAATTAACTCTATCATTTCTCGTCCTCATTTAAGAGACTTAGCCTTATGTGAAGTTAAGGAATCAAAGCTAAGTGCTCAACACGCACGGTCGAGTCAAAAATTACTCTTATTCTCGCCATCGGAAAACCTACATTCGTGTCTTCAAACACTTATAAAACATGAGAAATTTTTTAAAATTTGGCTATTTTTACTCTTATTTTGCAACAAAACGATAAACAAAAAGATAAACTTTGGAAAGCGTGAAGGTTTGGCAAGGCAAGTATCTATTCACCCCCATACTAAAGTTAAACATTGTCCTCAATGTTTCGAGTCTGGGGGTGCAAACACCTCCATACTAGAGACGTAGTCGAATGCCTAACCTAGCATGGAAAGGGTGTAACCGTTAAATTTAAAGCCGTTTATGAAGTGTGCTATAAACCTAAGGTTAGAACATCAAAGGATATATCATGGATATTGAGAAAGTCTTCAAAGCAAACGATCGAGTGCTCCCAAAAAACGAACACGAGAGGCTCCAATCGTGAAGATCATGATCATCTAAAAACCACAATTCACAAACAACCACGGAACAAAGGTTGGAAGGGCATAAATTCCCATACGTTACTACATTAGAAAGAAATAATATGTACATAGGATAAGCATGGGAATCCCCCACGAGGCACCTCGTTTTTGATTACCGAGTCATGAGCTCGACTCGATCCCCTCAATACTAATTATCATTGGGGAAAGGGATTTGGCCGAGGTAGTTCAAGGATGGAACTTCCCCGCCAAAGTAGTGCTTCAACCTATGTCCATTCACCTTAAAATTGGGGCCATCATTTTGAGCTAGCTCGATGGTCCCATATGGAAAAACTTGAGTCACGGTGAATGGACCGGACCAACGGGATTTCAACTTACCGGAAAAGATTTTCAAACGAGAATTAAAAATCAAAACTTGATCCCCAATATTAAAACCCCAGTTTTTAATTTTTGAATCATACAACTTTTCAGTCTTTCTTTATAAATCAGTGAATTTTCATAAGCAATATCCCTTAATTCATCCAATTCATTTAATTGCATTTTCCGGTATTTTCCCGTGGTCTCCATGTCATCATTACAATGCTTTAGGGCCCAATAAGCCTTGTGTTCGAGTTCAATTGGCAAGTGACAATTCTTCCCATACACTAGCTTATAAGGAGTGCACCCGATAGGCGTCTTATGAGCGGTCCTAAAGGCCCATAAAGCATCGTCCAACTTATCCGACCAAGATTGTCGGTTTTCCCTAATGGATCTCTCCAAGATCCTCTTCAACGCTCGGTTTGAAACCTCGACTTTCCCACTCGTTTGTGGGTGATAAGCCGTAGAAAGCCGATGTGTAACCCCATATTTCCTTAGGACCCTTTCGAATTGGTCATTACAAAAATGGGTTCCACGATCGCTTATGATCGCACGAGGGGTTCCAAACCGAGAAAACAAGCTTTTCAAAAACTTGACTACCACACGAGCATCATTGGTGGGTAAAGCCTTAGCTTCCACCCACTTAGATAGGTAGTCAACGACGACAAGGATGTACTTATTACCACGAGATAATGGGAACGAACCATAAAGTTAATGCCCCAAACGTCAAAGATCTCACACACTTGGATGATATTTTGTGGCATTTCATCTTTTTGTGAGGCTTTTCCTTGTCGTTGGCATGAGTCATACGACTTCACAAGCTCATGTGCATCTCGGTAAATAGTAGGCCAAAAGAAACCGACATCAAACACCTTCTTAGCCGTGAGATTAGCACCGTGGTGACCACCCGTGGGTCCCTCGTGACAAGCTATAAGGATGTTAGAAGCTTCGGTTCCAAAGACACAACGTCGAATAATTTGATCCGCACAAGTTCGAAACAAGTAAGGGTCGTTCCAAAAATAGAACTTGACGTCACGAAATAATTTTCGTTTTTCTTGAGTCGTCATACCCTTGATGATGAAGTTGCCCGCATGGTAATTTGTGATGTCCGCAAACCATGGGGTGGAAGAATCAAGCTTAGAATTCACTACACCAAGTGTCTCGAGCGGAAATGTTTCGGTGATTTCCTTGGGCTCGTAAACACTTTGGTGAGGATCTTCCAAACGAGAAAGATGATCAGCCGCTAGATTCTCGGCTCCTTTTTTGTCAACAATTTTATGATCAAATTCTTGAAGGAGGAGAATCCAATGAAGTAATCTTGGCTTTTCATCTTGTTTAGCCATAAGATACTTGATAGCCGAATGATCCGTATACACTATGCATTTCGTCAAGACGAGATAAGGTCGGAATTTCTCAAATGCATACACCACGGCAAGGAACTCCTTCTCCGTTGTAGTGTATTTTAGTTGAGCCTCGGTCATCGTCTTGCTAGCATAGTTAATAGGAAATAAGTGTTTTTCATGACGTTGCCCCAATACGGCCCCAATAGCGTAGTCACTAGCATCACACATGAGCTCAAAAGGGAGGTTCCAATTGGGAACAACAAGAATGGGAGCTTCGGTAAGTTTCCTCTTAAGGATTTCAAAGGCTCGTACACAATCTTTGTCAAAGACAAAACGTGCATCTTTTACAAGGATATGTGTAATGGATCGAGAGATCTTTGAAAAATCCTTGATGAATCGACGATAAAAGCCCGCGTGGCCAAGGAAACTCCTAACTCCCTTAACGGTTTTGGGATGAGGTAATTTGGCGATGACGTCTACCTTAGCTTGATCTACCTCAATCCCCGCTTTCGAAACCTTGTGCCCTAAGACGATTCCACTTTTAACCATAAAATGACATTTCTCCCAATTAAGCACAAGGTTGGTTTCCTCACAACGCTTCAACATTCTCTCAAGATTCGACAAACACGAAGTGAACGAACTACCAAACACGGAAAAGTCATCCATGAAGACTTCCATCGTCTTCTTGATCATATCATGAAAAATAGCCATCATGCACCTTTGAAAGGTTCTCGGTGCATTGCAAAGTCCGAATGGCATTCTACGATAGGCAAACGTTCCATATGGACAAGTAAACATAGTTTTTTCTTGATCATGAGGATCGATGGGGATTTGGAAGTAACCGGAAAAACCATCTAAAAAGCAAAAGAAATTGTTTCCCGCAAGACGCTCCAACATTTGGTCCATGAAGGGTAAAGGAAAATGGTCTTTTCGAGTGGCTTCATTCAACTTACGATAGTCAATGCACACTCTCCATCCGGTCACGAGTCTAGTGGGAATTAACTCGTTGGCATCGTTTGGCACAATGGTCATTCCTCCCTTCTTAGGGAAACAATGAATAGGACTCACCCAAGGGCTATCGGAAATAGAGTAAATCAATCCCGCGTCAAGGAGTTTTAGGACTTCCTTTTTGATGACGTCGTGAGTTTTGGGGTTCACCCTCCTTTGACATTGGATTGCGGGTTTGTAATCCTCCTCCATTAAGATTTTGTGGGTAAAAAATTTGGGATCGATCCCCTTAATGTCGGATAACTTCTACGCAATTGCCCCTTTGTGATCCTTTAGAACATCGACAAGTGTAGTTTTTTCATCATTTGAAAGTTCTTTCGAAATAATAACCGGCAACTTGTCGTCCTCCTCCAAAAAGACATATTCGAGATGAGGAGGTAAATCTTTCAACTCGAGGATAGGTGGTTCCTCAATTGAAGATTTGGGCTCGATACTCATAACCTCCTCGGGTGGAGGGAAATGGGAAATTGTTAAGAAAATCCTTGATAATCGAGAAGTCCTCATGATTGTCGAGGTCTTCATCACAAGTACGTGGAACATCAAATTCTTCCAACGTAAAACCACCACCTTCAAATGGAGTGAAGGTTGGTGTCGAGTTATCAAGGATGGGATCTAACATAGTGGGATTGCCACTATTTTCATCATCACCAAAACCTAGAACTTCTTGTGAAAATTCCTCGCAAACAACGTCGATCATATCAACGAGGTTTATGGTTGCAACGGAATAAACATGAGAAATTTGAGAGTTTTGAGTTGCGTTTATAACAAGTTCCTCGTCGTTGAAACGTAAGGTGATCTTTCTAGCATGCACATCGATTAAAGCCATAGACATATCTAAAAACAAATGAACTAAAATGAGAGGAACTTGAGGATCCGTGGGAATATCGACAACGATAAAGTCTACCAGATAATAGAACTTTCCCACTTTCACAAAAACGTCTTCCGCCAATCCACATGCGGGAATCGTGGAATAGTCGGCCAACTCGATAGACATTAGTGAAGGAGTAAGATTAGGAAGATTGAGCGACTTGAAGATAGCAAGTGGCATCAAGTTAATGCTAGCACCAAGATCGGCCAAGGCATAGCATTCTTCCATATCTTGGATTGCACAAGGAATCAAGAATTTACCGGGATCACCGACTTTTTGAGGTATGCGATTAAGATAAACCGATGAACAACTAGACAATTGTTGAAATTTCTCCTTGTTGTTCAACATACTCTTAAAGTTAGCGGCAAATCGAGGCATCATGACCAAAGCATCGGCAAAACTCACATTAAAGTGCAAATCACGAAACATTTTCATAAAAAGCTCAAATTGGTAATTGTCGCGCTCTTGACGTTTCTCCTTTCTAAGTCTCGATGGATAGGGCAAAGGTGGTGTGGGTTGAGGCATAGGCATTGCCTTTGGAATCTCGGGTTCCAATGTTGGTAATGGGTCAACCGTAGGTGTGGCATAAGCGGTACTTCGTGGGATTTGGACATGCTCCTTTTAGACCACCACCTCGGGTTCTTCCTCAATTGCATCCTCCGTAGGAGCAATTGGTTGAGGAGTCGGTTCCTTAAGTGTCTTACCACTACGTGTGGTAATCACTTTCATCTCTCCCTTAGGGTTTGATATGGTGTTGCTAGGAAGACTATTCGAAGACGGTTTGCACATAATTGCCTCAAACATAGATGAAATTTTGTCCTCAAACATGGATTGCCTCTTCTCGGCCTTAATCATTTCTTGCTTAATTTCATGTTGCCCTTGTTCTATTTTTTGTTGGTTTTGTTGTAACCTAGTTACATTTCCTTCCATTTTGTTTGTATGGATTTTAAGCTCATTTGCTAACTCATTTTTCAACTCCATCTTCAAGTCGTTCTTAAACTCAGATCTTAGGCTAATGTTATCTCTTTGAATGTTGTCAAACCTAGCATCGTTTCTATTAGCGTACTCAACAAATCCATTTGGAAGATCTTTTAAAGTTTGCAAACCTTTGTTGTTGTTTTGAAAATCACTTTGATTTTTGTTTGAAACTTGATTATTAGCCCCTTGATTCCCATAGTTTCCTTTGTAATTGTTTTTGAAACCAACTTGATTGTTTCGATAGTTGATGTTAGCATTTTGATTTGAAGCAAAACCCGGTGGAGTCAATTGATTAGAGCGGGTAACTTGACCGTTTTGGTTGTAAGTTCCCGTGGTCGCGTAGGCACTCGAAGTGTTACCACCGTTGGTAATGCACTCGGAGAAATCATGACCTCCACCAGAATACATACATGAAGCCTCAACCGCTTTAGCCGTAGCAGGAGCACTTGGTTCTCCAACTTTGAATTCAATTAAAAGTCCTTTAAGCTTATCAAATATTTTGTTTTCCAAGTTCGCCTCAATTTGAAAAGCATCGATGGTATTAGACAAAGAAGGTGAAGCCGAAGACGAAGCCTTACGAACACTCGACGTGCTATGAGGACTATACACCTTAGATCTATTCTCAATTATCACCAGCTTCCTCAACCGTTTTACACAAAGAATTACCACCCGCGGCGGCATTTAGATAATCCCTTTCATGATCATTAAGTCCATTGTAAAACTTGTCAATTTGATGCAAGTCGGAAAAACCGTGATGAGAACACTCATGTAACATTTCCTTAAACCTATTCCAAGCCGTTGAAAAACTCTCATTAAATTCTTGTGAAAATTTTGAAATCTCGTTTTTCAAATGCGTAGTCTTAGAGGGCGGGAAAAATTGGTTCACAAACTTTGAAACGAGATCCTTCCACGTCAGTATAGAATTGGGTGGCTCTTTCTCTAACCAAATTTTAGCGAGCCCCGCTAAGGAATACAGAAAAAGCATCATCTTAATCGAGTCATTAGCAACATCCTTAAATTTGCAAGTGGCGGTAAGACGATTGAATTGGCGGATATGGTTGTGCGGGTTGTCCTTTTCATCACCACGGAATTTGTTGTTTTGGATCATCGATAACAAACCCGTTTTCACTTTAAAATTCTCCGCAAGGATAGCGGGAATTACAATAGCCTCTCCATAACCCTAGGTGAGCGCTTGAAGTAACTCCATCATAGTTCGATTCTCCATGGTTGATTCCTCTCTTACGATAGGTTCGTCAATAGGAGACTCCTCACTAGAAAGATTAGGAGTAGGTGTTGACTCCTTTCGGTTTCTTCGTTTACGTGCACGTCTTGCTTGGTTGCGGGTTTGCATAAACGTCACGTACAATGAGGGGATGAGCAAAGAAGATTCTTTTTGGTGTTTTGTATTTTTCCAATTTTTTTGTGGTTTTTGATTGTTTTTACTTTTTTTTTCATTTTTGTGATTGTATTAAGTAGACCAAAATCTACAAATCTCCTCCTTAATCAAATCTCTTGATTAAAGAAGCCTCAATGAATGAAAACGATCACGTGAAGTGAACGGCTTCGATGACTTTAGAACGTTGGTGGAACACCAAAACGTTCAAGAGGGTTTAATCAAATGAAACCAAGAAAGTATATATGATACTTAATAATACTTTAGGCGGCAAAACCCTCGATTAGCTTTCAATCTCAAAATACTCACAAGCAAGCGGGGAAACGAGGCGGCGCGAAGCACTTAAGAGCCTTTTTCCTTAGGGTATATTTTATAATACCCGCCTTATACCCACCTTATAGTTTTTATTTTTCAAAATCGAGCTTCACGAAAGTATTTATCTATTTTTGCCTTTTCTTTCTTGTTTGAGATTCGAATACAATGATTGGGTAATGACCTCCCAAGTCAAGGTTGTGTTTTTACAGTTTTGGAGTACTTGTGAATTTATTGTTCTACGTATACAATATATTAATAATATTCACACAAAAAACGAAGAATCGATAATACGTATTAGTAGAGTGCTACTAATACAAATAGATATTATGGCTATATATAAAAACAACAATTGCCAAATCAAAACACAACATGCCTCTCTGGCAGCGGCGCCAAAATTGATGTAGAGTTTTTAATACCCTTTAGGAAAAGAGAGCAAATAAGGAAAGTATTAAGTGTCGGTTTAGGAAAACCAAACACTAATGACCAATGAGGTACAAGTTCGTTTCCCAAGGAGGCAAGTGCGTTGTGTTAAGAGATGATTAATGACATGATTATGATTATGAGAAAAGAAAATAGAAATGAGATTAGAAGAGAATGACGGTTACGATGACGAAATAAACTAAGACGAAATGTCGTACACGTAAAATCGTAAAAAGTAGCAAAAATAAAAAATATCCTAAAAATTCCTAGAAAATTACCATAAATCCTAAATAATGTAACTAGAGTTTACAAAAAATCAAAAATCACTCAAACCTTTTATTTAATTAAATTATAATTTTTTAATGCTAATTAAAGCCCAAAAATCAATTTAATTAACAAAAAGCCCAAAATGAGCTTTTTCAATTGTAAACCTCTAAAATGACTTAACTTAATTTAAAACTATTTTTGAAAATTTTAAAACTAATAAAAACTATTTTAAAACAATAAAAAACTCTTAAAATTTAAAATAATTATAAAAATTAATCTAATGACAATAAAAATATTCTAAAAATTGTAAAATTCCTAAATTAATGTATTTAACCTAAGAAAAATATAAAAACTTGAAAAATCTAAATTTTAATTTTTAATAATAAAATAATAATAAAATAATATTAAAAATCCAAAATTTATAAAAAATTCTAAAAAGTTGCAAACTAGCTTATTTTAACCTAATAAACACAGAAATGAAGTTGAAATTACCTAAATACCCCTAATGGGCCTAAAATGGGCCAAAAGTCCAAACAGTTAGCTTAATGGACTTATTAAGGCCTAATAAGAAAAATGTTGTCCAAATAAGCCCAAAAACTCCTATCTGACTCAAAATTTGATTTTAAAGACAAAACTCTGAAGGCCCAAAAGCTGAAAATGAGTATAAGCTAGCTTATTTCAAAACAACTTATTCTTAATGGGCTTTTTGGCCCATTAAGCTATAAGCTGATGCCAAAAGCTCAAATTAGACACACAAGCTTCTTTTGAGTTACTTAAGAGTTCTGTAAAAAGAAATTTGAAATAAGCACAAGGAATAAGCCTGAAAAAGCAATAAGCTATCTTCACAAAACGACAAAATAGTCATTTTCGAGTTCTAGGCCACCCCAAGAGCTGATTTAAGTTTCAAAAGCTTTTAAATGACTTAACTAATCTTAATCAACAAAAAGTTTTCAAATAAGTTCACTCAATAAGCTGGAATAAGCAAATAAGCACTTAATTAAAAGTCAACTTTATGAGTTTTCTAGCAAAAAAGTCAAAGTCAAGGTCTGATAAGCTCCAGTTCAAACAAACGGGTCAAATGAGGAAGATTGATCACAAAAAGTAAGTTGTTGCAGGTCTGGATAAGCCAATATGGCTTATTAATAAGCTAACTGAAAATTAACACTAGCAGGGGCTAGTTTTAGTGTCTAAGCAGTGGAAACTTTTTCCATTGCTTGACTTGTTTGACTATTTGTCTTTAGTGAATTTTTTGTAGATTCAAGTTTCACAAAGGCACCCAAATGATCAGTTAATCATAAGGAGTCAATAGCAATCACAAAAACACAATCACAATCAGCCAATTTGTACAGTTAATTCAAAACATCACCAGATCTAGCCCAGACATGAACAAATAAGCAGTTATGGTTCAATAAGCACTTTTAGCACAATTCCGCCAACCAAACTTCACCAAAAGCACACACAAGCTTTAATAAACTCAAATGAACAAGTATAAACAGGTTTCATGCACTGATTCAAATCTAGATCAAGATTCAAGCACAATAAGGTTACCGATGAACACTAACACAAGCAGATTTTTACTTTGCTGATGTACTTGACCAACAAGCCAAATTAAAACACGTAAATCTTGTTAACATGTTATATTAACCATGTTTAAACACTTTTTAGCCCTAAGCATGCATACACTCTAGGTGTTCCCAAAGTCTTAGGTCAAAATCAGTCAAAACAAGCAAATTATAGCACAATCTTTGATTCAAGGTTTTAAACCTGAAAACTTGCTGCAAATAGCACACAAACAAGTATTTTGTAGATACAAAGCACAAACACAAACTTCCAACAACACAATATCAACTTATGATCTAAAACAGGTAATCCCAAACACCCCTTTAAATTTTCAAATCAAAATTTTCAAATCAAAAGAGTATTCCAAGGTTACCCAAGCCCAAATCAACACAATAACAGATGTAATATGCAGATTTAAGCAAGATTAAGCCACAAATTTCACAAGAACACAAGCAACACACAAATATCACAAATATCCAAGTTTTTATCAGATTTTGAGATTAAGGGTGCAAACCTCATGGATGTACATCCACGCCCACGAATTTTGAGCTTATGTGCTAGCAAGAACAAGCACAAGCTTCCACAATAAAGCCTGCTAAGATGGAACAAAGTTAGAAGCACAAGTTATCAAAACAGAAAAGTGAAAATCCTTGATTAATGCAACCTTAGTTCCCCACACTTGATTATCCCCAAGTTATAAGCTTCACAACACCTTGATATCACAATATCAGGATGCTATGATCAGCTTTATAGCCCAAGAATTCCAAGGTTTGAACAAGACTTAACAAAATATTAAGATTATAGGAAAATATGCAAACTTTTGCACACTCCTTTGAAAACAGGTTTTAAGATTAAAGATTAGTAAACAAAGAATAATAACAAGCAGATATAATGATTGGCACTTGAGCTTTCTTCACAATTTCAAACACATTTCATTAAACTGAATATATGATTTACATAAAAGTGAACAAGGAAAATTCAAGAGCAAACTAAAATGAAATGAGTCCTATGCCTTTTATAGGCTTACAATGATGTCTAAGAAAGCTAAAAACGTAACCCTAATTGCTGGTGAAGTTCCAGTTATGCCCTTGAGGGTTTTTGAACTCTTGAGAATCATGTGACTAGTTCTTGTTTTGTTGTGGAGCTGGTAAGGTGAAATTGTATCCAAGGGTCCAAAATAAGCTTAAGGAGTAAGCTGGAATATGGTGTGTTGATCTCTTGGAAATTTTTGGATTTTTGCTCAAAGGTGAAAAAGCAGGGGTATCTTGTGAGCTGGGTGGTGATGTGGCAAGCTTTTTGAAAGTTGGGTTATGATTAAGGATACCTTAATCATAAATCTGGAGCAAATTGGGGCTTAATTATAAGTAAATAACAAAACCCCAAATCTTGTTCTTGGTGAATAGTTGAAGTGTTTGATATGGTTTTGTGTTTAAAAGTTGTGTTTAGCGCCACTTAATTAACTAATCAGAGTTAGTTATAAGTGGGAAGTGAGGTGGCGCCAGTGCGAATTCTGATTGGTTATTAAGGGTGAGTGGGACACGTGTAAGGGGAGGGTTGGTCTATGTAACTTGTGATGTCTGCCAGAAATAACCCCCCCATCTTTCAAACTCCTTTCACTTTGTAAATAACAGCCCAAAATACCATTTGCTTTGTTATGGAAGTTTTGGTTTTCACACTTTTGCCCCAAATACTTTTCCAAAGTATTTTCAGGGGTATTTCTTGCCAATTGGCTGATTTGGCATTTTCTTCATTGAGAATGGTATTGACTTGTTTGTTTGACTTCTTGGAGGACTGAATTTGCCAAGTCATGATTTATGAGGGACCATTTTTGCCATTTCTTCAAAGTCAAGGGTCCTTTTGGTAATTTTGACATTTTTAAAGAACCAAACTTGTAATTTCTTGTAACTTGAAGTCCTTCATGGTATGTTTGACTTTGAGGAGGACTAATATTGACGATTTAGTTTTGTTGAGGGACTAAAATTGCCAATTCTTCAAAGTAGAGGGCCCTTTTGTAATATTGACAAACTTTAGGGACCAATCTTGTAAATATGAGGATACAAGGGTATAAGTGTCAATTCTTCCATATTGGAGGACCCTTCTTGCATAATATTCAAATCTTCAAGGGTTTTCTTGGAAAATTCTTCATTAGGGCTTTGTTCAATGTGCAGCTTCGTTTCCTGTGTTCGTTTTTGTATGATTCTTGTGATCTTTTGTCATTTTCTCAATATCCGTACCTAAAATACACAAGCAACAAACACAAGCATATATTTGGCCATTTTTTATGCATTTAAATCCCTTTTGGACGATGAGACTATGTATAAAAGCAGTCTCACCAACATGGTTTTAATAAAATAATACATGGGTCCGGTTTATTGTTTTTACAAGTATATTTATTTGCAAGTTAATTAAATTAATTTAACATGTCATATAACTAATTTAATTAAAACATGAACTTAGGTTTATTATTAATATTTAATAATACATGATTTTAGCCTAAGTATTTAATTACGAAATTTAGACTAAGTAATTAATTAATTGTTAAAACATGAGATATAATTAATTAATTTTCATGAAGTAGGTTATATTAATATAAATATTAATACATATTTTAACCTAAGTATTATATACACTTTAATTTAATTAAATCATGATTATATTTAATTAAATCGTATAACAAATAGTTTATTTAATTAACATGCTATAATTAATAAACTATATTATTAATCACATGACTTAGTATATTTAATCAATAAGACTTAAGCTTATGTTAATTTGCTTATAATCCAGCTTATTTCTAAATATGGAAACTTTCTATTTAAGGAAACTTACTATTTTTAGAAACTTATCTACTTTAAGCAGTTAATCTATTTTTGGAAACTTTCTATTTTTGGAAACTTTCTATTTTTGGAAACTTATCTACTTTAAGCAATTAGAAAGTTACTTATTATTACACAACAAGTATAATAATACAAGTAATACTTAATCAGAATATCCAGAATGCATGATAAACACAGCATAACGTTAGAATCATTAAAACAAGACATGAACATATAAAACAAGCTAAGACATGATATAAAACCAGTTACGTACTCAGTAATTAGAATACTTATACACGTATAATATTTATGTAGCATTAGTGAGAAAGAAGTAGGAATCTCTTCCGTTCGTCTTCTTCGTTAACTGGACATAAGGTACGGATTCTCCGTCCTTTCAGTATGGACATTCTTTCCTTATTAGGATTTCCCCGTATGCAGCCAAATGTTTTCCCAGTATATGTTTTATATGTTTTGATTTTCTTATGTTTAATTTAAATGCCTAAGCCATATACATGCATGACCAGTTTCATCTAGTTATGGAGGTACCATAACCATAACACTAGAGGCACCAGTGTTATGACTTTACCACGGCGGAGTGATAGCTCATGGCGTCCCTTTCATATTTTGGCCATATTATTATGTTATCATGTGGGGCGTATGGGTGCATCCTAGGTTACATGTTTTTGATAGATTATTCAGGTGAATGTGGTGTGTGCCTTGCATCCTTCACAAGGAGTTGATCCCTCATACCCAAACTTATAATTAATTAGAGGCAACCCCTCTAATTGCATGATGAGGTCACCCCTCCAAGTATTCATGCACGTTGATATTTCATGACCTATATTGGCTTAATGGTTAACATGTTAAACAGTTTTTATAAGATAAACATAAGGCTTTTCAAACTATAAAACCAGTTTTACTAAGTTATACCAGGTTTTCCAGGACTTAATCAATTCCGCTGCTATATGTTGTATATGCTTATGTTATTCATTCTATGATTGTATATCCGTGCACTGAGCGTTATGCTCAGTCGTTTTCCTTTCATATTTCCCAAAACGGCAGGTACTCAAGGGCGCTCGTAGACTCTAAGCGTAGGTGCATATGGATTAGAAGCTTACTAGGCTTCATTACTTTATGCATTTCATCATACATTTTGATACTTATTTCCATGGACATTGTTTAGTCCTTTTCCTTTAAAGTACTTATGTTTGTGTGTGATGAGCTTTTACTTTGGGGTACCGATGTTTGTTTCCGGTATTTCCTTTATGGTCATGTAATGTTTAAGACATTTATCCTTGTATGCTTTGATGACACGCCATAATCACGCGTGACATTCCATTTACCAAAATGGGGTGTTACAATTATGGTATTAGAGCCAAGTCTTTGACTTGTAGGCTCTCAAAACACGACCTATGATTAGTGGGTTGTCACTATGGTCTTCCTAGAACTAACAGTCGGTTTTCATGTATTCATCGTTTTCATGCATTCATATATATATATATATATATATATATATATATATATATATATATATATATATATATATATATATATATATATATATATATATATATATATATATATATATATATATATATATATATATATATATATATATATATATATATATGTCATTATTGCAGTTTATGACTAAGTAATGGTTGGTACAGGACTGGCCCTATTTAGCCGCATGTGCTTTTATCGAAACTTTTAACTTTGGGACCGACCCATTGGCGTCCCCTCACCATGTATTTTTTTTGAGTGAACTGACCATAGGCGTTCACTCTCGCGCATATAAAAGTTTTCATAAAATTGCATCATGCATTCATATACTAGTTTTCCTGCATAAAATTATTCTCATGATTTATTGTTATAATTTTTTTTTCATGTATATATTTTATGTTTTGATCAATTTAATCATGTATTTTTATGTTATACTGTCAGATGGTTCTCATAGGCGAGCGAGAACAACTCAATGCAGCAGTCCAAGCTGCGATGCAAGCTTTGCTTTCTCAGTTGAGGAACGAAATCAGGGCTGAGGTGCAGGCTGCCAACAATCAGCAACAGCACCCAGTACCCCCTCCTCCTCCTCCAGCAACATTGGTCACATGGCTGGAGAGATTCAACAAGCAACGCCCTCGATCATTCGAGAAAACTGATAGCCCCTATGAAGCTGAAAGCTGGTTGGCTCATATTGAGAAGATATTCGATGCAATGAGCTGTGACCCCGTCTTCAAGTCGAGGTTGCCTGTTACAAGTTCGAAGTTGATGTGCTAGGATGGTGGAAGGCACTCAAGCAGTCTGAGGGAGGTAACAATTGGGTGGCTGGTTTGACTTGGGCTCAGTTCAGGGAGTTAGTGATGTGACAGTTCTTCCCCAAGGCTGAGCAAGACAAGCTGAAGAGGGAGTACCACGGAATTAGGTAGAGAGCTGGGGAGAACAACAACGAGTTCATGCAGCGCTTTCTTCGTTTGGCTGGTTTTCTTGGCGCCGCAACAGGTACTGCCAAAGAGCAAGCATACCACTTCCGGTGGGCTCTTCGTACATCGGTCGCCAATAACTTGGTGTGTGCTATGTTCAACACGGTGGCACAAGTTGTTGATGCAGCCCATCAGCTGGAGATGCTGTAAGAAAGAGAAGTGTTCGGGGAAGCAGAGAGACCCGAGAAGAGGTAAATATTTGTTATTCAGCGGTGACCATTCCGAATTCTTTCAGTAATTATCCAATATTTATATCTCTTTTTAAACTGCGTCTTCCAGGTAGAAGACTGGAGACCGGTCTAAGCCGGCTATTCAGCCCAAAGGAAACGGTCAGACTCAAGACCGTTCTGCTATGGATAGGCGTGGAGGTAATGATAGTTACCGTAACAACGCTGGAAACTCCAACAGCAGCAGGTCCTTACACTTACTCATTTCCTTATAATACATGTAATATTTCATAATTTTGACACATTAGCAATCTTCTACCAGGAATCATGGTAACGGGAGGGACCAAAACCAAAGAGGTTCATAGCCTAACCGTCCAGCTATCACTGGTATTACATCTTACAATTATTCTGCATTGTCCTTTTGTACCTATAAACCATGTCTCATGTATAATGTTTTTAACAAGCCCCTAGCCAACAAGGGCACCTGCTAGAGGGTATACTCATCCTCTTTGCACTACCTGTAACCGTAGGCACCCAGGGCCATGTCGCCGCGACAGCGACGCATGCTACAAGTGTGGCCTTACTGGTCATCGCATGAAGGACTGCCGCAAGGGCGAGATGGAGGGCACATCTGGACATGCTGATTCCAAGTCGCCTCCAACTAGTGGACGCGTTTACACTACTTCTCGCGATCAGGCCAACAAGTCTACATGTACCATCACTAGAATCTTGTATATGTATGGTCAAGCTGCATGTGTTTTATTTGACACGGGTGCAACTCATTCGGTCATTTCTACTGCTTATGTTAAGAATGTTAGGATATCCCCTATGCCATTAGAGAAGATACTAAACATCTCCACGCCTTTAAGAGACTCTGTACGTATAACCCATGTGTATAAGAGCCTTCCCGTAGAGTTTGACGACAAGATCCGTCCTGTTGACGCACTTCCGCTGGACATGAATGATTTTGACATGATATTGGGCATGAACTGGCTATCCAAACATCATGCCACCATAGACTGTCATACATATCGGGTCATCTTCGGTGATGTTAATACACCAGAGTACATTCACAACGGGTTCGTACCCGGACAGTCTATACAAATCATATCAACCCTGCAAGCACGTGCATTACTTTCACATGGTTACGAGGGGTATCTAGCTATTGTTCATGACATGGATGCTGAATCTCCATCAATTCAGAATCAGCCGATTGTGTCAGAATTTCCAGACGTATTTCTAGAAGAACTTCCGGGCATACCACCTACACGTGAAGTAGAGTTTAATATCGAGCTCATTTTAGGAGCTGAGACGATTTCCAAGGTTCCTTATCGCATGGCTCCCATAGAGTTAAAGGAGCTGAAGGACCAATTGGAAGAATAATACTGGTATTTGGCCTGTATAAAAATTAAAGTTCGTTGAAGTGGTCTAATAGAATTGATTATTGGTAATCGTGTGACTTAGCTGTTCTTGGTGAAAACAAAGATTTGGTCGTTGTAGTAAAGGGAAAGTGCAAAAACTTTAAAATAAAGGTAAAGTAAATATAAAGCTGAAAAGTAATTAATAATAAATGACGAGAAATTAAAAGCAATTAAAGTAAATAATGAAAACTTAAAAATATCCTAAAGGCAAACTTAAACTTAAACTAAAGGCAAGCTTAAAACAAATCTAAGGCAAATAAACTAAAAGTGAGACTAAGGAAACAGGCGGGAAAAATAAAGTTTAACAATTTAAAAACATAAACTTACAATAAACTAAAAACACCTCACTCGGAATAATTACTCGTTCGGAATGTCACCTTCGCTCGGAATAATTCTTATTCGTTCAGAATACCTTAACAAAACCCTTGATCCGGAATAATCTTGTTCATGCGGAATAAAAATACTCATGCAGAAAAAGTGCTTCACCCTGAATAAAACGTTCATCCGGAATAAAAGACTCATCCGGAATATGGGTTCATCCGGAATATACCTTTCACTCGGAGTAAACGTTGATCTGGAATAAATCCTTCATCCGGAATAAACTCTTCGTTCGGAATATCTGTTGATCCGGAATAAATTTATTCGGAATAAATCCGGTTCATCCGGAATAACAGGTTGATTCGGAAAAAGATGCTCATTCGGAATAAGGTGTTCATCCGGAATAACGCTTCATCCGGAATGTTGGTTTATTCGGAATATGCTCTTCGTCCGGAATAACACCTTTATTCGAAATAATTGGTTTATCCGGAATACTTGCTTTATCCGGAATAATTGCTTGGTTCGGAATATGAGCTTGGTTCGGAATAACCTGGGCAAACAGATATAGCGAAGAACACGGGAAAGAAAAAGGCTACGAATTCTATCCAATCTAACCAAAATCAACCAAAAGATTAAGCAAGACTACTCACAAATGATCAACTAATGATAATCTATCAATCCAAATCAATAACACTAACAATAATAACCAAAATAATCAAAACCCACTTAATCTAATCAATAAAAACTTAAGAACATGAACATAAACACAAACATGAAGATCGAATCAAAACAAGAAGAGTAGATATGAGATTAACAATAAAAGTAAAGATTCAATAACAATAAAAGTAAACTTACTTGGAATTAAAGGAATTAAAAGTGCAAGACAATTAATAAAAATGACAATGAAATAAATGTGCAAGTAATGTAAATGGTGGAGAACTAATCTTGTCAAAATTAGCTAACAACAACAAATGAAATCTTAATGATCCTATCTATAGTGGAGGAGGAGATGATTAGTGGAAGCTTCCTCCTCTCTTTCTTCTTTCTTTATTTCTCGTTTAGTCCTCGTCTTCTTAATTCTTCGACTTTTGTCTCGGGATTAATAAACTCGTCTTGTAATTTCTTCATTAATTTAGACTTGAGTTCTTCGGCTTTTATTAAACTTCCGTCTTTGGACTTTTTCTTCGATAAATCTTTAGAATAGGCCTTGGACTTCCGTTCTTTTTGCACTCTTGATTTCTTGACTTCGTCTTTTGTCTTTTTCTTCGATAAAAGCCCGTGAAAGCCCGTGTTTTCTCCCCTTTTCACATTTTCGTCCTAAATCACAACAAAAACACAAACCACGCATAACTCCGATATTTACGACATAAAATACACGTTTTGGCCTGGTTATTATTGTAATTAAGTGGTAAAAGGATGGGTGTTTTCACACCTATCAAATCCCCTACACTTTGCAATGTCCTCATGCAATGCATTAGTTACAAAGCACGTTTTACATTTTCCATCATAATCAATCCATATTGGCCTTTATTAGAGAGATAGAAAATTATAAACATTCAAAGGAAGAAAGTAAGTAAAGAAATTAAAGACATACCTTAGGGTTTTGGAAATGTCATGAATGATCATCATCCTCAAGTTTTCACATTCTCCAAACCAAGCTTAAAAACGAGATCATTGTTATTATAAGTTAGCAAACTAACACGAACTCATGTGGGCCAATTATTTACTTAGACTCCCTTATTCCTAGGTGTATCTCTTATATTTTATTGTTGTCTTGAATGATCACGAGGATGCATTGTTGACTTATTTCGATAGTTTATTAGGCTGAAAATAAAGTGGGACGATTTAATCAATAGTTAGCTAAAGGACAAAATCTTTTAAAACTGCTTCTCGGGACCTCAAAAAGTTCATATCTTGGCATAACTCGCTTCACGATTTGAGACCTTTCTCGGACCGATATTTGGCAGCGACTTCGTACTTCAAATCTTGAGAGACGTTCATGAAATAATGGTCTTCTCTTCATAATAGGAATTTCTTCACTTGAAGTTTTGAGAGATTCTTCATATTTGGACCACGACTTCTTCATTTTTCTCCAATCTTTGTTTTGGACTTTGATATACAACGATCCGCCTCCTTTTAGGACTTGGATCTATTTATCCTCATACCTTGTTAGGGCCTTTTTGGATATACTTCTCCATGGTCTTTTGGGGAGTATTTGCTTTTCGTCGTGTGTCTCGATCCTTTATATTGATTTTCGATAAATGATTCTTCACATCACTTTTGGATCTTTAGCAACAAATTGTAGCCCTCATGCCTTGTTAGGGCCTTTTCAGACTCGCCCATCTTTTCATCCCGCTTCAATAAGTTATGCCTTGGCAATGGACTCTAATCATTACCGAGCAACTTTTAAACGATCTTGGGCTAGAAGCTAAGTAACTTTTCAAATCGTACAACCTTATTTATTGCAGATAAATTTATTAACAAGCGATGGGAGAATAGGCTTATAATCAACTCACATATATTCACGAAAGAATACCAAACTTATAATTGACTCTATCATCTCTCGTTCTCCACAATTTAAAATCTCAATGAATGAGACTCGTGGATGCTTAGCCTATTAAATCAAAGTTTTGGGTTTTCGAGTCATCTATAGGATCTTGCAAATTCTTAGACTTTTTCAAGTTTATAATTTGCACTTTAAAGTTCCCTTGATAAACGAATCTCTAGGATCAATTATAGAACTTGCGAAAAGTTCTTGTTCTTAACCCGTGAGAGTTAAGACTTTCGCGTTTTAAAGCTCCTTATATAAAAGTGATGAGACTGCTTTTATAAATAGTCTCATCGTCCAAAAGGGCTTAATATGCATTACATATCATCAAAATACCCATATATATGCTTGTGTTTGTTGCTTGTGTATTTTAGGTATGGATATTGAGAAAATGACAAATGATCACAAGAATCATGAAAAAACGAACACGGGAAAAGAAGCCGCACAATGAACCAAGCCCTAATGAAGACTTTCCCAAGAAAAACCCTTGAAGATTTGAAGACTTATGAAGAATGGTCCTCCAATATGGAAGAATTGACACTTTATACCCTTGTATCCTCATAATTAATAGTTTGGTCCCTAAAGTTTGTCAAAATTACAAAAAGGCCCCTCCAGTTTGAAGAATTGACAAGTTTAGCCCCTCAACAAAGCTAAATTGTCAACCATTATCCTCAAAAAATTCAAATTTATCATGAAGTCCTTCAAAGTATAAGAATCTACAAGTTTGGTCCTTTAAAAATCCCAAAATTACAAAAAGGACCCTTGACTTTCAACATTTGGCAAGAATGGTCCCTCATCAAACAAGACTTGGCAATTTTAGTCCTCCAAAATGCCAATCATACAAGTCAAGACCATTACCATTGAAGAAATTACCAAATCAGCCCTTCAAGAATCACAAAATGGCAAGAATTACCCCTGAAAATACTTTAGAAAAGTATTTGGGGCAAAAGTGTGAAAAGTTAAACTTTAATAACAAAGGGATCCGGATTTTTGTGCCTTATTTACAAAATGAAAGGAAATGGAAAGATATGGGGTTAAATATGGCCAGACAAGGAAGATACCTAGACTAATGGTGGGCTGCCATGTGTCCCACTACCACTCCACAACCAATCACACTCCACCATTCCTCCACCTAAGCAATCCACTCACCAGTTTATTTATTTTTAATCCTTGGCGCCATTAAAAACTTTTTAAACTTAATCACTCCTTAATCCGGATCAAACAAGGCACTATATACTCCAAGAACACATTTGGGCTTTTGTTAATTACAAAAGATTAAACCCCTAAATTGTGCAGATTGATGATTAAGGTGACCCTAATCACAACCCAACCTTAATATTAGTCATCACATCATTCACGTGTCCACATGGGACCTCCCCTGCTACACGTTTGAGGAAGAAGAAAAGAAGAGCCAGTCATCCAACGTCCCACAATTGTGCTTACATCCTAAGCTTGTTACAAGCCTTTAGATCACCTTTTCACTTGCCAGCTATCACTAAACAACAAGAAAAAGATACATGATTCACTAGAATTCAAACAAGCTTCAAGGGCATTTTTGGAAGTTCAAAGCTAGGGTTTACGTTTTCCTTTGCATTTCTAGATACATTGTATGCCTATATAAAGGCACATAGGGTCTCTCATTTACCAGCTTTTTGTTTTTCCTTGTTCAACAACTTATAAATCCTCTTTTCAGTTTAATGAAATTGTGTTAAGTGTGTTGAAGAAATACCAAGTGCCACTTATTTTTATGCTTGTTTATGTTATTTGTTCACTGAATTTGAATCTCAAAACCTGTTTTTAAGGAGAGTGCAAAAGTTTGCATTTTTCCTTCAAGCTTGATATTTTGCTAAGTTCTTGTTTCAACCTTGGAATTCTTGGATTATAGGGATGACCATAGCATCCTAATTGTGATATTAAGGTGTGGTGAGGCTTATAACTTGGGGATAATCAAGTGTGAGGTAACAAGGTTGCATCAATCAAGGCTTTTTAAGTTTCTGATTTTGATATTGTGCCTCTAACCTTGTTGAATCTTAGCAGGGGTGTTATTGGAAGCTTGTGCTCGTTCTAGCTAGCACATAAGCTCATAAATTCGTGGGTGTGGATGTACATCCATGAGGTTTGTCTTGAAACCTTGAAAATCTGATAAAAATTGGATTTTTTGTAGATTTGTGCTATACTGTTGTTCTTGTTGATTTCTTGGCTTAAATCTGCTTAGTCTTGCATGATAATGTTGTTTATATGCTAGATTGATCATTGGGTAAACTGAATCTTACTTTTGATTTGAAAAACTTGGTTTTGAAAAGTTAAAAGGGTGTTTGGGTCTACATTTTTAAGCTTGAATCTTGTTATTGTGTTGTGGAAAGTTTGTGTTTATGCTCTATATCTGATATATGCTTGGTTGAGAGTGTTTTGCTGCAAGTTTTTGGGTTTGAAACCACCAAATCAAACAATCTGCTATAACTTGTTGATTATAACTGTTTTTGACCTAAGAATTTGGGAAAACCTAGAGTTTATGCATGCTTAGGGTCAAAAGTTGTTAAAACATCATTATTATAACTTATTTGATAGATCTTGAGGTTTGAATCTGGCTTATTGGTCAAATACATCAGCAAAGTGTAAAACTGCATGTGTTAGTGTTCATTAGTAACATTCATCAGCTTAGATCTTGCTTAATTCTTTGAATCATTGCATGAAACTTGTTTAGACTTGTTCCTTTGAGTTTAATATAGCTTGTGTATGTATTTGGTTGAATTTGGCTGGCTGAATTGTGCTCTAAGTGCTTTTTGAACCTAAACTGCTTATTGTTTCATGTCTGTGCTAGATCTGGTACTTTATTGATTAAACTGTATCAATTGGGTGATTGTGTTTATGATTTATCGATTGTTATTGACTCCTTATGATCCAAAGATCATTTGGGGTGCCTTTGTGTAATCTGAATCCCAAAAAAGTTCACTAAAGACAAAAAGTCAAACAAGTCAAGCAGTGGAAAAGGTTTCCACTGCTCAACACCCAAAACTAGCCCCTGCAAGTGTTATTTTGTCATCAGCTTATCAATAAGCTATTTTAGCTTATCCAGACCTGCAACAACTTATTTTTTGTGATAGATCTTCATTATTTGACCCATTTGATTAGACTGGAGCTTATTGGACTTTCACTTTGACTTTTTGCTAGAAAACCAACTTATTTGACTTTTACATAAGTGCTTATTTGCTTTTTCCAGCTTATTGAGTCAGCTTATTTGAAAACTCTTTGTGGATTTTGCTTAATTAAGTTATTTAAAAGCTTTAGAAACTTGAATCAGCTTTTGGGGTGGCCTAGAACTCAAAAACGACTATTTTGTCATTTTCTGTAGATTGCTTATTGCATTTTCAGGCTTATTACTTGGGCTTATTTCAAATTTCTTTTTACAGAAGTCTTATTTAGGACAAAAGAAGCTTGTGTGTCTAATTTGAGCTTATGGCATTGGCTTATAGCTTAATGGGCCAAAAAGCCCATTATGAATAAGCTGTTTGGTATAAGCTAGCTTATTTCACACTTTCAGCTTTTGGGCCTTTGGAAAAAGTTGTTTAAAATCAAATTTTGAGTCAAGTAGTGCTTTTTGGGCTTATTTTGGACACTTTTTCATTTTGGGCCCAATTTAGCCCATTAAGTGATCTGTTTTGGGTTTAGCCTATTTTCTAGGCCCATTAAGGGTATTTAGGTAATTTCACTTTCATTTTTGAATTATTTAGGTTAAATTAAGCTAGTTTGCAACTTTTTAGAATTTTTTATGATTTTTGGATTTTTAATAATATTTTAATATTATTTTATTGTTGAAAATTAAAAGTCTGATTTTCTAAGTTTTTATATTTTTCCTAGATTGTAGACACTTAATTAGGAATTTTGCAACTTTCCAAATATTTTTAGAGTCTTTTAATTATTTTCTAGAATTATTTTAAGTTTTAATTAATTTTAATAGTTTTTAATTGTTTAAAAATAATTTTTAGTGGTTTTAAAATTTTGAAAAATACTTTTTAGCTTAATTAGGTTATTTTAAAGGTTTACAAACTTTAAGATCTTGTTTTGGACTTTTTAATAGTTAATATTGATTTTTAGGGCTTTAATTAGCATTAAAGAGTCATTATTTAATTAATTAAAAGGTTTTGGCAAGTTTGCATTTTTGTATACTCTTAGAATATTTTTGTGGATTTTTAGTGATTTTTAGCAATTTTTAGGGTAAAATTTTGATTTTGGTGCTATTTACGGTTTTACGTGTACACCTTTTTCGTCTTAGTTTAATACGACATCGTAACCGTCATTCTCTTCTTATCCCATTTCTATTTTTCTTTCTCACAAATATAATTACAAAGATAATCAATTCATTACACACACACTAAGCCTCCTTGAGAACGATCCCCACTTTAGGGTCATTTGTACACGGTTTTCCTAAATCGTCGTACTTGATACTTGCCACTTTTGCTCTCTTTTCCTAAAGAGTAGTAAAACCACTACATCATTTTGGCGCCGCTGCCGGGGAGGCGTGTTGTGTTTTGATTTGGAATTGTTGTTTTTATATACTAACCAAAATAGTATTTGTATTACTAGCACTCTACTAATACGTATTATCGGTTTTCGATTTTTGTGTGAATACTATTACTATATTGTATACGTAGAACAATAAATTCACAAGTACTCCAAATACGTGAGAAATCACAACCTTGACTTGGGAGGTCATTACCCAATCATTGTATTCGAATCTCAATCCAAAGAAAAAGGCAAAAATAGATAAATACTTTCGTGAGGCTCAATCTTGAGAAATACAAACTATAAGGTGGGTATAAGGCGGATATTATAAAATACATCCTAAGGAAAAAGGCTCTTAAGTGCTTCGCGCCGCCTCGTTTCCCCGCTTGCTTGTGAGTATTTGATTTTGAGAGCTAATCGAGGGTTTTGCCGCCCAAAGTATTACTAAGTATCATATATATTTTCTTGGTTTCCATTGATTAAACCCTCTTGAACGTTTTGGTGTTCCACCAACGTTCTAAAGTCATCGAAGGCGTTCACTTCACGTGATCGTTTTCATTCCTTGAGGCTTCTTTAATCAAGAGATTTGATTAAGGAGGAGATTTGTAGATTTCTGTCTACTTAATACATTCACCAAAATCCAAAAAGGTTAATACAATCAAAAACCACAAAAAAAATTGAAAAAATACAAAACACCAAAAAGAATCTTCTTTGCTTATCCCCTAGTTGTACGTGACGTTTATGCTAACTCGTAATCAAGCAAGACGTGCACGTAAACGAAAGAACAAAACTCCCACTCCCAATCTTTCTAGTGAGGAGTCTCCTATTGACGAACCCATTGTAAGAGAAGCACCAACCATGGCGAATCGAACTATGATGGAGTTACTTCAAGCACCCACCGAGGGTTATGGAGAGGCTATTGTGATTCCCGCTATCCTTGCGGAGAATTTTGAGGTGAAAACGGGTTTGTTGTCGATGATCCAAAACAACAAATTCCGTGGTGATGAGAAGGACAATCCACACAACCATATCCACCAATTCAATCGTCTTACCGCCACTTGAAAGTTTAAGGATGTCTCGAATGACTCGATTAAGATGATGCTTTTTCCGTATTCCTTAGCGGGGCCCGCTAAAATTTGGTTGGAGAAAGAGCCACCCAATTCTATATTGACGTGGAAGGATCTCGTGTCTAAGTTTGTGAACCAATTTTTTCCGCCCTCTAAGACTACTCACTTGAAAAACGAGATTTCAAAATTTTCACAAGAGTTTAATGAAAGTTTTTCAACGGCTTGGAATAGGTTTAAAGAAATGTTACATGAATGTCCTCATCACGGATTTTCCGACTTGTATCAAATTGACACGTTTTACAATGGACTTAATGATCATGAAAGGGATTATTTAAATGCCGCCGCGGGTGGTAATTTTTTGTGTAAAACGGTTGAGGAAGCTTTGGTGATAATTGAGAATAGATCTAAGGTGTATAGTCCTCGTAGCACGTCTAGTGTTCTTAAGGCTTCGTCTTCGGCTTCACCTTCTTTGTCTACTACCATCGATGCTTGCCAAATTGAGGCGAACTTGGAAAACAAGATTTTTGATAAGCTTAAAGGTCTTTTGATTGAGTTTAAAGTTGGTGAACCAAGTGCTCCCGCTACGGCTAAAGCGGTTGAGGTTTCGTGCATGTATTGTGGTGAAGGTCATGATTTCTCCGAGTGCATTACCAACGGTGGTAACGCTTAGAGTGCCTACGCGGCCACGGGAAATTAAAACCAAAACAGTCAAGTTACCCGCTCTAATCAATTGACTCCACCGGGTTTTGGATCAAATCAAAATGCTAACAACAACTGTCACAACAGTCAAGTTGGTTTCAAAAACAATTTCAACAAGGGAAACTATGGTAATCAAGGGGCTAATAATCAAGTTTCAAACAAAAATCAAAATGATTTTCAAAACAACAACAAAGGTTTGCAAACGTTGAAAGATCTTCCAAATGAATTTGTTGAATACGCTAATGGGAATGATGCTAGGTTTGACAATATTCAAAGAGAAATCATTAGCCTAAGATCCGAGTTTAAGAACGACTTGAAGAAAGAGTTGAAAAATGAGTTAGCTAATGAACTTAAGATCCATACCAACAAGATGGAAGGAATCGTAACTAGGTTACAACAAAACCAACAAAAAAAGGAACAAGGGCAACATGAGATAAAACAAGAAATGGTTAAAGCTGAGAAGAGGCAATCCAAGTTTGAAGATAAAATCTCATCTATATTTGAGGCAATTATGTGTAAACCGTCTTCGAGTAGTCTTCCTAGCAACACCGTATCAAACCCTAAGGGTGAGATGAAAGTGATTACCATACGTAGTGGTAAGACACTTAAGGAACCGACTCCTCAACCAATTGCTCCTACGGAGGAAGCAATTGAGGAAGAACCCGAGGTGGTGGTCCAAAAGGAGCATGTCCCAATCTCACGAAGTACCGCTCATGCCACACCTACGGTTGACCCTTTATCAACATTGGAACCCGAGATTCCAAAGGCTATGCCTATGCCTCAACCCACACCACCTTTGCCCTATCCATCAAGAATTAGGAATGAGAAACGTCAAGAGCGCGACAATTATCAATTTGAGCTTTTTATGAAAATGTTTCGTGATTTGCACTTTAATGTGAGTTTCGCCGATGCTTTGGTCATGATGCCTCGATTTGCCGCTAACTTTAAGAGTATGTTGAACAACAAGGAGAAATTGCACCAATTGTCTAGTTGTTCGTCGGTTTATCTTAATCGCATACCTCAAAAAGTCGGTGATCCCGGTAAATTTTTTATCCCTTGTGAAATCCAAGATATGGAGGAATGCTTCGCCTTGGCCGATCTTGGTGCTAGCATTAACTTGATGCCACTTGCAATCTTCAAGTCGCTCAATCTTCTTAATCTTACTCCTTCACTAATGTCTATCGAGTTGGCCGACCATTCCACGATTCCCGCATGTGGTTTGGCGGAAGACGTTTTTGTGAAAGTGGGGAAGTTCTACTATCCCGTAGACTTTATCGTTGTTGATATCCCCACGGATCCTCAAGTTCCTCTCATTGTAGGTCGTTCGTTTTTAGATACGTCTATGGCTTTGATCGAAGTTCATGCTAGAAAGATCACCTTACGTTTCAACGACGAGGAACTTGTTATAAACACAACTCAAAACTCTCAAATTTCTCATGTTTATTCCGTTGCAACCATAAACCTCGTTGATATGATCGACGTGGTTTGCGAGGAATTTTCACAAGAAGTTCTAGGTTTTGGTGATGAAGAAACTAGTGGCAATCCCACTATGTTAGATCCAATTCTTGATAATTCGACACCAACCTTCACTCCATTTGAAGGTGGTGGTTTTACGTTAGAAGAATTCGATGTTCCACGTACTTGCAACGAAGACCTCGACAACGATGAGGACTTCTCGATTATCAAGGATTTTCTTAACGATTTCCCATTTCCTCCACCCGAGGAGGTTATGAGTATCGAGCCCAAATCTTCACTTGAGGAACCACCTATCCTCGAGTTGAAAGATTTACCTCCTCATCTTGAATATGTCTATTTGGAGGAGGGTGACAAGTTGCCAGTTATTATTGCGAAGGAACTTTCGAATGATGAAAAAACCGTACTTGTCGATTTTCTAAAGGATCACAAAGGGGCAATTGCGTGGAAGTTATCCGACATTAAGGGGATCGATCCTAAATTTTGTACCCACAAAATCTTAATGGAGGAGGATTACAAGCCCGCAATCCAATGTCAAAGGAGGGTGAACCCTAAAATTCACGACGTCATCAAAAAGGAAGTCCTTAAACTCCTTGACGCGGGAATGATTTACCCTATTTCCGATAGCCCTTGGGTGAGTCCTATTCATTGTGTCCCTAAGAAGGGAGGAATGACCGTTGTGCCAAACGATGCCAATGAGTTAATTCCCACTAGGCTCGTGACCGGATGGAGAGTGTGCATTGACTATCGAAAGTTGAATGAAGCCACTCGAAAAGACCATTTTCCCTTGCCCTTCATGGAACAAATGTTGGAGCGTCTTGCGGGAAATGATTTCTATTGCTTTTTAGATGGTTTTTCCGGTTACTTCCAAATCCCTATCGATCCTCGTGATCAAGAAAAAACTACGTTTACGTGTCCATATGGAACGTTTGCCTATCGTAGAATGTCATTCGGACTTTGCAATGCACCGAGAACCTTTCAAAGGTGCATGATGGCTATTTTTCATGACATGATCGAGAAGACGATGGAAGTCTTCATGGGTGACTTTTCCGTGTTTGGTAATTCGTTCACTTCGTGTTTGTCGAATCTTGAGAGAATGTTGAAACGTTGTGAGGAAACCAACCTTGTGCTCAATTGAGAAAAGTGTCATTTTATGGTTAAGAGTAGAATCGTCTTAGGGCACAAGGTCTTGAAAGTGGGGATTGAGGTAGATCAAGCTAAGGTAGACGTCATCGCCAAACTACCTCATCCCAAAACCGTTAAGCGAGTTAGGAGTTTCCTAGGCCGGGCTTTTATCGTCGATTCATTAAGGATTTTTCAAAGATCTCTCGACCCATTACACATCTTCTTGAAAAAGAGGCACGTTTTGTCTTTGACGAAGATTGTGTACGAGCCTTTGAAATCCTTAAGAGGAAACTTACCGAAGCTCCCATTCTTGTTGCTCCCAATTGGAACCTCCCCTTTGAGCTCATGTGTGATGCTAGTGACTACGTTATTGGGGCCGTATTGGGGCAACGTCATGAAAAGCACTTCTTGCCTATTCACTATGCTAGCAAGACGATGACCGAGGCTCAACTTAAATACACTACAACGGAGAAGGAGTTCCGTGCCGTGGTGTATGCATTTGAGAAATTTCGACCTTATCTCGTCTTGACGAAATGCATAGTGTATACGGATCATTCGGCTATCAAGTATCTCATGGCTAAACAAGATGCAAAGCCGAGATTACTTCGTTGGATTCTCCTCCTTCAAGAATTTGATCACAAAATTGTTGACAAAAAAGGAGCCGAGAATCTAGCGGCCGATCATCTTTCTCGTTTGGAAGATTCTCACCGAAGTGTTTACGAGCCCAAGGAAATCACCGAAACATTTCCGCTCGAGACACTTGGTGTAGTGAATTCTAAGCTTGACTCTTCCACCCTATGGTTTGCGGACTTTGCAAATTACCATGCGGGTAACTTCATCATCAAGGGTATGACGACTCAAGTAAAAAGAAAAATCTTTCGTGACGTCAAGTTCTACTTTTGGAACGACCCTTATTTGTTTCGAACTTGTGCGGATCAAATCATCTGACGTTGTGTATTTGGCACCGAAGCTTCTAATATCCTTAGAGCTTGCCACGAGGGACCCACGGGTGGTCACCACAGTGCTAATCTCACGGCTAAGAAGGTGTTTGATGCCGGCTTCTTTTGGCCTACTATTTACCGAGATGCACAAGATCTTGTGAAGTCGTGTGACTCATGCCAACGGCAAGGAAAAGCCTCACAAAAAGATGAAATGCCACAAAACATCATCCAAGTGTGTGAGATCTTTGACGTTTGGGGTATAGACTTTATGGGGCCGTTCCCATCATCTCGTGGTAATAAGTACATCCTCGTTGCGGTTGACTACCTATCTAAGTGGGTGGAAGCTAAGGCTTTGCCCACCAATGATGCTCGTGTGGTAGTCAAGTTTTTGAAAAGCTTGTTTTCTCGGTTTGGAACCCCTCGTGTGATCATAAGCAATCGTGGAACCCATTTTTGTAACGACCAATTCGAAAGGGTCCTAAGGAAATATGGGGTTACACATCGGCTTTCTACGACTTATCACCCACAAACGAGTGGGCAGGTCGAGGTTTCAAACCGAGCGTTGAAGACGATCTTGGAGAGATCCGTTGGGGAAAACCAACAATCTTGGTCGGATAAGTTGGACGATGCTTTATGGGCCTTTAGGACCGCTCATAAGACGCCCATAGGGTGCACTCCCTATAAGCTTGTGTATGGGAAAAATTGTCATTTGCCAATCGAATTGGAACACAAGGCTTATTCGGCCCTAAAGCATTGTAATGATGATATGGAGACCGCGGAAAAACACCGGAAAATGTAATTAAATGAATTGGATGAATTGAGGGACATTGCTTATGAAAATTCATTGATTTACAAAGAAAAAACTAAAAAGTTGCATGATTCTAAAATTAAAAACCGGGTTTTTAACATTGGGGATCAAGTTCTGCTTTTTAATTCTCGCTTGAAAATCTTTTCCGGTAAGTTGAAATCCCGTTGGTCCGGTCCATTCACCTTGACTCAAGTATTTCCGTATGGGACCATCGAGCTAGCTCAAAATGATGGCCCCAATTTCAAGGTGAATGGACATAGGTTGAAGCACTACTTTCGTGGGGAAGTTTCATCCTTGAACTACCTCGACCAAGTCACCTTCCCCAATGATAATTAGTATTGAGGGGATCGAGTCGAGCTCATGACTCGGTAATCAAAAACGAGGTGCCTCGTGGGGAGTCCCATGCTTATCCTATGTATATATTATCGCTTTCCAATGTAGTAACGTGTGGGGATTTGTGCCCTTTCAACCTTTGTTCTGTGGTTGTTTGTGAATTGTGGACTTTAGATGATCATGATCTTCACGATTGGAGCCTCGCGTATTCGTTTTATGGGAGCACTCAATCGTTTGCTTTGAAGACTTTCTCAATATCCATGATATATCCTTTGATGTTCTAACCTTAGGTTTTTAGCACACTTCATAAACGGCTTTAAATTTAACGGTTACACCCTTTCTATGCTAGATTAGGCATTTGACTACGTCTCTAGTATGGGGGTGTTTGCACCCCTAGACTCGAAACATTGAAAACAATGTTTAACTTTAGTATGGGGGGGGGGGGGGTGAATAGATACTTGCCTTGCTAAACCTTCACGCTTTCCAAAGTTTATCTTTTTGTTTATCGTTTTGTTGCAAAATAAGGCTAAAAATGGCCAAATTTAAAATTTTTCTCATGTTTTATAAGTGTTTGAAGACACGAATGTAGGTTTTCCGATGGCGAGAATAAGAGTGATTTTTGACTCGACCGTGCGTATTGAGCACTTAGCTTTGATTCCTTAACTACACATCAGGCAAAGTCTCTTAAATGAGGACGAGAAATGATAGGGTTAATTATAAGTTACTATGCTAAACGTAGAGTACTCGTATTCTTTCAGAAACTCATGTGTTCTCGTTGTTTGCTTATTCTCCCTTCGCATGTAAATATTTTTTTTTTGCTTAATAAATATTGACTTAGCGGTTTAGTTGGGATTGTTGGGTTTCTAGTCTTTTCTAGTAGCTTCCGTGTAATTAAATTGGGAAGACATTAAGGTATCGCCAGCGTCACGGTTTTGAAGTATTGGCACCCGAATAATAAAAAGCTTCACCCAATAATAAGATTTCAAGTGCTCACCTAAATCAAGCAAACAATTTGAAGCCCCACAAGGCCGAAAAATCTATGCAAAATTGAAAGTGAAAATCAAGCCTTAATCTTCGAAGCTTTAAAGATCCAAAATTTGCCTTAGCGTGAGGATATACGTCTTTGGCTAATAAAACTACCGATGAGGTGGATAATAAAAGGCAAGGCAAGACCGAAGTCATAATAAAAGCTTCATGGCGAAGTTGAATAAAAGATGGAGGTAAACCAAAGATAATAAGGCCCTTCCGTTAGGGGGCGTATAAAAGTCTTGGTAATAAGTCTCATGTTCAAAACCGTTATAAAACCGTGTTTATCGATTCTTCTTGTTGACTTAATTTTTTGACATCGTTGTCTATTAGGAGGGGTTATTGATTTGATGGTCTTGGTTACACCGTTAGGACTCTATTTTTAGACCTAAATCTCTATTATCGCATAAGTCAAACAATGTATCCTCGTGAAACATTCAAGACAAAATAAAATATAAGAAATACAACTTAGGAAAATGGGAGGATAAGTACGTGATTAGGGCATATGAGTAGTGTTAGCATTACTAACTTATAATGACAATGATCTCGTTGCACGCTTGGCATGGAATTGGAGTGAAAATCGAGGACGATGAAATTATTTCTAACGAAGCATTCACGTGTTCTTATTCTATGAACCTAAACGTACCATTTTGCGATGAAAATCATACATTATGTCTAAAACGCAAGTAGTAGTAGCAATAGTAGTAGTGTAGCTAGTTTATCATTCAATAAAGTGAATAAAAATGAATTTTGGAGGTGCTACGATACTTTATTCTAGCATTGCGTGAGGGCACGACAATGGTTTAGTATGGGGGAGTGATGCGACTGCTTTTATACATAGTCTCATCGTCCAAAAAGGGCTTAAAATGCATTACATATCATCAAAATACCTATATATATTCTTGTGTTTGTTGCTTATTTATTTTAGGTACGGATATTGAGAAAATGACAAAAGATCACAAGAATCATGCAAAAACGAACACGGGAAACGAAGCCGCACAATGAACCAAGCCCTAATGAAGACTTTCCCAAGAAAAACCCTTGAATATTTGAAGACTTATGAAGAAGGGTCCTCCAATATGGAAGAATTGACACTTTATACCCTTGTATCCTCATAATTACAAGTTTGGTCCCTAAAGTTTGTCCAAATTACAAAAAGGGCCCTCCACTTTGAAGAATTGACAAGTTTAGCCCCTCAACAAAGCTAAATTGTCAACCATTATCCTCCACAAAGTCAAATTTATCAAGAAGTCCTTCAAAGTACAAGAAAATACAAGTTTGGTCCTTTGAAAATCCCAAAATTACAAAAGGAACCTTGACTTTCAACACTTGGCAAGAATGGTCCCTCATCAAACAAGACTTGGCAATTTCAGTCCTCCAAAATGCCAATCGTACAAGTCAAGACCATTACCATTGAAGAAATTACCAAATCAGCCCTTCAAGAATCACAAAATGGCAAGAATTATCCCTGAAAATACTTTGGAAAAGTATTTGGGGCAAAAGTGTGAAAAGTTAAACTTTAATAACAAAGGGATCCGGATTTTTGTGCCTTATTTACAAAATGAAAGGAAATGGAAAGATAAGGGGTTAAATATGGCTAGACAAGGAAGATACCTAGACTAATGGTGGGCTGCCATGTGTCCCACTACCACTCCACAACCAATCACACTCCACCATTCCTCCACCTAAGCAATCCAATCACCAGTTTATTTATTTTTAATCCTTGGCGCCATTAACAACTTTTTAAACTTAATCACTCCTTAATCTGGATCAAACAAGGCACTATTTACTCCAAGAACACATTTGGGCTTTTGTTAATTACAAAAGATTAAACCCCTAAATTGTGCAGATTGATGATTAAGGTGACCCTAATCACAACCCAACCTTAATATTGGTTTGAGGAAGAAGACAAGAAGAGCCAGTCATCCAACGTCCCACAATTGTGCTTACATCCTAAGCTTGTTACAAGCCTTTAGATCACATTTTCACTTGCCAGCTATCACTAAACAACAAGAAAAAGTCACATGATTCACTAGAATTCAAACAAGCTTCAAGGGCATTTTTGGAAGTTCAAAGCTAGGGTTTACGATTTCCTTTGCATTTCTAGATACATTGTATGCCTATATAAAGGCACACAGGGTCTCTCATTTACCTCCTTTTTGTTTTTCCTTGTTCAACAACTTGTAAATCCTCTTTTCAGTTTAATGAAATTGTGTTAAGTGTGTTGAAGAAAGACCAAGTGCCACTTATTTTTATGCTTGTTTATGTTATTTGTTCACTGAATTTGAATCTCAAAACCTGTTTTTAAGGAGAGTGCAAAAGTTTGCATTTTTCCTTCAAGCTTGATATTTTGCTAAGTTCTTGTTTCAACCTTGGAATTCTTGGGTTATAGGGTTGATCATAGCATCCTAATTGTGATATTAAGGTGTGGTGAGGCTTATAACTTGGGGATAATCAAGTGTAGGGTAACAAGGTTGCATCAATCAAGGCTTTTTAAGTTTCTGATTTTGATATTGCGCCTCTAACCTTGTTGAATCTTAGAAGGGGTGTTATTGGAAGCTTGTGCTTCTTCTAGCTAGCACATAAGCTCATAAATTCGTGGGTGTGGATGTACATCCATGAGGTTTGTCTTGAAACCTTGAAAATCTGATAAAAATTGGATTTTTTGTGGATTTGTGCTATACTGTTGTTCTTGTTGATTTCTTGGCTTAAATCTACTTAGTCTTGCATGATAATGTTGTTTATATGCTAGATTGATCATTGGGTAAACTGAATCTTACTTTTGATTTGAAAAACTTGGTTTTGAAAAGTTAAAAGGGTGTTTGGGTCTACCTGTTTAAGCTTGAATCTTGTTATTGTGTTGTGGAAAGTTTGTGTTTATGCTCTATATATGATATATGCTTGGTTGAGAGTGTTTTGCTGCAAGTTTTTGGGTTTGAAACCACCAAATCAAACAATCTGCTATAACTTGTTGATTATAACTGTTTTTGACCTACGAATTTGGGAAAACCTAGAGTTTATGCATGCTTAGGGTTAAAAGCTGTTAAAACATCATTATTATAACTTATTTGATAGATCTTTAGGTTTTAATCTGGCTTATTGGTCAAATACATCAGCAAAGTGTAAAACTGCATGTGTTAGTGTTCATCAGTAACATTCATCAGCTTAGATCTTGCTTAATTCTTTGAATCATTGCATGAAACTTGTTTAGACTTGTTCATTTGAGTTTAATATAGCTTGTGTATGCATTTGGTTGAATTTGGCTGGCTGAATTGTGCTCTAAGTGCTTTTTGAACCTAAAGTGCTTATTGTTTCATGTTTGTGCTAGATCTGCTACTTTATTGATTAAACTGTATCAATTGGGTGATTGTGTTTGTGATTTACTGATTGTTATTGACTCCTTATGATCCAAAGATCATTTGGGTGCCTTTGTGTAATCTGAATCCCAAAAAAGTTCGCTAAAGACAAAAAGTCAAACAAGTCAAGCACTGGAAAAAGTTTCCACTGCTCAACACCCAAAACTAGCCCCTGCTAGTGTTATTTTGTCATCAGCTTATCAATAAGCTATTTTAGCTTATCCAGACCTGCAACAACTTATTTTTTGTGATATATCTTCATTATTTGACCCATTTGATTAGACTGGAGCTTATTGGACTTTTACTTTGACTTTTTGCTAGAAAACCAACTTATTTGACTTTTACATAAGTGCTTATTTGCTTTTTCCAACTTATTGAGTCAGCTTATTTGAAAACTCTTTGTTGATTTTGCTTAATTAAGTCATTTAAAAGCTTTAGAAACTTGAATCAGCTTTTGGGGTGGCCTAGAACTAAAAAACGACTATTTTGTCGTTTTCTATAGATTGCTTATTGCATTTTCAGGCTTATTCCTTGGGCTTATTTCAAATTTCTTTTTACAGAAGTCTTATTTAGGACAAAAGAAGCTTGTGTGTCTAATTTGAGCTTATGGCATTGGCTTATAGCTTAATGGGCCAAAAAGCCCATTATGAATAAGCTGTTTGGTATAAGCTAGCTTATTTCACACTTTCAGCTTTTGGGCCTTTGGAAAAAGTTGTTTAAAATCAAATTTTGAGTCAAGTAGTGCTTTTTGGGCTTATTTTGGACACTTTTTCATTTTGGGCCCAATTTAGCCCATTAAGTGATCTGTTTTGGGTTTAGCCCATTTTCTAGGCCCATTAAGGGTATTTAGGTAATTTCACTTTCATTTCTGAATTATTTAGGTTAAATTAAGCTAGTTTGCAACTTTTTAGAATTTTTTATGATTTTTGGATTTTTAATAATATTTTAATATTATTTTATTGTTGAAAATTAAAAGTCTGATTTTCTAAGTTTTTATATTTTTCCTAGATTGTAGACACTTAATTAGGAATTTTGCAACTTTCCAAATATTTTTAGAGTCTTTTAATTATTTTCTAGAATTATTTTAAGTTTTAATTAATTTTAATAGTTTTTAATTGTTTAAAAATAATTTTTAGTGGTTTTAAAATTTTGAAAAATACTTTTTAGCTTAATTAGGTTATTTTAAAGGTTAACAAACTTTAAGATCTTGTTTTGGACTTTTTAATAGTTAATATTGATTTTTAGGGCTTTAATTAGCATTAAAGAGTCATTATTTAATTAATTAAAAGGTTTTGGCAAGTTTGCATTTTTGTATACTCTTAGAATATTTTTGTGGATTTTTAGTGATTTTTAGCAATTTTTAGGGTAAAATTTTAATTTTGGTGCTATTAACGGTTTTACGTGTACACCTTTTTCGTCTTAGTTTAATACGACATCGTAACCGTCATTCTCTTCTTATCCCATTTCTATTTTTCTTTCTCACAAATATAATTACAAAGATAATCACTTCATTACACACACACACTAAGCCTCCTTGAGAACGATCCCCACTTTAGGGTCATTTGTACACGGTTTTCCTAAATCGTCGTACTTGATACTTGCCACTTTTGCTCTCTTTTCCTAAAGAGTAGTAAAACCACTACATCATAAAAGCCTAGCAAAACTTGACTTAAACACGTTAAGGATACTAGCTAGAGTAAACTTAGATAAGTAAACTCGGGTTGAGTCAAAAGATTCACAACGTTTGAAACTAAAACCACTTTATTAAAATTTATTCTAGTAAAGAAAGAAAATAACTATACAAAGGTAAAACTACTAGGCCAAAATAGATCAAAAATTTTGAAAAATGTCGAAAAATTGATTTTCCGGTTAAAATGAGGACAAATGCAAGGAAAAGACCACTTAACTTCGATATAAGTCCCCCCTACACTTGATATAAACATTGTCCTCAATGTTTAAGCATGTGGGAGTAAACTCCCCTACACTTAGGACATTGTGCACTTTGTTTAAATCTTGCTAAGGAAGAGACAACTAAAGTGATTCCTATTTTAATATTGGAAAATATAAAATAGTGAATCGAAAAGAGTTTAGGATAGAACCGAGAAGACGGAAACACGGAATCACGGGTCGTCAAAAATCATCAAGAGTGGATCTTTAAAAGCGCGAATCCCTGAGTATGAGAAGAGAGGAAATAGCAAACACCAACGGGTCTCCCCTACACTTAGGATAAAGATAGCTAAAAGATAGATACTTGGGTTGCCTCCCAAGAAGCGCTTGATTTTTGATCACCGAGTCGTGAGCCTGACTCGACCTTGATTAACATAGGAAGAAGGTTGAAAAACATCCACCAGGATCAAATACATAGTTTTCGTCCATCAAATAGCACAAGCTTAAGGCGAACAAGGCAAGCCAAAGAAGAGTAGGCAAGGTTCCCTTAAGAAAAGATGGAGCACGGTGGGAGCAAGGGTGAAGAGGTGCAAGCATATCTTTATAAGTTCCAAAGATTTTTCCTTTTATTTCATCAGATGGATACTGAGATGGCTTGAAGATTTCAATACCGGGGTCGAACACCTTTTCCTTTAGGGGAAAATAACACTCTGGCTCAGCAGACCTTGAAGAAGATCCGATCATAAATCTCGCAATCTCATCCTCAGACGGAGGATAGAGAGGAGTTAAGACATAAGTGCTGCTGATATCGGTGTCAGTCGGCTTCTTCTCATTTGAAGCGGGTTTCTTCATATCCAAAGTAGGATAAAGACCATAATCATCAAAGTCTAAAGGAGGAGCATCACTCTCATGAGGGAAGTATGTATTGAGAAAGGTAGCAAAGTCTTCCTCAAATGAGTAGTCATCCAAAGTAGGATCAAGCATGGATGGCGGAGGATCTTCATCATGTGAAGAATCACTCGAAAGAGTATCGGCCTCATCAAAATCATCATAAGTGGGCATGTCTGGATACTCAGAAGTAAATCATCATAATCATCCCCATCGGTGCTAGAATCATCATCATAAGCATCATAGATCGGTGGAGAATCATATATGGGTGGAGGTTCCAAATTGGAGAGAGAATCATCCACATCATCTTGAAACAGTGGATTATCATTGCAAGAATCGAATAGAGGATTGTTGTAGACGACGAAATCATCAAGCACATTAATCATATTCGCTTATTCTCTTCCATTATATTTGGTTGTAAGCTTCCCCATTTCAAAAACTTGTGCATCATCCCCGACTCTTAAGATGAGTTCACATTTATCCACATCTATTAAAGCTCTACTGGTTCTCAAAAATGGGCGTCCAAGTATTAACGGAATACGAGGGTCCATTTCATAATCAACAACGACAAAGTCGACCGGAAAAGTGAATGTGCCAACTTTAATGAACACATCTTCGGCAATAACAACAGGGTAAGCGAGAGTGCGATTGGCTAGCTCAAGAGTCATCTTGGTGGGTGTAAGGTCGGGTAATGATAACTTTTTCCAAATGCTGAAAGGCATCAAATTTATACTTGCCCCGAGATCGGCTAAGGCAGTAAATTCGTCGGTTTGGTTAAAAGTACAAGGTAGAACAAAACTACCGGGATCTCCAAGTTTTTCCGGAAGTTCTTTAAGAAGGATTGCAGAGCAATTTTCATTCAAGCGAGTATTAACAAACTCGACCATCTTTTCCTTCTTACTAAGCAATTCCTTAAACATCTTGACAAATTGTGGCATTTGGGCAAGAGCTTCAACAAGGGTAAAGGTGACGGTCATTCCGGCAATCTTTTCCAAAACGTTAGAGACTCGAACGTCATTCTTAGTCAAAATTCTAGCTTTGTTGAGTCGAGAAGGGTAAGGAATGCTGAGGTTGGGTGGTGGAGGTGTAGAAGGTGAAGGTTGAGATGTTGAAGGGTTAAAGGTGGAAGGTGGGGTTGGAGGATTCTTCTTGGGTACTTCTTCATGACGAGGCGGAGACGGTAATGGTGAACTAATACTAGGTGTAGGAGTAGTAGGGATAAATGGTGGTGGAGGAGGTGTAGATGGTGTAACTGGGGGTGGGATAGATGATCCTACTAAAGTTGCTCCACTACGGGTAGTAATAGCACTCATATTCGCTCTCGGGTTGGTGACGGTGTTTGAAGGTAGAGAGCCCGAAGTAGAGGGTTGAGTGGTTGGTAAGAAACTAGCCAGCATATTCTTCGAATCATTTGTTTGATTGCTGAAGGAGGATTGTATATCATTTTGAAGCTCGGTTCTAATGTCATTCCCTTGCTTAGTGATATCCCCTTTCAAATTGATAATTTGGCTTTGCAGATTCTTAATTTGCTCTCCTTGGGTTCTCATTAAAGCTTCAACATCGTGATTTATGGGTGGGGCTTGTTGAGCGGGTGAGTGATAAGGATTAGAAGCTCTAGGTGGGATTTGGTTGCTTCTAGTGTAGTTGTTGTTGTGATTGTGGTTTTGAGGAGAAAAACCGGGTGAAAGATAGTTGTTGGACCGGTAACTTAGCAAATTTCGATCCCCTTGAGGTCGGGCTTGGTAATTTTCCGGTGAAAAGTTACCATAGGCCGCATACACGTTTTTCGGAGTGCCTTAAGTAGAAGGACAATCAGTGTATGAGTGAGGACCGCCACATGTCTCACAAGGAATTGCTACAGCTTTAACTTGTTGTTGTTGGTTTGTAGCGATGAGCAAGATATTTTTGTTCATTTCGGACATCATGCGGGTGAATTCGGTCATATCGGGGTTTGCTGAAGTAGAAGAAACATTGACTCTCGGGTTGTTCGTTGAAGAAGCGGAGGAATCCCAGTTTTTGTGATGAGTAGTCATGTTCTCAATAAGCTCTCTACACTCCTCGGGTGTTCTTTTCATTAATGTGCCACCAGGGGCTGCATTAATCGTATCACGATCACGAAAAGTCAAACCATTGTAGAAAGTATCAATCAATGTGACTGGAAGCATGTTGTGGTTTGGACATCGATCGATCAAAACATTATATCTTTCCCAAGCATCAAAGAGGGATTCATCGGGTTCTTGCATGAAACCGCTGATTTGATTTCGAAGGCTCGTGACCATGGATGGTGGAAAGTAGCGCGACAATAATCGTTGAGTCATGTCGTCCCAAGTATGAATGGAATTCTTCGGGAGACGATCAAACCATTTTTCGGCGTGGTGTGATAAAGTATGTGGAAAGAGTTGAAGGCAAAGAACATCCATAGTAGCACCGGGCAACTTCATGCTTTGAGTAATAGTAATGAATTTATCGAGGTGCTTGTTGGCATCATCATCCGGCAATCCGCGAAAAGGGTTAGTTTGCACTTGTTGGATCATGTGATGCTTCAACGAAAACTACGGAGCCGTGATTTGCATCGGCGCAATCGGTCCTCCTCGTCCAAACATTGTGGGTTGACAAAGCTCCTCCATTGTCCGAAGATTAGGCTGTGGAAGAACATTGTTGTTGTTATTATTGAGGTGCGGTGGATTATTGTTGTTGTTCACACCTGCCATAGCTAAATCTTCACGAGTCTCGTGCTCCGGATAGGTTGAAGATCTAGTACGCATACACCTGCAAAAGCAAAAGAAAACAATACCAAAGAAATAGACAATATATATACACTATAAAAATAAAATCTTTTTGGATTTTTGACAATATTTATTTTTTATGGATTTTTGGAAATTTTTAATTTTTATGGGTTTTTGAAAATTTTTGAGCAAGAAAAATAACGCTCACAAGTGAACGGATCCCAAAAAGTAACGCGTCTTTCACAGAAAACCGTTAATCTTTACGAAAAGAGCCGGCAACGGCGTCATTTAATACTGGTATTTGGCCTGTATAAAAATTAAAGTTCGTTGAAGTGGTCTAATCGAATTGATCATTGGTAATCGTGTGACTCAGCTGTTCTTGGTGAAAACAAAGATTTGGTCGTTGTAGTAAAGGGAAAGTGCAAAAACTTTAAAATAAAGGTAAAGTAAATATAAAGCTAAAAAGTAATTAATAATAAATGACGAGAAATTAAAAGCAATTAAAGTAAATAATGCAAACTTAAAACTATCCTAAAGGCAAACTTAAACTTAAACTAAAGGCAAGCTTAAAACAAATCTAAGGCAAATAAACTAAAAGTGCGACTAAGGAAACAGGCGGGAAAAATAAAGTTTAACAATTTAAAAACATAAACTTAAAATAAACTAAAAACACCTCACTCGGAATAATTACTCGTTCGGAATGTCACCTTCGCTCGGAATAATTCTTCTTCGTTCGGAATACCTTAACAAAACCCTTAATCCGGAATAATCTTGTTCATGCGGAATAAAAATACTCATGCAAAAAAGTGCTTCACCCTGAACAAAACGTTCATCCGGAATAACTCTTCATCCGGAATAAAAGACTCATCCGGAATATGGGTTCATCCGGAATATACCTTTTACTCGGAATAAACGTTGATCCGGAATAAATCCTTCGTCCGGAATAGACTCTTCGTTCGGAATATCTGTTGATCCGGAATAAATTTATTCGGAATAAATCCGGTTCATTCGTAATAACAGGTTGATTCGGAAAAAGATGCTCATTCGGAATAAGGTGTTCATCTGGAATAACGCGTCATCCGGAATGTTGGTTTATTCGGAATATGCTGTTGGAAACTCACTTTATGTGACGACATTTAAGAATTCCCGTTAGTTATCATAGTCACGCACATTTAGACTAGACTAGGTTCGTTGTAAAGTTTAGGTTGTGTGTGTGACTATATATACCCCTCCTTAGCTTCCAAGGAGGGGTGTTGATTGTCATTTGTTCACTTTCTAATATATTTTCATTTCACTTTCAACCTCTCTTCTCTCTCTCTCTAAGCCATCAATGGCTTCCACCACCATCTACCACCACATTAGACCACCGGATCCGAATTAGCATTTCTACATTTGGCATCAGAGCCACGGTTCCATCCTTGGATTGTTTATTGGTTTCGTTTTGGTGGTCTATAAAATTTTTTTTTTGGTTCGTTTGTTTATTTATTTGTCACGACTTGTGTTTCTTCTTTCAATGATCACAAGTTTTTGTCACGTCATGCTATTGTGTTGTCCAAACAGTTTCATTATGTTATCATGTGTCATATTATTTGTTTATTGGTCCTAATCTGTCCAAAAAAAAGATGGTTCATTTGTTGGTCTGCTGGTCACAATCTCATCTGTCAGTTTATACTATATCTGGTCATCTTTTGTCTCTTGGATTATCATTTTCAAAAGTATCCCTGCTCTTAGTCCACATTTATAAGTACTGTTTTTCTGGGTTGTGTAACATTTTTTTTGAAGATGAAGATGTAATTACCCAGAAAAAATATTCAGATTCATATTCCCGGAGTTTCAGGAACAAGGACCACTTTTGGATTTCAGCTACATGGTACGATCGCATGATTGCGATGGGTTGTATTTTTTGACACATTACGATGGGTCGACTGACTCATTGCGATGGGACCCATTCGATGGGACACATTGCGATGGTGGTTTGGCTCATCGCAATGGCATAAGTCATGTCGTCATGCTGCCCATTTTTTCCAAACATTGCGATGGCTGGTAACCATTGCGATGGGTACCATTGCGATGGGTACCATCGCAATGGGTACCATCGTAATGAGACATTTGACTTCGATGGACTCGGTTTCTTTTTGACTGCGATGGCTTAAAGCCTTTGACTGCGATGGAATGTGGACCAAAAATGTAACCAAACCAAAACCAACCCAACCGAGTCAACTCGGTAATTACCGAGTTGACTCAGTTAACTCACTGAGTCTGACTCACATCCAACCTTTTATCACCTCAACACCATAACTAATCTAATCCCATCGTCTCCTATAACCCCATTGACTCTAGACTCAAACAAACTTAATTATGACCTCAGTTTATGTTTCGACTTATATCTTTCACATATATAACAAGATCTTTTTTAAGATCTATTCCTCCGAAACTATCTTCACAGATCAAATGTTTGGACTTTAACCACTTTTATTATACGAAATCTAAGAATAATGTATAACAAGCATGTTATAATCATTTCTTTATTTCGATTGAAACACACAAACAAACATGCAATCAGTGACCTACCTGAGATCAACTTTATTTGATCTTAAATTTCGTTTCCATCTCATCGAAACTCAAAGAAGTCATATAAATTTGTGTTTTGTTTGGTATGATGCGAAGGTATGTGAATACTGGATTCAGATTCGTTTGGTTTATGATGACTGTGAAGATGAGATGAGAAACCGGGGTGATGTATATGATTCGTTCATGGTTTGAGATGGGGATTAGATGAGATTTGGAGGGTGACGGATCTTTCTAGGTTGAAGGGGATAAGGTGAAGTTAGGTGGGGAGGCGGATTAAACAAGGTATGTGTTTAGGGTAAAGTGAGTGAAATTAGGGTGGAGTTGTATGTTATATCCCATGGTGTTGGACCGGGTTTGTGATATGGGCCATGGAACTCGTTTATTCAAAACATTTGGGCCATGACAAACACAATTTGGGCCTTGGACACTCGAATTTTGTAAACATTGAAATGGGCCGTTTGTGTTTAAACACACAAGATAAACAAGTTTTCATTTCAAAATTAAATATTTTGAATAAAATTTTGTGGATATTGACGGGATTTAAATGTGACATCGTGACGAGACGTAAATAACGTGACAACTGTGACGAGAATTTATTTGAGACGAGACCAAGAAAAAATGGGCGATTTTTTAGTGGCTACAGATTTTGTTTGATCGGGTATTAATTACCTGACGTTGAAGACGGATTTTTCGAAGGCGTGTATTTATTTTATCTTTTAGTAGATAACTTGTACGTGCTTAATCTTAGAATGAAGACTTGGTTATCTGGTTTCCGGGTTCGGGGTGGATGGTTGATGACTCGGATAACTATCACTTAAAGGGGTTACATTGTTGTACTCAGTGTCACGCGCTTAGTCGACGTGGATAATTTCAAGAGGTGTTGTGCTTATAGACTTCTTCAGTGATGCATTGAGTACTTAGAGATTTCTCCACCATTCTTCATTCAACAATAGTGCAAGCTTAAGTCACAAGATCGAAGGATTTTTTATTCAGCTTCACGTTTGATGTATCCGGTTCATTCTTTCAGTGGTCACTTCAAATTGCTTTCACATAGGATGGTAAAGGTGGCCATGGAGAGTTTATGAGAAGAGATTTTCGATCAACAGCTGATTCTCACAAAATCTATAATTCAGCTTATTTATTATTCTCACGAGATTTCAGGTTTATGTGCGTACGATTTGTTGATGGTTCCGAGTTTCGAAACCATCAAGGGGAAGAAGAAGACACATTGAACGCCAACGAGTACACGTGATGAACTTCATACCTTATTTTGATTTGAAGATATTCCGGGATGACATTTGTCATAGCCGCAGAGAAAATCAGTGTTTTAACTCGTGTCGTTATCAATCTCCAAACGGTACACTACTGATTCGAGGTTTAATTGTTTGATTGTTGCAATTAAACATCATCATTATCCTATATGCATTCCCGGGACTTAATTGACTATGGTGCATCTCCGGAAGAAGATATGTGCATTTCCGGGACTTAATTGACTCTGGTGTTACGATGTCAACTTCATGAATGGGATAAAGTGTCCACTTCAGTATTTGAGCTTCATAATTGGGATTGATTTACCTTCTTCAACTATGTGGGGGAAGAAGTGTCTTGATTCTTTCTGGTATGCATAACTTGAACTCTCAGGGGGAAGAAAAAATTCAGAAGAATTATTCAAGCGTGAGAAGAAAAGTTGTTGATCTACTTGGTGTGCCCCAAACTTTCAATCCCTCTTAGCAACATTATCATGTTATATGATGGGATTTGCTAGTTAGATTCCGCTGTGCGCTTAATCATTCTAAGCTTTATTAAAAGCTATGAAGTTGCTTACGAGGATTGTTGGTTTAGGGGGAAGCTATTTAAAATGCTTCTACATCAAGTTTACGTGGCATGAATTAGGGGGAAGCTAATTCAGAAGCTTCTCCTTAACCAGAAGTGTATGGGTTACTTAGCTCGTGCCGTTACAGTATTTCTTCTACAAGTTACTTTAAAGATGAGTCGTTTTGAAGACGAAGGCCTCAGAAGACTTCATCAGCATTGGATGCTTCAAGAAAGCTCTTATTCTTAATCATTTTGTACTTGTTAGGAAGAATATAGTAAGGAATTCTACACGTCGTCCCATGGGGGAAGATTGTTGGAAACTCACCTTATGTGACGACATTTAAGAATTCCCGTTAGTTATCATAGTCACGCACATTTAGACTAGACTAGGTTCGTTGTAAAGTTTAGGTTGTGTGTGTGACTATATATACCCCTCCTTAGCTTCCAAGGAGGGGTGTTGATTGTCATTTGTTCACTTTCTAATATATTTTCATTTCACTTTCAACCTCTCTTCTCTCTCTCTAAGCCATCAATGGCTTCCACCACCATCTACCACCACATTAGACCACCGGATCCGAATTAGCATTTCTACATATGCCCTTCGTCCGGAATAACACCTTTATTCCGAATAATTGGTTTATCCGGAATACTTTCTTTATCTGGAATAATTGCTTGGTTCGGAATATGAAGCTTGGTTCGGAATAACCTGGGCAAACAGATATAGCGAAGAACACGGGAAAGAAAAAGGCTACGAATTCTATCCAATCTAACCAAAATCAACCAAAAGATTAAGCAAGACTACTCACAAATGATCAACTAATGATAATCTATCAATCCATATCAATAACACTAACAATAATAACCAAAATAATCAAAACCCACATAATCTAATCAATAAAAACTTAAGAACATGAACATAAACATAAACATAAACATGAAGATCAAATCAAAACAAGAAGAGTAGATAGGAGATTAACAATAAAAGTAAAGATTCAATAACAATAAAAGTAAACTTACTTGGAATTAAAGGAATTAAAAGTGAAACACAATTAATGAAAATGACAATGAAATAAATGTGCAAGTAATGTAAATGGTGGAGAACTAATCTTGTCAAAATTAGCTAACAACAACAAATGAAATCTTAATGATCCTATTTATAGTGGAGGAGGAGAGGATTAGTGGAAGCTTCCTCCTCTCTTTCTTTTTTCTTTATTTCTCGTTTAGTCCTCGTCTTCTTAATTCTTCGACTTTTGTCTCGGGATTAATAAACCCGTCTTGTAATTTCTTCATTAATTTAGACTTGAGTTTTTCGGCTTTTATTAAACTTCCGTCTTTGGACTTTTTCTTTGATAAATCTTCAGAATAGGCCTTGGACTTCCGTTATTTTTGCACTCTTGATTTCTTGACTTCGTCTTTTGTCTTTTTCTTCGATAAAAGCCCGTGAAAACCCGTGTTTTCTCGCATTTTCACATTTTCGTCCTAAATCACAACAAAAACACAAACCACGCATAATTCCGATATTTACGACATAAAATACACGTTTTGGCCTGGTTATTATTGTAATTAAGTGGTAAAAGGATGGGTGTTTTCACACCTATCAAATAACTTCTGGAACGAGGCTTCATTCGACCGAGCGCATCTCCATGGGGCGCACCGGTCTTATTCGTGAAGAAGAAGGACGGCAGTATGCGTCTTTGAATAGATTATCGCGAGCTCAACAAGATCACCATCAGGAATAGTTATCCTTTACCACGCATTGACGATCTGTTTGACCAACTCCAAGGGGCCAAACATTTCTCAAAAATTGATCCGAGGTCGGGCTATCATCAGCTACCGGTTAAAGAGCAGGACATCGCCAAGACTGCTTTCCGTACATGCTATGGGCACTACGAATTCGTAGTCATGCCATTTTCCTTACCAATGCTCCAACCGTGTTCATGGATTTGATGAATAGAATCTTCCATGAATTTATGGAAAAGTTCGTCATTGTCTTTATTGACGACATCCTGATATTCTCTAAGTCCAATGAGGAACACGAAGACCATCTTCGTACAGTATTACAGATTCTTCGCCAGAAGCAGTTGTATGCTAAATTCTCCAAGTGTGAGTTCTGGTTAGACAAGGTGGCGTTCTTAGGTCACATTGTATCAGCAGAAGGAATGACCATGGATCTAGCAAAGGTTGAGGCTATTACCAAGTGGCCAAGACCGAAATCAGCAACTGAAGTTCGCAGTTTCCTAGGCTTAGCTGGTTACCACCGTAGGTTCGTAGAGAACTTTTCTCGTTTAGCACTACCATTGACTAAACTGATGCGGAAAGGGGAGAAATTCGTCTGGACTGAAGAAAGAGAGAAGAGCTTTGAAGACCTAAAGCAGAAGTTAGTATTTGCACCGATTCTTACTCTCCCATCTGGTACAGGTGGATTTCAAATCTATAGTGATGCTTCGGGGAAGGGACTTGGCTGTGTTCTCATGCAACATGGGAAAGTGATCGCGTACGCTTCACGGCAGCTTAAGCCTTATGAGGAAAATTACCCTACACATGATTTAGAACTTGCAGCAGTCGTGTTTACATTGAAGATATGGAGACACTATTTGTATGGAGAATCATGTGACATCTTCACGGACCACAAGAGTTTGAAGTACATCTTCACTCAACGTGAACTGAACATGAGACAAAGGAGATGGTTAGAACTGTTGAAGGATTATGACATTAATCTGCAGTATTATCCCGGCAAGGCGAATGTAGTGGCAGATGCACTTAGTAGAAAGTCCGGAATGATAAACAGCATTAAAATTGAGGAGGAAATTATAAAAGACTTAGAGCGACTAGACATTGAGATCATTGTACATGGACAACACGGTTACTGGGCTAATCTTAGAGTGGAACCTGAGTTACTCTCTAGGATCAAGGAAGCTCAGAAAGATGATGGTGAAATCTGGGCGATAATTCAGAATTTTGAGAAGCAGACAGAATTTCATGTAGACGAAGACGGTATCTTATGGCAGGGCACGAGACTTTGTGTTCCTGATGATCAAGAACTCCGGGAAGCATTGTTAGCTGAGGCTCATAGCTCCCCATTCTCCATTCATCCTGGTTCGACCAAGATGTACCACGACATCAAGCAATACTTTTGGTGGAGTGGTATGAAACAGGATGTTGCGACTTACGTCTCCAAATGTCTTACCTGCCAGCAGATTAAGATCGAGCATCAGCGAACTAGCGGTCTTTTACAACCGTTAGATATTCCAGAGTGGAAGTGGGACAAGATCACCATGGATTTTGTTACCGGTCTTCCAAAGACAAAGAGGAGGCACGATGCGATTTGGGTTATCGTTGATCGACTTACTAAGTCAACTCATTTCTTACCGATCCGCAAGGAAGATTCGGTCATTAAACTCGCCGATACTTACAAGAAGGAGATTATGAGACTTCATGGTGCTCCATCCAACATCGTCTCGGACAGAGATCCTCGTTTCACTTCGCGATTTTGGAGGAGTCTACAGGAAGCTTGGGGTACAAAACTTAAGCTTAGCACGGCTTTTCATCCTCAAACATACGGGCAATCAGAGCGAACGATTAAAACATTAGAAGACATGTTGAGGTCATGTGCGTTGGAATGGATGGGATATTGGGACGATTACATCTGCCTGGTAGAGTTTTCATACAACAACAGTTGGCACGCAAGTATTAAGTGTGCTCCATTCGAGATGTTGTATGGCAGAAAGTGTCGCGCCCCAATCTGCTGGGATCTGGTTAGTGAGCGAACACATGAACGACCAAAAATGATTGAGTTGACAAACGAGAAGGTCGCTGTAGCTAAGAAGAGATTGCAAGAAGCACGATCACGTCAGAAGAGTTATGCCGACAAGCATCGTAGGGACTTGCATTTTAATGTAGGGGATCAAGTCTTCCTTAAGGTATCGCCGGCACGTGGTGTTAAGCGTTTTAGAATCAAAGGGAAGCTCAGTCCTCGATTCATCGGACCGTTTGATGTCATTGAACGAGTCGGTGAAGTATCTTATCGTTTAGCGTTACCTCCGCAGCTTTCTCACGTTCACGACGTTTTCCATATGTCCTTACTCAGAGGGTACAAGTATCATCCCCTTCACATGGTTCAGTATCCACTGGAACAGATTTGTGAAGATCTTACCTTCATTGAGGAACCCGAACGAGTTCTTGACAGGCAAGAACGAGTCATGAGGAAGAAGACGATTCCATTCGTCAAAATCCTTTGGAGGGATCATACCGAGCAGGAAGCCATTTGGGAAACCGAGGAGTCTATCCGGACTTCTTACCCTCATTTCAAGTTTTTAATTTGGGTATGTACCTCTTTTTCCAGTTTACGTTATCTATAATTCGGGGACGAATTATTCTTTTTAGGGGGGAAGAGTTGTAAAACCCGCATGCTTTTACCATGAATAGTACCCTTATAATCGTACGTAGGTGATTAAAACTTTCCTTTTATAACATGAATACGTTTCACAAACATAAATTACAAGAACTACGTACGTGTTATCACACGATAAGTATTAAGTATGTAATAATGCACGATAATTATTATAGATAATAATTAAATCACGAACATGAAATCATGAACGTAATAATAACGAACGCATAATTAAGTATTTACGTAATTATTATTACAACTATGTACAAGTATATAAAATAACACGAACATTTAATAATAACGTCACGTAAATACGAACACGAGAACACGTAATAATATAGAACACGAAAAACTACGGATTTCCCTTGCTGGGCCCTAGTAGCCGCGGCACACAAAAGAAAGGGGGGCCCAAAAGCCCACTTTTGGTTTTAATTAAAGGAAACAAAAACCACAGAGTTTTCATAAAAATATTTTTACAGAAAGTTGAAAACCCTAGCTCTTGGGGACTCCATAGTCGCGACATCAAACAAAGAACAAGGAGGATTCGATTTTGATTTTTGATCTTTGGTATTTGGTTCGTGTTCGTGTTATTTTCAATCACACGTTAAGGTAAAACATAAAACCTTGATCTTTAATCTTTTTATTTAATTATGTTTTTATGTTAGATCTTTAAAAAGAATTAAATAAAATATGTTATGGAATTTAATAAACATGGGAAAAGGGTTCGTTTGGCTTGGTTTGTGGTTCGGCAGCCAACCGAGAGTCGAAGGACTCTCGGTGTCCCTTTTAAGCCACAGCCGAGACCCCCTAAGGGGCTCGGTGTGGGTCTAGGCGCAGCAGCACACACAAACGGCTTCAACCGGTGGCTGTTTAGGTCGGACGGGGGAGCAGCGAAGGCAGCAGGTGGAGACCACCGGCTTGCGCCGGTGGGATCTTCATGTTGGCAGCGGCTAGCAGCGGCAGCAGCCGCTGTTGGCAGCGCAGCCATGGCTGTGGGTGGTGGGGTTTTGGTTCGGGCCGGTTCATGGGTTCACGGGTACGGTTCACGATATGGTTTTGATAAAATAATACATGGGTCCTGTTTATTATTTTTACAAGTATATTTATTTACAAGTTAATTAAATTAACTTAACATGTCATATACTTAATTTAATTAAAACATGGACTTAGGTTTATTATTAATATTTAATAATACATGATTTTAGCCTAAGTATTTAATTATGAAATTTAGACTAAGTAATTAATTAATTATTAAAACATGACATATTAATAATAAAATTTCATGACTTAGGTTATATTAATATAAATATTAATACATGTTTTTACCTAAGTATTATATACACTTTAATTTAATTAAATCATGATTATATTTAATTAAATCGTATAACATATAGTTTATTTAATTAACATTTTATAATTAATAAACTATACTATTAATCACATGACTTAGTATATTTAATCAATAAGACTTAAGCTTATCTTATTTAGCTTATTAATCCAGCTTATTTCTAAATATGGAAACTTTCTATTTCAGGAAACTTACTATTTTTGGGAACTTTTTATTTTTAGAAACTTATCTACTTTAAGCAGTAAATCTATTTTTGAAAACTTTCTATTTTTGGTAACTTTCTATTTTGGAAACTTTCTATTTTTGGAAACTTTCTATTTTTGGAAACTTTCTATTTTAGGAAACCTGCTATTTTTAGAAAGTTACTTATTATTACACAACAAGTATAATAATACAAGAAAGACAAGTAATACTTAATCAGAATATCCAGAATGCATGATAAACACATCATAACGTTAGAATAGGTAAAACAAGTCATGAACATATAAAACAAGCCAAGACATGATATAAAACCAGTTACGTACTCAGTAATCAGAATACTTATACACGTATACTATTTATCTAGCATTAGTGAGATCAAAGTAGGACTCTCTTCCGTTCGTCTTCTTCGTTCATTGGACATAAGGTACGGATTCTCCGTCCTTTAAGTATGGACATTCTTTTCCTATTAGGATTTCCCCGTATGCAGTCAACTGTTTTTCCCAGTATATGTTTTATATGTTTTGATTTGCTTATGTTTAATTTAATTTCCTAAGCCATATACATGCATGACCAGTTTCACCTAGTTATGGAGGTACCATAACCATAACACTAGAGGCACTAGTGTTATGACTTCACCACGGCGGAGTGATAGCTCGTGGCGTCCCTTTCAGCTTTTGGCCATATTATTATGTTATCATGTGGGGCGTATGGGTGCATCCTAGGTTACATGTTTTTGACAGATTATTCAGGTGAATGTGGTGTGTGCCTTGCATCCTTCACAAGGAGTTGATCCCTCCAACCCAAACTTATAATTAATTAGAGGCAACCCCTCTAATTGCATGATGAGGTCACCCCTCCAAGTATTCATGCACATTGATATTTCATGACCTATATTGGCTTAATGGTTAACATGTTAAACAGTTTTTATAAGATAAACATAAGGCTTTTCAAACTATAAAACCAGTTTTACTAAGTTATACCAGGTTTTCCACGACTTAATCAATTCCGATGCTATATGTTGTATATGCTTATGTTATTCATTCTATGCTTGTATATCCGTGCACTGAGCGTTATGCTCAGCCGTTTTCCTTTAATGTTTCGCAAAACGGCAGGTACTCAAGGGCGCTCGTAGACTCTAAGCGTAGGTGCATATGGATTGGAAGCTTACTAGCCTTCATTACTTTATGCATTTCATCATACATTTTGATACTTATTTCCATGGACATTATTTAGTCCTTTTCTTTTACAGTACTTATGTTTGTGTGTGATGAGCTTTTACTTTAGGGTACCGATGTTTGTTTCTTGTATTTCCTTTATGGTCATGTAATGTTTAAGACATTTATCCTTGTATGATTTGATGACATGCCATAATCACGCATGACATTCCATTTACCAAAATGGGGTGTTACAAGTACCTCACAATTCTTAAAAGCATGAGCAATGAAGGATTTTATCAAAAGCTTTTTACTATTTGAAAAAAGCTTTTGAAAAACTTTCGACCATTGAATGAGAAAGCTTTTTAAAACTTTCTACGATACATATAGGTAGAGTACATGTGGGCTTGAGCCCAAGACAACTAAAATACAGCTAGGAATAATGAATGTACTGATAATCATAGCTTGATTATAGAAACATAATAATCCAGCTAGTGATGAGCATATTATATAGCTAACAGTCCCTTGCAGTTGGAGCGGGAGGACACCGAACACTCAAACTGGTACGAAACTCCTCGAACAATGTGGAAGGCAACCCTTTAGTGAAAATGTCTTCATACTGATAACGTGACAGAACATGAAGAACTCGAACTTGACCAGCAGCAACCAAATCACGAACAAAATGAATATCAATCTCAATGTGCTTTGTACGTTGATGCTGAACCGGATTACAAGATAAATAAACAGCACTAACATTATCACAGTAGTCAAGCTTAGCGGAAGGTAAAGGTGTATGCAACTCGCGAAGTAAATTACGCAACCAACAAGTCTCAGCAACAACATTGGCAACACCGCGATACTCCGCCTCTACACTAGAGCGGAAAATTATCGGTTGACGCTTAGAGGACCATGAGAATGGTAATGTATTGTCTTGCATTCCACATTCTGAAGATACGATACATATAGGTAGAATACATGTGCGCTTGAGCCCAAGACAACTAAAATACAACTAGGAATAATGAATGTACTGATAATCATAGCCTAGTTATAAAAACACAATAATTCAGCTAGTGATGAGCATATTATACAACTAACAGGCATTAGCTAAATCTTTGAAGCAATAGCTTTTCCACTTAAAATTGTTACAAAATATTTCAAGTTTTTACACATTTAGCATTGATTGTCATCAATGCTTCAAATCATGAAAAACTTAAAACATTAATGATTCTAACAAACATTTTTTTAGGTAAAATTTAAGAAGTGGTTAACTATAATTTTCAATAAGCTTTTCTGTTTCAGAAAAGTAGTAGAAAAATAGGCACGTAAAATAGCTTATTTGACGAAATTTGGACATTATTTATATATTAGACGTACATTTGCAAAAATTGCATAACGATAAATAGTTAACAATATGCTAATTGATTTGATAGTCAAATGAGTAACTCGATCAGATTGATCCAATGATCGAATCAGTGAACTGGTTACTCAACAGGGTTAATGCGGTGGTCGAACCGGTGATCCAGTGACTCGAACGGATTGACCTGGTGATCTTCTTTGTGATTCAAAAATCAGTGACTTGATGACTTGACCTGGTTAACTTGATAGTCGAACCCGTGAACTGATAACTCGAACAAATCAAGGTTGTCAAGATCCCGATCTTGATCTTAAGATCTTACGATTTTAAGATTCTGCAAAGCAAAAATAATCTGGATCTTACGTAAGATCTTTCCATCCTTAAGATCTTATATGATTCCGATCTTGATCATAAGATCTTAGGATCTACTACGATCCGATCTTACTTTTTCTCGAACGAAAAACTAAAAAATTATAAATTTATAAGTTCTATTTTGTATAATCTAAAAACGTGTAAATATTTTTATACATTTCGTGTTCGTGATTGAGGACCACATTTTTATGAAATATTCGTATAATTTTGTGTTTACGATATATATTAATTTGTAAATTTTGTAAAATATTGCAAAAACTATTAAGAACATTACATTATAGTAGGATCTTATGATCCCGATTCTACTCTACGATCTCGATCTTGCAAAGATAAAAACGGTCCTAAGTAAGATCCCGATCTTAAAAACCTTAGAACAAATTGACCCAATATCGATCTCCAGATAAGATAACTTGATCAGATTGACGAGTCCATAAACATATTATTGTGTAAAAAATGACATTTTAAATTACATATACAAAATGTTAAAGGTGATAAACCTTCTATATATATTAGTCGTGGAGATATAATCGTTATATATGTTTGTTATTTATGGTTTGTTTGACAAGAGTTTTCTAAAGCTTTTTAGGAACTTTTTGTTTTTAAATATTTTTTTAATAATTTTATAAATTTTAAAATTTTATTTTAAACAAGTAATTTTAAAAAAAAAAACTGATTTAAAACTTTTTAAATTATTAAAAGCTGTTAAAACTGTAAGTTACTGATATACATTAAATTATATTATCTCCGTTTTAAAATAAGTGTCCACGTTTAACTTTTGAATTTTTCTCAGCAACTTTGACCATAATTATTTTTGTGCATGTTATATAATATTTTATGCAAAATATATGATTTGGTAAAGTTTTAAATGTATTTTCCGTAGATATAATTTTTATCAAGTATTATATAACACAAACAAAGATATTTACGGTTAAAGTTTTCGAAAAAAGATTTCAAAAAGATAAAGACACTTATTTTGGGAAGGATGGAGTATTATATTTATTAAATATATATCTTTTAGTCATTTTACATCTTAATATTATACTAAATAGCTAATTTATCAAACACTTTCAATAAAAAAACATACAATATCAGCTTATGCTAACAACTTTTCAGTTAAAATCTTACAACTTATAGTTAACAGCTTACAACATACATCTTACAACTAATTTTGCCAAACATAACCAATTCCAAATTCATGTGAGCTCAAAACGAACACAGCTTTGAAATTTTGCCTGTGTACGAATCTTTTTGGTGCCAAAACCGATTTTCTTTTTCCATAATGTTTTGTAAAATCTCTCAAAATAGATTTTGGTTTTCTAAACAGTTTCACAAAATAAGTTTTATGTAATAAAAGAGTTGAAAAATCTGTATCGGTAAACTGACTTATTGAATCGTGATTTATACTTTTTTTAACGGCAGTTTGGTGCAGCGGAGTATCTTGCGTGCCACCGAGGCACCAAGTCTCTCAACCCGAGTTCGAATCATCTCACGAAGAGAATATCAACCCCCATGCTAGCCATCCAGTTTCCCATTAATGGGCTTTAAGGCATTGCGATAGGATTCAAACCCGGCTACCAATTCTGGGAAAATCCCCCATATGGGGAATGACAGGAGTCGAACCCCTGACCTCCCCCACATAAAGACTATAACCAAATGCATCCATCCAACTGAGCTAGACTTCATTTACAATCGTGATCTATACTTGTTTTAGAGAACAGAACAATGTTTTAGTATATATGTATAACTAGAATTCTTAATCATTTACGTATATATCGAAAAAATAGTCTTTTGCTATCGATTTTTAACATTTTCTCGATCAGAAACATGAAATTTTTTCGTGATCTTTGAGACAAGGTTGTTAATTCTAGCTATAATCAGCTTTAGCTGTTGTACACAACCAAAACATAGGCTGAGTTTGTTTTGATTCAATTATGTTAAACACGAGCCTTAGGCTAGGGGAGTGGGTAATATATCCCACCCGTGAGTCCACATGGAAAACCAAATATCATTAGCCTCACTTTTAACCTACGCGTGGGTTTTAAAAAAAACCACTGCCAACTTTTTTTTAATACTTTTAATGTTTTTTAATAGGTTTGTGAATGGGTTTGGGTATTTAGTAGGGTATATTTTAGGCGGAGGAGTGGAGCAAAGAACCCACGAGTGGGGTATGTGTGGCAAAACCCACGCGTGGGGTAGCCATAAACCTCACCAAAAATCCACCTGAACCCCGCACGTGGGTTGGGTGTTCGAGACTCTTCAAACTCACTTCCAGTTAGTTTATTACTCACCGTTATAAACAAAATGTGGGCCCATGTGTTTTAACTATCCCGAATTTTTTCATTTTTTTTCCTATAAAACTCACATTTCACATATACATATTTCATATCTTCTTCTAAGTTAATAAATTTTACACAAACAACTTCTATCATCTCCAATGGCGCCGCTACTATGGACACCTGAGGAAGAAATAGTGTTGTGTCGCGCTTGAAACTTTGTTGCCGAGAATAACGTGGCAGGTAACACAAGAGATTCTAGTAGTTTTTTGGTTGAGGTTTTGCGAATAATGGAGGACAAATTAGATGAGCCGGGGAAACGATCGTACGATAGCATACACGCAAAATGGAAGTACCTAATGATCACAGTGGGTAAGTTTGCTAATTATTACCACAATTCAAATCGTACACGGGTAGGCGGAGCAACTGAGGAGGTTGTAATGAATAACGCCCTTCGTGACTATGAAGCTTATGACAACCCAGTATTTTCATCTATGTATTATATACATTATTCTTGTGAAATAAATAATACTTTGTTTTTATATTGATTTTTTTTTGTTTTTCTTATATGAATTTGTGTATAGCTTACATAACAAGGTGCACAAACTCACACAACTCACACTATCAATTCTACTTGTGTTTATAAGATATGAAGACCTTATATATACCAAGTCTAAACCCTAAAAGTGATCTTATAAGTACCATAATAATAAGAACATCTCAAATATAACTATGATGCCCTAAATTCCCTTAGAAACCCTAGAATCCCTTTAAATGAGTTGTAAACTCAAGAAGGCTAAACTATGAATGGAAAGTACATATGAATAAGTGATTATGAATTATAAACAAGTTATAAACTATACTTTGAAGATATAATAATACCTAAGAATGATAAAAACAAACTATACAAAGCTAAGTACAAGTAAAAGTACATAATAGTCTAGATCATCACCTAGAAACCCTTAGCAAACAATATTTCAAGCCATATAACTACATAATATCTATGTAAAAGTATCAAATACAATATTCTAATCATAATCTATCAAATAAAAGAAAGGTAATTAATCACAAAACACTAATATTCACTAATCCAGGGCTAATTACAAGTTAAAACCTAGTAACCAAGATTAGCATCCATTTCATATTGAATTAGAGTCTAATATTTTGTCACTAATTATAAAACTCAACAAAGTATCATAATAAGTTAATAAATTTATTTCAAGTTAAGTTACAATTTATTTAAGAACAAAGTATAAGTTTTCAAAGCATAGGACCCTAAGCTCACTTAATTATCCCTAAGATATGATTAACCTATATAAACCCTTAAACTAAGAATGTAGAAACCCTAGAAGTCATAAAAATACTATATAAGACTTAGAATAAGCTTACATTAAGATATATACCCTAATTACCCAAGATAGAAAGTCATTAGGCTTAGTGATCTAAAAAACCCTTATATTAAGAAATCTACATGGAATCACTACCTAGTCTTTTGGGAAAAGTCTACAAACACTTATAGGACTTCATTAAGGTTATAAGATTATGTTAAGACAATGTACAAGTACCCTAATGCAAAAGGTACAATATTTCAATGCATGGCTTGTAAATTAGGTCAAAATGGGTATTTTCACCCTTTAGACATGTTTACTTAGAATAACTTAGTAAAACCAATGTAGAGACTTTATGAACACATTGAGGACAATGTAGAAGGTATAAAATGAGTTTACATTAGTAGCTAATTGAAGGATAATCACTTTTACTAAGACTTAACCCTAAATCATTAAAAACCCTAACCCGCCTAAGTTTCTTCCCAATTCCACCTCAAAACTTTGTTAAACTTCAAACCAAAGACCCAAAAATCTTAATTACAATGTATAAACCCTAATTATACTCTAATACATCACTAATCACATTCCTAAACTCTTAATCACCAAAATCATAGAGTATAAAGTTACAAGCCCTAGAAAATGAACCCGACTAGGTTTTTCCCTCCAAAATCAAGTTTAAACTCTTTCCCTCCCATTCCAAGTTTTAAATTAGATATTTACAAGATGTTTTAGGCCTTCTAGAAGACCTCTAAGCTGCTAGATCATCAGCTTGTAGATGTAGAATCACCATTCTTATCCATTTTAGCTGAAACTTATTTCTAGCCACAAACCATGAATTGGTTTGAATCTAGCTTATATAGTCAGCTCCTAGACTTTCATAGACCTCCCCTAGCATCCTTTAGTCACTTATCTACAGGCCTTACACGTTTCATGGCTTTTCTTGGAGGCTAAGGGTGAAAACTAGTAAAAATAGGCACATATACCTTACATTGTGAACTTGCAACCCTGTTTCCTTTGTATCTCCTACCTATTCTTCATATCCACTTCTATATACGTCCTAGGACATCCCCTAAGACCAATAACCAGGTCTATAAGGTAGCCATTGAAGCTTTTGAAGCTTTGATAGCAAGTAGTGCTCATAGGAAGCCATAAGGAGCCATTTTGGAGCTACCTAGGTAATTTCTATGTTAGATATGCTTTGATCTTGTTATTGTAAAACCCGCAATTAAAATACAAGACCACTAATTATAGACAGTCTCAGTTTTATTTAAAACGTTACAAAATTAATTATTAAGATAAATAATAAATATTAACTATTCAGATAGTACGTAAGTATTTATTCAGAAAATAAATCTTGAATCACGAACTAATAACACGAACGTCAAAAATTAGAAAACGAAACGAAAAACGAAAGGCTATGTGGGTGTTTGGGCTGGCGGCTAACAAGAGGAACAAAAGGAGGAAATGGGTCGTGAGCCCAGCCCGGGTTAAAAATAATCACAGGAAACAAATGCATACTTTTCATCTCATTTAACATATCACAAATAAAACTAGGGTTTGGGTGTTTTGCTTGGTTTCCGCCGGCTAGAACAAAACACAAGGGGAAACGATTTTGTTTCTAACAATTGATTCGGCTTACGTGTTCATAATAAATCCCTAATCACAAATTAAGGTATTTCACCATTCTTTCTCTTTTATAAATCGAGCCATATATGTTCAATCAAAGGAAAAACATATCAAGTTAGAAAGAAAGAGGTGTCGGGTTTGGTTTGGATTCACGACGACCGAGACCAATAGGTCTCGATGTTGACTGTGGAGATCAGCCGCGACCCATAGTGGGTGCGTGGTTGATTTGGTTTTGATCCGTAGCTCTAAAAACGACCAAAGGGGCATTTGGTTTTGAACACAGTGGGAAAAGAGGGTAGCTCGAGTGTGTTTATTGTAAAACAGTGGCAACCGAGAGTTTAATCACTCTCGGTGGGTCTTAGGATACAAAGCAGTGGGAACCAAAAACAAAACAGTGGGAACTTAATGCAATCAGTGGGTAAATAACACAAACAGTGGGAACTATGGGTACCTGTGTCACCAACAGTGGCAACCAACACAAGGCCGACGGTTGCTACTTGGTTGACGTCAGCAGTGAGGGCCACAACAGTTGCTGTGGTGGGCCCGGTTTGGTTTAACCCGAGACATGGGTGTCTCGGGGAAGGATTTTAAGCTCGAGTTCAGGACCACACAAATATTAATAAAGTACAAGGATTATTTTATTACGATTAGATCATAAATTTAGAATGCATATTATAGTAATATCGTAAATTTAGAATGCATATTATATGGTAATCAGAAGTACAAGAATACAATTATTAGAAATAATATAGAATAATCAGATTTACCAGATTATACACAAACAATAATACAAGAATATAATAAATCAAACTAATAACAGTAAAGATCAGTAAAGATAAACAGATATCAGACAACTCATTTGCGTCCATTATTCATGTAGCTTTTGTGAAATCAGAGTAGGAGTTCCATCAGTTTCCCTTGTAGTCAGTTACTAAACACAATGTACGGATTTCCCGTCCTTCAGTATGGACTTCCTTTCCTATGCATGATTAGGATTCCCCGTCTGCAACCATCTGTTTTCCCAGTTATATGTTTTAAAACTTTACATGATTGACATGATAAGTATATTAATTGCCTGAGCTTTATATACATGCATGACCATTTATGACTAGTTACGGAGGTACCGTAACCATGACACTTGAGGCACAAGTGTCATGACCCCTCTGCGGGGGAGTGATTTCTCGTAGCGTCCCTTTTATTTCAGCTTGGCCATTTATCAGTATTATCAATGGGGCCTATGGGTGCATCCTAGGTTATCAGTTTACAGCTTATCAGGTGAATGTGGTGTGTGCTCTACATGCTTCACACTGGAGTTGATCCCTCCACCCAACTTATTAGTCAGAGGTCACCCCTCTACAGCATGACGAGGTCACCTGTTAGCCCTAAAATGTGAGCGCCATTTATGTAATTACAATAGTTTAATATAGCAGGGACTAGTATCATCACTTGTTATAAGTGAGATACACCCGAGCTATATATACCCCTCCATACTTCCATGTAGGGGTGAGGATTCTCATTTGTTGTATTTTCGTTCTCTCTCTAAAATACACACATTCCTTCTTCCTTGCTATTTTCTTTCTCTAAAATGTCCAAACATCACTTTTATCCTCCCGACCTCTGGATCACCTCTTGTTAGCTTGAATATTATATGTTAACAATTAGTATCAGAGCTAACCAGGGGTGTTTTGTGTTTGTGTTTGCTTATATCATGGTGTTGATGGCTTATTAAGCTTATTTCCTGCTTATGTTGTAAGCTGGAAAAAGTCGTATTTATTTGTTTAGTATATGCATCCATCATCCATTTTTTTAATCCTGCCAGTCCATAAAGTCCATACATTCATGTCTTATTTGCGTCACCAGATCTGAAAAATCACAAGATCCACCATTTTCGAAATAACCAAGAAAAAGTTTCAAAACCCTTTTGCGAGATTGGCTCTTCCTAATTATTGCGAATATTTGGGTTGAAAACATTGCTAAAATGTGATTCTAAAAAACATTGCGAGGTTATTTATTATTTTTTTGAAAACATTGCTAGATGTTGAATGAAAGATATTCCGAAATCTGTTTTTAAGATTTATCGCATGAATGTTGTTTATATACATTCCGAAGATGGTTTTTATGAACACTCCAAAGATGGTTTTTATAAACATTCCGAGAATCATGTAAAAACATTCCGAGAATATCACATCATCACACAAAAACCAAACCCGGATCTATATCCTAACCCATCGTCACAACTAAATCTCCATCTCCTTCCACTACCAAAGACTTATAAACAAAAAAATTAAAAATAATTGATTGATCTCAGATTTTGTTCGTGTTGACATGCATGTCGAGATCTTGAAAGATCTTACACACGAATATCAGAAAGTCATCATAGATCTGTAAAGGTTTGCACCATGTTTTAATATACGAAATCAAAGATTGATGTATAACAGTAACGTTATATTCAAATTATTTATTTCGATCTTGACGCAAAACCACAAAACAACATGCAATCATTGATACCTACTCGAGACCCCGAATTTAGGATACCTTGTTGTTGTGTCCTCGTTCTTGTAATGATTCGTACAATAGATATACGGGATTCAAGATTAATTTGGTTTTTGATTTAGTGGCTACTACAAAGAACGGGGTTTAGAGATGATTTGATTTGCAAAGATTTGAAGATGGGAGATATATTTTTGAGAGATATGAGAAGATAATGACGGAGGTTTCCAAGAACGAATATTTTGTGGCGTTATGTTTATGACCTAGGGTTATTGGTTTTATATCCATGTGATTAGGTCTAAGCGTCTAACACATTTGGACTCTGCCTTTCATGGGTTTAACCATACGTTAATACCAAAGTGATTGGCTACGTATTGTCATGTTTCAAAAGAAATGTTTTTGGGCTGTAGTAGTTATGGGTCGAGTATTGTATGAAGTGGGCCAGATATCTCAAGCAAATTTGGACATGGTTTCAGATGTGCATATCATTTTCATAGGCTTATGGGCTGGATTATGGTTGGCAGAAGAATGGTAAAGAATTTTGTAGAAACTAGAAGGGGGGGTTGAATAGTTTCTTAAATTTGCTTGTTAAAGTTTGGTTTTAAAACTCCTTTTTCAAAAACTTATGCTTGAGTATTTATGTGAAACCTTCTTATACACAATATGAATAAGGTATAGTGCAACTAACTAATAATCACAAGTATAAAGAATAATGAATGTAACTAAACTAATAATCACAAGTATAAAGATTAAAGAATGTAAAGAGATAAAGGAAGGAAAGATCAAACCAAACACCAAGGATTTATAGTTGTTCGGCAACGAAGCTCACTCCTCGTTCCTACTCCGCTCCTCGAGTACTCCTTACTCGAGAGTTCACTAATCAACAAGCTCTTTAAGGTGGAGAAACCATACACAACTATTGGGAATAAATTAAGGCCAGATCACTTGAGCGCTGACAAGAGTAAAACAAGCATTGACAGGAGCAAAACAAGCGCTGACAGCTCAAGCGTTGACAAGACAAAGTCAAGCGTTGATACATTGAAGACAAGCACTGATGGGAAGATATACTCTACGCGTTTATTTTATTCTAGATTACTTCTAGTAAAGATAGGAACAACAATGTATTTTCTATATTTATCTTTACCTAGAATAGCTGATACGTAGATTATTGTACAAGGCTTCTTATGTCTATAAAAGAAGACCTTTAGGTTAATGTTTCATATAAGTTTTTCATTCGTAAACTACTTTCATTGTAAGCAAGTTTGATATCATTAATCAAAGTGAAAGTTTGTTTATATCATTGTGTGTTCTTGTTTAAGTGTTAATTCCGCATAACACTTAGATTATCATAAGCATATACAAAGGTTTCTCTAAGTGCATTACTTGATCTAATCTCGTATACATAAAGATAAATCGATCTAAGTTTGGGATCAACAAGTGGTATCAGAGCTTGTTGAGGAACTTTTGATCTTAAAGAACACAAGAACCCTAAAAATCACCAAAACCCTAATTTTCTCAAAAACCCTAACAACATCATGTCAGAAACAATAACCTCCTCCTCCTCACCTTTACCAAACATCAAGATTCCCATGCTTGATGCAACCAACTTTGAATTGTGGAAATTCAATTTTGAACAATATCTAGGGATCTATGACTACACACTCTGGGAGATCATTGAATATGGAAGCACATTTGATAAAGCCCAAAAGATTGCTGATGCTATTACTCAAAGATCAGCTGTTGCTGGATGTTCTGAAGAAGATAAGAAAGAAAAACCTGAAGATGGTAGAGCTGTGTCTGCTGATGACATAGCAAAGAAAAGGGTTGACATAAAAACCCTAAATATTCTGAAACTCTCGTTGGGACAAGAGAACCAGCATAAATATAGAGGTTATGATTCTGCTAAGCATCTTTGGGCAGCTCTTGAAGTTGTATATGGTGGTAATGCAGATACTAGGGAAGAAAAGAAGAAACAACTTATGCATGATTATGTTGTTTTTAAAGCACAACCCAATGAGAAGCTGAGTAGTGTGAGAAGCAGATTGCTTGACATTACAAGCAAATTGTCCTTCATGGGGACACAAGTTGGTGATGTTGACATCAATGATACTTTTCTTAAAAGTCTTGGTGAGGTGTGGAAGATTGAGGCAAGATCCATTCTTGCAAATAATACTTACAAAAGTTCCACGTTTGATGACATTTAAAACAAACTGAGGCTGTTGGAAGATGAAACTCTTTTAGAGCATGGAAACAAGTCTACCAACAGTAATATGGCCTTCTTCTCTCACAGTGATGGTCAATTCAATCAGAAGGACTCTTACATGCATCCAGTTACTGGATCATCATGTGTCAGCGCTGGAACAAGTCTTGTCAACGTCTCATTTTCTGACGCTGACACATTCAAAAGTGACTCCCCAAGAGTTAAACCTGCTGGTTTGGATTTGGATACTGTATGTGCTTATATTGCTTCTTTGCCCAATGGTTCAGTGATTACATATGAGGACCTTGAGCAGATAAGTGATGAGCACTTGGAAGAGATGGACATTAAGTGGAACATGGCTCTTGCTAGTATAAGAGCAAACAGGTGGAACAGAAGGTTTAAGAAGAAGATGACCTTCAATGCAAAAGACACAGCTGGATTTGATAAATCCAAAGTTGAATGCTACAACTGTCATCGTATGGGTCACTTCATGAGGGAATGCAGATCTCCTAGAAGATCTGATGCTGGTAAACCCTCAAGTCAAGTTGTTAAAGCTCAAGATCCTAAAGCCATGGTTGGAGTTCAAGGAATTTATGGTATGGGATGGGATTGGAGCTATCTGGCTAAGAATGTTGAAGAGGATAAAGCTTTGGTTGCTGAGGTTGAAGAAGAAGAGCATGTTGAATATGCTCTCATGGCACACTCCTCTTCATCTGATAATGAGGTATATAATGATGCTTTTTGTAGTAAAGGTTGTAGGTTAAACACTGAAAAGCTTAACAAAGAGGTGTTAAAATTATTAAGTGATATGAGTACTAAAAAGTGCAAACTGTCTAATTACCAACTAGCTCTCACTCAAACTGAGAAAACAGTTTCTGAATACAAGAAAATGGAATTTGACTTAAAAGATAAAATAAATATCTTAAAACATGAGTTAAATGCTAGTATGGATATTAGAAACATCATGGAAAGGGTTAATGGTGAGTTACAGGCTAAGCTAGATGAGGCCATTAAGAATAAAGACAATGTTGGCCTTAAAATTCAAAGATTTGATAGAGCCACTCAAACCCTAGGAGACTGTGTGAGTAAACAAAGAGATCCTAAGGACATGACTGGGATTGGGATGAATGATTACTCTGTGGTTCCACCACCAGCTGGTGACTTCTATGGTGTCCAACAAAAGGACCTATCTTGGACTAGTTTGCCAGAATTCCAAGTGGAGGAATTCATTCCTCCACCAAGAGTTGTCACTCCAGTTGAAGAGTACCAACAAAAGTTGACTGATCTGAATGAATGGAAGAAAGCTAATCCTACTTTGTTTGTTAAGGGTGGCTTGCTATATGAAAGTCCCAATGAGTCAACACCCATTAAGGTTACTAACCCAATCACTGGTAAAGCTGTTGATCTTGGTTCCAACACTGATAGAAAACCTAACATTAAGTATGCAGAGATGTATAGGAATACTAGGTCACCCAAGAGCCAAGTTAGCAATAATGGAACAGGCTTCTTCTCTTCTAGACCTAGGGTTGTGTCTAGAAAAGCTTGTTATACTTGTGGTAGCTTTTCACACTTGGCATATAAGTGTGTCAACGCTCCCAAAGCCAGCGCTGACAGGAAAAATTCAGCGCTGACAGGAACAAAGTCAACGTTGTTAGGAAGTCAAACGTTGTCAGACCCAAACCTTGTGTGCAGCAAAGTCCACAAGTGATTAGACCTGCCCCATTCTTTACTAGAGGGTCTAACACTCATGGAAAAAGGCCATTTCAAAAGACAAACACCTGGTCTAATAGGCAATGGGTTTATGTAGCAAACCCTAGATTCAACGCTGACAAGGGTAATCTCAGCGTTGACAAGACCAATTCCAACGCTGACAGAAACGTGACCAGACCTAAATATTTTCAACCACAGGGTAAGGGGTCTAAAGCTTCTTCAAGCTTAACATGGAGACCCAAGAAATATCAAAACCCTAATGATAATGGTATTTCAATGACCTGCAACAGATTTAACTACATTTCAAAGGTCATTACAAAACCTATTGGGGTTAACTGGGTATTTCATCCTAAGAAGGATGAAAATGGGGTTGTTGTGAGAACTAAGTCTATTCTTATTGAACAACCAGATGAATCCAAGTCTTCTAAGGCTTGGGTTCCCAAAGAAAACTAATTTGTTTTCTTTATGTGCAGGGCATTCAAAGACAGGTCAATGATTATGGATACTAGGATAGTGGATGCTCAAGGCACATGACAGGGAAGGAAGACTATTTGACCAACTTCACACCCATTAAGGATGGTGATAAGGTTTACTTGTGAGGCGGATATGGTACTATCACAGGCAAAGGAACCCTTCTCACCAAGAACTTGTGTTTTGAAAACGTATTTTTGGTAAAAGAGCTTGATTACAATCTTTTTAGTGTATCACAAGTTTGTGATAACAAGAATAAAGTTCTGTTTACTGATACTGAGTGTTTGGTGTTAAGCAAGGATTATACGATCCCTGATGAGAAATATATTGAGTATAGAACACCTAGGCATAAAGACATATACAATGTGAATCTGAATGGGATTAGAATGAATAATAATATGTCTTGTTTTAATGCTAAAGCCTCAGTAGATGAGAGTAATTTGTGGCACAGGAGACTAGGGCACATAAATTTTAAAAATATAAATAGGCTTGTGAGACTTGGCTTGGTTGATGGTTTGCCTGAGAAGGCCTTCCACAATGACCACTCTTGTGTTGCATGTCTTAAAGGCAAGCAGCACAAGGTCTCATTCAAGTCCAAACATGTGCATACTAGTTCTAGACCTCTTCATTTGCTTCACATGGACCTCTTTGGTCCAACCAATATAGAAAGTTTGAATGGTAAGTCATATTGCTTTGTCATCACAAATGACTTTTCTAGGTTTACTTGGACATTCTTTCTAGCTATGAAGAGTGACACAGCTGATATTCTAATTGATTTTATCACTCAGATTGAGAAGAGGTCTGACAATGAAGTTAAAATGCTTAGGAGTGATAATGGTGGTGAATTTAGGAATAAGAAGCTAGATGATTTCTATGCCAGGAAAGGAATTACTAGACAATTTAGTATTGCTAGAACCCCACAGCAAAATGGGGTTGCTGAGAGGAAAAATAGAACCCTAATTGAAGCAGCCAGAACAATGTTGGCTGATGCTCATTTTCCTATAGCCTTTTGGGCTGAGGCTGTTAATACAGCTTGTTATGTTCAAAATAGAGAATTGGTTAACAAAATTCAGAACAAAACACCTTATGAGTTACTTTGGGGAAGGAAACCTAATATTGGTTTTCTCAGACCTTTTGATTGTCATGTAGTAGTTTTAGACACTAGTGATGCCGTAGGTAAATTTAGTGCAAAAGGTGATGAAGGCTACTTCATGGGGTATTCAGTGCAAAGCAAGGGATATAGGGTTTATCTTAAAGAAGAAAAACGTATACTTGAAAGAGTACATGTTAGGTTTTTAGAAAATAAACCTAGTGATCCTGAAAGTGGTCCTAATTGGTTGTTTGACTTGGAACCTTTATCTAGAACTTTAAATTATATGCCTGTCACTAATCCAGACATTGTGAAGGTAACTTCAAATGTTATGGAGGAACAAGTTGTTGATGTTTCAGGTACACAGGTTCATGAAAAGGTTGGATCACAAGTAGAAAAGACATCTCCTATACAAGAATATGTTACAATTCCCATTTGGACAGATGCTTTTGCTGCTGCTGCTGGTAAAGATAATGGTGGTCTCCAAATACCACCAGATACAAACATGCATAGTCCTACAGGCGCTGACAAAGGCAAATCGAGCGCTGACAAGACCAATTCAGACGTTGATGGTTCAGACGTTGACAACAACAGTTCAAGCGTTGTTAGCCCAAGCGCTGACAAACAAGGTCAGGCGTTAAAAACACTTCTGCACATCTTTTCTCTTCCATTTTTGAACAAGGTGAACCTTCTAATATCTATGAAGAGGTTCATCCTCATGTTATTGAAAGAGAGTCTGATGAAGAAGATATTGGCAACATGGAGAATGAGGTTGAGGACACCAGACTTTTTGAAGGAGGAGTTCTCACTTCCACTATGAAGAATCACCCCACTTCTCAAATCATTGGTGATATTATGACTCCAGTTCAGACTAGAAGATCTCATCAAGGTCTTGGTGGGTTTATTGCCAATATACACAAGAAGGTTGATACCCCTCTTGTGAAAGCATGTTTGTTTGCCTGTTTTCTGTCACAACAGGAACCCAAGAAAATATTTGATGCTCTCAAAGAACCAAGTTGGGTGGAAGCAATGCAGGATGAGCTTCACCAATTTGCAATTCAGGATGTTTGGGAGCTGGTTGATTGTCCCAGATATGTCAGACCTATAGGGACAAGATGGGTTCTAAAGAACAAGAGAGATGAAAGAGGCATTGTGGTCAGAAACAAGGCAAGGTTAGTGGCTCAGGGATATACACAAGAGGAGGGGATCGACTATAAGGAAGTCTTTGCACCAGTTGCAAGGATTGAAGCTATCGGGATCTTTTTAGCCTATGCATCCTGCATGGGCTTCATTGTCTATCAAATGGATGTCAAAAGTGCCTTACTCTATGGAACTATTGTTGAGGAGGTATATGTGATGCAGCCTCATGGTTTTGAGGATCCAAAGAATCCAGATAAAGTTTATAGAGTCAAGAAGGCTATGTATGGACTTCATCAAGCCCCAAGAGCATGGTATGGTACTTTGTCTACCTATTTGGTGGACAATGGGTTCAAGAGGGGCACCATAGATCAGACACTATTTATAAAGAAGAAAGGCAAGGATGTGTTGCTTGTCCAGGTCTATGTCTATGATATCATTTTTGGGTCTACTGATCCAAAGATGAGTGAGGATTTCTCCAAGCTTATGACAGACAAATTCAAGATGAGTGCTATGGGGGAGATGAACTTCTTTCTTGGTTTACAAGTTCAGTAGAAAGAAGATGGTATCTTCATCTCCCAGGATAAATATGTGGCTGAGATCTTGAAGAAGTTTGGCTTTTCTCCACATGAAAAGAGGGCTACTACTCCTATGGATAGAGAACACCCTTGGGGAAAGATTGGATATGGGAAAGATGTTGATGTCAGGCACTATAGATCAATGATTGGATCCTTGATGTATCTTACAGCCTCCAGACCTGACATCATGTTTGCTGTGTGTGTTTGTGCACGCCATCAAGTGACTCGCAAAGAGTGTCACCTTTATGTTGTGAAGAGGATATTTAGGTACCTAAGATGCTATCCTAGTCTTGGTTTGTGGTACCCAAAGGATTCACCATTGGAGCTGATTGCATATTCAGATAGTGACTATGGAGGTGATAAATTTGATAGGAAATCCACAACTGGTGGATGTCAGTTTCTTGGGAGCAGATTGATATCTTGGCAGTGCAAGAAACAAACAGTGGTGGCTAATTCTACAACTGAAGCTGAGTATGTGGCTGCAGCTGCTTGTTGTGGACAAGTTTTGTGGATTCAGAACCAGCTATTGGACTATGGGTATAATTTCATGCATACCAAGATATTTGTTGACAATAACAAAATTTTATGCATCATTAAGAATCCTGTACATCATTCTAAAACTAAACACATAGAAATTAGACACCATTTTATAAGAGATTGTTTTGAAAAAGGTTTAATACAACCAGATAGGGTTGACACTGAGGAAAATGTGTCAGATTTACTAACTAAACCTTTTGATGCTGGGAGGTTTCAATACTTGGTAACAAGTATTGGAATTATCAATCTCACATAATATGTGTTTTGGAGTCTTTTTGTAAAAGTATGTACAGGATGATGCATTGTTATTAGTCTTATTGATGATTTAGATTTTCCACTATATTTTTCTAACACTGACAAAGGTTACTTGAACGCTGATAAGTGTTTTTGTAACGTTGTCAGCAATATAATTGTCTAACGCTGACAAAGCTTCCCTCAACGGTGTCATGTGTTATCGGGGCGTTGTCAGCAACAATGTTAGTTTTGTGGTTTTCAACCTAAATGTGCAGATGGTGTTAGCAGTATACCATTGGATACATAGTTGCTTATGGATCAATGGAGAAGCATTTGGACAAGTTTTCATTTATGGATGATGGTTGGAATGTTTAATTCCTATCTTGACATAAATTTTTATGTTCATGCATGTTTTTAGCAACTTATGTATCATAGTTTAAGGGGAGGTTTTAGGAACCTTTAGGATGTTTGGGTATCCATATGATACTCTTATCACAATTCTAGATTGTGTCCACAGGTGAGTATGAGTTAGTTTTACTAAATCATGAGGCACTGTAGCATGCAAAGTTGATATACTATGCATGCTGCCAAGACATTTTTGGCCTAGAATTGGTTGTGGTCTGTTAGGAGACTTGGGAATAATTTTGTTATGGAATTTACCTGGGAGTAACAAGGAATTTTAAAAGGTAACTTGGTTGTTAAGAGTTTTGGTTAGCAAGGGACACTAGAGGACTGTTATGTCTATCTTGCTTAACCAAGTGTGCATAACTGGACAGTGCTTGCCGCCCTATAATAATTATCAGCTTTTTGGTTATCTTCTCTAGGATAAATTACTTTGTTAAGGTCATTTTTCATTTTTAAACATTTTTATTTTTGGACACTGACAAGTATTTTTCCAAGCGTTGTTGTGACCAATTTAGACGCTGACATGGCTATAGGCAAACGTTGACAAGATTATAGCCGTTGGGCGTTGATAGGTTATTTTTTACCGTTGATACTCAATGGGTCCTACCCAGTTGTTACTTTTTGACATATTTTTAGGCCGTAATTTTGGGAGTTGTTACCTTTCATTTAATGCATGAGATAAACTTATACTTTTTCAATATTTTCATGATTGTGTTTTTGGAAATACTTGCCTATTTTTGGGCCAATCACATGCATTTTCTTCTCCTATAAATTTGGCTCCTATTTTTAAACAGGGTATCTATAATTCTTGTCTAACACAATTTTCTCTTATCAACTTCATCTTCATCAATCAATTTTAACAGCTTTCAACAATGGCACCAAAGTTTAAACCATCAGAATTGGAATTGGGGTTCAGAAGTCAACACAACATGATTTCGTATCTTGAAGCTGATGATACTCTGTTTCCCTAATACACACAAATGGTGGCGTATTTGAACGCATCCCCCATAAGGTATGCTCTTTCTCATGCACCACTCATTCCTGTCACACATATTAAACAGTTTCGGAACACTGTTAGTTCCTCAACAGTTAATAGAGTGACTACATTGACTTCTATTGTTCATGGGAGACCTTGGGTGGTTACTGAGGCTTTGGTCCGCCAAGCCTTGCATCTTGATGATGCTGATGGTATATCCACCCTTCCTATCAGCTCAAGCGTTGACAAGATAAAGTCAAGCGTTGATACATTGAAGACAAGCACTGATGGGAAGATATACTCTACGTGTTTATTTTATTCTAGATTACTTCTAGTAAAGATAGGAACAACAATGTATTTTCTATATTTATCTTTACCTAGAATAGCTGATACGTAGATTATTGTACAAGGCTTCTTATGTCTATAAAAGAAGACCTTTAGGTTAATGTTTCATATAAGTTTTTCATTCGTAAACTACTTTCATTGTAAGCAAGTTTGATATCATTAATCAAAGTGAAAGTTTGTTTATATCATTGTTTGTTCTTGTTTAAGTGTTAATTCCGCATAACACTTAGATTATCATAAGCATATACAAAGGTTTCTCTAAGTGTATTACTTGATCTAATCTCGTATACATAAAGCTAAATCGATCTAAGTTTGGGATCAACAAGTGGTATCAGAGCTTGTTGAGGAACTTTTGATCTTAAAGAACACAAGAACCCTAAAAATCACCAAAACCCTAATTTTATCAAAAACCCTAACAACATCATGTCAGAAACAATAACCTCATCCTCCTCACCTTTACCAAACATCAAGATTCCCATGCTTGATGCAACCAACTTTGAATTGTGGAAATTCAATTTTGAACAATATCTAGGGATCTATGACTACACACTCTGGGAGATCATTGAATATGGAAACACATTTGATAAAGCCTAAAAGATTGCTGATGCTATTACTCAAAGATCAGCTGTTGCTGGATGTTCTAAAGAAGATAAGAAAGAAAAACCTGAAGATGGTAGAGCTGTGTTTGCTGATGACATAACAAAGTAAAGGGTTGACATGAAAACCCTAAATATTCTGAAACTCTCGTTGGGACAAGAGAACCATAATAAATATAGAGGTTATGATTCTGCTAAGCATCTTTGGGCAGCTCTTGAAGTTGCATATGATGGTAATGCAGATACTAGGGAAGAAAAGAAGAAACAACTTATGCATGATTATGCTGTTTTAAAAGCACAACCCGATGAGAAGCTGAGTAGTATGAGAAGCAGATTGCTTGACATTAAAAGCAAATTGTCCTTCATGGGGACACAAGTTGGTGATGTTGACATCAATGCTACTTTTCTTAAAAGTCTTGGTGAGGTGTGGAAGATTGAGGCAAGATCCATTCTTGCCAATAATACTTACAAAAGTTCCACGTTTGATGACATTTACAACAAACTGAGGCTGTTGGAAGATGAAACTCTTTTAGAGCATGGAAACAAGTCTACCAACAATAATATGGCCTTCTTCTCTCATAGTGATGGTCAATTCAATCAGAAGGACTCTTACATGCATCCAGTTACTGGATCATCATGTGTCAGCGCTGGAACAAGTCCTGTCAACGTCTCCTTTTCAGACGCTGACACATTCAAAAGTGACTCCCCAAGAGTTAAACCTGCTGGTTTGGATTTGGATACTGTATGTGCTTATATTGCTTCATTGCCCAATGGTTCAGTGATTACATATGAGGACCTTGAGCAGATAAGTGATGAGCACTTGGAAGAGATGGACATTAAGTGGAACATGGCTCTTGCTAGTATAAGAGTGATGTGTCGTGGATAGTATAGGTGATAATTAGATACGTTATAGGGTAAATTAGAAAATTACCTTTAGGAAAAAGTAATAGACTAATAATACCAATGACGAATTCAATTAAACATGTGAGTGAGTCGAGTTCGTTGTACACGAAGATCTTATGAATTTGAGACGTTTTGTTTTGATTTGGACAATCGATTTGAATTGGTTTGTGGTTTTTAAACTACAATTAAATTCTACAAATTTTAAGCTATTAAAATTTAACCTAAAGTGCATGAATCGTAAACCCCGCCCATTTAAAATAAAATCTACAGACAATTAATTACTTAAAAATATAAGACTAATTAAAATTTAAACTATTTTAGTTATCTATAAAAATTAATCTATTTAAAAATGATAACTTTTAATCTATTAAAAGTCTAAATAAACCCTTTTTTTAAACTAATTAAACTTTATTAAAATTACTTTTTAAACTAATCTATTTAAAAGCTTTATTTATTTAAATCTAGAGTTACAAAAATTAAACTAATTAAAATTGAAACTAATTAAACTATTTAAATAGAAACATTTTTTTTTATTATTATTTTTTTTTATTATATTTTATTATTATTATTTTTATTATTATTTTTTTTTATATTTACTGAAACTAACTTTTTATTAAAAAAATTAACTTTAATTAAAATTAAAAGAAATAAAACGTGACAAAGTTTATTAAAGTAAAACAAAGACTGCCAGCTAAATTTACACTATATTAATGACAGAAAGGGAAATAGAATCAAAAAAAGGCAATAGCCCAGATGGTTATCACTCTATGCATTCAAAGGGAGGTCTCGAGTTCGAGACCCACACCAGACATTATTTTTTTGATTAATCTCTTTTTTGACAGATTGCTAAAATGGACAGTCTTAGGAAAGACTTTGAGAAGCTTTCTAGCTTATGCTGTGAGGACACAGCTTAGTGAGCTTATCAGTCAAGTTGGACATGATAAGCTATTAATCTGAACATTATAACATCAATATCAAAAGAAGAAATTCACCAAAAATAAAAAAATAAACAGATCAAAGACAAAATCAAACAGTCTGTAAAAACTAGCAGATCTAACTAAATACAGAATAAGTCCTAACAAACTCAGTATACTAATCAGTCCTAATGAAATTCTAGCTACATAAACTTATCAATTTAACACCAAATCATCAATTAACTACTGGATAAAACCATCCAAACTCCAAACAAAATAAGACAACTCAATTATAAACCGACCTGATTATTATAAGTCAGAACAGATTCTATTATATGTTCCAATCCGAAATCATTTCAAATAAATCAAACATTGAACAATTGCAGTAGCAGCCGAAATCAAATTCAAGCAAATATTCAATGAGTAACTAAAACAGTTCTATCCTTACTTTAACAAGATCAGAAAACATAAAGATACTATAAATGATCAGTAACATCAGTAAGTAATACTCAGTTATAAACGAACAGTAACTACGAGAAAATCCTAGTACTAATTACTGACTAATTCTAAACAGGTTAGCCAAGCTGATAAACATAATTCGAAACCAAACCATTTACCAAAACTTCAATAACAAAATTCTTCAATTATTTAGACATACAACTAAATAATCTCGCACAATAAAGCAGCTTATAATCATCAACAAAGTCAAATAAAAAAACAGATATAATTAAAATAACAATAACAATGAATTTAAAAGGAAATAAACACCTTTTTGTAGAATCCTTTGGGAAGAAGGTGTGCGCTGAGCAACCTTAAAATCCGTAAACCGCAACCACCAAACCATCATTAACCATCACCCGTCACCAAACAAAACACCATTCGAGCCATATCATTCCAACAAATGTAATCGAACCAATTTTATTATCATTCCAGTAGGGAATAATAATTTAAATCCTTTTAACTTTCAATATTAAAAATTAAGCTATTAATTAGCTAATCCTTAACATCTAAAAAATGTTATTCATATGAAACAGTAAATAAGATCAATTCGTAAATCAACTTAAATCAATTAAAGAGATTAGAATGAGACACGAGTAAATCAAAACTGTAAAACTTTTATTAATATCCAGAAAATATTACAAAACTATAAAGAAGAAATACAAAATTAAGTCTAAATCTATTTCAACATAATAACATTAAAGAAAGTAAAGGATGAAATTACAGAATAAATTGGGGGTATTTATAGCCCCCCCAAGGGCTTGTTGAAGCGAATATTCAGATCTTTGGAGGCATATTCCTCTCTTCTTTGTAGCCTTTGATCTTCTCTTCTTTTCTCTTTCTTCAATCTGAGGGCTGAGATGATTCCAAATAGCACACGGATCGCCAACGTGGCATCCGTGTGCTAGTTGTGCTTCTTCTTTGGCCTGTGATTGGCTGGATTGGAGATGTGAGGTGTTTCGTCCAGTAATAAACAGCCACGTATCAATCCCTCTCCATACCCTCTCTTCCTAAAAAATGGGGGGTTTTATTTCTTTTTATGTGAATTATATGAATAAGTAAAAAGCCCTAAATAATAAGAACTTTTTACTATCCTAGGGTTTGTAACAGTAAAGGTTTTACAGGTTTTTGGGTGAGAAAGTTGGGGAAGAAAGGCATGGGAAGTATCGAATGGAATTATTTAATGAGTGGGTGGGAATAAAGAAAACGAGTTGTGAAGAGTAATAAATATGTGTAAATGGGGGTTGGTTCGTTTTATTTAAGGTAAAAGGATTGGATGAATACACGTTTTTGATATAAGTCAACCCTAAGCCCAACATTACTACTTTTTTCATTTGTTAACTGCATTCACCTTGGGCTTGAGCCCAATTCATTCTAAAACCGTCCCAAAAGTTATAACTTAAACTTTTTCATGGGCCTTTGTGGGCTTCTTTTGGCTAAGTATCACAAGTATTCAAATGTTCATCCAATATTTGGGCTTTTCAGGCCCAATAAGCATTTGTGGGTCCCACTTGGCCCATAAATTTGCATTTTTATTAAATCCACTCATGTCGAGCTCGATTTTGGCTTCCTTGATCTTTTCCATCAATCTCGTGTCGGTTTTCATCGGTTTTCGTGAACTTGGTACCTACACACATGAAAACAAGAAACAAGCATTTCCAAGGCATATTTGACATAAATCATGCATAATTTCAATGTTTTAAGCTACAAATGATATGAGTAAATACACTCATATCAAATTCCCCCATGCTAAGCAATTGCCGTGTCCTCACGCAATGATAACATTAAACTATATCTACACCATTATTCAACTTTTTATTTTGTAAAGAAATAACTTTAAAGATCATAAAAACTCAAATAGATTCATCGTCCTCGACTTTTCACTTCTCCATGCCAAGTGCAAAAATAAGATCATCGTTATTATAAGTTGGTAGACAAACACGAATTCATGTGGGTCAATTACTCACATAGACTCCCTTATTCCTAGGTGTATCTCTTATATTTTATCATTGTCTTGAATGATCACGAAGATGAATTGTTGACTTATTTCGATAATTTATTAGGCCGAAAATAAAGTGAACGATTTAATCAATAGTTAGCTAAAGGACAAAATCTTTTAAAACTGCTTCTCGGGACTTCATAAAGTTCATATCTTGGCATAACTTGTTTCGCGATTTGAGACCTTTCTCGGACCGATATTTGGTAGTGACTTAATACTTCCAACCTTGAGAGACGTTCACGAAATAATGGTCTTCTCTTCATAATATTTCTTCACTTGAATTTTTGAGAGATTCATACTTGGACCACGACTTCATCATTTTTCTCCAATCTTTACTTGGGATTTTGATTAACAACGATCCGCCTCCTTTTTGGACTTGGCTTCATTTATCCTCATACCTTATTTTGGTCTTTTTGGATAGAATTCTCCATGACTTTTTGGGAGTATTTTGCTTTTCGTCGTGTGTCTCGATCCTTCATATTGATTTTTGATAAATGATTCTTCACATCACTTGAGACCTTTGGCAATAAAACATAGCCCTCATGTCTTGTTAGGACCTTTTTGGACTCGCCAATCTTCACATCCCGCATCAATAAGTTATGCCTTGGCTATGAACTCTAATCCATACCGAGCAACTTTTAAACGATCTTGGGCTAGAAGCTAAGTAACTTTTCAAATCGTTCAACATTATTTATTGCAAGTAATTTTATTAACAAGTGATGGGAGAATAGGCTCATAATTAACTCACATAAATTCCCGAAAGAATACCAAACTTATAAATGGCTCTATCATCTCTTGTTCTCCATATTGTAAAATTCCAAGAATGAAATCAATGGATACTTAGCCTATTAAATCAAAGTTTTGGGTTTTCAAGTCATCTATAGGATCTTGCAACTTCTTATACTTTTGCAAGTTTTAGAATTTGCGTTTTAAAGTTCCCTTGATAAACGACTTTCTAGGATCAATTATAGGAGCTTGCGAAAAGTTCTTGTTCTTAACTCGTATGAATTAAGACTTTCGCGTTTTAAAGCTCCCTATATAATAGCCTAGCAAAACTTAATTCAAATACGTTAAGGAAAAGCTAAGGTTAAAAACCGAGTCGAGTCAAAAACTATTCTTATTGAAAGCCTACATTCGTGTCAAAAACACTTATTTTATTTTTTAAAACTTAAAAATTCACTAAAAATTTAAAATTTTATTGAAAAATGAGAAAAACACTACGTTTGGACACGACAAAAGCAATAGCAAGCGATTATATCGATTGACTCCCCCATGCTAAAACCAAACATTGTCCTCAATGTTTCTTAGCTCAAGAGTAACACCCCCTTGCTAAGACACGAAGAGTCTAATGCAAACTCCTAGCATGGAAAGAGTACGCAAATCTATAAGCCGTTTATTAATTATGCCTCAAGATAAAACGTTAATCAATAAAAATCAAGGGTAAGAAAGTGTGCCCCTTTTTGACATTCAAAGAATGGAAGATCAAGTGGACCGGCAAAAACCGAACACGAGAGTCTCTAAATATTAGGGTCATACCTAAGATCACAACACAACAAATCACGAACACGAGCTTGAAAGATCAAGCCTTATTAGGTGTTAGAAAATAGAAAGAAGATAGAAAAACTCGTTTTTGTTAACCGAGTCATGAGCTCGACTCGATCCCCGCATTCATTGGTCCTTAGGAAAAGTTTGAAGATCCGGGACAACCTCTGTAGGTATGTCCCCTCCAAAGTAATGTTTCATACGATGACCATTCACCTTAAAGTTAGGCCCGTCATTTTGAGCTAGCTCAACGGTGCCATAAGGGAAAACTTGTGCAATGGTGAATGGTCCGGACCAACGGGATTTAAGCTTGCCCGAGAAAATCTTAAGTCTAGAGTTGAATAAGAGGACTTGATCACCAACATTGAAAATGCGGTTTTTGATCTTAGAGTCATGAATCCTCTTAGTCTTCTCTTTGTAGATCAAAGAATTTTCATAAGCTTGATCCCTTAATTCACTTAGTTCATTCAATTGAACCTTCCGATGATCACCCGCGGTCCCCAAATCAAAGTTACAATGCTTAAGAGCCCAATACGCCTTATGTTCGAGTTCAACTGGCAAGTGGCATGCTTTTCTGTAGACCAACCTAAATGGTGTACAACCAATTGGCGTCTTGTGAGCCGTACGGAAAGCCCACAATGCATCGTCCAATTTATACGACCATGAAGTGCGATTCTCTCCAATAGAACGTTCCAAAATCCTTTTAAGAGCTCGGTTTGAAACCTCCACTTGACCACTCGTTTGAGGGTGATAAGCCGTAGAAAGTCGATGAGTGACACCATATTTCTTTAGAACTTTTGCAAATTGTTCATTACAAAAATGGGTCCCACGATCACTTATAATAGCCCGCGGAGTTCCAAACCTAGCAAAGAGTTGTTTCAAAAATTTCACCACAACTCGAGCATCATTCGTGGACAAAGCCTTAACTTCGACCCATTTAGACAAATATTCCACGGCTACGAGAATGTATTTGTTTCCTTTTGATGATGGAAACGGCCCCATAAAATCGATCCCCCACATGTCAAAGATTTCACAAATTTGGATAATGTTTTGAGGCATTTCATCCCTTTGTGAGTTCTTTCCTTGACGTTGACAAGCATCACAAGTCTTGATCAAGTCTTGGGCATCACGATATATGGAAGGCCAAAAGAAACCGGCATCAAAGACTTTCTTCGCGGTGGCGTTAGCACCATGATGTCCCCCGGTGGGTCCCTCATGACAAGATTTAAGGATATCTTGAGCTTCTTTGCCAAACACGCACCTACGAATCACTTGATCCGTGCACACACGAAACAAATAGGGGTCGTCCCAAAAGTAATAGGAGATATCCTTGAAAAACTTTCATTTTTGTTGGGACGACATACCCTTGATCACAAACTTCCCCGCATGGTAATTTGCGATGTCCGCAAACCATGGGGTACTATCATCACCACGAAAAGTAACCATACCAAGCGTCTCGAGAGGAAATGTTTCATTGATTTCCTTGTTCTCTCGATCTCTTTGGTGAGGATTCTCAAGTCGAGATAAATGATCGGCCGCGAGATTCTCGGCTCCTTTTTTGTCTAGAATTTGAACATTAAATTCTTGAAGGAGGAGAATCCACCGGAGCAACCTCGGCTTAGCATCTTGTTTATTGAAAAGGTATTTGATATCCGAGTGGTCCGTGTACAATATGGTTTGAGACAAGACGAGATACGGTCTAAACTTTTCAAAAGCATACACAACGGCAAGAAACTCCTTTTCCGTTGTAGTATACTTTGTTTGAGCATCCGTCATAGTCTTACTTGCATAGTGTATAGGCAAGAAGTGTTTTAGCTTACGTTGCCCCAAAACCGCACCTACCGCATAATCACTAGCATCACACATAATTTCAAAAGGTAAATCCCAATCCGGGGCAACTAAGATTGGAGATTCGGTTAACTTCTTTTTAAGCATCTCAAAGGCTTGAATACACTCTTCCGAAAAGATGAAAGGAGTCTCTTTTTCCAAAAGATGGGTCATAGGCTGAGCTATCTTAGAGAAGTCTTGTATAAAACGACGATAGAAGCCGGCATGCGGAGAAAACTCCTTACTCCCTTAACGGTGGTGGGTGGAGGCAATTTGGCAATCACGTCGATTTTAGCCCTATCAACCTCAATACCGGCCTTAGAGATCTTATGTCCTAACACAATTCCCTCTTTGCACATGAAGTGACATTTCTCATAATTAAGCACAAGATTCGTTTCCTCACAACGTTGCAACATTCTTTCAAGGTTAGAGAGACATGAAGTGAAAGAATCCCCAAAAACCGAAAAGTCATCCATGAAGACTTCCATGGTTTTCTCGATCATATCATGGAAAATGGCCGTCATGCACCTTTGGAACGTCCCCGGAGCATTGCATAGTCCAAAAGGCATGCGACGATAGGCAAATGTTCCATAAGGACAAGTGAATGTGGTCTTTTCTTGATCACGAGGGTCAATGGGGATTTGGAAATAGCCAGAAAATCCATCCAAAAAGCAATAGAATTCATTCCCCGCTAGTCTCTCTAACATTTGATCCATAAAAGGTAATGGAAAATGATCCTTCCTAGTGGCATCATTAAGTTTCCTATAATCAATACAAACACGCCAACCGGTCACAAGTCTAGTAGGAATCAATTCATTATCCTCATTAGTAACAACCGTCATTCCTCCTTTCTTTGGAACACAATGCACGGGGCTAACCCATGGACTATCCGAGATAGGGTAGATCATTCCGGCGTCTAGAAGTTTAGTGACTTCCTTTTTGATCACCTCATGAATCTTTGGATTGACCCTTCTTTGATTTTGGATAGCGGGTTTATAATCATCCTCCATTAAAATTTTATGAGTACAAAATTTGGGATCTATACCCTTAATGTCGGAGATTTTCCATGCAATGGCCCGTTTATGTTTCTTAAGCACTTTAATAAGCTCATCCTTTTCATTTTCCTTTAATCCCTTAGCAATAATCACCACTAACTTATCCGTTCCCTCAAGAAAAGCATACTCCAAATGAGTGGGTAATTCCTTAAGTTCTAATTCGGGTGCTTCCTCAATAGATGTTTTCACTTTAGTCACATTTTCATTCACAACTTTTAGTTCCATAGGTGGTGATTCAAAAGGATCCAAATTCAACAATTTTTCAATCAAAGCAATATCTCCCTCGGGATCAAAATTTTCAAAATCAAACTCACTAGGATCAAATGGTGTGCTAAGGTAATCATCAATTTCCTTCTCGATTTTTGAATAACCATTATTCTCAAGCTCTTCAAGAACGAAGTCACCTCCCTCAAATGGAGTGAGTGGAGGCTTAGCCGAAGAGATAATAGGATTTGATGAAGTGGGATTGCCACTTTTAGAAGTATCCAAAAAACCAAGCATATCTTGCGAAGCCTCTTCGCTAGCAACATCAATCACATCGACTTGATTGATTGATTCCTCGTCGTCTTCGGAAGAAAACTTCGAGATGTTACCAACATTAAGAGTGATACTTTCATCATCAAAACGTAAAGTCAATTTTCCCTCTCTCATGTCAACTAAAGAACTAGCCGTATTTAAAAACGGTCGTCCCAAAATAAGAGGCACTCGAGAATTTTCCGGATAATCACAAATGACAAAATCCACCGGAAAAATGAGCTTTCCTACTTTGACTAATACGTCCTCGGCTATACCTTTTGGAAAGGCGATCGATCGATCCGCTAGCTCGATAGTCATCTTAGTAGGTGAAAGCTCGGGAAGTGATAACCTTTTCCATACGGAAAAAGGCATCAAATTAATGCTAGCGCCTAGATCGGCTAATGCTAAGCATTCTCCCATATTAGGGAAATCACATGGTATCAAAAATTGACCGGGGTCTCCAAGCTTTTTGGGAAACGTTTTAGAGAGAACCGCGGAACAACTTTCATTTAAAGAGGTAGATACTTCAACTAACTTCTCCTTATCATTCGTCAACCTTTTAATTGTAGAAGCAAATTTAGGCATGCTAAGCAATGCATCCGCGAAACTAAGATTAATATACATTTTCTTAAACACATCTAGAAACGTAGAAACTTGAGCATTGGTCTTTTCGCGGAGCTTCTCTTTGGTAAGTCTCGAAGGGTAGGGTAGTGTGGGTTTAGTCTTCGGAAGCTCGGGTTCTAGAATAGGCAATTGGTCTACCTTTGGTGGAATAGGAATTTCCTTTTCTTTAACCACCTCGGGTTCTTGCTCCACTTCCCTCACCGGAGAGGTACTCACATGTGGAAGAAAAGGTCCGTCTAAAGCTTTCCCACTACGTGTGGTTATGGCTTTCATCTCACCCTTCGGGTTTGGAATGGTATTACTAGGTAAGCAACCCGAAGACGAGGAAGGTTTGGTCATAAACGATTCAAACATCGAAAGCAATTTATTTTGACCTTGTTCTAAACTTTCTTGCATACGATTATGATTTTGCTCTAATCTTTGCTCAAAACGGGTTTGGTTTTGTTCTAGCCTTTGTTGATTAAGCTCAATCTTATTGTTTTTCCCTCTAATCGTATGTTGAAACTCATTTTTCAAAGTTGCCATTTGTCCTTGAATGTTATTTTGAAAAGCTTTTAAACTTTCCTCGTTAATGTAGCTTGACAAATCATTTTGATTATTGCTTTGAAATCCTTGATTGTTTCGATTAGCATTAAACCCATTTCCTTGATTATAATTCCCTTGGTTACCACGGTTAAAATTATTCCCATTGTTTCCATTGTTGTACCTATTTTGAAGCGGTGGAAAACCCGGTGGAGCAACATGATTTTGACGAGGTACTTGACTGTTGGAGCCATAAGTTCCCGTCGCGGCAAAAGCATTAGCTTGATCAAAACCCGTGTTTAAACAAGCATAATTAGGATGTGCTCCACCACATGATACACAAAAACCCTCAACCATATTAATCGATCCATGAGGATTCTTCCTAAGCTCATTCAAAATTGTGTCAATCTTAGAGTCCAATCTAGCAATCTCGTGATTAGATGAATTCACATTGGAAACAACCGGCGTGTTTCGTGAATATTGTGCTCTATACTTATCCTCAATTATTCTCCACGCGTCTCTCGGTGTTTTTCTTAAAAGATTACCACCCGCGGAGGCATTTAAAGAATCTTGTTCAATCATATTAAGCCCATTATAAAAAGTATTATTTGATGCAATTCCGAGAAACCGTGGTGTGGACATTGTCTTAACAAATCTTTAAATCTTTCCCAAGCAACCCCAAACGATCCATGCACTTTTTGTTCAAATCTAGTGATCTCATTCTTAAAGTGTGTTGTTTTGGACGGTGGAAAGAAATAATTCATAAACTTTGACACTAAATCATCACAAGTTAAAATCGAACCCGGTGGTTCTTTCTCATACCAAAGCTTAGCATTACCCTCGAGCGAGTACGGAAAAAGCATAAGCTTAATCACGTCATTCGGCACATCTCTAAACTTGAGAGTCGAGGTAATACGATTAAAATTCCGTATGTGAGAATGCGGACTATCGATCTCATTGCCACGAAATGGGTCGGCACGAATGAGCGATACAAGATCCGTCTTAATCTCAAAATGATCCGCCAAAATAGCCGGCACAACGATTGCTTCCCCATACCCTTCGGTGGGTGCACGGAGCAATTCCTCCATTGTTCGGTTATCGGCCATCTCTACAACAATAGGTGGAATCTCGGGTTCCACTATTCGTTGTTGACGATTTCTATTTCTACGAGGAATATTTTCAAGCCTATTAAAATCTATCACAAGACGAGAAGAACGTAATTGCATACACTACAAAGACGAGAATTTAGAGGATTGAAGAAAAGAAATTAGACAAGAAAGAAGATTATTTTTGGTATTTTTTTTTTGGTATTGCTCAATCAATAATGATCGATAAAAACAAGGAATAAGGATAACTACTATGGAAGTAAATTACCCTCGGTCGACTTTGAAACGATAGGTGAAAACCTAAACGTCTCGAGGTTCAATAAGTAAACAACAAATAATAAGATTTATTACTACTTGAGTCGGCAAACCAATAATAGGTTGTCCCTCTCAATATACGCACAAGCAAGCGGGAAAACGAGGTGACACAAAGCACTTAAAAACCTTTTTCCTTAGACGGCCTTTTATAGCACGTCGCCTTATACCCACCTTATAGTTTGTATAAATCGAGTTCAAACTTCTTATTAGTATTTATCTATTTTGCCTTTATTTTTGTTTTGGGTTCGAATACAATAGCTAGGTGATGAAATCCCAACTAAGGCTTATTTGAAAAGTATTTAAAATTTATTGTTCTAGGTAATACAATATATTATTCACAAAAAACGAGAAAAAAGATACATACTATATAATAGAAAAATAACAAAACTTTCCGAGGACGGAAAGGGTCTTCAAATCCACGATCAACAAATCTCCACAAAGACGAATCGTACACAAGATCCCCGGCAGCGGCGCCAACATTTTTGATGTGTCGTGGATAGTATAGGTGATAATTAGATACGTTATAGGGTAAATTAGAAAATTACCTTTAGGAAAAAGTAATAGACTAATAATACCAATGATGAATTCAATTAAACACGTGAGTGAGTCGAGTTCGTTGTACACGAAGATCTTATAAATTTGAGACGTTTTGTTTTGATTTGGACAATCGATTTGAATTGGTTTGTGGTTTTTAAACTACAATTAAATTCTACAAATTTTAAGCTATTAAAATTTAACCTAAAGTGCATGAATCGTAAACTCCGCCCATTTAAAATAAAATCTACAAACAATTAATTACTTAAAAATATAAGACTAATTAAAATTTAAACTATTTTAGTTATCTATAAAATTAATCTATTTAAAAATGATAACTTTTAATCTATTAAAAGTCTAAATAAACCCTTCTTTTTTTTAAAACTAATTAAACTTTATTAAAATTACTTTTTAAACCAATCTATTTAAAAGCTTTATTTATTTAAATTTAGAGTTACAAAAATTAAACTAGTTAAAATTGAAACTAATTAAACTATTTAAATAGAAACATTTTTTTTATTATTTTTTTTATTATATTTTATTATTATTATTTTTTTTATTATTATTATTTTTTTATTTACTGAAACTAACTTTTTATTAAAAAAAATTAACTTTAATTAAAATTAAAAGAAATAAAACGTGACAAAGTTTATTAAAGTCAAACAAAGACTGCCAGCTAAATTTACACTATATTAATGACAGAAAGGGAAATAGAATCAAAAAAAGGCAATAGCCCAGATGGTTATCACTCTATGCATTCAAAGGGTAGGTATCGAGTTCGAGACCCACACCAGACATTATTTTTTTGATTAATCTCTTTTTTGATAGATTGCTAAAATGGACAGTCTTAGGAAAGACTTTGAGAAGCTTTCTAGCTTATGCTGTGAGGACACAACTTAGTGAGCTTATCAGTCAAGTTGGACATGATAAGCTATTAATCTGAACATTATAACATCAATATCAAAAGAAGAAATTCACCAAAAATAAAAAAAATAAACAGATCAAAGACAAAATCAAACAGTCTGTAAAAACTAGCAGATCTAACTAAATACAGAATAAGTCCTAACAAACTCAGTATACTAATCAGTCCTAATGAAATTCTAGCTGCATAAACTTATCAATTTAACACCAAATCATCAATTAACTACTGGATAACACCATCCAAACTCCAAACAAAATAATACAACTCAATTATAAACCGACCTGATTATTATAAGTCAGAACAGATTCTATTATATGTTCCAATCCGAAATCATTTCAAATAAACCAAACATTGAACAATTGCAGTAGCAGCCGAAATCAAATTCAAGAAAATATTCAATGAGTAACTAAAACAGTTCTATCCTTACTTTAACAAGATCAGAAAACATAAAGATACTATAAATGATCAGTAACATCAGTAAGTAATACTCAGTTATAAACGAACAGTAACTACGAGAAAATCCTAGTACTAATTACTGACTAATTCTAAACAGGTTAGCCAAGCTGATCAACATAATTCGAAACCAAACCATTTACCAAAACTTTAATAACAAAATTCTTCAATTATTTAGACATACAACTAAATAATCTCGCACAATAAAGCAGCTTATAATCATCAACAAAGTCAAATAAAAAAACAGATATAATTAAAATAACAATAACAATGAATTTAAAAGGAAATAAACACCTTTTGTAGAATCCTTTGGGAAGAAGGTGTGCGCTGAGCAACCTTAAAATCCGTAAACCGCAACCACCAAACCACCATTAACCATCACCCGTCACCAAACAAAACACCATTCGAGCCATATCATTCCAACAAATGTAATCGAACCAATTTTATTATCATTCCAGTAGGGAATAATAATTTAAATCCTTTTAACTTTCAATATTAAAAATTAAGCTATTAATTAGCTAATCCTTAACATCTAAAAAATGTTATTCATATGAAACAGTAAATAAGATCAATTCGTAAATCAACTTAAATCAATTAAAGAGATTAGAATGAGACACGAGTAAATCAAAACTGTAAAACTTTTATTAATATCCAGAAAATATTACAAAACTATAAAGAAGAAATACAAAATTAAGCCTAAATCTATTTTAACATAATAACATTAAAGAAAGTAAAGGATGAAATTACAGAATAAATTGGGGGTATTTATAGCCCCCCAAGGGCTTGTTGAAGCGAATATTCGGATCTTTGGAGGCATATTCCTCTCTTCTTTGTAGCCCTTGATCTTCTCTTCTTTTCTCTTTCTTCAATCTGAGGGCTGAGATGATTCCAAATAGCACACGGATCGCCAACGTGGCATCCGTGTGCTAGTTGTGATTCTTCTTTGGCCTGTGATTGGCTGGATTGGAGATGTGAGGTGTTTCGTCCAGTAATAAACAGCCACGTATCAAGCCCTCTCCATACCCTCTCTTCCTAAAAAATGGGGGGTTTTATTTCTTTTTATGTGAATTATATGAATAAGTAAAAATCCCTAAATAATAAGAACTTTTTACTATCCTAGGATTTGTAACAGTAAAGGTTTTACAGGTTTTTGGGTGAGAAAGTTGGGGAAGAAAGGCATGGGAAGTATCGAATGGAATTATTTAATGAGTGGGTGGGAATAAAGAAAACGAGTGGTGAAGAGTAATAAATATGTGTAAATGGGGGTTGGTTCGTTTTATTTAAGGTAAAAGGATTGGATGAATACACGTTTTTGATATAAGTCAACCCTAAGCCCAACATTACTACTTTTTTCATTTGTTAACTGCATTCACCTTGGGCTTGAGCCCAATTCATTCTAAAACCGTCCCAAAAGTTATAACTTAAACTTTTTCATGCGCCTTTGTGGGCTTCTTTTGGCTAAGTATCACAAGTATTCAAATGTTCATCCAATATTTGGGCTTTTCAGGCCCAATAAGCATTTGTGGGTCCCACTTGGCCCATAAATTTTCATTTTTATTAAATCCACTCATGTCGAGCTCGATTTTGGCTTCCTCGATCTTTTTCATCAATCTCGTGTCGGTTTTCATCGGTTTTCGTGAACTTGGTACCTACACACATGAAAACAAGAAACAAGCATTTCCAAGGCATATTTGATATAAATCATGCATAATTTCAATGTTTTAAGCTACAAATGATATGAGTAAATACACTCATATCAAAGAGCAAACAGGTGGAACAAAAGGTTTAAGAAGAAGATGACCTTCAATGCAAAAGACACAGCTGGATTTGATAAATCCAAAGTTGAATGCTACAACTGTCATCGTATGGGTCACTTCATGAGGGAATGCAGATCTCCTAGAAGATCTGATGCTGGTAAACCCTCAAGTCAAGTTGTTAAAGCTCAAGATCCTAATGTCATGGTTGCAGTTCAAGGAATTGATGGTATGGGATGGGATTGGAGCTATCTGGCTAAGAATGTTGAAGAGGATAAAGCTTTGGTTGCTGAGGTTAAAGAAGAAGAGCATGTTGAATATGCTCTCATGGCACACTCCTTCTCTTCATCTGATAATGAGGTATACAATGATGCTTTTTGTAGTAAAGGTTGTAGGTTAAACAATAAAAAGCTTAACAAAGAGGTGTTAAAATTATTAAGTGATGTGAGTACTGAAAACTGCAAACTGTCTAATTACCAACTAGCTCTCACTCAAACTAAGAAAACAGTTTCTGAATACAAGAAAATGGAATTTGACTTAAAAGATAAAATAAATATCTTAAAACATGAGTTAAATGCTAGTATGGATATTAGAAACATCATGGAAAGGGTTAATGGTGAGTTACAAGCTAAGATAGATGAGGCCATTAAGAATAAAGACAATGTTGGCCTTAAAATTCAAAGATTTGATAGAGCCACTCAAACCCTAGGAGACTGTGTGAGTAAACAAAGAGATCCTAAGGACATGACTGGGATTGGGATGAATGATTACTCTGTGGTTCCACCACCAGCTGGTGACTTCTATGGTGTCCAACAAAAGGACCTATCTTGGACTGGTTTGCCAGAATTCCAAGAGGAGGAATTCATTCCTCCACCAAGAGTTGTCACTCCAGTTGAAGAGTACCAACAAAAGTTGACTGATCTGAATGAATGGAAGAAAGCTAACCCTACTTTGTTTGTTAAGGGTGGCTTGCTATGTGAAAGTCCCAATGAGTCAACACCCATTAAGGTTACTAACCAAATCACTGGTAAAGCTGTTGATCTTGGCTCCAACACTGATAGAAAACCTAGCATTAAGTATGCAGAGATGTATAGGAATACTAGGTCACCCAAGAGCCAAGTTAGCAATAATGGAACAGGCTTCTTCTCTTCTAGACCTAGGGTTGTGTCTAGAAAAGCTTGTTATACTTGTGGTAGCTTTTCACACTTGGCATATAAGTGTGTCAACGCTCCCAAAGCCAGCGCTGACAGGAACAAATTCAGCGCTGACAGGAACAAAGTCAACGTTGTTAGGAAGTCAAACGTTGTCAGACCCAAACCTTGTGTGCAGCAAAGACCACAAGTGATTAGACCTGCATCACTCTTTACTAGAGGGTCTAACACTCATGGACAAAGGCCATTTCAAAAGACAAACACCTGGTCTAATAGGCAAAGGGTTTCTGTAGCAAACCCTAGATTCAACGCTGACAAGGGTAATCTCAGCGTTGACAAGACCAATTCCAACGCTGACAGAAACGTGACCAGACCTAAATATTTGCAACCACGGGGTAAGGGGTCTAAAGCTTCTTCAAGCTTAACATGGAGACCCAAGAAAGATCAAAACCCTAATGATAATGGTATTTCAATGACCTGCAACAGATTTAATTACATTTCAAAGGTCATTACAAAACCTATTGGGGTTAACTGGGTATTTCATCCTAAGAAGGATGAAAATGGGGTTGTTGTGAGAACTAAGTTTGTTCTTATTGAACAACCAGATGAATCCAAGTCTTCTAAGGCTTGGGTTCCCAAAGAAAACTAATTTGTTTTCTTTATGTGCAGGGCATTCAAAGACAGGTCAATGATTATGGATATTGGGATAGTAGATGCTCAAGGCACATGACAGGGAAGGAAGACTATTTGACCAACTTCACTCCCATTAAGGATGGTGATAAGGTTTACTTTGGAGGCGGATATGGTACTATCACAAGCAAAGGAACCCTTCTCACCAAGAACTTGCGTTTTGAAAACGTATTTTTTGTAAAATAGCTTGATTACAATCTTTTTAGTGTATCACAAGTTTGTGATAACAAGAATAAAGTTCTGTTTACTGATACTGAGTGTTTGGTGTTAATCAAGGATTATAAGATCCCTGATGAGAAATATATTGAGTATAGAACACCTAGGCATAAAGACATATACAATGTGAATCTGAATGGGATTAGAATGAATAATAATATGTCTTATTTTTATGCTAAAGCCTCAGTAGATGAGAGTAATTTATGGCACATGAGACTAGGGCACATAAATTTTAAAAATATAATTAGGCTTGTGAGACTTGGCTTGGTTGATGGTTTGCCTGAGAAGGCCTTCCACAATGACCACTCTTGTGTTGCATGTCTTAAAGGCAAGCAGCACAAGGTCTCATTCAAGTCCAAACAGGTGCATACTAGTTCTAGACCTTTTCATTTGCTTCACATGGACCTCTTTGGTCCAACCAATATAGAAAGTTTGAATGGTAAGTCATATTGCTTTGTCATCACAGATGACTTTTCTAGGTTTACTTGGACATTCTTTCTAGCTATGAAGAGTGACACAGCTGATATTCTAATTGATTTTATCACTCAGATTGAGAAGAGGTCTGGCAATGAAGTTAAAATGCTTAGGAGTGATAATGGTGGTGAATTTAGGAATAAGAAGCTAGATGATTTCTGTTCCAGGAAAGGAATTACTAGGCAATTTAGTATTGCTAGAACCCCACAGCAAAATGGGGTTGCTGAGAGGAAAAATAGAACCCTAATTAAAGCAGCCAGAACAATGTTGGCTGATGCTCATTTTCCTATAGCCTTTTGGGTTGAGGCTGTTAATACAGCTTGTTATGTTCAAAATAGAGCATTGGTTAACAAAATTCAGAACAAAACACCTTATGAGTTACTTTGGGGAAGGAAACCTAATATTGGTTTTCTCAGACCTTTTGGTTGGCATGTAGTAGTTTTAGACACTAGTGATGCCTTAGGTAAATTTAGTGCAAAAGGTGATGAAGGCTACTTCATGGGGTATTCAGTGTAGAGCAAGGGATATAGGGTTTATCTTAAAGAAGAAAAACGTATACTTGAAAGAGTACATGTTAGGTTTTTAGAAAATAAACCTAGTGATCCTGAAAGTGGTCCTAATTGGTTGTTTGACTTGGAACCTTTATCTAGAACTTTAAATTATATGCCTGTCACTAATCCAGACATTGTGAAGGTGAATTCAAATGTTATGGAGGAACAAGTTGTTGATGTTTCAGGTACACAGGTTCATGAAAAGGTTGGATCACAAGCAGAAAAGACATTTCCTATACAAGAATATGTTACAATTCCCATTTGGACAGATGCTTTTGCTGCTGCTGCTGCTGGTGGTAAAGATAATTGTGGTCTCCAAATACCACCAGATACAAACATGCATGGTCCTACAGGCGCTGATAAAGGCAAATCGAGCGCTGACAAGACCAATTCAGACGTTGATGGTTCAGACGTTGACAACAACAGTTCAAGCGTTGTTAGCCCAAGCGCTGACAAACAAGGTTCAAGCGTTGACAACACTTCTGCACATCTTTTCTCTTCCATTTTTGAACAAGGTGAACCTTCTAATATCTATGAAGAGGTTCATCCTCATGTTGATGAAAGAGAGTCAGATGAAGAAGATATTGGCAACATGGAGAATGAGGTTGAGGACACCAGACTTTTTGAAGGAGGAGTTCTCACTTCCACTATGAAGAATCACCCCACTTCTCAAATCATTGGTGATATTATGACTCCAGTTCAGACTAGAAGATCTCATCAAGGTCTTGGTGGGTTTATTGCCAATATACACAAGAAGTTTGATACCCCTCTTGTGCAAGCATGTTTGTATGCCTGTTTTCTGTCACAACAGGAACCCAAGAAAATATTTGATGCTCTCAAAGAACCAAGTTGGGTGGAAGCAATACAGGATGAGCTTCACCAATTTGCAATTCAGGATGTTTGGGAGCTGGTTGATTGTCCCAGATATGTCAGACCTATAGGGACAAGATGGGTTCTAAGGAACAAGAGAGATGAAAGAGGCATTGTGGTCAGAAACAAGGCAAGGTTAGTGGCTCAAGGATATACACAAGAGGAGGGGATAGACTATGAGGAAGTCTTTGCACCAGTTGCAAGGATTGAAGCTATCAGGATCTTTTTAGCCTATGCATCCTGCATGGGCTTCATTGTCTATCAAATGGATGTCAAGAGTGCCTTCCTCTATGGAACTATTATTGAGGAGGTATATGTGATGCAGCCTCTTGGTTTTGAGGATCCAGAGAATCCAGATAAAGTGTATAGAGTCAAGAAGGCTATGTATGGACTTCATCAAGCCCCAAGAGCATTGTATGGTACTTTGTCTACCCATTTGGTGGATAATGGGTTCAAGAGGGGCACCATAGATCAGACACTATTTATAAAGAAGAAAGGCAAGGATGTGTTGCTTGTCCAGGTCTATGTTGATGATATCATTTTTGGGTCTACTGATCCAAAGATAAGTGAGGATTTCTCCAAGCTTATGACAGACAAATTCAAGATGAGTGTTATGGGGGAGATGAACTTCTTTCTTGGTTTACAAGTTCAGCAGAAAGAAGATGGTATCTTCATCTCCCAAGATAAATATGTGGCTGAGATCTTGAAGAAGTTTGGATTTTCTCCACATGAAAAGAGGGCTACTACTCCTATGGATAGAGAACACCCTTGGGGAAAGATTGGAGATGGGAAAGATGTTGATGTCAGGCACTATAGATCCATGATTAGATCCTTGATGTATCTTACAGCCTCCAGACCTGACATCATGTTTGCTGTGTGTGCTTGTGCACGCCATCAAGTGACTCCCAAAGAATGTCACCTTTATGCTGTTAAGAGGATCTTTAGATACCTAAGATGCTATCCTAGTCTTGGTTTGTGGTACCCAAAGGATTCACCATTGGAGCTGATTGCATATTCAGATAGTGACTATGGAGGTGATAAATTTGATAGGAAATCCACAACTGGTGGATGTCAGTTTCTTGGGAGCAGGTTGATATCTTGGTAGTGCAAGAAACAAACAATGGTGGCTAATTCTACAACTGAAGCTGAGTATGTGGCTGCAGCTGCTTGTTGCGGACAAGTTTTGTGGATTCAGAACCAGCTGTTGGACTATGGGTATAATTTCATGCATACCAAGATATTTTTTGACAATAACAGCACTTTATGCATCATTAAGAATCATGTACATCATTCTAAAACTAAACACATAGAAATTAGACACCATTTTATAAGAGATTGTTTTGAAAAAGGTTTAATACAACCAGATAGGGTTGACACTGAGGAAAATGTGTCAGATTTACTAACTAAACCTTTTGATGCTGGGAGGTTTCAATACTTGGTAACAAGTATTGGAATGATCAATCTCACATAATATGTGTTTTGGGGTCTTTTTGTAAAAGTATGTACATGATGATGCATTGTTATTAGTCTTATTGATGATTTAGATTTTCCACTATATTTTTCTAACACTGACAAAGGTTACTTGAACGCTGATAAGTGTTTTTGTAACGTTGTCAGCAATATAATTGTCTAACACTGACAAAGCTTCCCTCAACGCTGTCATGTGTTATCGGGGCGTTGTCAGCAACAATGTTAGTTTTGTGGTTTTCAATCTAAATGTGTAGATGGTGTTAGCAGTATACCATTGGATACAGAGTTGCTTATGGATCAATGGAGAAGCATTTGGACAAGTTTTCATTTATGGATGATGGTTGGAATGTTTAATTCCTATCTTGACATAAATTTTTATGTTCATGCATGTTTTTAGCAACTTATGTATCATAGTTTAAGGGGAGGTTTTAAGAACCTTTAGGATGTTTGGGTATCCATATGATACTCTTATCACAATTCTAGATTGTGTCCACAGGTGAGTATGAGTTAGTTTTACTAAATCATGAGGCACTGTAGCATGAAAAGTTGATATACTATGCATGCTGCCAAGACATTTTTGGCCTAGAATTGGTTGTGGTCTGTTGGGAGACTTGGGAATAATTTTGTTATGGAATTTACTTGGGAGTAACAAGGAATTTTATAAGGTAACTTGGTTGTTAAGAGTTTTGGTTAGCAAGGGACACTAGAGGACTGTTATGTCTATCTTGCTTAAGCAAGTGTGCATAACTGGACAGTGCTTGCCGCCCTATAATAATTATCAGCTTTTTGGTTATCTTCTCTAGGATAAATTACTTTGTTAAGGTCATTTTTCATTTTTAAACATTTTTCATTTTTGGACGCTGACAAGTATTTTTCCAAGCGTTGTTGTGACCAATTTAGACGCTGACATGGCTATAGGCAAACGTTGACAAGATTATAGCCGTTGGGCGTTGATAGGTTATTTTTGACCGTTGATACTCAATGGGTCCTACTCAGTTGTTACTTTTTGACATATTTTTAGGCCGTAATTTTGGGAGTTGTTACCTTTCATTTAATGCATGAGATAAACTTATACTTTTTCAATATTTTCATGATTGTGTTTTTGAAAATACTTGCCTATTTTGGGCCAATCACATGCATTTTCTTCTCCTATAAATTTGGCTCCTATTTTTAAACAAGGTATCTATAATTCTTGTCTAACACAATTTTCTCTTATCAACTTCATCTTCATCAATCAATTTTAACAGCTTTCAACAATGGCACCAAAGTTTAAACCATCAGAATTGGAATTAGGGTTCAGAAATCAACACAACATGATCGCGTAACTTGAAGCTGATGATACTCTGTTTCCCCAATACACACAAATGGTGGCGTATTTGAACGCATCCCCCATAAGGTATGCTCTTTCTCATGCACCACTCATTCCTGTCACACATATTAAACAGTTTTGGAACACTGTTAGTTCCTCAACAGTTAATAGAGTGACTACATTGACTTCTATTGTTCATGGGAGACCTTGGGTGGTTACTGAGGCTTTGATCCGCCAAGCCTTGCATCTTGATGATGCTGATGGTATATCCACCCTTCCCATTAGTGAAATAAAACAAGGACTAAGGGCTTTGGGTTATCCTTTTCCTGATGAAGGAACTTTAAACAAGTATCATAAACAAGAGTTTCCCCTAGCCTGGAAGTACCTCATACATGTCCTCCTTCAATGTTTGAGTCCCAAATGCACCGCACACAATGAGATCAATAGATCTATTGCTAGTGCTATTGTGTGTATTGCCACTGGGCAAAAATTTAATTATTCTAAAATGATTTTTGAGGGCATGTGTAAAAATAAGGGGAACAAAATGACTTTAGCTTATCCCCGATTTTTACAAATGGTTTTTGATGTTCAAGGATACTGCACAAGGGATCATAAGGATTTTTATGAGATCCCTGTGCAAAAGAAAGCTATTTTTATGAAGATGAACTCACTCCCCCATCGTGACCTACCCTTACCCAAGCTATGCTTGCTGTCATTGCAACAGCTCAACCCCAACCAGACCCCCAACCACAAATTGACCCAATACCTGAACCATTACATTCACCTGAACATATGCAACTTGACCAAGAACCCTTCAACGCTGACACATTAAATGTTGGCGTTGATGTGCCTATTTCCAACGTTGACACACAACCTTCACAAACCCAAACACCCCTTAACCAACCCACATCCACCCAATCTTCCACACCATCTTCCACACCCCCTGAATATAGGTTGATAAAACGCCAAAGGACTACTGGAGTGTTCTCCTCTGGTGGTCCTAGCCATGTAGCAGAGAGAACCACCACCACAAGTGTGGTTGGTGATATGGATGAGGTTGGGACTATTGGTTCTGGCTTAGAAGCTGGCCAAGGCAGTCCCACCATCATTAAGTCCTCATCCATGCCCAATGAATCTGACTTGGGAGGTCAAATCCCCATTTTAGAAGAGGGAAGACTGGAACCAATGACTCTTGTTGATCCCAAACTTAGATCGATTTAGCTTTATGTATACGAGATTAGATCAAGTAATACACTTAGAGAAACCTTTGTATATGCTTATGATAATCTAAGTGTTATGCGGAATTAACACTTAAACAAGAACACACAATGATATAAACAAACTTTCACTTTGATTAATGATATCAAACTTGCTTACAATGAAAGTAGTTTACGAATGAAAAACTTATATGAAACATTAACCTAAAGGTCTTCTTTTATAGACATAAGAAGCCTTGTACAATAATCTACGTATCAACTATTCTAGGTAAAGATAAATATAGAAAATACATTGTTGTTCCTATCTTTACTAGAAGTAATCTAGAATACAATAAACGCGTAGAGTATATCTTCCCATCAGTGCTTGTCTTCAATGTATCAACGCTTGACTTTGTCTTGTCAACGCTTAAGCTGTCGGCGCTTGTTTTGCTCCTGTCAACGCTTGTTTTACTCTTGTCAGCGCTCAAGTGATCTGGCCTTAATTTATTCCCAACAATCCTCCCCTAAACTTGATATCCACTCTTATGATCAAGTTTCTGAATAAGCATTAAGGACTAGGAGGAATCTTACAAACCTTCTTATATTGGTAATATATAAATCTGATCAAGTCTTTTGCCACGTCACTTGAATAATCAATTTCCAGCTGAGTGTTCTTCATCTTCTCCAAGATAGCCTTAGATATGAAATACTGACCATCCACAAGTAGATACTCAGCAAACTTTGTAGAACTCAAATGGTAAACACCAGCAGCTGAATATAATCTCCATTGAATACCACTGAGGTCATCTTCAAGATCCTTCCAAATAGCAGGATCCTCATCTTTTGGTCCACACATTCTCTTGAATGTGGACCACAGTTTTATTCCATTAGCTGAAGTTGGTGCTTCAGCCTCATACTTGGTCTCTAGCAACCTCCATAGGTCTACCAAGTCTTCTCTATCACAACTTGCAAACAAAGATATGAGAGTGGTAAAAGTGTGTACCTCTTTGCCATACCTGCCAATTTTCCAAAACCCACATTCATCTTCTTCATAGCTCACAATTGGGTTTCTGGAATCTAGTGGTAACACTTGCACCATATCTGAAGCTTCTAATGGTGAGAGCTTGAGGCTCTCTCTTATAACAGCTTCACTTGGATATAGTGGATCCATATCTTTGGGAAACTCAAGAGAAATTCCCTTTTTCACTGGTCTGGGAACAAACATTACTTTCTTGAGCTCCATTTCTTCTGCAAGTTCTTCTTTTCTTTCATCAGAAAGAAGTCTTAGAGTGTTTGCTTCCTGCACTCTCACCCAAATGGGATAAGCCTTGCATTCCAACTCATCAAATGTCAATGCCCTCAATTTCTGATAAGTCCATCCTACTCCATGACATCTGAGCAACATGCAGTATAACTCCCTTCTATCCCTTTTCAACTCTGAGAGAATATTGCTTGCCTTGTGTTTCAAAATTACCTGGAAATCCTTTTGAACTCTGAGGAGAATCTCCAAACCCCATATTTGATCTGAAGTGGTCAAGTGTGGATTCTCCATACATCTTTCTTCCCAAGCATTATACATTTGAACCACCTCTGGCATATCAAAGTCAACCTACAATTTCAATTCTCTCAATTTCTCCTTGGCCAACTCATCTCCATACTCAAGTCTTTCTGGTTCTATAATCATAACACTTGAGTCTGAGCTAGCTCCATCACTTCCTTCTTCTGAAGTAACAACAAATGGTGACTCTTTCACCTCCTTTCTATCTTGTTCCATGATTTGTGCAGCCAATCTTCTACCAAACTCAACTTGAGCTGCATCCTTTGGAACAACCTCTTCTACCATAATACCCTTACCCTTATCTAATGGAGCAATTGTTGGTAAGGTAGATGGTGATACCTGTGAAGAAACCTCCTTGATGATGGATGATGACTGGGATACATCACCCTCATGTGTAGGTCTGTCAACGCCCAATTTTGCTGTGTCAGCGCCCAAAATATTTTTGTCAGCGTCCAAATTCTCCTTGTCAACGCCCAAATTTCCTGCCTCAGCGCCTTTTGCAATCTCTTCCAACATGGCTGTAAACGATAAATTCAAGTTGGTAGGAGAGACTAAGGACGTATCAAAACCTGTCTGTTTCTTCAAACTTGTAAGGGCCTCATCAACATCCAAAGATTGACCATCATGACTGCCCTTATCACTCAGATTTATTGGATCTTCCTCCCCTTTGGAAGATTCCTCCATACCTCTCCTTGCACTTGCAGTCTCCAAAACAACAATCCTCTCCCTCAATTGCTTGAGTTCAAGGCCTTGTGAGCTGACAACTTGTACTAAGTCTACATTTTGCTTTTGCAAGCTCATGCAGACTGCCGTCAATTCCATAAGAGCCATTGGTTCCAGTATGCCCTCTTCTAAAATGGGGATTTGACCTCCCAAGTCAGATTCATTGGGCATGGATGAGGACTTAATGATGGTGGGACTGCCTTGGCCAGCTTCTAATCCAGAACCAATAGTCCCAGCCTCATCCATATCACCAACCACACTTGTGGTGGTGGTTCTCTCTGCTACATGGCTAGGACCACCAGAGGAGAACACTCCAGTAGTCCTTTGGCGTTTCATCAACCTATATTCAGGGGTGTGGAAGATGGTGTTGAAGATTGGGTGGATGTGGGTTGGTTAAGGGGTGTTTGGGTTTGTGAAGGTTGTGTGTCAACGTTAGAAATAGGCACATCAACGCCAACATTTAATGTGTCAGCGTTGAAGGGTTCTTGGTCAAGTTGCATATGTTCAGGTGAATGTAATGGTTCAGGTATTGGGTCAATTTGTGGTTGGGGGTCTGGTTGGGGTTGAGCTGCTGCAATGACAGCAAGCATAGCTTGGGTAAGGGTAGGTCACGATGGGGGAGTGAGTTCATCTTCATAAAAATAGCTTTCTTTTGCACATGGATCTCATAAAAATCATTATGATCCCTTGTGCAGTATCCTTGAACATCAAATACCATTTGTAAAAATCGGGGATAAGCTAAAGTCATTTTGTTCCCCTTATTTTTACACATGCCCTCAAAAATCATTTTAGAATAATTAAATTTTTGCCCAGTGGCAATACACACAATAGCACTAGCAATAGATCTATTGATCTCATTGTGTGCAGTGCATTTGGGACTCAAACATTGAAGGAGGACATGTATGAGGTACTTCCAGGCTGGGGGAAACTCCTGTTTATGATACTTGTTTAAAGTTCCTTCATCAGGAAAAGGATAACCCAAAGCCCTTAGTCCTTTTTCTATTTCACTAATGGGAAAGGTGGATATACCATCAACATCATCAAGATGCAAGGCTTGGCGGACCAAAGCCTCAGTAACCACCCAAGGTCTCCTATGAACAATAGAAGTCAATGTAGTCACTCTATTAACTGTTGAGGAACTAACAGTGTTCCAAAACTATTTAATATGTGTGACAGGAATGAGTGGTGCATGAGAAAGAGCATACCTTATGGGGGGATGCGTTCAAATACGCCACCATTTGTGTGTATTGGGGAAACAGAGTATCATCAGCTTCAAGATACGTGATCATGTTGTGTTGACTTCTGAACCCCAGTTCCAATTCTGATGGTTTAAACTTTGGTGCCATTGTTGAAAGCTGTTAAAATTGATTGATGAAGATGAAGTTGATAAGAGAAAATTGTGTTAGACAAGAATTATAGATACCCTGTTTAAAAATAGAAGCCAAATTTATAGGAGAAGAAAATGCATGTGATTGGCCCAAAAATAGGCAAGTATTTTCAAAAACACAATCATGAAAATATTGAAAAAGTATAAGTTTATCTCATGCATTAAATGAAAGGTAACAACTCCCAAAATTACGGCCTAAAAATATGTCAAAAAGTAACAACTGAGTAGGACCCATTGAGTATCAACGGTCAAAAATAACCTATCAACGCCCAACGGCTATAGTCTTGTCAACGTTTGCCTATAGCCATGTCAGCGTCTAAATTAGTCACAACAACGCTTGGAAAAATACTTGTCAGCGTCCAAAAATAAAAATGTTTAAAAATGAAAAATGACCTTAACAAAGTAATTTATACTAGAGAAGATAACCAAAAAGCTGATAATTATTATAGGGCGGCAAGCACTGTCCAGTTATGCACACTTGCTTAAGCAAGATAGACATAACAGTCCTCTAGTGTCCCTTGCTAACCAAAACTCTTAACAACCAAGTTACCTTATAAAAATCCTTTTTACTCCCAGGTAAATTCCACAACAAAATTATTCCCAAGTCTCCCAACAGACCAAAACCAATTCTAGGCCAAAAATGTCTTGGCAGCATGCATAGTATATCAACTTTGCATGCTACAGTGCCTCATGATTTAGTAAAACTAACTCATACTCACCTGTGGACACAATCCAGAATTGTGATAAGAGTATCATATGGATAACCAAACATCCTAAAGGTTCCTAAAACCTCCCCTTAAACTATGATACATAAGTTGCTAAAAACATGCATGAACATAAAAATTTATGTCAAGATAGGAATTAAACATTCCAACCATCATCCATAAATGAAAACTTGTCCAAATGCTTCTCCATTGATCTATAAGCAACTCTGTATCCAATGGTATACTGCTAACACCATCTGTACATTTAGATTGAAAACCACAAAACTAACATTGTTGCTGACAACGCCCCGATAACACATGACAGCGTTGAGGGAAGCTTTGTCAGTGTTAGACAATTATATTGCTGACAACGTTACAAAAACACTTATCAGCGTTCAAGTAACCTTTGTCAGTGTTAGAAAAATATAGTGGAAAATCTAAATCATCAATAAGACTAATAACAATGTATCATCCTGTACATCCTTTTACAAAAAGACTCCAAAACACATATTATGTGAGATTAATCATTCCAATACTTGTTACCAAGTATTGAAACCTCCCAGCATCAAAAGGTTTAGTTAGTAAATTTGACACATTTTCCTCAGTGTCAACCCTATCTGGTTGTATTAAACCTTTTTCAAAACAATCTCTTATAAAATGGTGTCTAATTTCTATGTGTTTAGTTTTAGAATGATGTACAGGATTCTTAATGATGCATAAAGTGTTGTTATTGTCAACAAATATCTTGGGATGCATGACATTATACCCATAGTCCAACAGCTGGTTCTGAATCCACAAAACTTGTCCACAACAAGCAGCTGTAGCCACATACTCAGCTTCAGTTGTAGAATTAGCCACCACTGTTTGTTTCTTGCACTGCCAAGATATCAACCTGCTCCCAAGAAACTGACATCCACCAGTTGTGGATTTCCTATCAAATTTATCACCTCCATAGTCACTATATGAATATGCAATCAGCTCCAATGGTGAATCCTTTGGGTACCACAAACCAAGACTAGGATAGCATCTTAGGTACCTAAAGATCCTCTTCACAGCATAAAGGTGACATTCTTTGGGAGTCACATGATGGCGTGCACAAGCACACACAGCAAACATGATGTCAGGTCTGGAGGCTGTAAGATACATCAAGGATCCAATCATGGATCTATAGTGCCTGACATCAACATCTTTCCCATCTCCAATCTTTCCCCAAGGGTGTTCTCTATCCATAGGAGTAGTAGCCCTTTTTTCATGTGGAGAAAAGTCAAACTTCTTCAAGATCTCAGCCACATATTTATCCTGGGAGATGAAGATACCATCTTCTTTCTACTGAACTTGTAAACCAAGAAAGAAGTTCATCTCCCCCATAGCACTCATCTTGAATTTGTCTGTCATAAGCTTGGAGAAATCCTCACTCATCTTTGGATCAGTAGACCCAAAAATGATATCATCAACATAGACCTAGACAAGCAACACATCCTTGCCTTTCTTCTTTATAAATAGTGTCTGATCTATGGTGCCCCTCTTGAACCCATTGTCCACCAAATAGGTAGACAAAGTACCATACCATGCTCTTGGGGCTTGATGAAGTCCATACATAGCCTTCTTGACTCTATACACTTTATCTGGATTCTCTGGATCCTCAAAACCAGGAGGCTGCATCACATATACCTCCTCAACAATAGTTCCATAGAGGAAGGCACTCTTGACATCCATTTGATAGACAATGAAGCCCATGCAGGATGCATAGGCTAAAAAGATCCTGATAGCTTCAATCCTTGCAACTGGTTCAAAGACTTCCTCATAGTCGATCCCCTCCTCTTGTGTATATCCCTGAGCCACTAACCTTGCCTTGTTTTTGACCACAATGCCTCTTTCATCTCTCTTGTTCCTTAGAACCCATCTTGTCCCTATAGGTCTGACATATCTGGGACAATCAACCAGCTCCCAAACATCCTGAATTGCAAATTGGTGAAGCTCATCCTGCATTGCTTCCACCCAACTTGGTTCTTTGAGAGCATCAAATATTTTCTTGGGTTCCTGTTGTGACAGAAAACAGGCAAACAAACATGCTTGCACAAGAGGGGTATCAACCTTCTTGTGTATATTGGCAATAAACCCACCAAGACCTTGATGAGATCTTCTAGTCTGAACTGGAGTCATAATATCACCAATGATTTGAGAAGTGGGGTGATTCTTCATAGTGGAAGTGAGAACTCCTCCTTCAAAAAGTCTGGTGTCCTCAACCTCATTCTCTATGTTGCCAATATCTTCTTCATCAGAATCTCTTTCATCAACATGAGGATGAACCTCTTCATATATATTAGAAGGTTCACCTTATTCAAAAATGGAAGAGAAAATATGTGCAGAAGTGTTGTCAACGCCTGAACCTTGTTTGTCAGCGCTTGGGCTAACAGCGCTTGAACTGTTGTTGTCAACGTCTGAACCATCAACGTCTGAATTGGTCTTGTCAGCGCTCGATTTGCCTTTGTCAGCGCTTGTAGGACCATGCATGTTTGTATCTGGTGGTATTTGGAGACCACCATTATCTTTACCAGCAGCAGCAACAGCAGCAAAAGCATCTGTCCAAATGGGAATTGTAACATATTCTTGTATAGGAGATGTCTTTTCTGCTTGTGATCCAACCTTTTCATGAACCTATGTACCTGAAACATCAACAACTTGTTCCTCCATAACATTTGAAGTTACCTTCACAATGTCTGGATTAGTGACAGGCATATAATTTAAAGTTCTAGATAATGGTTCCAAGTCAAACAACCAATTAGGACCACTTTTAGGATCACTAGGTTTATTTTCTAAAAACCTAACATGTACTCTTTCAAGTATACGTTTTTCTTCTTTAAGATAAACCCTATATCCCTTGCTCTGCACTGAATACCCCATGAAGTAGCCTTCATCACCTTTTGCACTAAATTTACCTAAGGCATCACTAGTGTCTAAAACTACTACATGACAACCAAAAGGTCTGAGAAAACCAATATTAGGTTTCCTTCCCCAAAGTAACTCATAAGGTGTTTTGTTCTGAATTTTGTTAACCAATGCTCTATTTTGAACATAACAAGCTGTATTAACAGCCTTAGCCCAAAAGGCTATAGGAAAATGAGCATCAGCCAACATTGTTCTGGCTGCTTCAATTAGGGTTCTATTTTTCCTCTCAGCAACCTCATTTTGCTGTGAGGTTCTAGCAATACTAAATTGCCTAGTAATTCCTTTCCTGGCACAGAAATCATCTAGCTTCTTATTCCTAAATTCGCCACCATTATCACTCATAAGCATTTTAACTTCATTGCCAGACCTCTTCTCAATCTGAGTGATAAAATCAATTAGAATATCAGCTGTGTCACTCTTCATAGCTAGAAAGAATGTCCAAGTAAACCTAGAAAAGTCATCTATGATGACAAAAGCAATATGAATTACCATTCAAACTTTCTATATTGGTTGGACCAAAAAGGTCCATGTGAAGCAAATGAAGAGGTCTAGAACTAGTATGCACCTGTTTGGACTTGAATGAGACCTTGTGCTGCTTGCCTTTAAGACATGCAACACAAGAGTGGTCATTGTGGAAGGCCTTCTCAGGCAAACCATCAACCAAGCCAAGTCTCACAAGCTTATTTATATTTTTAAAATTTATGTGCCCTAGTCTCCTGTGCCACAAATTACTCTCATCTACTGAGGCTTTAGCATAAAAACAAGACATATTATTATTCATTCTAAATCATTCAGATTCACATTGTATATGTCTTTATGCCTAGGTGTTCTATACTCAATATATTTCTCATCAGGGATCTTATAATCCTTGCTTAACACCAAACACTCAGTATCAGTAAACAGAACTTTATTCTTGTTATCACAAACTTGTGATACACTAAAAAGATTGTAATCAAGCTCTTTTACCAAAAATACGTTTTCAAAACGTAAGTTCTTGGTGAGAAGGGTTCCTTTGCCTGTGATAGTACCATATCCGCCTCCAAAGTAAACCTTATCACCATCCTTAATGGGAGTGAAGTTGGTCAAATAGTCTTCTTTCCCGGTCATGTGCCTTGAGCATCCACTATCCCAATTTCCATAATCATTGACCTGTCTTTGAATGCCCTGCACATAAAGAAAACAAATTAGTTTTCTTTGGGAACCCAAGCCTTAGAAGACTTGGATTCATCTGGTTGTTCAATAAGAACAGACTTAGTTCTCACAGCAACCCCATTTTCATCCTTCTTAGGATTAAATACCCAGTTAACCCCAATAGGTTTTGTAATGAACGTTGAAATGTAATTAAATCTGTTGCAGGTCATTGAAATACCATTATCATTAGGGTTTTGATCTTTCTTGGGTCTCCATGTTAAGCTTGAAGAAGCTTTAGACCCCTTACCCCGTGGTTGCAAATATTTAGGTCTGGTCACGTTTCTGTCAGCGTTGGAATTGGTCTTGTCAACGCTGAGATTACCCTTGTCAGCGTTGAATCTAGGGTTTGCTACAGAAACCCATTGCCTATTAGACCAGGTGTTTGTCTTTTGAAATGGCCTTTGTCCATGAGTGTTAGACCCTCTAGTAAATAATGGGGCAGGTCTAATCACTTGTGGACTTTGCTGCACACAAGGTTTGGGTCTGACAACGTTTGACTTCCTAACAACGTTGACTTTGTTCCTGTCAGCGCTGAATTTGTTCCTGTCAGCGCTGGCTTTGGGAGCGTTGACACACTTATATGCCAAGTGTGAAAAGCTACCACAAGTATAACAAGCTTTTCTAGACACAACCCTAGGTCTAGAAGAGAAGAAGCCTGTTCCATTATTGCTAACTTGGCTCTTGGGTGACCTAGTATTCCTATACATCTCTGCATACTTAATGCTAGGTTTTCTATCAGTGTTGGAGCCAAGATCAACAGCTTTACCACTGATTGGGTTAGTAACCTTAATGGGTGTTGACTCATTGGGACTTTCACATAGCAAGCCACGCTTAACAAACAAAGTAGGGTTAGCTTTCTTCCATTCATTCAGATCAGTCAACTTTTGTTGGTACTCTTCAACTGGAGTGACAACTCTTGGTGGAGGAATGAATTCCTCCTCTTGGAATTCTGGCAAACCAGTCTAAGATAGGTCCTTTTGTTGGACACCATAGAAGTCACCAGCTGGTGGTGGAACCACAGAGTAATCATTCATCCCAATCCCAGTCATGTCCTTAGGATCTCTTTGTTTACTCGCACAGTCTCCTAGGGTTTGAGTGGCTCTATCAAATCTTTGAATTTTAAGGCCAACATTGTCTTTATTCTTAATGGCCTCATCTAGCTTAGCCTGTAACTCACCATTAACCCTTTCCATGATGTTTCTAATATCCGTACTAACATTTAACTCATGTTTTAAGATATTTATTTTATCTTTTAAGTCAAATTCCATTTTCTTGTATTCAGAAACTGTTTTCTCTGTTTGAGTGAGAGCTAGTTGGTAATTAGACAGTTTGCACTTTTCAGTACTCGCATCACTTAATAATTTTAACACCTCTTTGTTAAGCTTTTCAGTGTTTAACCTACAACCTTTACTACAATAGTTTTGATACATTGGACGCTGACAGAAAAATTTTGGGCGCTGACACAGCAAAATTGGGCATTGACAGACCTACACATGAGGGTGATGTATCCCAGTCATCATCCATCATCAAGGAGGTTTCTTCACAGGTATCACCATCTACCTTACCAACAATTGCTCCATTAGATAAGGGTAAGGGTATTATGGTAGAAGAGGTTGTTCCAAAGGATGCAGCTCAAGTTGAGTTTGATAGAAGATTGGCTGCACAAATCATGGAACAAGATAGAAAGGAGGTGAAAGAGTCACCATTTGCTGTTACTTCAGAAGAAGGAAGTGATGGAGCTAGCTCAGACTCAAGTGTTATGATTATAGAACCAGAAAGACTTGAGTATGGAGATGAGTTGGCCAAGGAGAAATTTAGAGAATTGAAATTGCAGGTTGACTTTGATATGCCAGAGGTGGTTCAAATGTATAATGCTTGGGAAGAAAGATGTATGGAGAATCCACACTTGACCACTTCAGATCAAATATGGGGTTTGGAGATTCTCCTCAGAGTTCAAAAGGATTGCCAGGTAATTTTGAAACACAAGGCAAGCAATATTCTCTCAGAGTTGAAAAGGGATAGAAGGGAGTTATACTGCATGTTGCTCAGATGTCATGGAGTAGGATGGACTTATCAAAAATTGAGGGCATTGACATTTGATGAGTTGGAATGCAAGGCTTATCCCATTTGGGTGAGAGTGCAGGAAGCAAACACTCTCAGACTTCTTTCTGATGAAAGAAAAGAAGAACTTGCAGAAGAAATGGAGCTCAAGAAAGTAATGTTTGTTACCAGACCAGTGAAAAAGGGAATTTCTCTTGAGTTTCCTAAAGATATGGATCCACTATATCCAAGTGAAGCTGTTATAAGAAAGAGCCTCAAGCTCTCACCATTAGAAGCTTCAGATATGGTGCAAGTGTTACCACTAGATTCCAGAAACCCAATTGTGAGCTATGAAGAAGATGAATGTGGGTTTTGGAAAATTGGCAGGTATGGCAAAGAGGTACACACTTTTACCACTCTCATATCTTTGTTTGCAAGTTGTGATAGAGAAGCTTGGTAGACCTATGAAGGTTGCTAGAGACCAAGTATGAGGCTGAAGCACTAACTTCAGCTAATGGAATAAAACTGTGGTCCACATTCAAGAGAATGTGTGGACCAAAAGATGAGGATCCTGCTATTTGGAAGGATCTTGAAGATGACCTCAGTGGTCTTCAATGGAGATTATATTCAGCTGCTGGTGTTTAACATTTGAGTTCTACAAAGTTTGCTGAGTATCTACTTGTGGATGGTCAGTATTTCATATCTAAGGCTATCTTGGAGAAGATGAAGAACACTCAGCTGGAAATTGATTATTCAAGTGACGTGGCAAAAGACTTGATCAGATTTATTTATTACCAATATGAGAAGGTTTGTAAGATTCCTCCTAGTCCTTAATGCTTATTCAGAAACTTGATCATAAGAGTGGATATCAAGTTTAGAGGAGGATTGTTGGGAATAAATTAAGGCCAGATCACTTGAGCGCTGACAAGAGTAAAACAAGCGTTGACAGGAGCAAAACAAGCGCTGACAGCTCAAGCGTTGACAAGACAAAGTCAAGCGTTGATACATTGAAGACAATCACTGATGGGAAGATATACTCTACGCGTTTATTGTATTCTAGATTACTTCTTGTAAAGATAGGAACAACAATGTATTTTCTATATTTATCTTTACCTAGAATTGCTGATACGTAGATTATTGTACAAGGCTTCTTATGTCTATAAAAGAAGACCTTTAGGTTAATGTTTCATATAAGTTTTTCATTCGTAAACTACTTTCATTGTAAGCAAGTTTGATATCATTAATCAAAGTGAAAGTTTGTTTATATCATTGTGTGTTCTTGTTTAAGTGTTAATTCCGCATAACACTTAGATTATGATAAGCATATACAAAGGTTTCTCTAAGTGTATTACTTGATCTAATCTCGTATACATAAAGCTAAATCGATCTAAGTTTGGGATCAACAACAACGTCGCTTAACCAATCTCCGACTCTAAGCTAAAAGTCGAGCTTTAATCTTAGCTAGGACCAATCTACACCAATATACTTTTAGGACTAAGTATTAACCCTAATACATGCACAACTTCCAAATAGACACAACTACTTGGATCTTCACAACAATGACACAACAATGAATAAATAAGTTTTGATCTTCAATGTATCTTTGAGGTAGACACAACACTTCAACAATGATAGTGTTCTTCTCTTTGCACTTTGAGTGGAAAAGATGGGAGGAGAAAGATTCACTTCTAAACAAGTAGTAATCAAACAAATGATCAAGGATTTGAGTGATTTAAGAATATGTAAGAATCTGAAAGTTTTTGTGCAAAAGAGGTGGATTGAAAGTATAAGAATGGTCCACTATTTATAAGACAAATGTCCAACGGCTATATCTGCCCGCGGTTCTTTTTAGCAACCCGCGGTTCCTTATCGATAAGGAACCACCATAGGCGCTAAGGAACCGCCAGCGTAGAGTCTGTTCCCTTTTTTCTTTTAGTGGGTTGGATCGAATCTGGGGATTAAAATATCCTGAAAGGATATTCCAAACCAAGATAGAATATGCCATTTTCAAATTTCAATTTTCAAATTTTCAAATAATTAATTTAATAAAAAAATTTCTTAAAAAGAAAGTTTAATAATAATACTTTGTCACACTTAATAAAAAGTGAGTTTTAAGAAAAGATTAAATCCTTGATCACTTAATTAGTATAATTACTTGTTTGTTCCTTAAGTGATAATGGTTGAAATGAAAAATACTTGAACTCAAGAATTCGTTTTTCGTTGTTTTCGTAAATGATTGTTTTTACATATTGTCGTAATCAAAACAAAGCGAGACCGAAAAATGCAAGAAACGTTTTTAGGCATCATTGCATTAACAATCTCCCCCTTTTTGATTTCGACAATCTATAAACTCAATCATCTAATAAAACAAGATTTTCGAAGACGAGTTTATCATTACTCCCCCTTTGTCGAAGCAAAAAGGTTGCAAAAGTCTTTGAAGAAGAAAAGAACCGGACTTTGCAAATGCTCCCCTTGGTACTTACTCCCCCTTGCTTGGGGCACCAAGAAATCGAAATATGGTGACAAGCTACATAGAAGGGTTAGTAGAAGATAAGAGACACCCAACAAGATATAGCAAAGATCACAAAAAAATAAGAAACAAAAGATCCAAGATAAGTCATGTTAAAAGAAAACATGATAAAAGATATAAGGAAATAAATCATACTAAGATGTATGAAACACAACCACAAGCCAAAATAAAAAGCATAAATCTAATCATAGTTAAGCTAGAACTATAAGATTTGCTTGAACTAGATGTCTTGAAGATAAGCAACCAATGCTTAGATAAAAGACAAGGTAGTGTCGGAAAGAGGTGGTGGTAGCTTGGTAGAGATCTCATAGTTGTAAAAAGAGGAGGTTTAACTAAGAGACTCTTGATGTAATTCAACTCCTCATAGATGTGAGCCATAACAAGATGTCGATATTGACAACATTGACAATATGTTCCATGATGCATGACATTATCATGTGAAGGAGGTAGAACACCAAAGGCTAGAGGTGGAAGATAAGAAGTTCCACAATCACCATTCTTAGAAGGAGAAGAGATGGGATTTTGAGTGTTCTTGGGTGAATTAGGGTTGAAAGCAGTTAGAGAGAATGGAAAAGAATCAAAGCTTTCATTTGGAGAATAAGACATTTTGATTTGAGAAAGGATGAAAAATGCTTAAGGTTATATAGAGAAAGTCCAAGATAATTTGGGGGTGGTCAAAGGGTTGAAACAAAGATTCCAAAAAGTGTTGGAACAAATTTGGAGTTTCAGGAATACCTGAAAAATAAGGTACTGGGCGCGGTTCTTTAACTCAGTCGGCGGTTCCTTATCACTGGGGAACCGCGGAGTCAATAAAGAACCACCCATAGTGGGTTGATTTTGGTGATGAGGGAGGATTTTCCAATTTAGCAAATCCTATTTTTCTAGTCTAACTAATTATGGGGATCTGCTAAGAAGCAAAAAGAGACAAAGAAAACACACAAGAGCTCACCAAACAAGGTTTTGACCAAAATACATAGATTTTTTAGTAAGATCAATGTAGGAGGTGTGTAGAACTAGACACAAGGTCATGACACAATCATCCTCTATAGTTCTCTTTTGTTCTTGCTATATTTGAGAGACCCATACATATGAATTATGTAAGCTCATTATGAATAGCAAGAAGCTGTGAAAAATGTTTTAGATTGAACTAACAATGCAAAAACATTTCTCGACCATTTTTACAAAAGCTTTGAGAATTTTAAAAAAGAAGAGAAGTTTTCCAAAAAAGTTTATTAAACTTAAAAACACAAAGAAAGAAAAGACTCAAAAGATAAAAAGAATGCACAATTAAGGAATATGTTCCATTAAGCCTAGACCTAGACGCAAGTAATTAAAAGGTTCCCTCTTAAGTGGCTTAGTGAATATATCGGCTAAGTTTTCTACCGAGGGTACATTCTCTATCGAAATGTTCCCCTTTTTAACATTATCCCTAAGAAAATGGTGGCGAATCTCTATGTGCTTAGTTCACGAATGTTGCACGGGATTCTTGCTAAGGTCTATTCCACCCTTGTTGTCGCACATGATGGGAACATCATTAAGAGAAATCCCGTAATCAACAAGCGCTTGCTTCATCCATTGAGCTTGTTGACAAGCTTTACCGACACTCACATAATCGGCTTCCGTGGTGGATATAGCAAGATCGGTTTGTTTCTTGGAGAACCAAGAAGTTAAACAACAACCCATGAAGGTACAAACTCCACTAGTGCTTTTTCGGTCCACATAGTCTCACGTATGATCCGAGTCCGCGTAGACAATGGTTTCTACGCCGGTCCCTTTAGGATACCGTAATCCTATATGTATAGTGCCCTTAATGTACCGGAAGATACGCTTAACCGCTTCAAGGTGAGAGGTTTTGGGAGCCTCTTGGAAGCGAGCACAAAGGCAAACACTAAACATGATATCTGGTCGACTTGCCGTTAGGTACAACAAACTAACAATCATACCTCTATATTTGGTGTTATCTACCGACTCACAATCATCATCTACGGTGAGTTTAGTATCCGAGGCCATAGGGGTCTTCATAGGTCTAGAGTCTTCTAATCCAAATTTCTTTAGCATTTCTTTAACATACTTAGATTGATTAAAGAAAATATCATCGTCCATTTGTTTAATTTGGAGTCCTAAAAAGAAGTTAAGTTCTCCCATCATACTCATTTCAAACTTGTCATGCATGATTTTGGCAAACTCATCACACAATGATTGACAAGTTGAACCAAATATAATGTCATCAACGTATATTTGTACGATAATGAGGTGAGAACCTTTCTTCTTTGTAAAGAGTGTATTGTCTACCATCCCCATGGTATACTCATGTTTTACAAGAAACGCTTTAAGTCTATCATACCAAGCTTTGGGTGCTTGTTTGAGACCATAAAGAGCTTTCTTAAACTTGTAGACATGATCCAGTTTCTCAAAATCAATGAAGCCGGGAGGTTGAGCCACATATACCTCCTCATTGATCAAACCGTTAAGAAATGAAATCTTTGCATCCATTTGTTGAAGCTTAAAGTCTCAAGCACAAGCGTAAGCTAAGAGGATTCTAATGGATTCTAATCTAGCTACGGGTGCGTATGTCTCGTCATATTCAATACCTTCTTGTTGATTATAGCCTTGAGCTACAAGTCTAGCCTTGTTAAGAGACACAACACCATTCTCATCTAACTTATTCCTATATACCCATTTGGTTCCTATGATGTTCGAACTTCTAGGCGGAGGAACAAGTTCCCAAACATCATTAGCAATGAATTGATTCAATTCCTCTTGCATAACGATGACCCAACTCTCATCCATCAAAGCTTCTTTAACATTCTTTGGCTCAATCAAGGAGACAAAACAAAAGAATTTACTTTGATTTTAGACTTGAGATCTTAGGGTCCTTTGATTTAATTCGCCTATGACGTTATCAAGAGCATGATTCTTAGACTCCTTAATGTTTACTCCCTTTTCAACACTAAGGTCTTCAACTCCTATGTTTCTAACATCTTTGGCATTAACTATGTCTATTTCATCTAAGTCATCATCTACCAAAGGTGGTGTCTTAGATGAAGGTGGGTCTTCATCAAATGTCACGTTAAGTGATTCTTCAATTACACCCGAGGTTCTATTGAGGACTATGTAGGCTTTGCTAGTTTGAGAATAACCTAAAAAGATACCTTCGTAAGACTTTGGGTCAAACTTTATAAGGTAGTCTTTGGTGTTGAGAATGAAGCACTTGCTTCCAAACACCCTAAAGTATTCCAATGAGGGCTTCTTACCTTTAAGAATCTCATAGTGGGTCATTCCTAGAAAAGGTTGAATAAGAATTCGGTTGAGAATGTAAGTCGATGTGTCCACGGCATTGCACCAAAATTTTTGAGGCAAAGATTGCTCATTTAACATCGTCCTACTCATCTCTTGGATGTTCCTATTCTTTCTTTCAACTACCCCATTTGATTGTAGAGTGCGAGGAGCCGAGAAGTTATGGGTAATACCATGAGCTTTAGAAAAGGCACCAAATTGCACTTCATTATCAAATTACCTACCATGATCCGTCCTAATAGAGACAATTGAACATCCTAGTTGATTTTGAATTCTTCGACTAAAGGTTTCGAAGTGATCGAAAACTTCATTCTTAGATGCCAAAAATCTAGTCCAAGTGAATCTAGATTAGTCGTCAACTATAACTAGGGTATAAAGGTTACCTCCATAACTCCGTATGGCGGAAGGTCCAAAGAGATCCATATGTAGGAGCTCTAAACACCGAGAGGTCGAAACCAAATTCTTGGCTTTGTGAATTGAGTGAACTTGCTTCCCAAATTTGCAAGCATCACAAAAGTGACTATCAAACTTCATCTTAGGGAGGTGTCTTACCAACTCCTTAGAGACTAAAGATTGAATTAAACACATATTAGCGTGACCTAATCTCCTATGCCAAAGAGTAGAACTATCATCTAAAGTCGCTAGATATAAGTTGTCTTTTGACTTCCTATTAACCTTCATCACATAAAGCCCATGCTTTCTAACACCTTTTCCAATGACTTTTCCATCTTTTACGATTTCACTGTCATATTCCAAAAAGATGACCTTACACTTATTGTCACAAATTTGACCTATACTTAGAAGGCTAAAACCTAAGTTATCTACATGCTCTACATTTTCTATAGTCATAGAGTCAAGAGAGACCGTACCTTTGCCAATGATATTACCACGTCTATTACTAGCAAACGTAACGTTACCTCCATCATATGCTTTGTAGTGTGAGAACAAACTTCGATTACCCGTCATGTGTTTAGAACAACCACTATCCTTAATCCACTCGTCGGGCTCTAGATCGATTCCCAAGCATATCTAGGTAACAACACACAAGATCAAACATTTGGTCCCCAATATCTCATGGGTCCTAAATTGTTAGTTCCAAACATCCCTTGCATTTGGTTGGGATGCATGAATAAAGGAGACATCCCCCATGGGGAAAAGTATTGTTGTTGAAAATTATTCCAATTCATATGGCCATTTTGTTGTCCATAGTTTTTCCTAGGTGTCTTTGATCTTGATCTAGTATTATTATTATTCTTCCTAGGTGTTGGGATTTTACTCCTAGGTCGTGGTTTAGCATGATCATCTCTTTTTGGCGTAGGTGTTCTACTTCTAGGTTTAGATTCATTTCGTACTCTTGGAGGAGTAGATGTTTGTCTAGATAAGTTTCTAGTTCCCATTAGAGGTTTACTCAAGGGCTTGTAGAATTTATCTAGAGTAGGCTTTTGCATTATAGGTACTTTGACCTTGTTAATAAGAATATGTTTTGGTCCTTCACCTAAAATTAACTTTTCAGAAAGTTCAGGATTTTCACAAAAATCATCTTCTGGTCGTGGTTCCATATCTCCATCGGCAGTTCCATAGCGATAAGGAACCGCCCCATATATTGGAGCACCGCGTGCAGGGGACTGTTTTTCTGAAAACCTAACTTGTTTTGGTTCACTAGTTGATGCTTCTTAGTGTTATATCCTAACCCAAGTTTTTCCTTAGAATGAATTTGTTTGTTTAACATATCATCAAGAGCAATAGTACCTCTCATGAACTTTTCAAGTCTAATGGAGGTGCTCTTAAGGTTTTCATTTTCTTGCATAAGTTTTTCACATTTTAAGCATCCTAGGTCTATTTCTTTATTTTTCTCAAGCTTAGCTAATTTTTATTTCAGCTCACTAATCTCGCTTTCAAGCTTAGTTCTAGTAGATTTTAGCACTTTGTTCTTTTCAATAAATTTTAGACTAAGCTTATGCAAGTTATTGTATTGGCCTTCTAATTCACTATCATCTTGAGAAGAACTATTATTTCTATAATACTCGGTTTCAGAAAGTACCTCTTTAGAAGTGTGAGCCATGAGACACTTTTCATCTTTGGGGTTGTCATCAATATCTTCACCGCTATCGCTCCATGAACCTCCAACGAACGCCGTGTGGTTCTTGTCGCGTGAAGGCTTAGGACAATCACCAATGAAATGATTTGGATCACCACATCTAAAGCATTTCCTATCACCTTTATCGTCTTTGGCAAATCGGTTTTTGGAAAAGGGTTTCTTGTCGTTGTTTGGTTGCCTCACGTATTGACCTCGTCTTTTGAAGAACTTCTTAAAGTCTCTAACCGCCAAGGCATATTCCTCATCATCACTATCCGAGGAACTTTCATGATCACTTTGTGCCTTTTTGGCTTTAAGTGCAAGAGACTTTCTTTCACTCTTAGTTTTCACCATTTCCGAGTCCTTCAAATTATCATCTCATGAACCTTCAAGTTACCAATGAGTTCATCGAGTGATAATTTGGCAAGATCCTTTGATTCTTCAATCGCTGTGACTTTAGTTCTCCATTTTGGATGCAACGCGCTAAGAAACTTCCTAACATTGTTCTTGCTAGAAAAACCTTCATCAAGTGCTTTTAGATTAGTAATAATAGTATTAAATCTAGGAAATGCACTATCTATGGTTTCATCTTCTAAGATGACAAATTGTTCATATTGTTGAACAAGAAGATCGATTTTACTTTCTTTGACTTGGCTATTACCTTGGTGGGTTACTAAAAGAGTATTCCAAATGTCTTTAGCGGTTTCACACATAAAAATCCTTTCGTACTCTTTCTTTGGTAAAGCATTATAAATCACCATTTTAGCCTCATTATTTTTAGCATGTTTTCTTTTAGTATCATCATTAGCTTTATCAAAAGTAACTATCTCCTTACTTTTAGAAACTTAATTATATTGAAATGGTAAAAAGTCACCATTGGTAATAACATGCCAAACATCTAATTTCTTTTGATTTCACATAAGTCTCAAACCTGTTTTTCCAATAAATAAAACTATCGGCTTCAAAAAGAGGTGGTCTTTGCATGGATTGCCTTTCTGGATACTTGTTGGAATCCATAGATCGATTCAAGTTTTAAAATACAATATATTTTAAAAAGCCTTGAGCAACCACGCTCTGATACCAATTGTAGAAACTAGAAGGGGGTTGAATAGTTTCTTAGATTTGCTTGTTAAAGTTTGGTTTTAAAAATCCTTTTTCAAAAACTTAAGCTTGAGTATTTATGTGAAACCTTCTTATACACAATATGAACAAGGTATAGTGCAACTAACTAATAATCACAAGTATAAAGAATAATGAATGTAACTAAACTAATAATCACAAGTATAAAGAATAAAGAATGTAAAGAGATAAAGGAAGCAAAGATCAAACCAAACACCAAGGATTTATAGTGGTTCGGCAACGAACCTCACTCCTCGTTCCTACTCTACTCCTCGAGTACTCCTTACTCGAGAGTTCACTAATCAAAAAGCTCCTTAAGGTGGAGAAACCGTACACAACGTCGCTTAACCAATTTCTGACTCTAAGCTAAAAGTCGAGCCCTAATCTTAGCTAGGACCAATCTACACCAATATACTTTGAGGACTAAGTATTAACCCTAATACATACACAACTTCCAAATAAACAAAACTACTTGGATTTTCACAACAATGACACAACAATGAATAAATAAGTTTTGATCTTGAATGGATCTTTGAGGTAGACACAACACTTCAACAATGATAGTGTTCTTCTCTTTGCACTTTGAGAGGAAAAGATGGGAGGAGAAAGATTCACTTCTAAACAAGTAGTAATCAAACAAATGATTAAGGATTTGAGTGATTTAAGAAGTATGTAAGAATCTGAAAGTTTATGTGCAAAAGAGGTGGATTGAAAGTCTGAGAATGGTCCACTATTTATAATAAAAATGTCCAACGGCTATATCTGCCCGCGGTTCTTTATTACAGCCCGCAGTTCCTTATCGATAAGGAACCGCCATAGGCGCTAAGGAACCGCCGGCGTAGGGTCCGCTCCCTTTTTTCTTTTAGTCGGTTGGATCGAATCTGGGGATTAAAATATCCTGAAAGGATATTCCACACCAAGATAGAATATGCCATTTTCAAATTTCAAATTATCAAATAATTAATTTAATAAAACATTTTCTTAAAAAGAAAGTTTAATAATAAAACTTTGTCACACTTAATAAAAAGTGAGTTTTAAGAAAAGATTAAATCCTTGATCACTTAATTAGTATAATTACTTGTTTGTTCACACCTTAAGTGATAATGGTTGAAGTGAAAAATACTTGAACTCAAGAATTCGTTTTTCATTGTTTTCGTAAATGATTGTTTTTACATATTGTCGTAATTAAAACAAAGCGAGACCAAAAAATGCAAGAAACGTTTTTAGGCATCATTGCATTAACAAATTTGATATGACATTGTTACCGAGACTTGTTATCACGGTTTGCCTTAACATGATTGATATTATTTTCGATGCCGGATCTTCGTTATGTTTCGATCGAAAGTGCTTAAACGACAAAGAAAATTTTAGGTTTGATATCTTATATTTTCGGAAAAAGCCTCAGTTGGGCATGTGACTAGTTGGGAATGTGACTGAAGTTGGCTTAAACGATAAGTTATCTAGACAAATTATCCTTTAATGATATTTTATCATTTGTTCTAGATAACGACATTCACAAACATAACACCAAAGCAAACAAAATACTTAACGCTAAAAACGATCCGATATAAGATTCACTTAAACGACAACAGCTAGTTTTGATTCTTCAAAGACACGTGATATAATACCCCGAACTTAACGTCATTATTTTACCCTACTTGATTTTGAAATTCTAGGTGATGGTAAATATTGTAATGTTTGACGGTTTACGTTGAAACCGGTAATGTGTGAATATAATCAATCGTTGTGACGATTCAAGAGTACTAATAGTGATCGCGATGCCAATGGATGCCCAAATATTATATTTTAGTATCGATTATTTCGATATTTGATATTTACGAAATTTTTATTTCATAACGTGTTAAGTCGAGTCGGAATTTTATTATTTCGTTTTGTGTGCGTTTGATTATTAAAACGATCGACTTAACAAACGAGATTTATATTTTTATGAACCCAGGACGAAACCCAACTCTCGTAAATATTTCTAAAATTGACTGGTATTCATTTCCCGCTTTTTAACTAATATTTATTCTTTGATCCACAAGAATGCTAATATTGCAACTTCTACCCTCAACCACAATATAAAAGCTTCATAATTTACACACACATACAAAAGAAACCACCAAAATCTCTCTCTATTTGTTCTCTCCTTCTTTTGCCGTCACGTTAAACCAACAAACACCCCTTTGATCATTGATTTTTAGTATGATCAATGAAAAACAAATACAAGTCCCATGTTTAGAATTCAATGGAGATTCTAATGGTAGGATTTTTATCAACATGCAATTACCTTTAAATCTTTTTAATTTTTGATGAAGAACAAAGATGGTTTGATCAAATTTTATGGTTGTATGGTGTTGTTTATGATTATAATAATTTATTTTTGTTATTGCATGTTTGATTTATGATGTGGGTTTTGAAAGTATGAATAATATAAGTGATTTAGGGAAGTTATTTGATGTTAGGGATGATGGTTATACTTAGTTGAAGGGTGGATGATGTTAAAAATGGGTCAAAATGGGTGTTGAAGAGATTTTTAAAGTGTCAATTTACATCAGTGAGTTAAGGCAGATTTTCGTGGATATAATTTTGAGAAAGTGTTGTTATTATTGGATATTGTTGTAGTAGTCGTCGATACGCTCGTTTCGATATAAGATAGAGATTCTAAGTCATAACGAGGAGGAAGTTATGCTAGTTTGATTATTCGTGTACCGGGAGACGAGTATTGACACAATACGAAATTGTTGTCGAAATTTGATCGAATCTCGGGGACTATAAGTTGAGTTTTAAAACTGACAAAAGGTTGTTGTTAGGTTCTAAACTTAGAATTTGGAGTCTATTTTCAAAGTCAAGTGGCGATGTTGTAATCGGGAATGTTTAACAAGGTCAAAATGCGAGTCAAGTGTATAAAACAGTCCGGTTTTTAAGGTCTAAAGATGTGTCGAGCAGGTGGGTCTAAAATATGAATCATTGAATGAAATTGAACTGAGTCTTCTACAGATATTAAGTGAGTTTGTCACCAAGTTTCGTCGAAAACGGAGTTGTTTAGTTAGGGGAAAACAGCGTGTACTTTGGTAAGTACCGGCTGAGTACTATTTGGGAGGTAACCTCGCGTTATAGTTTGAGGCGAGAGGCTAAACTATTAGCTTCTCAAAATTCTAAAAGGATATAAGTCTTATGTGTGGGTGTATATTCTGAGATTGGATACCCATGTTGGATACTTGAACCGTGTTGATTTGGCATCTTAAGATGGATCAACATCGAAGGTACTAGTTTTGGAAAGCTAGTATGTGTTGTGGGGTTTAGAAGGGAATCACTTGCATTGGTTGGTCATGTATATGTACATACTATTTTGAGTCGATGATTTTATTATATTAAGTATGTTTGAGATACTTAAGTATTATGCTAAGCACGCACCTTATTTGTTAGGTGGCGGCTTTTGATGTGTATATTTGGGAGGCATCTTCACTTCGGCGATCACTACTACTACTAGCTTCGTGTATTATCTAAGGTGAGTCTATAGCCTCGCCTTCTATTATGTTGTAAATGATTTTAACCCGCGAGGGAGTGAAATTAAGATTTTACTAGTTGAAAAAGTTCGTTTCTCGGAATCTCTTCGAATTGATCACGGTTAAATGTGTGAAATTAGTTGTTCTTGGTGGCAAATAAAATGGTTTGGTTATCTATTCTACTTAAAAGGTAAATGCACAAAATAAAACAATAAACTAAAAGCGATTAATTAATAAAAACAAAACAATATAAAAAAATCAAACGTAAATTTAAAGCGAAACAATTAATAAAAATAAAACTAAAAGACGAAATTAACTATCGACTTGAAAATAAAGTTTACTAAATGAAAAAGGAGAGAATAAAATTAAAATGGTACTTTAAAGCTAAACGAGGCAAAACCTAAAGCGGGTACTAAATAAAAGATAAAACTTAAACTTTACGAAAAAATATTATTACTAAAAATCGACGAAAAATTCAACTAAAAATTCGTAACTTTCAAAAATAAAATCGGAACAACTTTCAGATAAAACTAGACAATTACGGAACAATACTAGTAAATAAGCAAGCAGGCAGGCTAGCTGCTGGAAGCAGCCAGCCTGGCTGCTCATTTTGGCGCCAAACATTGGTTAAGCAGCCAAGCAAGCTCGTCAACCTATCGCAATGTAAGACTAAAAAAAATCTATCGGAATGTTGTTTTGATTAGTATCGGAATGTGTTTTTCTAATTGTAGTATCGGAATAATTATATTTTCTATTTTTTTTTTTTTTTTTTTTTTAATTTTAAACTATCGGAATGTGAAAAAGAGAATCTATCGGAATACTAAAAAGACGAACCATCGGAATGTGATTAAAACTAAAGCTATCGGAATGTTTAAAAATGGTCACCATCGGAATAACATAAAGTGAAATCCATCGGAAAGTGGCTAAAGAAAATTGGGCAGCACTTCGACTTAACAAAGACCTTAAGACCCGTCGGAATATGCGATCTCAATGAGCGATCGCAATCCCGATCGGAATAAGGGGGATTTACCAACCTATCGCAAAGTAGAACCCACACTTGGGTTATTGCGATACAAATCAAGAAACCGTCGGAATGTGATAAAACCCTTATATTGCGATGAACACCAACAAATCCGAAAATGGAGATAAGCAAAAATCTCAATAAGCACTTTCAATAAGCACACTAAACCAAAACTTGAACAACTTAATAAGCATAAATTTGAAAGCTTTTTAAAAAACGAAATTCATAAACTTTATAAAAACACAAAATAAGAAAACAAAATAAGCAAACTTTAAAGAGACAAACTTTTTAAGAAAACTAAAAAGCAAATAAGCTAAGTACAAAATAAGCCAATAAGATTGTCAAACTTATAGCTTATTTCATACGAAAACTTATATAGAAGTAAAAAGGTGAACTTTTTACTCAAATAAGCAATATGATTAAGCAAAACCAAAACTTAATCCGAACCAAAATCAAATCAAAAACAAGAAAAGTAGGATGAGAAAGATAAATAAAAGCTTGATAAAAGGGAAATTAAGATCCAACAATTAAATTAACTTACTTGGAATTAAACGGTACGAAATTTAAGACATGTAATTAAAGTGACAAGAAATTAAAAGGTACAAGTAATGAAAATGGTGGAAAGACTAATTTTGTCAAAATTAGCTAACAAGAATGAAATGTAAATCCTAATGACTATTTATAGGGGAGGATTAAGGAAGCTTCCTCCCCTCTTTCCTTTTCTCTTAATTGCGTCATTAAGTCCCTCCTTCTTTTAATCTTCATTAATTGCATACTTAGTCCTTTTCTTCTAATCTTCTTTAAACTTGGACTTAAAGGACTTTTGGCTTCGGGATTTCTTTGAACTCGTCTTTAAATTCTTTAATAAAATAGACTTGAATTCTTCGGCTTTTAATAAACTTCCGTCTTTTGACTTTTTCTTCGATAAATCTTCAGAATTGGTCTTGAACTTCCGTTCTTTTTGCACTCTTGACTTCTTGACTTCGTCTTTCATCTTTTTCTTCAATAAAAGTCCGTAAATGCCCGTAAATATCCGTGTTTTCTCCACTTCTCACCTTTTCGTCCTAAATCACAACAGAAACACAAACCACGCATAATTCTGACATAAAAGACATAAAATACACGTTTTGGCTCGGTTATTATTGTAATTAAGTGGTAAAAAGGATGGGTGTTTTCACACCTATCAAATCCCCTACACTTAACCATTGCAATGTCCTCATGCAATGCATTAGTTACAAAGCACGTTTTACACTTTCCATCATAATCAACCTACCTTGGCCTTTATTAAACAACTAAGGAAAATCAAAAAGATAGAAAATAACAAGATGCAACAAGGAAGAAACTTGTAAAGAAATCTAAGACTTACATTAGGGCTTGTGTGTCATGAATGTTCATCACCCTCAAGTTTCACGTTCCCCATGCCAAGCTTAAAAACAAGATCATTGTTAGTACAAGTTAGCATAACAAACATTTACTCATGTGGTTCAATTAATCACTTAGACTCCCTTATTCCTACGAGTATCTCTTATATTTTATTGATGTCTTGAATGATCACGAGGATGCATTGTTGACTCATTTCGATAATTTATTTAGGCTGAAAGCATAGTAGGACAATTTGATCAATAGTTAGCTAAAGGACAAAATCTCTTAAAACTGCTTCTCGGGATATCAAAAAGTTCATATCTTGGCATAACTTGGTTCACGATTTGAGACCTTTCTCGGGCCGATATTTGGCATGTACTTCATACTTCATATCTTCGAGAGACGTTTTTGAGATAATGGTCTTCTCTTCGTTATAGAGTTTCTTCACTTGGAGACTTTTGAGGAGTACTCCAGCTTTGTTGACCACGACTTCATGATTATTCTTCAATCTCTAATTGGGATTTTGAGATACAACGATCCGCCTCCTTTTCGGACTTGGATCTATTTATCCTCATACCTTGTTAGGGTCTTTTCGGATAGACTTCTCCATGATCTTTATGGGAGTTGATTGCTCTTCGTCGTGAGTCTTGATCCTTCATATTGATTTTGGGAATAATGCTTTTCACATCACTTTGGATCTTCAGCAATAAAATGGAATCCTCATGCCTTGTTAGGGCCTTTTCGGACTCGCCAATCTTCGCGCCCCGCTTCATAAGTTATGCCTTGGCTATGAACTCTTATCATTACCGAGCAACTTTTAAACGATCTTGGGCTAGAAGCTAAGTAACTTTTCAAATCGTACGACCTTACTTATTGCAGATAATTTATTAGCAAGTGATGGGAGAAAAAGATCATAATTAACTCACATAAGTTAATGAGAGAATACCAAACTTGTAACCAACTCTATCATTTCTCGTTCTCCACAATTTAAAATCTCAAGGAATGAGACTCGTGGATGCTTAGCCTAATAAACCAATTAAGGTCTACATGGTTAAGGATACTAGCTAGAGTGAACTTGGATAAGTAAACTCGGGTTGAGTCAAAATATTCACAACGGGCCTAATATATCTAAGATATCTAAACTTGCTAAAACCATTTTATTAAAATGCTAGAAAGTAATAAAAATAAAGGAGACTACAACTAGGCCAAAATAGATTAAAAATTTTGAAAAATGTCGAAAAATTGATTTTCCGGTTAAAATGAGGGCAAATACAAGGAAAAGATCACTTAACTTCGATAGAAGTCCCCCCTACACTTAATATAAACATTGTCCTCAATGTTTAAGCATGTGGGAGTAAACTCCCCTACACTTAGGACATTGTGCACTTTGTTTAAATCTCGTTAAGGAAAATACAACTAAAGAGATTCCTATTTTAATATTAAGAAATATAAAATAGTGAATCGAAAAGAGTTTAGGATAGAACCGGGAAGAAGGGAACACGGAATCACGGTTCGTCAAAAGTCATCAAGAGTGTGTCTTTGAAGCTCTAATCCCTGCATATGATAAGAAAGAGAACAAGAAACACCAACGGGGCTCCCCCTACACTTATGGTGAAAACAGGAAAGATAGATAGATAATTGGGTTGCCTCCCAAAAAGCGCTTGTTTTTGTTGACCGAGTCACGAGCCTGACTCGTCCCCGAATTAAATGGTCCATGGGGAAGCCTCGAATGTGATACCGGGATCAAAGACCTTGTCCTCGTTCCCGGTTGACATCAACAAAGGAGAGGCGGGGGATAAGTCTTGAAAGGGAGAAAGGTCCTTTCAACATACGAGAAGTATGTGAATTCAAGATCCACGGGAGGTGGGGTGGGTAAAGGAATCACATTGTCATCCCCCAAAGACAATGGATGTTCAGCAGCAAACGGCAAAGCCGTAAGGTCATCAAGCATAAAATAATCAATGGCACCCCCCGGGTCAAAGCACTCATCCTTATGAACGTTAATCTCTTCGATTTCTTCATAATAGATAGGTGCGTCAAACCAAGGTTTGTCGTTCCCATCATTGAGGATTTCAGAAACTCGCTCGAAAAGATCACGATCAAGTACGAAACCATCATTCATTTGTGGGGATTGTTGATAAGTTAAATCCGCACGAATGTGGTAAACGTAATTCTCAGTAGAGGAGTGTTGATTAGGTAACTCCTCGAGAATAGGATGATTGGTCAAGTGAGTTGGTTCGTCATTATTATGAAAAATAAGACGCTCCAACTCATCAAGTTCGGCATCGATGTTGGAAAAATCGACCTCGCTTGTAGGAGGAAGCATAGGTAAAAGAGCTAGCTCTCGTTCGATAATTTCCGCAATCTCAGGCTCGAATTGGAATTCATCATTAAAAGCGACCTCATCCTTACGTTCAGCAAAAGTCGGAATATCACAAACCTCATCAAAGAATTCTTCAAGACCAAAATCATGAATCTCACTCAAAGTATCACTATCCTTAGACGCATTGGTGTTATCAATAATAAGAGTAGTAATCTCAGAAGATGGGTTGAGATCATAGACATCATCCTCGTCATCATCATAATAGTATGGATACACCGGAGGAGGAGTATAAGTCTCGATATTCGATATTTGCTCTTGTCGTTGATCCTCTTGCCATTTTTCGATGATCTTGTTGAAAGTTTCTTGAATTTGTTGACTTTGCTTAACAAGAGAGTTCCATTGTTCGTGGGGGCTCAATTGTTCGAAGGAAGGTTGATGATCGATGATGTGCTGTGGGGGTTCAAAATGTTGAAAACCTGAATTATAGCATGGTTGTGGCTCATAGTAGTTCATCGGTTGAGAAGAATTATAAACCGGGTTTGGTTCATAATAATCCACTTGTGAAGAAAACTGAGGGCACGGATTTGGCTCATAACAATTCATTGGTTGACAATAATAGGTATCGTGAGGACCCCCACAGTTGTTGCAAAACGGGTGAGGAGAAAGACTGGGTGCGTCTTGTGGATAGCTATTATCATTGTCATACTTGTATCTCGGTTCTTGCCCGTAATCATACGAGTATTGAACCGGGCACGAAACATGCCAAGGAGAATCGCTTCCACAATAGATGCACGGGGAAAGAGTAGGTGGGTTCAGAAAGGACGAATTAAGTGAGGGACACAAAGGACAAAATCCTGGTATTGATTGTGTATCTTTGATATCGTTTCCGCACCGCTCACATGTACACCATTGACAAGAGTCGTTCCCGTACAATCGTCTCCCACAACCGACGCAATGGACATAAGAATCCATAAAGAAAGATAGATGAGCAAGAAGAATATTTTTGGTGCAAAACTTTGAAAAAGAAATGCGTTTTAAGATTTTTCAAATGTTTTTGGAAGTTTTTGAAATTTTTTTTTGATACGAAAAATAACGTTCACAAGTGAACGGATCCCAAAAGCCAACGCGTCTTCTCACAAAAAACCTTCGATCTTCACGAAAAGAGCCGGCAGCGGCGCCATTTGAAATTAAGATTTTACTAGTTGAAAAAGTTCGTTTCTCGGAATCTCTTCGAATTGATCACGGTTAAATGTGTGAAATTAGTTGTTCTTGGTGGCAAATAAAATGGTTTGGTTATCTATTCTACTTAAAAGGTAAATGCACAAAATAAAACAATAAACTAAAAGCGATTAATTAATAAAAACAAAACAATATAAAAAAATCAAACGTAAATTTAAAGCGAAACAATTAATAAAAATAAAACTAAAAGACGAAATTAACTATCGACTTGAAAATAAAGTTTACTAAATGAAAAAGGAGAGAATAAAATTAAAATGGTACTTTAAAGCTAAACGAGGCAAAACCTAAAGCGGGTACTAAATAAAAGATAAAACTTAAACTTTACGAAAAAATATTATTACTAAAAATCGACGAAAAATTCAACTAAAAATTCGTAACTTTCAAAAATAAAATCGGAACAACTTTCAGATAAAACTAGACAATTACGGAACAATACTAGTAAATAAGCAAGCAGGCAGGCTAGCTGCTGGAAGCAGCCAGCCTGGCTGCTCATTTTGGCGCCAAACATTGGTTAAGCAGCCAAGCAAGCTCGTCAACCTATCGCAATGTAAGACTAAAAAAAATCTATCGGAATGTTGTTTTGATTAGTATCGGAATGTGTTTTTCTAATTGTAGTATCGGAATAATTATATTTTCTTTTTTTTTTTTTATTTTTTTTTTTTTAATTTTAAACTATCGGAATGTGAAAAAGAGAATCTATCGGAATACTAAAAAGACGAACCATCGGAATGTGATTAAAACTAAAGCTATCGGAATGTTTAAAAATGGTCACCATCGGAATAACATAAAGTGAAATCCATCGGAAAGTGGCTAAAGAAAATTGGGCAGCACTTCGACTTAACAAAGACCTTAAGACCCGTCGGAATATGCGATCTCAATGAGCGATCGCAATCCCGATCGGAATAAGGGGGATTTACCAACCTATCGCAAAGTAGAACCCACACTTGGGTTATTGCGATACAAATCAAGAAACCGTCGGAATGTGATAAAACCCTTATATTGCGATGAACACCAACAAATCCGAAAATGGAGATAAGCAAAAATCTCAATAAGCACTTTCAATAAGCACACTAAACCAAAACTTGAACAACTTAATAAGCATAAATTTGAAAGCTTTTTAAAAAACGAAATTCATAAACTTTATAAAAACACAAAATAAGAAAACAAAATAAGCAAACTTTAAAGAGACAAACTTTTTAAGAAAACTAAAAAGCAAATAAGCTAAGTACAAAATAAGCCAATAAGATTGTCAAACTTATAGCTTATTTCATACGAAAACTTATATAGAAGTAAAAAGGTGAACTTTTTACTCAAATAAGCAATATGATTAAGCAAAACCAAAACTTAATCCGAACCAAAATCAAATCAAAAACAAGAAAAGTAGGATGAGAAAGATAAATAAAAGCTTGATAAAAGGGAAATTAAGATCCAACAATTAAATTAACTTACTTGGAATTAAACGGTACGAAATTTAAGACATGTAATGAAAGTGACAAGAAATTAAAAGGTACAAGTAATGAAAATGGTGGAAAGACTAATTTTGTCAAAATTAGCTAACAAGAATGAAATGTAAATCCTAATGACTATTTATAGGGGAGGATTAAGGAAGCTTCCTCCCCTCTTTCCTTTTCTCTTAATTGCGTCATTAAGTCCCTCCTTCTTTTAATCTTCATTAATTGCATACTTAGTCCTTTTCTTCTAATCTTCTTTAAACTTGGACTTAAAGGACTTTTGGCTTCGGGATTTCTTTGAACTCGTCTTTAAATTCTTTAATAAAATAGACTTGAATTCTTCGGCTTTTAATAAACTTCCGTCTTTTGACTTTTTCTTCGATAAATCTTCAGAATTGGTCTTGAACTTCCGTTCTTTTTGCACTCTTGACTTCTTGACTTCGTCTTTCATCTTTTTCTTCAATAAAAGTCCGTAAATGCCCGTAAATATCCGTGTTTTCTCCACTTCTCACCTTTTCGTCCTAAATCACAACAGAAACACAAACCACGCATAATTCCGACATAAAAGACATAAAATACACGTTTTGGCTCGGTTATTATTGTAATTAAGTGGTAAAAAGGATGGGTGTTTTCACACCTATCAAATCCCCTACACTTAACCATTGCAATGTCCTCATGCAATGCATTAGTTACAAAGCACGTTTTACACTTTCCATCATAATCAACCTACCTTGGCCTTTATTAAACAACTAAGGAAAATCAAAAAGATAAAAAATAACAAGATGCAACAAGGAAGAAACTTGTAAAGAAATCTAAGACTTACATTAGGGCTTGTGTGTCATGAATGTTCATCACCCTCAAGTTTCACGTTCCCCATGCCAAGCTTAAAAACAAGATCATTGTTAGTACAAGTTAGCATAACAAACATTTACTCATGTGGTTCAATTAATCACTTAGACTCCCTTATTCCTACGAGTATCTCTTATATTTTATTGATGTCTTGAATTATCACGAGGATGCATTGTTGACTCATTTCGATAATTTATTTAGGCTGAAAGCAAAGTAGGACAATTTGATCAATAGTTAGCTAAAGGACAAAATCTCTTAAACCTGCTTCTCGGGATATCAAAAAGTTCATATCTTGGCATAACTTGGTTCACGATTTGAGACCTTTCTCGGGCCGATATTTGGCATGTACTTCATACTTCATATCTTCGAGAGACGTTTTTGAGATAATGGTCTTCTCTTCGTTATAGAGTTTCTTCACTTGGAGACTTTTGAGGAGTACTCCAGCTTTGTTGACCACGACTTCATGATTATTCTTCAATCTCTAATTGGGATTTTAAACTATCGGAATGTGAAAAAGAGAATCTATCGGAATACTAAAAAGACGAACCATCGGAATGTGATTAAAACTAAAGCTATCGGAATGTTTAAAAATGGTCACCATCGGAATAACATAAAGTGAAATCCATCGGAAAGTGGCTAAAGAAAATTGGGCAGCACTTCGACTTAACAAAGACCTTAAGACCCGTCGGAATATGCGATCTCAATGAGCGATCGCAATCCCGATCGGAATAAGGGGGATTTACCAACCTATCGCAAAGTAGAACCCACACTTGGGTTATTGCGATACAAATCAAGAAACCGTCGGAATGTGATAAAACCCTTATATTGCGATGAACACCAACAAATCCGAAAATGGAGATAAGCAAAAATCTCAATAAGCACTTTCAATAAGCACACTAAACCAAAACTTGAACAACTTAATAAGCATAAATTTGAAAGCTTTTTAAAAAACGAAATTCATAAACTTTATAAAAACACAAAATAAGAAAACAAAATAAGCAAACTTTAAAGAGACAAACTTTTTAAGAAAACTAAAAAGCAAATAAGCTAAGTACAAAATAAGCCAATAAGATTGTCAAACTTATAGCTTATTTCATACGAAAACTTATATAGAAGTAAAAAGGTGAACTTTTTACTCAAATAAGCAATATGATTAAGCAAAACCAAAACTTAATCCGAACCAAAATCAAATCAAAAACAAGAAAAGTAGGATGAGAAAGATAAATAAAAGCTTGATAAAAGGGAAATTAAGATCCAACAATTAAATTAACTTACTTGGAATTAAACGGTACGAAATTTAAGACATGTAATTAAAGTGACAAGAAATTAAAAGGTACAAGTAATGAAAATGGTGGAAAGACTAATTTTGTCAAAATTAGCTAACAAGAATGAAATGTAAATCCTAATGACTATTTATAGGGGAGGATTAAGGAAGCTTCCTCCCCTATTTCCTTTTCTCTTAATTGCGTCATTAAGTCCCTCCTTCTTTTAATCTTCATTAATTGCATACTTAGTCCTTTTCTTCTAATCTTCTTTAAACTTGGACTTAAAGGACTTTTGGCTTCGGGATATCTTTGAACTCGTCTTTAAATTCTTTAATAAAATAGACTTGAATTCTTCGGCTTTTAATAAACTTCCGTCTTTTGACTTTTTCTTCGATAAATCTTCAGAATTGGTCTTGAACTTCCGTTCTTTTTGCACTCTTGACTTCTTGACTTCGTCTTTCATCTTTTTCTTCAATAAAAGTCCGTAAATGCCCGTAAATATCCGTGTTTTCTCCACTTCTCACCTTTTCGTCCTAAATCACAACAGAAACACAAACCACGCATAATTCCGACATAAAAGACATAAAATACACGTTTTGGCTCGGTTATTATTGTAATTAAGTGGTAAAAAGGATGGGTGTTTTCACACCTATCAGGGAGATACATGCTATTTGAAATGAAAAGGAACACAAGTCGTGATTGATTGTTTGGACCCGAATGTTGTTGAATGATTGTCGTGATTGTATAAGTACCTAAATTGCAAAAGTCCCTACACTCATGAGCCGTTAACTATGTTCTGACTTGATGTTGTGAGTTGGGAATAGCCACTCATTCAAATGATAGTACTATTGGGCTGACGTCCCTATCTGAGACCACGGCTTTACGCTGAGTAACCTCTGGGAAGGATAATTTACGAGAATAAGAATGTGGTATACTTGCAATTGATACCCTAGTAGGGGCACTGGAATTCATATAGTCATGCCGGCTTTAGGCGTGGGTGACTAAGTTAAGGGGTCGGTGTCATGAGCTTAATACAATTACATAGCGTTTGCTATTTATACGAGATGCCCTAATAGTTGATTGACAATCATGATTGGTTTTCTACTTGTGTTCAACTAATGATTTGCAAAACCTATAGACTTGCTCAACCTTTGTGTTGGTGATTTTAAGCATGTATTTTAGGTAATCAAGATGGATAGCAGTGGAGCATGCGAGGAGGGAGTTGGTGCTTACTTGCCTAAAGTTTACTTTATTTTTACATCCATTGAACTAAATAAATGACTTTTAAGCCTTTGATGAATGTGATGTATCGGTAACGGTTTTTGGGACCAACGCTACTCTGATTTTATATATATATTAGGATGGAAAACTTTTTAGACAAGATTGTATATTATTTTAACGTCTCTTTTGAGGTCGTTGTCTATGACTGTGTGCGATGTGCTATTAGTAGCGCCCCAATATGGTATTCCGCTGCGTGGTAATTTGGGGGTGTTACAAAATGGTAATTAGAGCCACAAGTTATAAAGAACTAGGTCGATTTTAAAAAACCTAAACTATAACTTTGGTGTGTTCTAATAAGTTTTAAGCACGTAACTACTCCGCATGGCTCCGGTAAGGCTATTCTTGCATTACTTTATGATTGATTGTGACTATGTGAACCTATGTGTATATAGGAATGGTAGTATGTATATTTATGAATATACTATGGTATTTGAAGGCATTGTGCGTGAAGCAATGGTCCTTGAATGATTGTCGTGCCTTTTTATAATGCGGTTTTGTATCGGATTTGGCCTCACTGCAAATCACAGATCCTGATAATTATGTATTATTTGAATACAAGTATGAAACTCGTTTGATACCTTGAGTATGTATATATTGTTTCGTAAGCTATCGCATATCGACTTGCTTAAGTTCGATTGTTATCATCGTACCGTGATGTGCCATTTTTGGACATCTCCTTTCGAAACGTAATTGATTGATGTGATATTCATGTCCCGAATACTTCTTATGATTTTAAAGAATCATTTATCCGAGGCGATATCTTCTATGTAATACGACATGTGATTTGATTTTATATGACTACGTTTATTGGCGAAAAGGAGGATGCCAATGTTGGGCTTAAGATATATATATATATATATCCTAATCAAATATATATAGTTTGGGTACAACAAAGATATGCTCGTAGTAGTCATTCGGTTGAGTGACTTAAAATTTGTATCTAAATGGAATGGGACATTAGATATAGAGATTTTAACTCGCCCAACTATGAGTTGTTTAAGGTTGTCTTATTTAAATGGATTGGGACATTTAATAAGAAAGTTTTAAACTACTGGACCTTAGATTGTTTGTGTTTTCCTTATTCAGATGGAATGGGAAGTTTGAATACGGAAATCATGATGTAAGTTTATTAACACCTTGTATTTACTATGGTATTTGGATATGATATCGTGTTGAGAGGTAGTAATACTTGAGTAGGATGACTTATAATCGTCCCGTTGAAATGGATTGGGACGCCTTTTCATTTGAACAAGAAAGTTATAAGTTCCTGAACCGTAAATTTATAAATTCTTTTTACATGAAAGGGGACTGATTGTGGTAAAAATACATCTCTCTTGTTTAGGAAAACAAAAGAGCGTATATGAGCGGTAAGTATTAAACAAATGATTTAGTAAAATCAAGTGTTAATGACCCAAATAAGTTCGTTTCCCAATGAGGTATATGTGTGTGAATAACTCGTAATGATTTTGGATTAATATTGAGAAAGAAAAAGATTAGAAAAGAGAATGACAGATACGTTAAAATTACACTACGACGACAAAACAAAAAACCGTAAAAGTGACAAAATAAAAATTAGTTCTAAAAATTCCCAAAATATTTACCAAAAATCAATAAAAATAAACTAAGAGTTTACATATGATCAAAACTTTTTCAAACCTTTTAACTAATTAAATATTAATTTTTAAATGCTAATTAAAGCCCTAAAAATACCAATAATTAATAAAAAGTCCAAATAAAGAGTTTTTTACTTTGTAAACCTCTAAAATGACTTAATAAAATAAAAACTATTTTTATGAAATTTTAAACTAATGAAAACTATTTTTAAATGATTAAAAACTATTAAAATATTACAATAATTCTAAAATTTAATAAAATGATGAAAAAATAATCTAAGAGTTTTAAAAAACCTAACTTAATGTATTTGACCTGAGAAAAATGAAAAAGTTGCAAAAATATTAAAAATGAAATTTAATAATAAAATAATATTAAAAATTCAAAAATTATTAAAATTTCTAAAAACTTGAAAAATAGTTTATTTTAACCTAAATAAACAGAAAATAAAAGTGAAATTACCAAAATACCCCTATTGGGCCCCCAAATGGGCTACAAACAAAAACAGTCTAAATGAAATGGGCTTTTTGGCCCAATAAGTTCAAACTCAACCAAATAAGCTGAAAATCACCAGTCTAGCTTAAAATTCAATTCTAAACACAAAATTCTAAAGGCCCAAAAGCTGAATGTGAGCTTATCACAGCTTAAATGTACAACAGCTTATTCTTAATGGGCTTTTTGGCCCTTTAATCTATAAGCCAATACCATAAGCTCTAATTTGACACACAACCTTTTTTGAGATGCCTAAGAGATATGTGAAAAGAAATTTTGAAAAAGCACAACCATTAAGCAAGAAATAAGCCAAGTACAAAAGCACTAAAAGACAAAATAGTCGACTTAGAGTTCTAGACTACCTCAGACCTTGATTCAACTTGCAAAAGACTCTAAATAACTTAAATAAGCTAAATAAATCAAGAAAAGTTCAATAAGCAAAGCCAAATAAGCTAAATGAATAGATAAGCACTTATGTAAAAGTCAATGGAGTTGGTTTTCTAGTCAAACTTTAAAGTCAACCACCCAAGTGCTCCAAAACGAACAAATAGGTCAAATGATGAGCACCTATTACCAAACTGAAGTTGTTTTAGGTTAAAATAAGCTAGAACAGCTTATTGATAAGTAAAACCAAAAATAACACTAGCAGTGGCTAGCAGTAGTGGAAAGGAGTTCCCACTACTTTGACTATTTGACTATTGATTTGTGAGAGATTTACTTGGATTCAATGGATAACACGGGCACCCTTACAACCAGTGAGTTGTAAGGAGTCATAAACAAGCAAGAAATCACAAATTGATCCAACCAAATGATATTGTTTAAGAAAATAGTGACCATATATGACACAAATATGCGAATAAGCAAATTATGAAGAAATAAGCAGTTTAAGCATGAATAAGCCAACCAAAATGAACCAGATGCATACATAAGCTATAATAAACTCCAATAAGCACAAATAAACTTGTTTCAAACACTGATTCAATGATTAGAGACAGATTCAAGCTTATGCAGATTACTAATGAACAAAAGTGATACCCAAAACCCTTTTGCTGATCTAAATGACCACAGATCCAATTTCAACACCTTAAATCCCTTACCCAGGTTGTATCAACTAAGATTTAACACTTGTTAACCCTATTCTACCTTTAAATCTAGGTGTCCCCAAAATTTTAGTCAAAAAAAAACAAGTTAAACAGATTTTATGGCCTCTTGATGGATTATGGTTATTCAAACCTCAAAACTTGCAGATAAACACTTATAAGCACATATAAAACAAGAACAAACACACAACATAACCAGCACCTACTCCAACCAACCCAAACCTAGGATATGCAGTAGACCGAAACACCCCTTATCAAACTAATTTCTCAATTTTTCAAAGGATATGTGTGACAACCGTGGTTTTGAGGTTCGTCACATAGTTTTATTTTGTGCTAGTTGCGTGTCTTTACGTGTTTATGCGCTAATTGGTGTGTATAGATTGTGGTTTGGATATCGTTTCCGGTATGGGGTACCTTGTGAGTGAAACGATGTGTGATGATTTCATGTTCATGAGCTCACATGGTATTGACTATGAAGTGAAATAGTGTTATTTAGTGGTTTTACGTATACGTATATGTATTATAGAAAATCGTATTTTTATGATTTACGGTTTAGCATTTAGAGGTCTCGGATGAGGTAATTAGTCATATGAATATTTTTTGGGATGGTTTTAAGTCATTTAGGACTTAGTTATAAAGGTTATTTCAAAATTTGAGATTTTTTTTATAAAAGTGTATATTTTACGTTTTTTACGGTAAACGCGTAAATTTGACTAGTTTTACGGTTTTGAAGTTTTGGAGGTTTTAGGAGATGTAATAAATTAAGGTAAATTAAGGTAATATTATTAATACATATATTAATAATAAAAAGAAAAAAACGAAATTAGGGGAGGGTAGGTCGGTTTTGGACGCAAGAAAAGGAGGAGAAAAAAAAAGGAAAAAATAAAAAAAAGGAAGGTTGGGTTTGGGTTGGACTAGGATTCACCCACATCCTATATATTATATTATTCACTACCAAAAATCATAAATCCCTGGAGATAATAAAAAAAGGGTCGACGGTTTGTAGAGAAGAATTAGGGTTCTTCATAAAATTGGGTTTTTTCATCTTCCATTAATTTAAAGGTAAAACCTTCATAACCCTTTTCAATTTAATTGTTTTAATGATTTCTTAATCATCTTATGATGGATTTAGGTTAGGGTTTAATTTAAAAATAATATATTAATGTTACAATAATGATGTTATAATGATTACATAAATTAGGGTTTGTAATTAGTGGGGTTAGGGTTAATTAATGAGGTTAATTTAGTTAAACCCGTTTTTAAAAACTGGGAAGAATTTAGGGTCAATTGTTTTGATCATATCGGGAGTCCTACAAACTTTTATTTTGCGATCCAAGTATCTCTGAAAAGGTAATTGAAGTGGTTGTCCAATGCAAGAAACGAGAACTAAATTAGAGGTGGGGAAGTGGGTCAAAAACAGGTTACAACAGTCAGAGGTCAAAACAGTTTTGAAATCAGCCTGTTTTCTTTTTATGTTTTAAGATGGTTAGGGTACTTAGGAGTACACTTGGACCTTGAAACGAACATGAGAGTTAGTTTATATGTTATATAAGATATCTGGAGGAGGGATAATTAATTGGGATAGTGGAAGACCCCCTAATCATAACAAACCTTTTGTATGTTTAAAATCAGTAAATCTGGAATGACAAAAGTATATATATATATATATATATATATATATATATATATATATATATATATATATATATATATATATATATATATATATCGGGGCCTTAACAATAGCTTTAAGGTTGGGGAAAATGGGAGGTGTTAGTTAACATATGTAAGGGCATAAATATTCCATTTACAGAGATCATGGGTATGTTTAAGTGTGCGTTTGGCTTATAGTTTGGAGACCTAAAACCGGGACTGTTTTGGGTAAAATGTTAACGGGACGGGTTATGAAGTATAATGAGTTAAGGGCTTTATAGAGGGGTGTAATGAGATGCTTAGAGCATATAAATGAGTTATTTATATAGGAGGAGGTTAGATGTCCATCATAGGTTGATGAGCCATCTTAGTGACTGGTTCATGTTTTGATTATGTGTTTTTGGTTTGTTAGCTTTTTGCTAGTGCGCTGACTTTTGGAGAAGCTCAATTAGGTGAGTTTCATAGTCCCATGTTTACTAATGTTTATGACTTCCAGATGGGATGGAAGAGACACTGTTTTGTTATTTATGAATTATGTTGTGAATGTTTTGTGTTGGTAATGGACTTGTGTGTGCATACTTATGTGATTAACTGCTAGTTGATTCTTGATTGTTTATGTTTTGGCTTGGTACCAAGGGGATGTTGACAAGGCGGGGCCTTGGGATTTGGTTCATAGGTGTTTGGATGCCTATGGGAGTATGGTGTTTGGTATGGCTGGGAGCCTTGGTTTTGGTTTGATTAGCTGAATCTTGAATGTTAGTTGTTAATACATGTTAGTAGCACATTGTCCATATGTTTTTAACTTTTGGTTGTTACTTACAGCTTATGGTATGATTTTAGCGTTTGAGTCTAAACCTATGACTCTCACCAACTTTATGTTGACGTGTTTTAGTGTCTCTTTCAGGTGAGAATGTGGTTAAGCTTGAGGATAGAAGTGGCTAGATTTGGGTGCATTAGGATTGCATTTAGAAGGAGATCCCCGTTCCTTTTTAGTTATTTTATTTGTTCATTTAATAAGTGATATTGTTGGCACACATATGTTTGTTTTGGTTATGTTATTTGTTTGTCTTGGATAAGAGGTAGGACTGTTACCTACTTACCTAGACTCCTGCATTTGTTGAGATATTGTCATGACTTTTGTGTCACCATTTTATGACATTTCTTATTTCATATAGTTATCTCTATAGACACGCCATGTTGTGATGATATCCATACGTCGCGCCCCATATTCCGCCAAGGTGGGGGTGTGACAGAATGGTATCAGAGACAATGGTTATAGAGAATTAGGTTGCCTAGTCGCGTAGCCTAGTCTATAGCTTAAGGGTCCTGCATATAGGCGTCATAGGAGTATGTGTGCATTATATTATAATTGATGTGTTTGGATGTTATTTATTGTGATGTTTGACTAGTATGAATTGAACCATAGTAAGTTCATACTTAGCCACATGTTATTTTCTTTTCGGGTTGTGACTAGTGTGGGTTGAACCATAATCGTCCACACTAGTCATTGTCGTATTTTGCTTAAATTGTATGTTATAGTACATAATTTGGTGCATGGTAGTTTCTATCTTTTGTTGAGTTATTTTATATACCTGAGGTATGTTATTTTTCTTTTGATGTTTAAGTCATGTTCCCTAAGAATCGTGTGGTGGTTCGAGTTACTAGGAGTACATGGGTAGGAAGGATTTTAAGCTGTTTCCACTCTTATGGGCGACATGAATTATAACTGATTATGTTTTCGTTTTGGATTTAGTCTATGCTATTTTAGCTAGACTATGGATTTATCTATTCCAATAGTTCGATTATATTTTTTTTATGGATAGAGTTTTGGACTTTATTGTTTATGTGGTTATGAGCTTATGTGAGTAGATGGATTTATGTGTTATATGTTGTATTGATTCTTATAAGTGTCATCATAGAAGGGAGTGCATTGAGGAAATGGTAATTGTATAAGAATGGTGGCCAACATAGTTATACAAGTACCACAACTTCAATGGGTTCTCAAGTATGATTGCATGAAAGAGGGTTAGTACATGCTTGTATATGATGAGATGCGGACTTTGGGTATATATATAATATATGGGTTTATGTAACGGTTGCCTACGAGATGGATATTTTTGAGTGTGTTATTGTTTTGGGTTATAGTCATGTTGTGTGATTATGGGGTCACACGATATGGACTGGTTTTAGTGATAGGTTTTATGCCTTGTGGTAAGATGGTGGTTACTCGTAGAAAAAAAAACGAGTGTATGACGCGATTGGTTGATCTGACATGTATGGTAACGAGTATGTTTTGGGTGATTTAATAGGTATATATGCGGATGTATATATACTAGTATGTGTTAAGTTATGATATATGGTCGTTCAGTAGTTATTAACTTATTATAACTTGAACGTACCTTGTGATTGCTCGTGTTTTATGGTGCTGGAGTTTAATGGAGTTCCAACGATGTTTTGAGTCTTTTGATGTGTGTCTACATTCGGGTATGTATTTAACTAATGAGAACTACTAAAGTTCTTGCAAATAAGTGTGGCTGATTATAGGAAAACGGTTTTGAAAATAATTTGTAGGTGTATGGTATGATATCGTAACTTACATTTTTTTTAGTTGTAGTAGTAAGTCATAAAAAGGTTTTCTTGAAAATAATTGGATTAGTCTTCTATGTAACATGTGATAATATATTTTAAAGGGGTAAAGAAATTTTACAATAATTTTCTTAAGTGGAGTTAAAATTTTAGAATAAATTAACTAGACAGCAAGAGTAAAAGGGAGATTTTATTATAGTAATGATAATAATAACATCACACCTTGTAAACGTGTAGTAGTTTAGTTATAACCAGCCTAAATGGATTTTATAAAATAATAATAATAATATAGAATAAAATGAAAATAAAACACTGTATTTTATAAACATGTATTGGTTTCATAATAACAAGTGAAATAAGTTTAATATGGGTAAACAAGATAATGGTTAGAATAAAATTGTAGTATATTAACTAGCTGATATCTGAATAAAATGATGAGAATAAAGGATGAGTTATTGGTTAAAAATGAGTATGATTGATTTTCGTAGTGTTGGAGTTTGGTTCTTATGTGAAGTAACTAATTGGGATGGAAGTTTTAAATTCTCTAATGTATCGAAATTTGGTAATACTAATCGTGACGAGTCTAATTTTTCGTTGTTGGCACACTCCATTGATCTTTTGGATTACATTGTTTTGTTTTCAGTTGTTTTGGCTAGGGTTCGTTTTACCCTATATTTTATTTTGGGACACGATTGTTTGGAATTCGTTGGTTACACGTCATGGTTGATTTTATTATACGGTTGTAGGAACATTAGGATGAGAGGATAGAGTTGGGTAGTATTACTTATGGTTAGATACTGTAATGGAGAGATGTGTTTTGGTTTAAAGGTTGTGTTGAAGGAGTGATTAAGATTTGTGGAGTCTTAGAACCTAGATTGGTTACGGGAATAAGGGAGTAAGTAAAGTTAGTTGTCTGGTCATGAGAACGAGATGTCATGCTATGAGAAGTTGGTTGAAGTACTTTTAGAAATATTGTAGTTGATGAGTTGAAGTTAGAAGCTACTACGTAGTGTGAAGTTCCTAGGTAACATCATGGAGACGAGAAGGAGTGCGTAAAGAGCTACATCGCGAAGCAAGGAGCTGAAAGGACTACGTGTCGGCTGCAAGAAGGATGCAAGAGATTTCGAAGGAGTCACAAAAGTTGCGAGGACTGGAAAGGTGACAAGCACTATGATGGGAAATTTACGTATGGTTCGTGACGAAGAAGGGCAGATCGAGTATCGGAGTGGAGCTACAAAGAGCTGAACCGGTGGATCATGATGAAATGAATACATGACATGGGAGATTAAGAACTCGTGGAAGTAACAAGGGGATCGAGGGATGAGAAGTGAAGCTGAGCTGAATAAGTTTCGTGGAGAAGTGATTAGAGAGTCGGTTTTGTGAAGGTGTTATGAAAGATCTTTGGAAGAGACAGCTATGCATTATCCAATGCACTAGTGATTTCCATAGATTTGAGGAATGAAGTATGAAATTTCTGTTGGACGGGATAGTGTAGGAATAGGGAGAACCATGGAAGAAGAGAACCAAGTATTCCTAGAAGATGATGATTGAAAGTACCTCATGATAGGTGCAAGATCAAAGTAGAAGTATGAGATTTGAATAAGAATTCAAAATATGACTTAGTAGATAAATGGAAACTAATGTGGGTATAAGATGAGAGTGTGATCCGCATGGAATCATATGAAACTCTAGTCTGTCCCTATTAGGAGGGAGTAAGAGAACTGGTTGTGCGAAAAACGAGTGAAGCTACTTGGAAAAATTTTGGCGTATAGATGACTAGATAGACTTAGTTAGTGGAGCTGGATTGTTATATCTGCCTAGAATGCTAGAGGCATTTGGGGTACGAGACGTAGAGAATGATCTATACAGATCATGAACGTCTCCAACACATATTTAATCATCTTGATTGAACATTTGGAAAAGGTGATGGGTGGAGTTAAGTGATGAAAGAAAATTGCAAGGCCAAGTACCATCTAGGAAAGGCAAGCATAGTTGTTGAGACATGGAATAAGAAGAATGAAGTGAAGCTGGACGAACTTGAAGTATATGGATGACGTATTAGGGTGGTTTGGCATGAAGGATGTAGGTTGCACGATTTGAGTTGTCTAAAGCAGAGAACGCGTCAACACGTATGTTGCGTGGCTTGGACAATCATATGGAGAAAAGGGACGTAGACTATACTTCCTACATAGATATGAGTAGCTTAGAAAGGGTGATGTAAGGACGAAATTGGTGAAAGTGACGAGATTTGGGTGATAGTCGATAGACTGACTAATTCATCTCATATTTCAAGAGGAATGAGTAGTCACGTAGTTGAGAAGTTGGAAGGAGTGCGTACGGATGTGACGGAATAGAGGGCTTTGCGTAAAAGTTAGCCTAATATGTATGGAATGCCTTATGAAGGATTATGGAAAGGGAAGAAACGATGGGAAGCATCACATCATGATGTATGGTAGGAGATGAAGAAGAAGAAGGAAGTGTGTACAGAAGCGGAGCATAAATAAAATAGGTCGAGATAGGAACTGAAGGTAAAATTTTGGTAGAGCTTAATGAGTTGAATAAAGCACAACGCAGGCTAATACTGTCGCAGTGTGGAAAAGGAAATGGCACTGACCTATACTGATTGTTGGGGAGGCTTAGTATCGATAATCGAATGGATGAGGAGTTATAGGTGTGATGTGCCATAGGGACGAAGGGCTTGGTCTAACTGAGACAAGATGAGGAGCAATATGACCTTGAAGGTAAGACATTGTGTAGGTATAAAGGAAGTGTTGAGTAAAAAAAATCATGAAGAAAAGTGAGAAAGAGGTGTATAGGTGCTACTAATGAGCTATCCAAATTTAACGGAAGTAGTTGTAGCATGGGTTTGGATGGCAGTTGATAGACTAACTGAGATAACCGTCCTTTTGATGATGTGTATAGATCATAAGTTGATTTGGATTGGAAGAACTAATGGATATGTGAAATATCGTCATAGGTCACTTGTGTAAGGAAATTGGAATTTTCAAGTAGTTTGCGGTATGGACTAAAGGGAGTTGATGAAAATGATTGGATATAAGTATATCCAGCTAATTAGAAAATGATGGACGAAGTGGGAAATTGATACAAGTATAGGAGTCGTGTTGAGAGCTTGGTGAATGATTTAGAGGAAGTTAGGAAACTCATTAGCGATGGTTGAGTTTTCATATAATGATAGTTATCATACTGGAAATCGATAAATGCCATTTGAGGCACTATATGAAAGGATAGGGTGAGTTGTCCTAATTGTGGAATAGAATTGGTAAAAGAGGCTACTAATGTGGTAATAGTGTTTGTGGAAAGAATGAGAGCAACAAGGGATGCTATGTTGAAAAGGAGGAAACCACTAGAGTTAGTGACAAAGTTATGTAGGAAATTTCACCCATAGTAACGGGTGGTATGTTTTGGTAAAATGGAAGAGTTGATGTAGAGTTTTGTAGGTCCATTTATGATCTTTGGAAAGATCGGACCAGTAGATTTTGAGTATAGAATTACCTGGGGAAAATGAGTTACATTTCATGTATTGAGATTGGTAAATGTTGGTTGAGAATGCATTTTGCATGTACGGTTATTCGGGACTTGTGTTAATAAGAGTCTTTGTTTTATCAAAGAGTCATTTATGAGACTTATTGACTGTGAGATCAAGAGTTTGGCAATTAGTTTAATTATTTTTGGTTTGTATATGTGGTATTTTGAAACTTGAACTAAAGTTCACGTGGAAATGAGAGGAGTTCATTTAGAACAAGTATCCTCAGTTGTTTGCTAATGGTATGTTTTGATCCTAAGGAGTAAATCTCGGGACGAGATTTCTATTAGGAGGTAGTGATGTGACAACCGTGGTTTTGAGGTTTGTCACTTAGTTTTATTTTGTGCTAGTTACGTGTCTTTACGTGTTTATGTGCTAATTGGTGTGTATAGATTGTGGTTTGGATATCGTTTCCGGTACGGGGTACCTTGTGAGTGAAACGATGTGTGATGATTTCATGTTCATGAGCTCACATGGTAGTCACTATGAAGTGAAATAGTGTTATTTAGTGGTTTTACGTATACGTATATGTATTATAGAAAATCGTATTTTTACGATTTACGGTTTAGCATTTAGAGGTCTCGGATGAGGTAATTAGTCATATGAATATTTTTCGGGATGGTTTTAAGTCATTTAGGACTTAGTTATAAAGTTTATTTCAAAATTTGAGATTTTTTATAAAAGTGTATATTTTACGTTTTTTTACGGTAAACGCGTAAATTTGACTAGTTTTACGGTTTTGAGGTTTTGGAGGTTTTAGGAGTTGTAATAAGTTGAGGTAAATTAAGGTAATATTATTAATACATATATTAATAATAAAAAGAAAAAAAACGAAATTAGGGGAGGGTAGGTCGGTTTTGGACGCAAGAGAAGGAGGAGAAAAAAAAGGAAAAAATAAAAAAAGGAAGGTTGGGTTTGGGTTGGACTAGGATTCACCCAAACCCTATATATTATATTATTCACTACCAAAAATCATAAATCCCTGGAGATAATAAAAAAAGGGTCGACTCGAAAAAGAAAAAGAACTTTTCGCAAGTTCCTATAATTGATCCTAGAGAGTCGTTTATCAAGGGAACTTTAAAATGCGATTTCTAAACTTGAAAAAGTCTAAGAGTTTGCAAGATCTTATAGGCGACTCGAAAACCCAAAACTTTGATTTAATAGGCTAAGCATCCACGAGTCTCATTCCTTGAGAATTTAAACTGTGAAGAACGAGAGATGATAGAGTCAATTATAAGTTTGGTATTCTTTCGTGAATTTATGTGAGTTAATTATAAGCCTATTCTCCCATCACTTGCTAATAAATTTATCTGCAATAAATAAGGTTGTACGATTTGAAAAGTTACTTAGCTTCTAGCCCAAGATCGTTTAAAAGTTGCTCGGTATGGATTAGAGTTCATAGCCAAGGCAAAACTTATTGAAGCGGGATGCGAAGACTGGCAAGTCGGAAAAGACCCTAACAAGGCATGAGGGCTACATTTTGTTGCTAAAGATCCCAAGTGATGTGAAGAATCATTTATCAAAGATCAATATGAAGGATCGAGACACACGACGAAAATCAAAAACTCCCTAAAAGTCATGGAGAAATCTATCCAAAAAGGCCCTAACAAGGTATGAGGATAAATAGATCCAAGTCCAAAAAGGAGGCGGATCGTTGTATATCAAAGTCCAAAATAAAGATTGGAGAAAAATGAAGAAGTCGTGGTCCAAATATGAAGAATCTCTCAAAACTTCAAGTGAAGAAATTCCTATTATGAAGAGAAGACCATTATTTCATGAACGTCTCTCAAGATTTGAAGTATGAAGTCGCTGCCAAATATCGGTCCGAGAAAGGTCTCAAATCGCGAAGCGAGTCATGCCAAGATATGAACTTTATGAGGTCCCGAGAAGCAGTTTTAAAAGATTTTGTCCTTTAGCTAACTATTGATTAAATCGTCCCACTTTATTTTCAGCCTAAATAACTATCAAAATAAGTCAACAATGCATCCTCGTGATCATTCAATACAATAATAAAATATAAGAGATACACCTAGGAATAAGGGAGTCTAAGTGAATAATTGACCCACATGAGTTCGTGTTAGTTTGCTAACTTATAATAACAATGATCTCGTTTTTAAGCTTGGTTTGGAGAAAGTGAAAACTTGAGGATGATGATCATTCATAACATTTCCAAAACCGAAGGTATGTTTTTTATTTCTTTACTTTGAATGTTTATAATTTTCTATCTCTTTAATAAAGGCCAACGTGGATTGATTATGATGAAAAATGTAAACGTGCTTTGTAACTAATGCATTGCATGAGGACATTGCAATGGTCAAGTGTAGGGGATTTGATAGGTGTGTAAACACCCATCCTTTTTACCACTTAATTACAATAATAACCGAGCCAAAACGTGTATTTTATGTCATTTATGTCGGAATTATGAGTGGTTTGTGTTTTTGTTATGATTTAGGACGAAAAGGTGAAAAGTGGAGAAAACACGGGCATTCACGGGCTTTTATCGAAGAAAAAGACGAAAGACGAAGTCAAGAAGTCAAGAGTGCAAAAAGAACGGAAGTCCAAGACCAATTCTGAAGATTTATCGAAGAAAAAGTCAAAAGACGGAAGTTTACTAAAAGCCGAAGAACTCAAGTCTAAATTATTGAAGAATTACAAGACGAGTTTAAAGAAATCCCGAGACAAAGTCATTAAAGTCCAAGATTTAAGAAGATTAAGAACTTAAGGACTTAATGGTGCAATTAAGGAAAGAAGAAAGAGGGGAGGAAGCTTCCTAAGCACCTCTTAATCTCCCCTATAAATAGATTAGATTAGATTTATTTTTCTCTTGTTGGCTAATAGTGACAATTAGTTCTTCCATTTTACTTTCCTTGTCATTTAAATACATGTCATTTTCTTAATATTCAAATTTAAATACTTGTCTTGCACCTTAAATTCCTTTAATTTCAAGTAAGTTTCCTTTAATTCTTGTCAATCTTTATTTTTATTGTTTGATCTCCTATCTACCTTTCTTTAATCTTTAATCTTTATGTTTATGTTCATGTTTATGTTTTTGTGTTTTTATTAAATTGATTAAAGTGGGTTTTGATTATTTTTATTAGTTTTGTTAGTTTGATTGTTTTGGATTGTTTGTTTATGATTAGTAGATGTTTATTGATTAGTTTGATTTAATCTTTTGGTTGATTTGATTAAGTTTTGTTTAGATTCGTATATACTTGTTCTTGCGTGTTCTTCGCTTTCTGTTACTGTATTCCCAGGATTATTCCGGATCAAAGCCCAGATAATCCGAGTGAAGAATTGTTGTTGATCATTCTGAATAAAGGGCGTTCATCCGGAATAAGTGACATATTCCGGATCAAGACCATATTCCGGATCAACAACATTCCGAGTGAAGGATTTTTGAGATTTGTTCATTCGGAACATTTTCTGGATCAAGTCCATATTTCGGATCAGGAAACATTCCGAGTGAAGGGTTTGTGAAGAAATATTACGGATCAAGGAAGATATTCCGGATCAAGAAGTTTTATTCGGAATAATTAATTATTCCGGATCAAGGTCTTCATCCGGAATCTTCAACATTCCGGATCAAGGAAATTATTCCGGATCAACTTGTTCATTCGGAATATTTTAATATTCCGGATCAAGGTTCATTCGGAATATATTGCGAACGAAGGGCCAAGGAATTATTCTGAATCAAGAGTTCCGAATCAAACATTCCGGATCAAGGCTTTATTCCGAGTCAAGACTTTATTCCGGATAAGTGACATATTCCGGATAAAGGATTTATTCCGGATCAAGGGTTTTGGTTAATATTCCGAGTGAAGAAGAATCATTCCGAACGAAGGTGACATTCCGGATGAGTGATTATTCCGAACGAAGGTTTATTCCGGATGAGCTGTTTTCAGGTTCTTTTTAATTTCAGTTTTTAATTCTTTAATTTTCAAGCGTACTAGATCTTCTACTTATCAAGAGCCTGACATTCCGGATGAGTGTTTATTCCGAACGAAGGTTTATTGTGTATATATATATTGTCTTTGTGTTTGGTATTGTTTTCTTTTGCCTTTGTAGGTGTATGCGTACTAGATCTTCTACTTATCAAGAGCCTGAGACTCGAGAAGATTTAGATATGGCAGGTGTTAACAACAATAATAATCCACCGCACCTCAAAAGTAACAACAATGTTCTTCCACAGCCCGATCTTTGGACAATGGAGGAGCTTTGTCACCCTACCATGTTTGGACGAGGAGGACCGATTGCGCCGATGCAAATCACGGCTCCAGAGTTTTCGTTGAAGCACCACATGATTCAGCAAGTGCAAACAAATCCTTTTCGAGGAATGCCTGATGATGATGCCAACAAACACCTCGACAAATTCATTACAATCACCCAAAGCATGAAGTTGCCCGACGCCACAATAGATGTTCTTCGCCTACAACTCTTTCCACATACTTTATCACACCACGCCAAGAAATGGTTTGATCGTCTCCCGAAGAATTCAATTCATACTTGGGACGACATGACTCAACGCTTTTTGTCGCGCTACTTTCCACCATCCATGGTCACGAGCCTTCGCAATCAAATCAGCGGTTTCATACAAGAACCCGATGAATCTCTCTTTGATGCTTGGGAAAGATATAATGTCTTGATAGATCGTTGTCCAAACCACAACATGCTCCCTGTGACCTTAATTGATACTTTCTACAACGGTTTGACTTTTCGTGATCGTGATACGATTAATGCAGCCGCCGGTGGCACATTTATGAAAAGAAGACCCGAGGAGTGTAGAGAGCTTATTGAAAACATGACTACTCACCACAAAAACTGGGATTCCTCCGCTTCTTCAAGGAACAACCCGAGAGTCAATGTTTCTTCTACTTCAGCAAACCCCGATATGATCGAATTCACCCGCATGATGACTGAAATGAACAAAAATATCTTGCTTCTCGCTACAAACCAACAACGAGTTAAAGCGGTTGCCAATCCTTGTGAGACATGCGTTGGTCCACACTCATACACTGATTGTCCTTCTACTCAAGGAAATCCGGAAAACGTGTATGCAGCTTATGGTTATTATTCACCGGAAAATTACCAAGCTCGACCTCAAGGGGATCGAAATTCGCTGAGTTACCGATCAAACAACTACCTTTCACCCGGTTTTTCTCCTCAAAACCAAAACCCCGCCAACAACTACAATAGAAGCAACCAAATCCCACCAAGAGCTTCTAATCCTTATCACCCACCCGCTCAACAAGCCCCACCCATGAATCACGATGTTGAAGCCTTAATGAGAACCCAAGGTGAGCAAATCAAGAATCTGCAGAGCCAAATTATCAATTTGAAAGGAGATATTACCAAGCAAGGTAATGACATTAGATTCGACCTTCGCGATAATAATCAATCCTCCTTCAGCAATCAAACGAATACTTGAAAAATATGCAGGCTAGTTTCTTGCCCACAACTCAACCTTCTTCCTCGAGTTCTCTACCTTCAAACACCGTCACCAATCCACGAGCAAATGTGAGTGCTATTACTACCCGTAGTGGAGTTACCATAGTAGGACCACCTATCCCGCCCCCATCATCTACACCTCCTCCACCATCATTTATCCCTACTCCTCCTACACCTAGTAGTAGTACACCATTACCGTCTCCGCTCGTCATGACGATGTACCCAAGAAGAACCCTTCAACATCTCACCCTTCAACATCTCAACCTTTACCTACCACACCTCCACCTTCCACCTATAAACCCAACATCCCATATCCTTCTCGCTTAGGTGAGACCACAATGCACACCAAGGATGACATTCAAGTGTTGAATTATTTGAAGATGATCTCTCAAATGAATTTCAACATTAGCCTTGTTGAAGCACTTGTCCACATGCCGAAATTTGTCAAAGCATTCAAGGAATTGCTTAACAAGAAGGAGAAGTTGATTGAGCTCGCCAACACACGCTTAAATGAAAACTGTTCTGCAGTTATTCTTAGAGAACTTTTGGAAAACTTGGAGATCCCGGTCGTTTTGTGTTGCCTTGCATTTTTAACAAAACCGAAGAATTTACTGCCCTAGCTGATCTCGGGGCCAGTATTAATCTGATGCCTTTAAGTGTTTGGACAGCACTATCATTACCCGACCTTACTCCAACGAATATGACTCTTGAGCTTGCAAATCACACTCTCGCTTACCCCGTTGGTATTGCCGAAGATGTGTTCAATAAAGTTGGCACCTTCACTTTTCCGGTCGACTTTGTTGTTGTTGATTATGAAATGGAACCTCGTATTCCTTTAATACTTCGTCGGCCATTCTTAAGAACCGGACGAGCTCTAGTTGATGTTTCTGATGGTGAATTAATTTTAAGAGTCGTGGATGATGCACAAGTGTTGAAAACGGGGAAGCTTACAAGCAAATCCTATGGACGAGAATCTGCGAATATGATTAATGTGATCGATGATTTTGTCATCTACAACAATCCTCTATTCGAATCTTGCATTGATAATCCACTTTTTCAAGATGATGTGGATGATTCTCTCTCCAATTTGGAACCTTCACCCATATATGATTCTCCACCGATCTTTGATGCTTATGATGATGATTCTAGCTCAGATTCGGATGATTATGATGACCTTACTTCCGAGTATCCCGAGATGCCCACTTATGATGATTTTGATGAGGCTGATACTCTCTCGAGTGATTCTTCTCATGATGACGATCCTCCGCCATCCATGCTTAATCCTAATTTGGATGACTACTCATTTGAGGAAGACTTCTCTACTTTTCTTAATACTTACTTCCCTCATGACAGTGATGCTCCTCCTTTAGACTTTGATGATTATCGTCTTGATCCTACTTTGGATTTGAAGAAAATTCTTTCAAACGAGAAGCAACCGGACGACACCAACATCCGCAACACGTATGATTTAACACCTCTTTGTCCACCTTCTGAGGACGAGGTTCTGGATTTTCTTCGCGGATCTTCTTCACATTCTGCTGAGCCTGAGTGCTATTTTCCCCTAAAGGAAAAGGTGTTCGACCCCGGTATCGATATTCTTCAGCCATCTCAGTATCCATCTGATGAAATAAAAGGAAAAATATTTGGAACTTTGGAAGATATGCTTGCACCACCTCACCCTTGCTTCCACCGTGCTCCATCTTTGCTTAAGGTAACCTTGCCTATTCTTCTTTGGCTTGCCTTGTTCGCCTTAAGCTTGTGCTATCTGATGGACGAAAACTATGTCTTTGATCCCGGTGGATATGTTTCATGCTTCTTCCTATGCTAATCAAGGTCGAGTCAGGCTCACGACTCGGTAATAAAAAATCAAGCGCTTCTTGGGAGGCAACCCATGTATCTATCTTTTAGCTTTCTTTATCCTAAGTGTAGGGGAGACCCGTTGGTGTTTGCTATTTCCTCTCGTCTTATAATCAGGGATTCGAGCGCTCAATGATCCACTCTTGATGATTCTTGACGACCCGTGATTCCGTGTTCCCATTTTCCCGGTTCTATCCTAAACTCTTTTCGATTCACTATTTTATATTTTCCAATATTAAAATAGAAATCTCGTTAGTTGTCTTTTCCTTAGCAAGATTTAAACAACATGCACAATGTCCTAAGTGTAGGGGAGTTTACTCCCACATGCTTAAACATTGAGGACAATATTTATATTAAGTGTAAGGGGGACTTCTATCGAAGTTAAGTGGCCTTGTCCTTGTATTTGTCCTCATTTTAACCGGAAAATCAAATTTTCGACATTTTTCAAAATTTTTGATCTATTTTGCCTATTAGTTTTTACCTTTGTATAGTTATTTTTCCTTTACTAGAATAAATTTTAATAAAGTGGTTTTTATTTTCAAACGTTGTGAATCTTTTGACTCAACCCTAGTTTACTTATCTAAGTTTACTCTAGCTAGTATCCTTAACGTGTTTAAGTCAAGTTTTGCTAGGCTTTTATATAGGGAGCTATAAAACGCGAAAGTCTTAACTCTCACGGGTTAAGAAAAAGAACTTTTCGCAAGTTCCTATAATTGATCCTAGAGAGTCGTTTATCAAGGGAACTTTAAAATGCGATTTCTAAACTTGAAAAAGTCTAAGAGTTTGCAAGATCTTATAGGCGACTCGAAAACCCAAAACTTTGATTTAATAGGCTAAGCATCCACGAGTCTCATTCCTTGAGAATTTAAACTATGGATAACGAGAGATGATAGAGTCAATTATAAGTTTGGTATTCTTTCTTGAATTTATGTGAGTTAATTATAAGCCTATTCTCCCATCACTTGCTAATAAGTTTATCTGCAATAAATAAGGTTGTACGATTTGAAAAGTTACTTAGCTTCTAGCCCAAGATCGTTTAAAAGTTGCTCGGTATGGATTAGAGTTCATAGCCAAGGCATAACTTATTGAAGCGGGATGCGAAGATTGGCGAGTCCGAAAAGGCCCTAACAAGGCATGAGGGCTACATTTTGTTGCTAAAGATCCCAAGTGATGTGAAGAATCATTTATCAAAGATCAATATGAAGGATCGAGACACACGACGAAAAGCAAAAACTCCCTAAAAGTCATGGAGAAATCTATCCAAAAAGGCCCTAACAAGGTATGAGGATAAATAGATCCAAGTCCAAAAAGGAGGCGGATCGTTGTATATCAAAGTCCAAAATAAAGATTGGAGAAAAATGAAGAAGTCGTGGTCCAAATATGAAGAATCTCTCAAAACTTCAAGTGAAGAAATTCCTATTATGAAGAGAAGACCATTATTTCATGAACGTCTCTCAAGATTTGAAGTATGAAGTCGCTGCCAAATATCGGTCCGAGAAAGGTCTCAAATCGCGAAGCGAGTTATGCCAAGATATGAACTTTATGAGGTCCCGAGAAGCAGTTTTAAAAGATTTTGTCCTTTAGCTAACTATTGATTAAATCGTCCCACTTTATTTTCAGCCTAAATAACTATCGAAATAAGTCAACAATGCATCCTCGTGATCATTCAAGACAATAATAAACTATAAGAGATACACCTAGGAATAAGGGAGTCTAAGTGAATAATTGGCCCACATGAGTTCGTGTTAGTTTGCTAACTTATAATAACAATGATCTCGTTTTTAAGCTTGGTTTGGAGAAAGTGAAAACTTGAGGATGATGATCATTCATAACATTTCCAAAACCCAACGTGGATTGATTATGATGAAAAATGTAAACGTGCTTTGTAACTAATGCATTGCATGAGGACATTGCAATGGTCAAGTGTAGAGGATTTGTTAGGTGTGTAAACACCCATTCTTTTTACCACTTAATTACAATAATAACCGAGCCAAAACGTGTATTTTATGTCATTTATGTCGGAGTTATGCGTGGTTTGTGTTTTTGTTGTGATTTAGGACGAAAAGGTGAAAAGTGGAGAAAACACGGGCATTCACGGGCTTTTATCGAAGAAAAAGACGAAAGACGAAGTCAAGAAGTCAAGAGTGCAAAAAGAACGGAAGTCCAAGACCAATTCTAAAGATTTATCGAAGAAAAAGTCAAAAGACGGAAGTTTACTAAAAGCCGAAGAACTCAAGTCTAAATTATTGAAGAATTACAAGACGAGTTTAAAGAAATCCCGAGACAAAGTCATTAAAGTCCAAGATTTAAGAAGATTAAGAACTTAAGGACTTAATGGTGCAATTAAGGAAAGAAGAAAGAGGGGAGGAAGCTTCCTAAGCACCTCTTAATCTCCCCTATAAATAGATTAGACTAGATTCATTTTTCTCTTGTTGGCTAATAGTGACAATTAGTTCTTCCATTTTACTTTCCTTGTCATTTAAATACATGTCATTTTCTTAATATTCACATTTAAATACTTGTCTTGCACCTTAAATTCCTTTAATTTCAAGTAAGTTTCCTTTAATTCTTGTCAATCTTTATTTTTATTGTTTGATCTCCTATCTACCTTTCTTTAATCTTTAATATTTATGTTTATGTTCATGTTTATGTTTTTGTGTTTTTATTAAATTGATTAAAGTGGGTTTTGATTATTTTTATTAGTTTTGTTAGTTTGATTGTTTTGGATTGTTTGTTTATGATTAGTAGATGTTTATTGATTAGTTTGATTTAATCTTTTGGTTGATTTGATTAAGTTTTGTTTAGATTCGTATATACTTGTTCTTGCGTGTTCTTCGCTTTCTGTTACTGTATTCCCAGGATTATTCCGGATCAAAGCCCAGATAATCCGAGTGAAGAATTGTTGTTGATCATTCCGAATAAAGGGCGTTCATCCGGAATAAGTGACATATTCCGGATCAAGACCATATTCCGGATCAACAACATTCCGAGTGAAGGATTTTTGAGATTTGTTCATTCGGAACATTTTCCGGATCAAGTCCATATTCCGGATCAGCAAACATTCCGAGTGAAGGGTTTGTGAAGAAATATTACGGATCAAGGAAGATATTCCGGATCAAGAAGTTTTATTCGGAATAATTAATTATTCCGGATCAAGGTCTTCATCCGGAATCTTCAACATTCCGGATCAAGGAAATTATTCCGGATCAACTTGTTCATTCGGAATATTTTAATATTCCGGATCAAGGTTCATTCGGAATATATTGCGAACGAAGGGCCAAGGAATTATTCCGAATCAAGAGTTCCGAATCAAACATTCCGGATCAAGGCTTTATTCCGAGTCAAGACTTTATTCCGGATAAGTGACATATTCCGGATAAAGGATTTATTCCGGATCAAGGGTTTTGGTTAATATTCCGAGTGAAGAAGAATCATTCCGAACGAAGGTGACATTCCGGATGAGTGATTATTCCGAACGAAGGTTTATTCCGGATGAGCTGTTTTCAGGTTCTTTTTAATTTCATTTTTTAATTCTTTAATTTTCAAGCTTTATTTTTCCCGCCTTTTTCCTTAGTCGCACTTTAAGTTTATTTGCCTTAGATTTATTTTAGCCTTGCCTTAGTTTATGATTTAGTTGCGTTTTAAGTTTGCCTTAGTTAGATTTAAGTTTGCGTTATTTACTTTTAGTGCCTTTTACTTTTCGTCACGTTTTAATTTCTCGTCATTTATTTTAAATTAGTTTTAGATTTAAGTTAACGTCATTTACCTTTAAGTTTTGCACATTTATTTTAAAAAAACCAAAAATACTCTTTTTCACCAAAAACAATTGAGTCGTACTTTGAACCGGAAATCAATTCGATTAGACTGGAACAACGAACTTAAACTTTTTACATACAAAATCTCTTACATTACCAACTTATATTTATAAAAAGGAATTACAAAGATTTAAGCTAAAATCTGGAACAAAGGGCTACTCACAGGTTGAGGCTCCTTTTCTAGACTACATTAGACGATTCTAGAATAAAAAATACATGAAAACCCTAGCTATGAAATCTCAGATATGCCCTTGATCTTCTAGACGCATTTGATGTTTGTGAGCTGTGAAAATGAATCCTAGCCGTTCATATTTGCTTTGGGGCCAAGTAAGGAGTGTGGAATGTTGATCTTGCCACGTGGCTTTGCTTGGAGAGGAGGTTGTCACATGAATGGTGCAGATCAGGTATGGGTGGGGTCATTGAGTGAGTGGGTGTGTGAGTTTAAGCGTGGGATGTGTTCATGTGTGTGTCAATCAAGCGTGGGTGTAGGTAATTTCATTTTACCCTTTGTTTTAAGTGAAAGAGTTACGGGTTCTTGGGGTGAATAGTAACTCATTTTGATCCGAAATCAGTGGAAGGGTTAAGTGTTTGGCACATTTTTGGTTTGAATGTTTCAGTGGTACAACTTTGGTCCTTGGGGTTTGGTAAAAGTTGTATAGCAAGTTTATCAGCCTTAACAAACGCATTCCCTTTGTAATTGAAGTTTCTGTTTTCACACATTGGCCACAAAAAGTTTAGAAAAACGGATTTAGGGCTTTTATAACTTTGGTGTAATTACACAAATGGCCCTTTTGACGTTTTATCCATTTAAAAAGGACTAAATGTGTAATTTTCTTGAACTTCAAGGGTCTTCATTGGATGTTTGACTTCATGAGGGACCATTGTTGACAATTTAGATTTGTTGAGGGACTAAACTTGCCAAATCTTCAAAGATGAAGGACCTTTTTGTCGCTTTGACAAACTTAAGGAACCAAACTTGTAATTATGAATATACAAGGGTATTAAGTGTTATGTCTTGATAAATGAGGGATCATTCTTGTACATCTTTAAGTCTTCAAGGGTTTTTCTTTGATAAATCACAAACTAGGGCCCGGTTAATTGTGCGGCTTCGTTTCTCGTGTTCGTTTTTCCTTGTTTCCTGTGATCTTTTGTCTTTTTCACGATATCCATACATAAATACACAAGTAAACAAACACAAGCATATATATGGTATTTTGATGACATTTTATGCATTTAAAGCCCGAAAAGAACGATGAGATCATGTATAAATGCCATCTCATCACTCCCCCATACTAAACCATTGTCGTGCCCTCACGCAATGCTAGAATAAAGTATCTAAGCATCTCCAAAATTCAATTTTATCACCCTTTATTGAAAAGTAAAACTTGCTACAATACTTCGAAGATGTGTAAAGACATAATGTATGATTTTCATCACGTGAGTGACTTTTTAGGGTCAATGAATAGAAACAAGTGAATGTCTCATAGAGTAAAGTTCGTCATCCTTGATTGTCATACATTCCATGCTAAGTGCAAAAACGAGATCATTGTTGGTACAAGTCACAATGCTAACAATACTCATACGTCCAAATTGTGTAATACTTTTTCTCTCCGCAATCCTAGTTATTAAGAAAAGAAAAGGTTTCTAGAATTTTTTAACTATTTGTCATGGATCACAAGTGATTCATATTGACTTATTTGAGTATTTATTAGTCCGAAAATAAAGTAGCACGATTTAATCGATAGTTAGCCGAAGGGCAAAATCTTTTAAAACGGCTTCTCGTGTATCTCCTTAAGTTCATATCTTGGCATAACTCGTTTCACGATTTAAGACCTTTCTCGGACCCATGTACTTCATACTTCAAATCTTCGGAAGACGTTCTTGAAATTATTGTCTTCTCTTCATATTTGGAATTTCTTCACTTGACGTTTTTTAGAGATTCTTCATACTTGGATAACGACTTCATCATTTTTCTTCAATCTTTATTTTGGATTTTGATATACAACGATCCGCCTCCTTTTAGGACTTGGATATATTAATCCTCATACCTTGTAAGGGTCTTTTTGGATTGACTTTCTCTATGATCTTTAGGGGAGTAATTGCTTTTCGTCATGTGTCTTGATCCTTCATATTGATTTTGGGATAATGATACTTCACATCATCTTGGATCTTTAGCAACAAAATAGAGCTCGTCATGCCTTGTTAGGGCCTTTTTGGATCTTCACCAATCTTCGCATCCCGCTTCAATAAGTTATGCCTTGGCTATGAACTCTATTCAACCCCGAGCAACTTTTAAACGATCTTGTGCTTGAAGTTAAGTAACCTTTCAAATCGTATGACCTTATTTATTGCAATTATATTTATTCCTAATGCATTGATCTTATGGGAGAAAAAGCCACAGTTAAAAACATATGAGTTTTTGAAAGAACAATTTCATGTTCTACGTTTAGCATGATCACTTGTCTAACTCTATCACTTCTCCTTCTTCACTATTTAAAGACCTCTAATTAAAGAGACTCTTAAATACTTAGCCATGCAAGTCAAAATTAAGCCAAATTTGGATTAGCTTTCATCAAGACTATATCAAATCGAAGTTTTGGGTTTTCAAGCCACCTATAGGATCTTGCATTTTCTTAGACTTTTTTAAGTTTAGAGAATGCATTTTAAAGTTCCCTTGATAAGTGACTTTCTAGGATCAATTATAGGAACTTGCGAAAAGTTCTTGTTCTAAACCCGTATCAACTAAGACTTTTGTGTTTTAAAGTTCCCTATATAAGAGTCTAGCAAAACTTGATTCAAGCGGGTTAAGGAATGTAAAGGGCACCAAATGCCCATCAAGTCAAAAATTAACTCTTATTCTACCCATTGGAAAATATACATTCGTGTCTTAAAAACACATATGAAAACTAAGAAAATTTTTAAAATTTTGCCATTTTTAGCTTTATTAGCAACAAAACAAAACAAAACGTTGAAAGTTGTAAAACGTGAGGGCGTAGCAAGGCAAGTATCTATTCACCCCCCATACTAAAATTAAACATTGTCCTCAATGTTTCGAGTCTAAACGTGGAGCACCCCCATACTAGAGACGAAGACTCGAATGCTTAGGATCTAGCATGGAAAGGGTGATCAACAATATATTTAAAGCCGTTTATAAATCATGCTAAAAGGTAATTGTTAGAACAATAAAGGATATGCTGCGGATTCGTGAAAAACTCTTCAAGCGAACGATCGAGGCTCACATAAACGAACATGAGAGTCTTCAATCGTGGCGATGATGATGATCTAGATAACACATTCACAAATAACCACGAGACAACGAGTTGGAAGGGCACAAATCCCCTCTCATTAACTACATTAGAAAGCGATAATATGTACAATGGATAAGCATGGGATCTCCCCCAAGAGACACCTCATTTTTGATTACCGAGTCATGAGCTCGACTTGATCCCCTCAATGCTAATTATCATTGGTAAGGTGACTTGGTCGAGGTCGTCCAACGAAGGAACTTCCCCATCGAAGTAGTGCTTAAGCCTATGTCCATTCACCTTTAAATTAGGACCATCATTTTGAGCTAGCTCGATGGTCCCATAAGGAAACACTTGTGTTATGGTGAACGGACCCGACCAATGAGATTTAAATTTCCCAAAAAATATCTTCAAACGAGAGTTAACAAGTAACACTTGATCACCAACGTTAAAAACCCGGTTTTTAATCTTTGAATCATGAAACTTTTTAGTCTTTTATTTAAAAATCAATGAATTTTCATAAGCCTTATCTCTTAATTCATCCAATTCATTAAGTTGTATTTTCCGGTGATCTCTCGCGGTCTTCAAATCATAATTGGCATGCTTAAGGGCCCAATATGCCTTATGCTCCAATTCAATGGGCAAATGACAATTCTTTCCATAAACCAACTTATAAGGAGTACAACAGATAGGTGTCTTGTAAGCGGTCCGAAAGGCCCACAAAGCGTCATCGAGTTTGTCAGACCATGAACCATGGTTTTCTCCAATCGACCTTTCTAAAATCATCTTCAAAACTCGGTTTGAAACCTCGACTTGCCTACTCGTTTGCGGGTGATAAGCCGTAGAAAGACGATGTGTAACTCCATATTTATTTAGAACCTTTTCGAATTGGTCTTTACAAAAATGGGTTCCATGATCGCTTATAATAGCACGTGGGGTTCCAAATTGAGAGAATAGTTGCTTCAAGAACTTCACTACCACACAAGCATCATTCGTAGGTAAAGCCTTAGCTTCCACCCACTTTGATAGGTAGTCGACGACGACGAGGATATACTTGTTTCCATGAGACGATGGGAACGGCCCCATAAAGTCAATGCCCTAAATGTCGAGAATCTCACACACTGGAATTATGTTTTGTGGCATTTCATCCTTTTGCGACGATTTTCCTTGACGTTGGCAAGAATCACACGACTTCACAAGTGCGTGTGCATCACGATAGATCGTAGGCCAAAAGAAGCCGGCATCAAACACTTTCTTAGCCGTGAGATTATCACCGTGGTGACCACCCGTGGGTCCCTCGTGACAAGCTCTAAGGATGTTAGAAGCTTCGGTACCAATTACACAACGTCGAACAAGTTGATCCGCACAAACCCAAAAGAGATAAGGGTCGTCCCAAAAATAGAACTTGACGTCACGAAAGAATTTTCGCTTTTGTTGTGTCGTCATACCCTTGATTATGAAGTTTCCCGAATGGTAATTTGCAATGTCGGCAAACCATGGGGTGGTGTCTTTAAAATTCACTACACCGAGAGTCTCGAGAGGAAATGTTTCGGTCATTTCCTTGTTCTCGAAAACATCTATGTGAGGATCTTCTAGACGAGAGAGATGATCGGTCGCTAGATTCTCGGCTCCTTTTTTGTCAAGCATGGTGACATCAAATTCTTGGAGGAGGAGCATCCAACGAAGCAATCTCGACTTAGCATCTTGCTTAGCTAAGAGATACTTGATAGCCGAATGGTCCGTATACACGATGCTTTTAGTCAAGACGAGATAAGGTCGGAATTCCTCAAAAGCATAAACCACGGCAAATAATTCCTTTTCTGTTGTGGTGTACTTAAGTTGAGCCTCGGTCATCGTCTTACTAGCATAATGGATAGGACGAAAGTGCTTTTCATAACGTTGTCCTAAGACGGCCCCTATTGCATAATCACTTGCATCGTACATGATTTAAAAGGGTAATTCCCAATTGGGATCAACAAGAATGGGAGCTTCGGTAAGTTTCCTTTTAAGAGTTTCGAAAGCTCTAACACAATCCTCATTAAAGTTAAAAGGAGCATCCTTCTCGAGAAGGTGTGTCATTGGTCGAGAGATTTTCGAAAAGTATTTGATGAAACGACGATAAAAGCCCGCGTGGCCTAGGAAACTCCTAACTCCCTTGACGATTTTGGGATGAGGTAACTTGTCGATGACGTCTATTTTATCTTTATCGACCTTAATCCCCGCTTTCGAGACTTTGTGCCCTAAGACGATTCCTTGTTTACACATAAAATGACATTTTTCCCAATTAAGCACAAGGTTGGTTTCTTCACAACGTTTTAACATTTGCTCGAGATTAGATAAACACGACGTGAACGAATCACCAAACACCGAAAATGCATCCATGAATACTTCCATCAACTTATCGATCATATCATGAAAAATAGCCATCATACACCGTTGAAACGTACCCGGTGCATTGCAAAGTCCAAAAGGCATCCTACGATAAGCAAACGTTCCATAAGGACACGTAAACGTAGTTTTCTCTTGATCACGAGGGTCGATATGGATTTGAAAATAACCAGAAAAATCATCTAAAAATTAATAGAATTCATTTCCCGTAAGACGCTCCAACATTTGATCCATGAAGGGCAAGGGAAAGTGGTCTTTACGAGTGGCGTCATTTAACTTTCGGTAGTCAATACACACCCTCCAACCGGTCACAACACGAGTGGGAATTAACTCGTTGTTTTCATTAGGCACCACGGTCATTCCTTCCTTCTTAGGGACACAATAGATTGGGCTCACCCATGGGCTATCGGAGATAGGATAAATCATTCCCGCGTCAAGAAGTTTTAAGACTTCCTTTTTGATGACATCGTGAATTTTGGGGTTTACCCTTCTTTGACTTTGAATTACAGGTTTGTATTACTCCTCCATTAAAATCTTGTGAGTACAAAATTTTGGGTCAATACCCTTAATGTCGGAAATTTTCCACGTAATTGCCCCTTTATGGGCTTTAAGAACTTTCAAAAGTGCGGTTTTTTCATCATTAGCAAGATCTTTTGCAATAATAACTGGCAACTTGTCATCACCTTCCAAGAATGTGTATTCAAGGTGAGATGGAAGAACTTTCAATTCAAGGATTGGCGGTTCCTCGATCTAAGATTTTTGTTCAACACTCATAACTTCCATCGGCGGAAGAAATGGTAGAATGAGAGTATCATTACCAATAATCACCTCATCTGCATTGTCGATTTCATTTGAAGTAAAATCGCCTCCTTGGAATGGAGTGAGATTTGGCGTAGCATTAGCAAGAATCGGATCCAAAATAGTGGGATTGCCACTTGATGAACTATCGGAAAAACCTAACACTTCTTGTGAAAACTCATTGCAAACCACATCAACTAAATCAATGTGATTGATGGTAGCGATTGCATAAACATGAGAAGGTGTCGAGTTTTGAGTAGCGTTTATAACAAGTTCATCTTCGTTGAATATCAAAGTAATAGTTCTTGCATGAACGTCGATAAGCGATCTTGATGTGTCTAAGAATGGACGACCTAAAATTAGAGGAACTTGGGGATCCGCGGGGATGTCAACTACTATAAAATCAACAGGATAGTAAACTTCCCCACTTTCACGAAAACATTCTCGGCTACTCCACATGCTAAAATCGTAGAATGATCGGCCATCTCGATAGACATGTTCGAAAGAGTAAGAGCCGGAAGCGAAAGCGATTTCCAAATGGAAAATGGCATCAAATTAATGATCGCACCAAGATCGGCCAAGGCGAGGCATTCTTTCATATCTTGTATATCACAAGGAATGAGAAACTTCCCTGGTTCACCAACTTTTTCCAATATTCGATTAAGATAAACTGAAGAACAATTAGATAGCTTCGAGAGCTTTTCCTTATCGTTCATCATACCTTTAAAAGTGGAAGCGAAACGTGGTATGTATAACAACGCGTCAGCTAAACTCACATTAAAATGCACTTGTTGAAACATTTTTATAAAAATCTCGATTTGTTGTTTGTTACGTTCTTGTATTTTCTCTTTTTTCGTCTCGATGGGTAAGGTAAGGGTGGTGTGGGTTGGAGCATAGGCAACGGCCTTGGAATCTCAGGTTCCATAATTGGTATTGGTTCAACCGTAGGTGTGGTATGAGCGGTACTTCGTGGGCTTGTGATATGCTCCTTTTCGACCATCACCTCGGGCTCTTTCTCGATTTCCTTCTCCGTAGAAATACTAGGACGAGAGATTGGTTCCTTGAAAGTTTTACCATTACGAGTAGTAATAACCTTCATTTCTCCCTTCGGGTTTGTAATGGTATCACTAGGAAGACCATCCGAGGAAGAGGGTTTACACATGATTGCTTCAAACATTTTTGCCATTCGATCTTCAAATTTTGATTGCCTTAAATCCGCTTTTAACAACTCTTGCTTATTCTCATGTTGACCTTGTTCCATCTTTTGTTGATTTTGTTGAAGACGTTGAATGTTTCCTTCCATTTTATTAGCATGAGTTTTTAATTCATTAGCAAGTTCGTTTTTAAGCTCGTTTTTCAACTCGGATCTTAAGCTAATCATCTCACGTTGCATGTTATCAAACTTAGCATCGTTTGCTTTTGCATAATCCAAAAATTCTCCATTAAGATTTTTAGTGTGACCATTTTGAAAACCTTGTGTAGTGTTTTGAAAATCACGGTTTTGGTTTTAATTTTGAACTTGCCCATTCTCACTTTGGTAATTCCCTTTGTTCTAGTTACGTGAATTACCTTGATAACCGCCACTTTGATTGTTGTTTCGATAGTTGTTAGCATTTTGATTTTGTGGAGCTTGATTTGGGCGGGAACCTTGGCCGTTTTGGTTGTAAGTTCCCATTGCTACGTAAGCACTCGAAGTGTTACCACCGGCGGTAATGCACTCGGAAAGATTTATGAGCTCCACCACAAGATAAACAACTATTTTCAACCGCTTTAACCGATGCGGAATTCAAAGCATCTTGTGCTTTCCAATGTGTCATAAGCGTCGAAAATCTATCGAAAAACCGATTTTCCTCATTTGCTTCATCATGTAAGGCATTCATGTTACGAGATGATGACGATGACGATGAACCCATATTGGCAACACTCGGTGTGTTACGAGGGTTATAAACCTTAGATCTATTCTCGATAATATTTAAAGCCTCATCGGTAGTTTTGCACAAAACATTAACACCCGCGGTGGCATTCAAATAATCTAGTTCATAATCATTAAGCCCATTATAAAAAGTATCAATTTGATGCAATTCTGAAAAATCATGGTGTAGACATTCATGTAACATTTCCTTAAATCGTTCCCATGCCATTGAAAAACTTTCATTATTACGTTGTGTAAACCTTGAAATCAGTTCCGAATGAAGGTCTTGACCCGGAACTTTTGAGTTCCAAATGAACAAATCCTTGACTCGGAAGTTCTCCTTCGTCCGGAACTTTGTATGTTCCGGATGAAGAGTCTTGGCTCGGAACTTTTTACCTGGAAAGATCAGAAACAAGAACAACCTTTCCGAAGAACAGGGGATACAGTAACAGCAGAATAATAACAAATTAATCAAAATAAACACAAACGATTAAATAAAAATGTCTACGAATCAACAGTAAGCATAAACAAACAATTAAATTCAAGAAATCAAACAACTTTTACCACAATAATCAACAATCACTTGGATCAAAATAAAAGCATGAACATAAACATAAACACATAAATCAAAGATTAAGAAAGGTAGATAAGAGATTGACAAGATAAAGTAAAGATTGACAATAATTAAATGAAAACTTACTTGAAATTAAATGAATTTAAGGTGCAAGACAAGGTATTAAAATTTGACAAGAAATTAAATGACAAGGTATTTAAATGGTGGAAGAGCTAATTGTCACACTTAGCCAACAACAATAAAATGTAAACAAGCCTAATCTATATATAGGGGAGGATTAGGAAGCTTCCTCCCCTCTTTCCTTTTCTCTTAATTGCGTAATTAAGTCCCTCCTTCTTTTAATCTTCATTAATTGCATACTTAGTCCTTTTCTTCTAATCTTCATTAAACTTGGACTTTAAGGGACTTTTGGCTTCGGGATTTCTTTGAACTCGTCTTTAAATTCTTCAATAAAATAGACTTGAATTCTTCGGCTTTTGGTAAACTTCCGTCTTTTGACTTTTTCTTCGATAAATCTTCAGAATTGGTCGTGGACTTCCGTTCTTTTTTGCACTTTTGACTTCTCTACTTCGTCTTTCATCTTTTTCTTCAATAAAAGTCCGTAAATGCCCGTGAATTCCCGTGTTTTCTCCACTTTTTACCTTTTCGTCCTAAATTACAACAAAAACACAAACCACGCATAATTCCGACATAAAAGACATAAAATACACATTTTGGCTCGGTAATTATTGTAATTAAGTGGTAGAAAAGATGGGTGTTTACACACCTATCAAATCCCCTACACTTGACCATTGCAATGTCCTCATGCAATGCATTAGTTACAAAGCAAGATTACACTTTTCATCATAATCAATCCACGTTGGCCTTTATTAAAGAGATAGAAAATTAAAAACATACAAAATAAAGAAATCAAAAGCATACCTTGGGTTTTGGAAATGTCATGAATAATCATCATCCTCAAGTTTTTACTTTCTCCAAACCAAGCTTAAAAACGAGATTATTGTTATTATAAGTTAGTAAACTAACACGAACTCATGTAGGCCAATTATTCACTTAGACTCCCTTATTCCTAGGGGTATCTCTTATATTTTATTATTTGTCTTGAATGATCACAAGGATGCATTTTTGACTTATTTCGGTAGTTATTAAATCTGAAAATAAAGCGAACGATTTAATCAATAGTTAGCTAAAGGACCAAATCTTTTAAAACTGCTTCTCGGGACCTCATAAAGTTCATATCTTGGCATAACTCGCTTCGCGATTTGAGACCTTTCTCAGACCGATATTTGGCAGCGACTTCATACTTCAAATCTTGAGAGACGTTCATGAAATAATGGTCTTCTCTTCATAATAGGAATTCTTCACTTTGAAGTTTTGAGAGATTCATACTTGGACCACGACTTCTTCATTTTTCTCCAATCTTTATTTTGGACTTTGATATACAACGATCCGCCTCCTTTTATGACTTGGATCTATTTATCCTCATACCTTGTTAGGGTCTTTTCGGATACACTTCTCCATGACTTTTAGGGAGTTTTTGCTTTTCGTCGTGTGTCTCGATCCTTCATATTGATTTTCGATAAATGATTCTTCACATCACTTTGGATCTTTAGCAACAAAATATAGCCCTCATGCCTTGTTAGGGCCTTTTCGGACTCGCCAATCTTCGCTTCCCGCTTCAATAAGTTATGCCTTGGCTATGAACTCTAATCCATACCGAGCAACTTTTAAACGATCTGGGGCTAGAAGCTAAGTAACTTTTCAAATTGTACAACCTTATTTATTAGCAGATAAATTATTAGCAAGCGATGGGATAATAGGCTCATAATTAACTCACATAAATTCACGAAAGAATACCGGACTTATAATTGGCTCTATCATCTCTCGTTCTCCACAGTTTAAACTCTCAAATAATGAGACTCGTGGATGCTTAGCCTATTAAATGAAAGTTTTGGGTTTTCGAGTCGCCTATAGGATCTTTCAAATTCTTAGACTTTTTCAAGTTTAGAAATCGCATTTTAAAGTTCCCTTGATAGACGACTCTCTAGGATCAATTATAGGAACTTGCGAAAAGTTCTTGTTCTTAACCCGTGAGAGTTAAGACTTTCGCGTTTTATAGCTCCCTATATAACAGCCTAGCAAAACTTGACTTAAACACGTTAAGGATACTAGCTAGAGTAATCTCGGGTTGAGTCAAAAGATTCACAACGTTTGAAAATTAAAACCACTTATTTAAGCATTTATTCTAATAAGGAAAGAAAATAACTCTAAAAAGGTAAAACTAATAGGCCAAAATAGATCAAAAAATTTTGAAAAATGTCGAAAAATTGATTTTTTTTTGGTTAAAATGAGGACAAATACAAGGAAAAGACCACTTAACTTCGATAAAAGTCCCCCCTACACTTAAGATAAACATTGTCCTCAATGTTTAAGCATATGGGAGTAAACTCCCCTACACTTAGGACATTGTGCACGTTGTTTAAATCTCGCTAAGGAAAAGACAACTAAAGAGATTCCTATTTTAATATTGAGAAAATATAAAATAGTGAATCGAAAAGAGTTTAGGATAGAACCAGGAAGAAGTAGAACACGGAATCACGGGTCGTCAAGAATCATCAAGAGTGGATCATTGAAGCTCGAATCCATGATTAAGAAGTGAGGAGAGGAAATAGCAAGCCAAAGGGTCCCCCCTACACTTATGATAAAGAAAGCAAAAAGATAGATGCATGGGTTGCCTCCCAAGAAGCGCTTGGTTTTTGTTTACCGAGTCGTGAGCCTGACTCGACCTTGATCATCAACGGAAGAAGCATAAAACATATCCACCGGGATCGAAGACATAGTTTTCATCCATCAAATAACACAAGCTTAAGGCGAACAAGGCAAGCCAAAGAAGAAGTGGCAAGGTTCCCTTAAGCAGTGATGGAGCACGGTAGAAGCAAGGGTGAAGTGCAAGCATGTCTTCAAAATGTCCAAAGATTTTTCCTTTTATTGCATCAGGTGGATACTGAGATGGCTTAAAGACTTCAATACCGGGGTCGAACACCTTTTCCTTTAGGGGAAAATAGCACTCAGGCTCAGCCGAGTGTGAAGAAGATCCGCAAAGAAGCACAACCTCGTCCTCAGCAGGGGGACAAAGAGGTGTCAAATCATAAGTGCAACGGATTTTGGTGTCGATCGGTTTCTTCTCCTTTGACAGAATGTGCTTCAAATCCAAAGTAGGATCAAGACGATAATCTTCAAAGTCCAAAGGAGGAGCATCACTCTCATGAGGGAAGTATGTGTTGAGAAATTCAGAGAAATCTTCCTCAAATGAATAATCGTCCAAAGTAGGATCGAGTGATGGAGGAGGATCTTCATCATGTGAAGAATCGCTCGAGAGAGTATCAGCCTCATCAAAATCATCGAAAGTGGGCAGCTCGGGATTCTCAGAAGTACAATCAAAATCATCCGAATCTGAGCTAGAATCATTGTCATCATAAGCATCGAAGGTCGGTGGCGAATCATAAATGGGAGTAGCGTCCAAAGTAGGGAGAGAATCATCCACATTATCTTCAAAGAGTGGATTATCAGTGGAAGAATCGAATAGAGGATTGTCGTAGACGACAAAGTCATCGAGCACATTAATCATATTCACTGATTCTCTTCCAAAAGATTTGCCTGTAAGCTTCCCCATTTTAAAAACTTTTGAATCATCCCCGACTCGTAAGATTAACTCACCTTCGGCCACATCAACTAAAGCACGTCCGGTTCTCAAAAATGGCCGACCAAGTATTAAAGGAATACGAGGGTCCATTTCATAATCAACTACGACAAAATCGACCGGGAAAGTAAATGTGCCAACTTTGATAAACACGTCTTCGGCTATACCAACGGGGTAAGCGAGAGTGCGATTTGCAAGTTCGAGAGTCATCTTTGTTGGAATGAGGTCGGGCAATGATAGTGTTTTCCAAACACTGAGTGGCATCAAATTAATACTAGCCCCGAGATCAGCAAGGGCAGTAAATTCTTCGGTTTTGTTGAACACGCAAGGCAACACAAAACGACCGGGATCTCCAAGCTTTTCCGGAAGTTCTCTAAGAAGGACTGCAGAGCAGTTTTCATTTAATCGTGTGTTGGCGAGTTCAATCAGCTTCTCCTTCTTGCTAAGCAATTCCTTGAATGCTTTGACAAATTTCGGCATGTGGCAAAGTGCTTCAACAAGGCTAATGTTGATGGTCATTTTAGATAGCATATCCACATATTTCGATACTTGACAGTCATTCTTGGTTAGTTCGTTGGTCTTGCCTATGCGAGAAGGGTATGGGATTCTAGGTTGATAAGGGGAAGGTGAAGGTGTAGTTGGTAAAGGTTGTGATGTTGAGGGGTCCTTCCTAGATCCATCGTCATGACGAGGCGGAGACGGTAATGGTGTACTAACACTAGGTGTAGGAGGAGTAGGGATACATGGTGGTGGAGGAGGTGTAGATGATGGTGGTGGGGTAGGTGGATTGACAATGGTAATTCCACTACGCGTAGTTATAGCACTCACATTAGCTCGCGGATTAGTGACGGTGTTTGAAGGTAGAGAACCCGAAGAAGAAGAAGGTTGAGCTTCAGGCAAGAAACTAGCCAATAGATTCTTTAATTCAGTCGTTTGAGTGATGAAGGAGGATTGAAGATTATCACGAACCTCGGTTCTGATGTCATTTCCTTGCTTTAAGATATCTCCTTTCAAATTGATTATTTGGCTCTGTAGATTCTTTATTTGCTCACCTTGAGTTCTCATGATGGCATCAACATCGGGATTAATGGGTGGGTTTTGTTGGGTGGGTGGTTGATAAGGGTTAGAAGCTCTTGGTGGGATTTGGTTGCTTCTATTGTAGTTGTTGGCGGAGTTTTGGATTTGAGGAGAAAAACCGGGTGAAAGGTAATTGTTGGATCGATAACTCAGCAGATTTCTATCCCCTTGTTGTCTAGCTTGGTAATTTTCCGGTGAATAACTACCGTAAGCTGCATACACATTTTCCAGATTTCCTTGTGTCGAAGGACAATCGGTGTATGAGTGAGGACCGCCACATGTTTCACAAGGACTAGCAACCGCTTTAACTTGTTGTTGTTGTTGTTGGTTTGAAGCGAGAAGCGTAATACTTTTGCTCATTTCAGCCATCATGCGGGTGAGTTCGGTCATCTCAGGGTTTGCTGAGGTAGAGGAAACATTGACTCTCGGGTTGTTCCTAGAAGAAGCAGAGGAATCCCAGTTTTGTGGTGAGTAGTCATGTTCTCAATTAACTCTCTACACTCCTCGGGTCTCCTTTTCATGAATGTGCCACCGGCGGCTGCATTAATCCTATCACGATCTCGAAAAGTCAATCTGTTGTAGAAAGTATCAATCGATGTGACGGGAAGCATGTTGTGGTTTGGACAACGGTCGATCAAGACATTATATCTCTCCCAAGCGTCAAAAAGAGATTCATCAGGGTCTTGCATGAAACCGCTGATCTGATTGCGAAGGCTCGTGACCATGGATGGTGGAAAGTAGCGCGACAAAAAGCGTTGAGTCATGTCATCCCAAGTGTGAATAGAATTCTTCGGGAGATGATCAAACCATTTCTCGGCATGATGCGATAAAGTATTTGGAAAGAGTTGTAGGCGAAGAACATCCATTGTGGCACCAGGCAACTTCATGCTTTGGGTGATTGTAATGAACTTGTCGAGGTGTTTGTTGGCATCATCATCAGGCAATCCTCTAAATGGGTTTGTTTGTACTTGCTGAATCATGTGGTGCTTCAACGAAAACTCAGGAGCGTTGATCTGCATCGGCGCAATTGGTCCTCCTCGTCCAAACATTGTTGGTTGACAAAGTTCCTCCATGGTCCGAAGATCGGGCTGTGGAAGAGCATTGTTGTTATTATTATTATTATTGAGGTACGGTGGAATGTTGTTGTTGTTAACACCTGCCATATCTAAATCTTCTTGAGGCTCGGGCTCTTGATAATTAGAAGATCTAGTACGCATACACCTGAAAATGCAAAAGAAAACAAAACCAAACACAAAGACAATATATATACACAATAAAGATAAAATCTTTTTGGATTTTTGAAATTTTTAATTTTTATGATTTTTTTTATTTTTTTTTTTGAATTTTTTAGGCAGGAAAAATAACGTTCACAAGTGAGCGGATCCCAAAAAGCAACGTGTCTCTCACAGAAAACCGTCAATCTTAACGAAAAGAGCCGGCAGCGGCGCCATTTGATACACGGCTTTTGCCCGTATAAAAATAATTAAAGTTCAAGTTCTCGGTGTCTTAACGAATTGATCTAGGCTCTCTATGTGACTCTATTATTTTTGGTGAAAAAGAATATTTTTGGTTGTTTTTAATTAAATGTGCAAAGACCTAAGTAAATGGGCATTTAAAATAAATCTAAGTCTAATTAAAATAAAGGTGCAAGTATTTAAAACGAGACTAAAACTAAAGGGCACTAAAGTAAATAACGCAAACTTAAATCTAACTAAGGCAAACTTAAAACGCGACTAAAACTTAAACGAAGGCAAAACTAAAATAAAGCTAAGGCAAATAATCTCAAAGTGCAATTAAATAAAAGGCAAGAAAAATAAAGCTTGAAAATAAAAATCAAAGACAAAAGCTAAATAGAACCTGAATACAGCTCATTCGGAATAAACCTTCGTTTGGAACAATCACTCGTCCGAAATGTCACCTTCAGTTGAAATGATTCTTCTTCGCTCGGAATATTACCAAAATCCTTGATCCGGAACAAATTGATCTGAATATGTCACTTATCCAAAACAATCCTTCGTTCGGAACTTTACTGATTCGGAACTCTAAATTTTGCCTTGATTCGGAACTTTTAGGTCACCCTTGATTTGGAAGTTTCCGAATGAAGCCCCTTGATTCGGAAATTTAAAACTTCCGAATGAACACTCCCTGATTCGGAACTTGTCCTTGATTCGGAAGTATGTTCGGAACTTTTAAGTTCCGAATGAACAGCCTTGGTTCGGAACTTCGTTCGGAAGTTTCGTTCGGAAGTTCGTCCAGAACTTCGTTCGGAAGTTCGTTCGGAACTTTCGTTCGGAACTTTCGTTCGGAACTTCGTTCGGAAGTTGTGTTGATCCGGAACTTTTGAGTTCCGAATGAGTCGCTTGATCCGGAACTTTTTAAGTTCCGAATGAAGGTCTTGACCCGGAACTTTTGAGTTCCAAATGAACAAATCCTTGACTCGGAAGTTCTCCTTCGTCCGGAACTTTGAATGTTCCGGATGAAGAGTCTTGGCTCGGAACTTTTTACCTGGAAAGATCAGAAACAAGAACAACCTTTCCGAAGAACAGGGGATACAGTAACAGCAGAATAATAACAAATTAATCAAAATAAACACAAACGATTAAATAAAAATGTCTATGAATCAACAGTAAGCATAAACAAACAATTAAAATCAAGAAATCAAACAACTTTTACCACAATAATCAACAATCACTTGGATCAAAATAAAAGCATGAACATGAATATAAACATAAACACATAAATTAAAGATTAAGAAAGGTAGATAAGAGATTGACAAGATAAAGTAAAGATTGACAATAATTAAATGAAAACTTACTTGAAATTAAATGAATTTAAGGTGCAAGACAAGGTATTAAAATTTGACAAGAAATTAAATTACAAGGTATTTAAATGGTGGAAGAGCTAATTGTCACACTTAGCTAACAACAATAAAATGTAAACAAGCCTAATCTATATATAGGGGAGGATTAGGAAGCTTCCTCCTCTCTTTCCTTTTCTCTTAATTGCGTAATTAAGTCCCTCCTTCTTTTAATCTTCATTAATTGCATACTTAGTCCTTTTCTTCTAATCTTCATTAAACTTGGACTTTAAGGGACTTTTGACTTCCGGATTTCTTTGAACTCGTCTTTAAATTCTTCAATAAAATAGACTTGAATTCTTCGGCTTTTGGTAAACTTCCGTCTTTTGACTTTTTCTTCGATAAATCTTCAGAATTGGTCGTGGACTTCCGTTCTTTTTTGCACTTTTGACTTCTCGACTTCGTCTTTCATCTTTTTCTTCAATAAAAGTCCGTAAATGCCCGTGAATTCCCGTGTTTTCTCCACTTTTTACCTTTTCGTCCTAAATCACAACAAAAACACAAACCACGCATAATTCCGACATAAAAGACATAAAATACACGTTTTGGCTCGGTAATTATTGTAATTAAGTGGTAGAAAAGATGGGTGTATACACACCTATCAAAATCTCATTTTTCAAATGTGTTGTTTTAGATGGTGAAAAAAATTGGTTCACAAACTTAGAAACGAGATCACCCCATGTCAAAATCGAATTTGGCGGTTCTTTCTCGAGCCAAATTTTTGCGGGTCCATCCAACGAGTATGGAAACAACATCATCTTAATGGCGTCATGTGGAACATCCTTAAACTTGCTTTTTGCGGTGAGACGATTGAAATTCCGTATGTGATAATGCGGGTTGTCTTTTTCATGACCTCGAAACTTGTTTGCTTGTAACATCGACATTAAACCCGTCTTAATCTCGAAATTCTCCGCAAGGATGGCGGGAATCACAATAGCTTCTCCGAAATCCTCGGTGGGTGGTTGAAGCAACTCCATCATAGTACGATTAGCCATAGTGACTATTGGTTCTACAACGGGTTCGACAATTGGAGTTTCTTCCTCAATCAAATTTCCTTGGTTTTGACGACGTTTGCGAGCTCATTTTGCTTGATTACGAGTTTTCATAAACGTGACATAGAATGCGGAGGTAAGCAAAGAAGATTCTTTTGGGTGTTTTGTGAATTTTCAATTTTTTTGTGGTTTTGATTGTTTTTAATTTTTTTTGGATTTTATGTGTATTTGTAGAAAACAATCTACCAAATCTCTCCTCGAATCAAACTCTTGATTAAAGAAGCCTCAAAAGAATGAAAACGATCATGTGGAGTGAACGCCTTCGATTGACTTTAGAACTTTGGTGAAAACCAAATTGTTCAAGAGGGTTTAATCACAAAGAAACCAAGCAAATATGTATGATACGTAATAATACTTTGGGCGGGAAAACCCTTTATTAGCCTTCAATCTCAAATAAGCAAGCGGAGAAACGAGGCGGCGCGAAGCACTTAAGAGCCTTTTTATTTATGGTGTATTTTATAACACCCTCCTTATACCCACCTTATAGTTTGTATTTTTCAAAATCGAGCTTCACGAAAGTATTTATCTATTTTTGCCTTTTTCTTTTTTGTTTGAGATTCGAATACAATAATTAGGAGATCAAATCCCAATTAAGGTTGTGTTTGCACACTTTTGGAGATATTCTAAATTTGTTGTGATACTTATACAATATAGTAATAATAATTTCACAAGAAAAATAGAAAAACCGATAATACGTATTAGTAGAGTTCTACTAATACAAATACTATTTATGGTTAGATATTAAAAACAAAATGAACAAATTAATCACGACACACCTCTCCGGTAGCGGCGCCAAAATGATTGTGGTAAAAATACGTCTCTCTTGTTTAGGAAAACAAAAGAGCGTATATGAACGGTATGTATTAAACAAATGATTTAGGAAAATCAAGTGTTAATGACCCAAATAAGTTCGTTTCCCAAAGAGGTATATGTGTGTGAATAATTCGTAATGATTTTGGATTAATATTGAGAAAGAAAAAGATGATAAAAGAGAATGACGAATATGTTAAAATTACACTACGACGACAAAACGAAAGACCGTAAAAAGTGACAAAATAAAAATTAATTAAAGCCCTAATTAAATATTAATTTTTAAATGCTAATTAAAGCCCTAAAAATCCAAATAATTAATAAAAAGCCCCAAATAATTTTTTTTTAATTTGTAAACCTCTAAAATGACTTAATTAGAATAAAAACTATTTTTATGAAATTTTAAACTAATAAAAACTATTTTTAAATGATTAAAAACTATTAAAATATTAAAATAATTCTAAAAATTAATAAAATGATGAGAAAATTAATCTAAGAGTTTTAAAAATCCTAACTTAATATATTTGACCTGAGAAAAATGAAAAAGTTTCAAAAATATTAAAAATGAAATTTAATAATAAAATAATATTAATAATCAAAAATTATAAAAATTTCTAAAAACAAACTAGTTTATTTTAACCTAAATAAACAGAAAATGAAAGTGAAATTGCCAAAAACCCCTATTGGGCCCCCAAATGGGCTAAAAACAAAAACAGTCTAAATGAAATGGGCTTTTTGGCACAATAAGTTCAAACTCAACCAAATAAGCTGAAAATCACCAATCTAGCTTAAAATTCAATTCTAAACACAAAATTCTAAAGGCCCAAAAGCTGAATGTGAGCTTATCACAGCTTAAATGTACAACAACTTATTCTTAATGGGATTTTTGGCCCTTTAAGCTATAAGCCAATGCCATAAGCTCTAATTTGACACACAACCTTCTTTTGAGATGACTAAGAGATCTGTGAAAAGAAATTTTGAAAAAGCACAACCAATAAGCCATAAATAAGCCAAGTACAAAAGCACTAAAAGACAAAATAGTCGACTAAGAGTTCTAGACCACCTCAGACCTTGATTGAACTTGAAAAAGACTCTAAATAACTTAAATAAGCTAAAGCAATCAAGAAAAGTTCAATAAGCAAAGCCAAATAAGCTGAATGAATTGATAAGCACTTATGTAAAAGTCAGTGGAGTTGGTTTTCTAGTCAAACTTTAAAGTCAACCACCCAAGTGCTCCAGAATGAACAAATGGGTCAAATGATGAGCACCTATTACCAAATTGAATTTTTTGCAGGTTAAAATAAGCTAGAACAACTTATTAATAAGCAAAACCAAAAATAACACTAGCAGTGGCTAGCAGTAGGGGAAAGGAGTTCCCACTGCTTTGACTATTTGACTATTGAGTTGTGAGAGATTTACTTGGATTTAAATGGATAACAAGGGCACCCTTACAACCAGTGAGTTGTAAGGAGTCATAAACAATCAATAAATCACAAATTGATCCAGCCAAATGATACAGTTTAAGCAAACAGTCACCAGATATGACACAGATATGAAAATAAGCAGATTATGAAGAAATAAGTAGTTTAAGCATGAATAAGCCAACCAAAATGAACCAGATGCATACACAAGCTATAATAAACTCCAATAAGCACAAATAAACTTGTTTCAAACACTGATTCAATGATTAGAGACAGATTCAAGCTTATGCGGATTACTGATGAACAAAAGTGATAGCCAAAACCCTTTTGCTGATCTAAATGACCACAAATCTAATTTCAACACCTTAAATCCCTTACCAAGGTTGTATCAACTAAGATTTAGCACTTTTTAACCCTAGTCTACCCTTAGATTTAGGTGTCCCCAAAATTTTAGTCAAAAACAACAAGTTAAACAGATTTTATGGCCCTGTTGATGGATTATGGTTATTCAAACCTTAAAACTTACAGATAAACACTTATAAGCACATATAAAACACGAAAAAACACACAACATAAACCAGCACCTACTCCAATCAACCCAAACCTAGGATATGCAGTAGACCCAAACACCCCTTATCAAACTGATTTCTCAATTTTTCAAAGGATATGTATGATTCAACCTACAAACCAGGTTCAAATCAACTCAATAACAACAAACAACCTTCAAATAACAAGATCCAACCACAATATCATAGATTCACAAACAAATACTCATATTCATCACAAATCATAAAATATGCAGAAATATCAAAGAGTTTAAAAACGTGCACCTCTAAAACATACATCCATGCTTTGGGATGTTAGAGCTTAAGTGGTAGCAGATGAACCACTAGCTTCCACCTTTTGTACCTGCTAAGATCAACAAACACAAAAGTGAACCAAGAACAATGAAAACTGATTTTTGAAAACAAGGGTTTTATAACTCAAAATCCTTTCCTCAAAAATCAACAAATAGATTAATGGAACTCAGATCTTAGCTTATCAAACACCAAACTTTTATAAAACATAAAAGGAAATCACAATTTTCAGAAAATACCAACTTATATTTATAAAAAGGAATTACAAAGATTTAAGCTAAAATCTGGAACAAAGGGCTACTCACAGGTTGAGGCTCCTTTTATAGACTACATTGGATGATTCTAGAATAAAAAATACATGAAAACCCTAGCTATGAAATCTCAGATATGCCCTTGATCTTCTAGACGCGTTTGATGTTTGTGAGCAGTCCAAATGAATCCTAGCCGTTCATATTTGCTTTGGGGCTAAGTAAGGAGTGTGGAACGTTGATCTTGCCACATGGCTTTGCTTGGAGAGGAGGGTGTCACATGATTGGTGCAGGGCAGGTATGGGTGGGGTAATTGAGTGAGTGGGTGTGTGAGTTTAAGCGTGGGATGTGTTCATGTGTGTGTCAATCAAGCGTGGGTGTGGGTAATTTCATTTTACCCTTTGTTTTAAGTGAAAGAGTTACTGGGTTCTTGGGGTGAATAGTAACTTATTTTTATCCGAAATCAGTGGAAGGGTTAAGTGTTTGGCGCATTTTTGGTTTGAATGTTTCAGTGGTACAACTTTGGTCCTTGGCTTTTTGTAAAAGTTGTATAACAATTTTATCAGCATTAACAAACGCATTCCCTTTGTAATTGAAGTTCTGTCTTCACACATTGGCCACAAAAAGTTTAGGAAAAAGGATTTAGAGCTTTTATAACTTTGGTGTAATTACACAAATCGCCCTTTTGATGTTTTATCCATTTAAAAAGGACTAAATGTGTAATTTTCTTGAACTTCAAGGGTCTTCATTGGATGTTTGACTTAATTAGGGACCATTGTTGACAATTTAGATTTGTTGAGGGACTAAACTTGCCAAATCTTCAAAGATGAAGGAGCATTTTGTCATTTTGACAAACTTAAGGAACCAAACTTGTAATTATGAATATACAAGGGTATTAAGTGTCATTTATTCATAAATGAGGGATCATTCTTGTACATCTTCAAGTCTTCAAGGGTTTTTCTTTGATAAAACACAAACTAGGGCCCGGTTCATTGTGCGGTTTCGTTTCTCGTGTTTGTTTTTCCTTGTTTCTTGTGTCTTTTGTCTTTTTCATGATGTCCATACATAAAATACACAAGTAAACAAACACAAGCATATATATGGTATTTTAATGACATTTTATGCATTTAAAGCCCGAAAAGAACGATGAGATCATGTATAAATGCCATCTCATCAGGGACGCCTTTTGATGTAGAAAAGGAGTTATAAATGAGTGGACCCAAGTATGTCTGGCTCGATTTGTGAATGTTTGGTGTGCGTACGTCATTCTTCTAATCGTGTTTCGTTGGTATGAATCGTTTACTGCCGTCGTAATCTTGGTTATCATCGATTATCGTCTATGTGCGAGTAACCTTTTGGACTTCTCTCGAGTCGTGATTTATTTATAAGGACCATTTCTAATGTGTCTCGATGATCGCGAGCTTTATAAGCAGATTGTTAAGGACCGTTAACCATTCCGAGAATAGGCGACTTGTTTAAGCGTCACCAGGAATTATACGTGTATTTGTGGATTGACCGAGGATCGGGTTATCAATGGAAGCTTATCATGGATGTGGAGATCTTGTAATTTTACTTGCTACTATCGAAGGGTTACTAAAGACTTTTCTTGTTGACGAAACTCTTGGGGGCTAGTATGATGAACTAAATGAGGAATATGATGCATCGCCTTGAATGCTGAAGTAGAAATTATTGGAATGCCTTTGCTTGATGAATGCTGAAGTAGAAATTATTGGGACGCCTTTGTATGACGAATGATGAAGTAGAAGTTATTGGGATGCCTTTGTATGATGAATGCTGAAGTAGAAATTATTGGAACGCCTTTGCCTAATGAATGCTGAAGTAGAAGTTAGTGGGACATTTTTACATGTTGAACCTTGGAGCAGAAGATAATGGTACACCCGATATGTTGTGAATTTTCTCCAATGGACCGTATTTCTTAATGACTGGAGTTAATAAATTCTTTATCACTTTGAGGAGTATGTTGTAGCTGACAGCGCAAGTGGAAAGACTTTGGAGATCGAGTGGTATTATCAAGGGTTCGTTCAAGGTTTTCTCGATGATCAACGGTGGAGTTCTAAGTATTTGATGTTTATGTTTGACATTTGATTTTAGGTAGTTATGTGGTTTGCGATCTAGTTGAGTGATCGTAAGTTGTGAGAACTTGAGGCGGCATTGTCCAATGACGTCCGATCACGGAGAACATGTACCATGTAATATCTTTTTCACTTTCAATGACGATGCTTATTGAGACTTTGAATACGCGTGGGCGAAAGTGAGATGGTGTCTTTGTATTATATTTTGGGTATGGATCCGTGTGAGATCACCCTCTGATGACGAAATATTTTCTTGTTATTTCCTTGATATGCGTCCATGGCTATCCGGCCAGTGGATGTCCTTTTACTTGCAATTTTCCAATTGACTGGACTTACCCGAAGGTCTTGTCAAGTGATCTTATTTATCATGGCTTGGCTATTTAGCAAGCATGAGTTAACCCGATTGAATTTATTTATTTTGCATGGTTTGGCTCTTGGCAAACATGTCGTGACTTGATTTAAAGTCCCTGGTGTTGTCTTGTGTGTTTGATTAGATCGTAATGCGTCCTATAGCATAATGTATACGCCGAATGATTTCCGTATCGATGAACCCACCTTTGACGAAGTAGGTTGGCATGTTCGAGATTTTGCAATAAGGCGGTTTTGTACGACCAGTACTAATTATCTCGTCTTAATTTTCCCGAATGTTTTCGATGAAGTTTTGTGCGACCCATGCGACTTTCTTTCATGAGTAATTGTTTTTGTGAGGATCGTGGACGATGGTCTAGATCACCAGACTGTTAGAATGAAGTAGAGGAAGGACAAATGATTGGAACTGAGATGATTTGGGAGACTACGAAAAGATCGTACGGATTGAGAATTGCTTGTAAACCGCGAGGAGCCGTCAGAAGAACTGTGCCAATAACTGTAGGGAGCCGTTGGAAATCTGAAGTTGGTGACATAATAAGGATTAAGGTATCACCTTGGAAATGTGAAATCCGTATTGGGAATGGAGAAAAGCTAAGTCCAAGGTACGTTGGACCGTTTGAAATCACCCAACGAATGGGACCGGTTGTTTATAAATTGGAGTCGTCGGATGAACTCTGTGCGATTCGTGTAATTTTAGTATGTCGAGCTTGAGTAAGTGTTTGGTGAATAAGGGTTTATTCTTCCCTTTTTGGTGAGATACAACTTGACGACAAGTTGCGTTTTGTAAAGAACTAGTGAAGATCGTGAATCGAGAGGTTAAGCGTTTGAAGCAGCGAAATATTCCCATTACTAAGGTACGATCAAATTCGAGACGTTAAGTGTTTGAAAACGAGTAAGTTTTCCTTTACGAATGTGCGATGTAATTCGAGACGTGGATCGAGATTTACGTAGGGACGTGAGGACTTCATTTGGAAGAAGTTCCCTCGTTCTTCTCGTGGTACGCAATACGCATATGAGACGAGGCGAGCGTCGGGACGTCGCTCCTTAAAAGGTGGTGGTAATATAATACCCCGAACTTAACGTCATTATTTTACCCTAACTATGTACTTTATTTTGAAATTCTAAGTGATGATAAATATTGTAATGTTTGACGGTTTATGTTGAAACGGGTAACGTGTGAACATAATTAATCGTTGTGACGACTGAAGAGTACTAATAGTGATCGCGATGCCAATGGATGCCCAAATATTATATTTTAGTATCGATTATTTCAGTATTGGATATTTATGAAACTTTTATTTCATAACGTGTTAAGTCGAGTTGGAATTTTATTAATTCGTTTTGTGTGCGTTTAATTATTAAAATGATCGATTTAACAAACGAGATTTATATTTTTATGAACCCGGGACGAAACCCGACTCTCGTAAATATTTCTAAAATTGACTGGTAGTCATTTCCCGCTTTTTAACTAATATTTATTCTTTGGTCCACAAGAATGCTAATATTGCAACTTCTACCCTCAACCACCATATAAAAGCTTCATAATTTACACACACATACAAAACAAACCACCAAAATCTCTCTCTTTGTTCTCTCCTTCTTTTGCCGTCACCTTCAACCAACAAACACACCTTTGACATTGATTTTTAGTATGATCAATGAAAAACAAATAGAAGTCCCATGTTTAGAATTCAATGGAGATTCTAATGGTATGATTTTTATCAACATGCAATTACCTTTTAATCTTTTTAATTTTTGATGAAGAACATAGATGATTTGATCAAAATTTATGGTTGTATGGTGTTGTTTATGATGATAATAATTTATTTTTGTTATTGCATGTTTGATTTTTGATGTGGGTTTTGAAAGTATTAAGCATACAAGTGATTTAGGAATGTTATTAGATATTAGGGATGATGGGTATAGCTTAGTTGAAGGATTGATGATGTTAAGAATAGGTCAAAATGGGTGTTGAAGTGAATTTTAAAGTGTCAATTTATATCAGTGAGTTAAGGCAGATTTTCGTAGGTATAAATTTGGGAAAGTGTTGGTATTATTGGATATTCTTGTAATAGTCGTCGAGACGCTCGTTTCGATATAAGATAGAGCTTCTAACTCATAACGAGGAGGAAGTTATGTTAGTTTAATTATTCGTGTACCGGGAGACGAGTATTGACACAATACGAAATTGTTGTCGATATTTGGATCGAATGTCGGGGACTATAGATGAGTTTTAAAACTGATCAAAGGCTGTTGTTAGGTTCTAAACTTAGCATTTGGAGTCTATTTTCAAAGTCAAGTGGTGATGTTGTAAACGGGAATGTTTAACAAGGTCAAAATGGTTTTACGAGTCAAGTGTGTAAAACAGTCCGGTTTTTAAGGTCTAAAGATGTGTCGAGCAGGTGGGTCTAAAATGTGAATCATTGAATCAAAATTTGAACTAAGTCTTCTACAGATATTAACTTAGTTTTTCACCAAGTTTCTTCGAAAACAGAGTTGTTTAGGTAGGGGAAAACAGCATGTACTTTTGGTAAGTACCGACTGAGTACTATTTGGGAGGTACTTAACCTCGCGTTATAGTTTGAGGCGAGAGGATAAACTATTAGCTTCTCAAAATTCTAAAAGGATATAAGTCTTATGTGTGGGTGTATATTCTGATATTGGAGACCCATGTTGGGTACTTGAACCGTGTTGATTTGTCATCTTGAGATGGATCAACATCGAAGGTACTAGTTTTGGAAAGCTAGTATGTGTTGTGGGGTTTAGAAGGGAATCACTTGCATTGGTTGGTCATGTCTATGTACATACTATTTTGAGTCGATGATTTTATTATATTAAGTATGTTTGAGATACTTAAGTATGTTGCTAAGCACGCGCCTTATTTGTTAGGTGGCGGCTTTTGATGTGTATATTTGGGAGGCATCTTCACTTCGGCGATCACTACTACTACTAGCTTCGTGTATTATCTAAGGTGAGTCTATAGCCTCGCTTTTTATTATGTTGTAAATGATTTTAACCCGCGAGGGGGATACATGCTATTTGAAATGAAAAGGAACACAAGTCGTGATTGATTGTTTGGACCCGAATGTTGTTGAATGATTGTCGTGATTGTATAAGTACCTAAATTGCAAAAGTCCCTAAATTCATGAGCCGTTAACTATGTTCTGACTTGATGTTGTGAGTTGGGAATAGTCGCTTATTCAAATGATAGTATATTGGGCTGACGACCATATCTGAGACCAGGGCTTTACACTGAGTAACCTCTGGGAAGGATAATTTACGAGAATAAGAATGTGGTATACTTGCAATTGATACCCTAGTAGAGGCACTGGAATTCATATAGTCATGTCGGCTTTAGGCGTGGGTGACTAAGTTAAGGGGTCGGTGTCATGAGCTTAATACAATCACATAGCGTTTGCTATTTATACGAGATGCCCTAATTGTTGATTGACAATCATGATTGGTTTTCTACTTGTGTTCAACTGATGATTTGCAAAACCTATAGACTTGCTCAACCTTTGTGTTGATGATTTTAAGAATGTATTTCAGGTAATCAAGATGGATAGCAATGGAGCATGCGAGGAGGGAGTTGGTGCTTACTTGTCTAAAGTTTACTTTATTTTTCCGTCCATTGAACTGAATAAATGACTTTTAAGTCTTTGATGAATGTGATGTATCGGTAACGGTTTTTGGGACCAACGCTACTCTGGTTTTATATATATATATATATATATATATATATATATATATATATATATATATATATATATATATATATATATATATATATATATATATATATATATATATATATATATATATATATATATATATATATATATATATATGAGGCACTGGAATTCATATAGTCATGTCGGCTTTAGGCGTGGGTGACTAAGTTAAGGGGTCGGTGTCATGAGCTTAATACAATCACATAGCGTTTGCTATATATAAGAGATGTCCTAATTGTTGATTGACAATCATGATTGGTTTTCTACTTGTGTTCAACTGATGATTTGCAAAACCTATAGACTTGCTCAACCTTTGTGTTGATGATTTTAAGAATGTATTTCAGGTAATCAAGATGGATAGCAATGGAGCATGCGAGGAGGGAGTTGGTGCTTACTTGTCTAAAGTTTACTTTATTTTTCCGTCCATTGAACTGAATAAATGACTTTTAAGTCTTTGATGAATGTGATGTATCGGTAACGGTTTTTGGGACCAACGCTACTCTGGTTTTATATATATATATATATATATATATATATATATATATATATATATATATATATATATATATATATATATATATATATATATATATATGAGGCACTGGAATTCATATAGTCATGTCGGCTTTAGGTGTGGGTGACTAAGTTAAGGGGTCGGTGTCATGAGCTTAATACAATCACATAGCGTTTGCTATTTATACGAGATGCCCTAATTGTTGATTGACAATCATGATTGGTTTTCTACTTGTGTTCAACTTATGATTTGCAAAACCTATAGACTTGCTCAACCTTTGTGTTGATGATTTTAAGAGTGTATTTCAGGTAATCAAGATGGATAGCAGTGGAGCATGCGAGGAGGGAGTTGGTGCTTACTTGTCTAAAGTTTACTTTATTTTTCCGTCCATTGAACTGAATAAATGACTTTTAAGTCTTTGATGAATGTGATTTATCGGTAACGGTTTTTGGGACCAACGCTACTCTGGTTTTATATATATATATATATATATATATATATATATATATATATATATATATATATATATATATATATATATATATATATATATATATATATATATATATATGTATATATGTATGTATATATATATGTATATATATATATATATATATATATATGTATATATATATATATATATATATATATATTAGGATGGGAAACTTTTTAGACAAGATTGTATATTATTTTAACGTCTCTTTTGAGGTCGTTGTCTATGATTGTGTGCGATGTGCTATTAGTAGCGCCCCAATGAGGTATTCCGCTTCGTGGTAATTTGGGGGTGTTACACGTGATCACGGAGTGAATTTGGTATTCCTTATTTGAAGTTGAAGTAGGATTTCACGAAGGCATTTACGTATTTCATCATCAAGCCTTCCTTCTATTTTTCTACCCCTTTTCTGTAAACCCAGTCTATCGATTGATGACTTGCTTGGGCGATAAAATTTATCATTGAGACTTGAATTATCTAGTTTCCACTGTCAAGGGGTGGATGGTCGACCACATGGATAACTATCATTTTGGGAGCTTTGTTGCAGTTCTCAGTGTCACACGCAGTTGCTCGTGTGGATAACTTCAAGAGGTGTTTAGAGACTTGTTTCTGCACCGTTCGTCAATCAACAAAAGTGCAAACTTAAGTAACAAATTTGGGGGATTGTACTTTAGTCTCAAGTTTTGGATATCGGGTTTACTTCACTAGTGGTCACGACAGATAGCCGAATGAATACGAGGTTGGTAAGTTAGACAGAGAGATGTAATCAGCAATCAATTATCACGGGATATTTATGAGCTTGATAACGACAATGGTACTTTATAGTCTAAGCAAAAAATTTCAAAGTTTCTCAATGACTTTCAAAACTTTTCAACACATTTGCTTGAGACTAAGAACTTTTCGTGTATATGGACGTCCACGATAATAATGCTTCCGAGAGTTCGAAATCATTATGGGGAAGATCGTGTACTCTGAAGTAGTCAGATTAACTTCCAGGGGAAGTTATTGTACATGGAATGGTATCTACTTCACTTTGTATGATTTTTATGAAGTATTTTGCAGGCGTGAAAAGAATTGTTGCTGATTTCCTGCATGTTACCCCAAACGGATTATCACCAAAAACTAAACGACATGAAACAGTATAGAAGCAGTGTTATTTGGTGTGGTTCTTCTACAAATTTCCTCTGTGCACTTAAACTGATGAGCTAGAAGATTTTTCAAACTACATCAAAGTGTCAGAATCTGCTTAAGATACAAATATTGGTGTAACACCCCATTTTGATAAATGGAATCTCATGGGTAATTATGGCGTGTCATCAAAGCATGCAAGATAATATGTCATAAACATACATGACCAAAGGGATAACCGGATTCAAACATATGTTCCCAAACATAAGCCCAAAACAAAAATAATTAAATGAACTAAAGGAAGACTAAACAAGCATAAATATATGAAGGCATGAGGAGAAGAAGTCTAAGGTAGCTCCCATCCTATGTGTGTCCTCTAAATGCTCCAGTCTAACCTTAGGTACCTGCCGTTTTGGGACATGGAAAGAAAGTAACGACTGAGCAATACGCTCAGTGCACGGTTATATATCATAGCATGAATGGCATAATATAGAAAGAAATGTAAAACATGAATAGCAGCGGAAATGAATATGTCCTGGAATACCTAGTTGTCTGTCATGTTAACTTGTTTTAGTGATGAAAACATAGCTTATATTACTTATGAAAATCTGTATTAGTTAATGTACCATAATAGCCAATATAGGTCATGAGGTCAACAACGTGCATGAATACTTAGAAGGATGACCTCGTCATGCAAATTAGAGGGGATGCCTCTAATTAACTGGTAAGTGGGTAGGAGGGATCAACTCCTTGTGAAGGATGCAAGGCACATACCACATTCACCATGAAATCCTGACTATAAACATGTAACTAGGATGCACCCATGCGTCCCACGTGATAATATAATAATAAAATTGCCAAATAACTGAAAAGGGATGCCACGAGCTATCAATCCGTCGTGGTGAAGTCATAACACTAGTGCCTCTAGTGTTATGGTTATGGTACCTCCATAACTAGGTGAAACTGGTCATGCATGTATATGGCTAAGGTAACTAATAAACATAAGCATTTAATCTGCAACTACTGGGGAAAACAGTTGGCTGCATACGGGAAATCCTAAAGAAAGGAAGAGATTGTCCTTACTAAAGGACGTAAAATCCATACCTTATGTCTAGTAGAAGCTAATGAAAACGATGAAGACTAATCCGCCTCAACAGATAACACTACATAAGAAATATGGACGTGTATGAGTTGTCTAAAATACATGTGTTTTACTGGTTCCGTGTGTTATTAGCTTGTTATACGCATTTTGTCATGTTCTACTGTTTATTGTATTATCTGTAGTTATACTAATGTTCTACTGTGTATTATTCATGTATTAGTGTATTATAATACTTGTATTGTAATACTAAGTAACTTATAAAAATAGTGGGTTTCCTAAAATATAAAGTTTCTGAAAATAGTAAGTTTCCAAAAATAAAAATAAGCTGGATTATTAAGCTAGGAAAAATATGAGCTAACTTACTATCAAATTACATGTCATGGTTAAGAGATTATAGGTTATTAAATAATTAACTTGGTTATATTTAATAAACTATAGAAAATACAATTTAATTAAAATGCTAGTTTAATTAAATAAATAACTTAGGTTATACATGAATTAATTTAAAATAATTAATTTAGCCTAAGTTTTAATATAACATACTTTTAAAAACTGATTTCATGAAGTTCTCGATCCCGTGTCCATTTTAATATATAAGCCGAAACAAATAAGCCTAAACCAAACCGCCCGTCAGTGGCTACCCGGCCCAGCCGGCTGCCACTGGCTGCCCAAACTTACCAACGGCTGTAGCCGGTGGTTCCCACTGGTTAGCCATTCGGCTAGCCACTGCTAGCCAAACAGTCCCACCGGCTTAGGCCGATTCCCCCTGCTAGTTAACCGATCGCACTGTTTTTGTTAACCGGTCGAACCAAAGTCCCATCGAGACCTTTTTAGGTCTCGGTTGACACTAATCAAACCAAAACAATCACCAAACATACCCTGACCTAGTGTCGGTGTCCCCTTGTCGTGCACCCGTGTGAACCAAACCAAGCAGAGACCTTTTTGGGTCTCGGTGGTGGTGATTTAAACCAAGCCGAGAGCTTTAAGCTCTCGGTGGAGTCTCGGCTAACCAAAAGCCGAACCAAACAAAACCCCCTACATGATTCCTTGATTAATTCCAACATGATAATGTTTTTATTTAGGGTTTAACACATGAAATCATAATTATAACATAAAAAGAATTAAAAGAAAAGGTTTTGATTATACCTTGAGGCGTAGTTGTTTAAGATTTATGATTACAACACAAACACGTAATATTCTTGAATCAAATTCGACAAACACCACCCCTTTGGTGTTGCTATGGTCGGCTGCAAGAAGCAAGGAGGCAATGGTTTCCTTGTTTTTTTTGCAAAACCTAATTTATGAAAAGAAGTTCCATGTGTTTTCCTTGTTGTTAGTTTATAATGGGCCATGGGCCAAAAGGCCCATCTTGTTCCTTTCTTTTATTCTAGCCGCGGCCACATGGGGCCCACAAGGAAAACCCGTAGCTTTTCTAAGTTTAAAAATTATGTCGTGTACGTTCGTGTTTAAATGTCGTGAATTAAATATCGTGATCATGTCACATTTAAAATATTCATGAATGTTCGTTAATTTAATGTTGTGATACGTGTCTTAATATTATAAATGGAAAGTTTAAATTTTGTCGAGTTTTTATAAGTTATTGTTCACGTGTATTGTTCATGGGATTTTAATGCGGGTTTTACAACTATTCCCCTCTAAAAGAATAATTCGTCCTCGAATTAGAGTCGTGAAAATGTTGCGGATTTTACCATTCTTCCCCTCTAAAAGGACCGTTCGTCCTCTAATTAGAGATACAAGAAGCTGTAAAGGACGTGGCATGACTGGAAAAGACATGAAGCGTGACATGACTAAAGAGGACGTGGAACGTGTTATAATTGAGGAGAATATATCTCGCTCATGGATAGAAAAGAGGATAAGGTTCTAGATGGACTCCTCCGTTCCAAGTGGCTTCCCACTCGGAACGATCCTCTACAAGGTCCTGACGAAAACTGGTAAACCTTGGTGTTCATGACTCTGTCTTGATGATACAGAGACTTTCTGGTTCGTCAACGTGGGATGGATCCTCATGAATTTGATCGAATGAATAAGAAACAACATGTAAAAATAACAAAACGTTATGATGCGAAATAATCTGGAATAATTGACATAAGGAACTTCTTAGTAATGATGTAAGAGACATACTAAAACGTAGTACGTGAAAAATTGTGAACGTGATACGTGAATAATTGTGAACGTGATACGTGGATATATGACGAATGATGATACGTGGAATATATCATAAACGTGATAGGAGAAATGTGGAATGAACATGACATGTGAAACATATCAAAATATAATAACTAGGGTGGTAACGCCAACGGTATGTGGTAAGACATGAAATAAGACATGAAGCGTCCATCTACAGTTGGTAAGTTCGTCAAGCTCGAGTCTGGTCTCCCAAGCTTGCTGTAAACTTCCCAGATTAAAGTGAAACTTAAATCATAAGCTAGAATGTGATCATGAACGTGAATAGTGTTGTGGACGTAAATGAGAAAGCAAAACATAAAATTTAACAAGGATGTGAACATAATGAAGAACGAATGCGTACGCGAATCTTCATTTGAACTGATAGTTGAGAGAGTGCCCAGTGATCGTCCGATCTCTGGATGGAATGTCTGAAAATCTGCTAGTTGTGAAATCCTTACGGATGGAAGGATCTTGCAGACTTGGTTAAACGGTTGTAAACAATCTAGATAGCACCATGTTTCATCTGCATGTGGTGGTCCAAGAACAGAACCTATGGAGATCATGTCCCTTAGTCTGTTGGTGTTCTATCTTAGCCTGTCGGCTTGACATATACTTAGATATGAACTTAACTACATCTTGCTTCATAGAAACTAGATACCTAGGAGTTTGGAAAACTACGAGTATCTTCAATTAGACTACTCTTAGCGTGGGATTTCTTGGAACACATAACTTAGTGTAGGATTCTCTCCTTTACGCATAAGCCGAGTCATGGTAAGATTAACCGTGAGAATCAATGTGATTCAACGTGTTACTATAGTCAACCAAGATTCTTACAGAAATTTCGGGTGAAAATTTTTGCGGTCATAAATCAGCAACATAGTGCGACTATGGTCTTCGTACCCTTCTCTAGACTGAGAGAAAATCGGATTGTAAATGATAAACAATAATAAATTCATTTATGAATTCTTGGGAGATTCCATCCATCATGTCCATAATACTACAGGAGCATTCATGAGACAAATCAACATCATGAATTTAGCATGACCAAATTGTGTGCGAAAAACAGTCATGGAAGTGTCCTGCTCTTTCACTCGTCACTGTTGTCAGTATGATGGTGATTTGTTTTTGGAAAAGTGCTTAGCACTCTATAGTCGATCGTATTCATCGTCAATACGTGGTGGAAATTAACGGTTATGAATGGTGATTTGTTTACATCGACAGTGGTCGACACATAATCTCATGTTACTGTTCTTCTCCTCAATAAGCAGAACTGGTGCACGACATGGTGATGCACCTGATGAATGAACTTTGTTCAGATATCTCTGCGGCTGACCCTTCAACTCATTTAGCTCAAGAAAGTTGTGCGATGAAGGGCCTTGGAGATTGGTGCCGTTCCATAACCTGCTTGATGTTATGATCCATCTCGCAGATGGGAAGTATATTTGGAGGTTCCTTCTTGGTAATACATCGGGAAAAATTTAAGTAATCGTCTGACTCTAGATAAAAGTTCCAGGAGTCGTGTTGTAGATGATAGCTAGAAAATCTTCACAACCATGGAATAACGATCATATGTTTGTAAAACATAAATGACTTGTACAGATTTTCCTGATAGAAAACCATGTTGAATGTATTCAGGAGCCTGAACATCGCTGTACATAATCTGATATGAATGACGGCTTATCGTAGCATGGGTTGCTGTTCATAATCCATGGATGAAGTCACATTTAACTCCCGTCTGTCGGAGGGAAGTGCGTTAGCAGATTGGATCTCACCGTCATACCAAATGAATGAGTGCGTACACATGGATGGTACGAATTGCGTCATTATGGTCACGGATATATGGAATATGAAATCAAGACATGAAAGTGCCATGCTAATACATGGAGTAAAACGTCGTAATTATTACATAATGTGCTTCGCCTGCCTCCCGCAGAACGAACACCGCGTGTTCAAAGATGAACAATACTCCGGTGATGATGCTGAAATTCTTATGGCCTGAGATATTCATGACACATCAGAATGGTCATACCCCTTGGAGGTATTTTGAATTACTTAGGGAGGTTTCAGATGATAAACGTGAGTCATGTGTCCTGACTCGTGTCTTGAGGGGATATGCGTATGACATGTGTCTTGACTAGGGTCTTGACATGTATCTTCAACATACTCGTGAGGCATGTGTCTTGACGGACATCTTGACATAAGTCTCGAGATGTGAAACAATGAGATTTAAATCTTAGGTCATCATGCCAGAATTTGACGGATCGGTTGGACTGCTAACCCGTGGTATTTCTGAGCATGTCCGTAACCGGAGTTTCTATTGTTATTGTCAAAGTATTTTCTGTCACGGTAGTTGTCATTACCTTTTTTACTGTCAGTTAAACGACGGTCATTATCATGACTGTGATTCATGTAACTTTCAGCTGAGTGGCCGGCTGGTACCGATTCACACTCATATGCTGGAAAAGACCACTGAATAATCAAGTGACATAAAATCAGAAAAGGTAATAGTATAGAATGAATGGTACATTTGGTGGTTTAAGTGTAATCCTATTCAGGTTGCTCCGATCTATCGCCTTCATCTTTGGTTCGTAAAATCTCCAAGCTGAGAGTGGTATCATCTTTTAAACACATTGGTGAGAAAACAAAATGTCTGAGAGAATTGAAAATGGATTAGTATCACATACGGAGTGCGGTAACTGGAATACGTCTAGAGTATGGTACATGAAATAAACATGGAACATGGTACATGGATTACACATGGAATTTACATGAGATGATCGATGTGGTATCAACCATCTGACATGGTCAAGGAACACGTAATAACCTAGCTAATTTAGCGTAGACATAATTCTAGTTGCCTAAGAGGCACAAAACACGATTGAATGGAATCGAATGATTGCTAGCATGAAACATGATTAATGAAAACCAACCATGGCTATCATGAAGACATGATTAAATACAATCCACCCGTGTCTAACATGAAGCAATTTTAACATGAAGAAACATGGGACAAAATTACATTAATGAGTATAAAACATCATCAGCATGAAAACAAGGTTAACCATGATAGTATGACGACATAAACCGTAACAATAAATGAGAGAACATGAAAAATTATGACTGTAATGAAATAATTTAAAGTTAATAGTGTGGACGACTATGACTCGTTTCACAATGCAAACAATGCAACATAAATGATAAGTCTGAAGTAATATGAGATGAACATAAAATGCATGAACAATGTATAAAGAAATGAAACAGTTTATAATGCATGAAACAGTTTAAAATGCATGACGCGGTTTATAAAACTTTTTATATGAGCGAGGGTGAACGCCTGTGGGTCGGTCCACCAAAACAAAGACATAGCAAAGTGGACGCCAATGGGTCGGTCCAAAGTTAAAAGATTCGATAAAAGCACATGCGACTAAATAGGGCCAGTCCTGTACCAACCATTACTTAGTCATAATTCCTACGACAATGATATGAATGCATGAAATGAATACATGAAAAGAATGAATGAAAACCAACTGTCTAAAACTAAACAGAAAACGTGTGACTAAGTATTAACTACTGTGGTTCAGTCCATATTAGTCAACATTCGCAAGAAACATCACGCATAAAAAAATGACATGTAACTAGGTATGGATGACGGTTTTTCAATCCATATTAGTAAAACAATTCCGAAGAAAATATCATGGTTAAAACAACAAGGTGCTAAAAACATCAATACGTGGAATAACTAGTGTTGACTTAGGAAGCTTCTGGTGACTACCCACTCGTCACAGGTCGAGTTTTAGAGCCTACAGGTCGAAACCTTGGCTCTGATACTATAAATGTAACACCCCATTTTGATAAATGGAATATGACAGGATAATTATGGCTTGTCATCAAAGCATACAAGGTAATATGTCATAAACATACATGGCCAAAGGGATAACCGGAATCAAACATCGGTTCCTAAACATAAGCCCAAAACATAAATAATTAAATGAACTAAAGGAACTAAAGGAACACTAAACAAGTATAAATATATGAAGGCATGAGGAGAAGAAGTATAAGGTAGCTCCCATCCTATGCGTGTCCTCCAAATGCTCCAGTCTAACCTTAGGTACATGCCGTTTTGGGACATGGAAAGAAAGTAACGGCTGAGCAATACGCTCAGTGCACATATATATATCATAGCATGAATGGCATAATATAGAAAGAAATGTATAACATGACTAGCATCGTAAATGAATAAGTCCTGGAATACCTAGTTGTCTGTCATGTTAACTAGTTTTTGTTCTGAAAATATAGCTTATATTACTTATGAAAATCTATATTAGTTAATGTACCATAATAGCCAATATAGGTTATGAGGTCAACAACGTGCATGAATACTTGGAGGGGTGAACTCGTCATGAAAATTAGAGGGGATGCCTCTAATTAACTGGTAAGTGGGTAGGAGGGATCAACTCCTTGTGAAGGATGCAAGGCACACAACACATTCACCATGAAATCCTAACTGAAACATGTAACTAGGATGCACCCATACGCCCCACGTGATAATATAATAATAAAATGGCCAAATAACTGAAAAGGCACACCACAAGCTATCACTCCGCCATGGTGAATTCATAACACTAGTGCCTCTAGTGTTATGGTTATGGTACCTCCATAACTAGGTGAAACAGGTCATGCATGTATATCGCTAGGGTAACTAATAAACATAAGTATTTAATCCTTAACTACTGGGGAAAACAGTTGGCTGCATACGGGAAATCCTAATAAAAGGAAGAGATTGTCCTTACTAAAGGACGGAAAATCCGTACCTTATGACCAGTAAAAGCTAATGAAAACGATGAAGACTAATCCGCCTCGACGGATAACACTACATAAGAAATATGGACGTGCATGAGTTGTCTGAAATACATGTGCTTTACTGGTTCCGTGTGTTATTAGCTTGTTATACGCATTTTGTCATGTTCTACTATTTACTGTATTAACTGTAGTTATACTAATGTTCTACTGTGTAATATTCATGTATTAGTGTATTATAATACTTATATTGTAATACCACACAACTTATAAAAATAGTAGATTTCCTATATAGAAAGTTTCTAAAAATAGTAAGTTTTCAAAAATAAAAATAAACTGAATTATTAAGCTAGGAAAAATATGAGCTAACTTACTATCAAATTATATGTCATGGTTAAGAGGTTATAGGTTATTAAATAATTAACTTGGTTATATTTAATAAACTATATAATATATAATTTAATTAAAATGCTAGTTTAACTAAATAAATAACTTAGGTTATACATGAATTAATTTTAAATAATGTATTTAGCCTAAGTTCTAATATAACATGCTTTTAAAAACTGATTTCATAAAGTTCCCGATCTCGTGTCCATTTTAATATATATGTCGAAACAAATAAGCCTAAACCAAACCGCCCGTCAGTGGCTAACCGGCCCAGCCGGCTGCCACTGACTGCCCAAACTTACCACCGGCTGTAGCCGGTGGTTCGCACTGGTTAGCCATTCGGCTATCCACTGCTAGCCAAACAGTCCAACCTGCTTAGGCCGATTCCCCCATCTAGTTAACCGGTCCCACTGTTTTTGTTAACCGGTCGAACCAAAGTCCCACCGAGACCTTTTTAGGTCTCGGTTGACACTCATCAAACCAAAACAATCACCAAACATACCCCGACCTAGTGTTGGGGTCCCCTTGTCGTGTACCCGTGTGAACCAAACCAAGCCGAGACCTTTTTGGGTCTCGGTGGTGGTGATTTAAACCAAGCCGAGAGCTTTAAGCTCTCGGTGGAGTCTCGCCTAACCAAAAGCCGAACCAAACAAAACCCCCTACATGATTCCTTGATTAATTCAAACATGATTATGATTTTATTTAGGGTTTAACACATGAAATCATAACTAGAACATAAAAAGAATTAAAAGAAAAGGTTTTGATTATACCTTAAGGCGTAGTTGTTTAAGATTTATGATTACAACACAAACACGTAATATTCTTGAATCAAATTCGACAAACACCGCCCCTTTGGTGTTGCTATGGCCGGCGGCAAGAAGCAAGGAGGCAAGGGTTTCCTTGTTTTTTTGCAAAACCTAATTTATGAAAAGAAGTTCCTTGTGTTTTCCTTGTTGTTAGTTTATAATGGGTCATGGGCCAAAAGGCCCATCTTGTTCCTTTCTTTTAATCTAGCCACGGCCACATGGGCCCACAAGGACAACCCGTAGCTTTTCTAAGTTTAAAATTATGTCGTGTACGTGCGTGTTTAAATGTCGTGAATTAATTAACGTGATCATGTCACATATATAATATTTATGAATGTTCGTTAATTTAATGTTGTGATACGTGTCTTAATATTATAAATGGAAAGTTTAAATTTTGTCGAGTTTTTATAAGTTATTGTTCACGTGTACTGTTCATGGGATTTTAATGCGGGTTTTACAATTGGATTGGGGGGAAGCTGATTCAGAAACTTCGTCAAAAAGAAGTCTATGAAGAAAGTTTTTTATACATGCTGCATGAATTGGGGGAAGTTAATCCAAATCATGCATATTACAATTGTTCCACAACAAGCAAAGACAAAGAGGATTCAAGCTGAGGTACAAGTTATGAAGATAAGAAGACTTAGAAGACATCCTCAGCATTGGAAGCACATTGGAAGACTTTATTTGTTGTATTTGTACTTGTTAGGAACATTATAAGTAATTCCGTATGTCTCCACATTGGGGGAAGATTGTTAGCCCTAAAATGTGAGCGCCATTTATGGAATTACAATAGTTTAATATAGCAGGGACTAGTATCGTCACTTGTTATAAGTGAGATACACCTGAGCTATATATACCCCTCCAAACATCCATGGAGGGGGTGAGGATTCTCATTTTTTTTATTTTCATTCTCTCTCTAAAATACACACACTCCTTCTTCTTTGTTATTTTCTCTCTCTAAAAATGTCTAAACATCACTTTTATCCTCCCTGACCTCCGGATCACCTCTTGTTAGCTTGAATCTTATATGTTAACATCACCCCTCTATGTATTCATGCAGACGTTGTTACAGCACATGACTAGTATAAGCTCTTGGCACTTAAAATACAGTAAATGCATGTTTCAGATTTAACAAATAATAATTCAGCTTTACTAATTTTAAACAGACTTTTCAGGACATACACAGTTTTCCGCTGCCCTTTACTTATCAGTTTTATTGCTTCAATATTTGTTATCTATTTCATTCCAGTACATTCTTATCAGGCTTTATATTCGTTCACTGGGCGTTATGCTCAGCCGTAGTTTTCCTTTCATGTTCCAAACGACAAGTACATAGGGACGCTCTTAGGATTCTGATAGAGTATGTGCATTAGATGGAAGCTATCCAGATTTCTTTACTTTATACACTTCATGCATTACTTTGCATGTTTGGAAATTGTTTAGTCTTTCCTTTCAGCATTTAATCATTTATATTTTAGCTTATTTTTGGATTACCGATGTTTAATTCTGGTATTTCCGGTATGGCCAGTTAATGTTTTTAAGACATATACCTTGCATGCTTTGATGACACGTCATAAATACACGTAATAGTCCACTTATCCAAGTGGAGTGTTACAGTTATAATGAAGTATTAGGCTTGTTATAATGCCAAAATAATGTTATAATGATAATCTAAATGAAATTAAGTCATTTGATCATTTTAAATGGAAGTTATAAGTTAAAGATGTCTTAAAACCCTAGTTTTGTAATTTATAGGAAATAATAAGCAAAAACCCATTTCAAAAGCTATAATTCTGAAGAAATGTTTTTATTATGATTATAAACATGTTTTGAAGCTTTGTTTTAAAATCCTAGATCATTTGGTCCATTTTTGAGGTTGTTATGTAGGTTTTACAAGTATAGGGACTAAAACTGTCATTTTTGAAACTATTTAACATTTTGAGCCAAAAGTGTCATTTTTTGAAATTTAAATATATAAGAATAAATATTCTTAAGTTTGAGGTCCTAAGGTTAAATATTTAGGGTTTAAAATGCAAATACTAAAACTATATACTTTTGGGGTTAAAAGTGTAATTATACCAAAGTATAACTAAAAAGGCTATTTTTGCCAATTTTGAAAGTAAAGAAGATTAATTATAAATATGAGGATGTAATGAAGGTATCATGTTAGTAGGGAGCTTTGTACAAAGATGTTCCATCTCGATATTACGTTCTGACTGAGTGGTTGGGTTTACGATTTAAAGTGCCCTCGCTCCTCAAACGTTTATAGAATGGATTTTGAGTATGATGGCCCGAACAATGATGCTAGAATTACAACCTAATATTAATTAAATAATGCATAACTAATAATTAAAAGTATTAAACTAAAAATCAAAGACTTCATATATATATATATATATATATATATATATATATATATATATATATATATATATATATATATATATATATATATATATATATATATATATATATATATATATATATATATATATATATATATATATATATATATATATATATATATATATATATATATATATATATATATATATATATATATATATATATATATATATATATATATATATATATATATATATATATATATATATATATATATATATATATATATATATATATATATATATATATATATATATATATATATATATATATATATATATATATATATATATATATATATATATATATATATATATATATATATATATATATATATATATATATATATATATATATATATATATATATATATATATATATATATATATATATATATATATATATATATATATATATATGGGAGAGTTAAAATAAAAAGACTTTTTTTGGTGAAAAGGATAAGAAGGATTTTCAGCCATTGATTTAAAATCAATGGATAAGATCAATCCATATTTCTAACTAACTAACTAACTAACCACCAAAACATGATTTTAAAAAGTCTTCAAAAAATTCTGAAAAAAATCCAAATTGTCGGATTTGTTGGTGCATAAAAAGTTGTGAATAAACGTTTTTTAATTTTGAGTTTTTTACGTTTTTCTGATGCACAAAAAACAAAATTTGATGCACAAACACGTGAATTTTGGGGTACAAATTTTTTTTCATTCACAAAATTTTTAATTTATTATAGTTTGATGCGGAATCATATTTTAAAGCAAAAAGTCAAAAGAAGTTGGGCATAAAAATGAATTCTTGATGCACAAAAAACCTAAAAACATAAAAGAAAACGTTTTTGTGTATCAAAATTCCCTTTTTGTGCATTAAAAAACGTAAAAAACTTCAAATTAAAAAAACTTTTTTCACAAAAGTTTTTTGCACCAACATACCCAATCTACTGTAATTTTTTCATAATTTTTGAAGAACTTTAAAAAAAACATGTTTAGATGGTTAGTTAGTTTGTTAGGATTGTGATTTAATCTCATCCATTTATTTTAAATCAATGGCTGAAAATCCTTCTTATTCTTCTCACAAAAAAGGTCTTTTTATTTGATCTCTCCCCTATATATATATATATATATATATATATATATCTTTACATTATATATAAGAGGAGGGATATGCCACATAAGCAACTCATAATGCCATGTCATATTTTTTATTTTTATTTTTAATAAAAAAAACTGATAAAACTCATAAAATTCGGTAATTATTTAAGGCTTATATTAAAAAAGATCGTGTGTATCGTTTACTTTTAATACATATTTAAAAAACATTAAACCCTATAAGATCTCCCAAAATTAATCGGTTGTTCATAAGCATATCTTTTCTACAAAACACACACTGCCTTTTTTTCTATATACTTTAATAATGAATTGATTTATTTTGAAAGTATGTATTTTGTTCCTCATTCGGTATGTTTGTATTCATTGGTTTGTAAATATACAACTTATTGTAGGGTGCATGCGAGATTAATGCTCTGTTTCTGGGATTCTAGGAATCGTTTTTCAGACGGAGAGTGTATTTGGATATCTTTGGGTATGTTTAGTTTTGCCGTTTTTTTACTAATGGAATTTTGTAAATTATGGATTGTTTGTGACTGCTAGGTTTGTGCTATTCTAGGTTCCTTACTTTTCCGTCAGTGATATGCGAATTAGATCTGTATTCATATGGGATTTTGTAAACATGGACTCTGCTGATGGATCACATGATATCCAAGACGACTCCAAACGCGGAGTCTGTTTAGTTGGGAATTCCAGTTAGCAACTGCAATCAAGAGAGACACAGCCCCCTTAGTTCGCGTCCTTCGCTTTGTCTTTTGAATTAAACTTTGATCATTGCAAAACTGACCTGTTCTGGTTGTTTCAGGAAATTCATAATGATTCTCATGTACTTCAACAACCTTTATTCAAAATCAAGAAGGGCAAGCTGATTCTACTCTAATGGTTGAAACCAAAAATGATATGCAACTTGTAAAAGCCATGAAATTTGATCAGATAATTCCAGAAGATTCACCACTTAATCCTCACTATAAACCATCTTTACTCATGTCCGTTAAGACCTAAAACTAAGTGAGGTTTTTGCTTCAACCACTGCTGCAAATACCCAAATTAAAAACACTTAGTGCTGGAAAAATATGTGTTTGATCTTCAATGAAATAATAATTCCAAACAAATGGCTTCACGAATGACTAATCGTGTGATCCACTTCATATTGAAGTAAAACAATTATCTTCTGTAAAAGAAAAGAATGGTCAAATCCTATCATGACAATGTGAGTTTCTTTTTCTATTTTTCTGGGTATTTAAATCAAAGTGGGTGTCCTTTTTTCTCTTTTTTTCTCATAATGTTATCGTGTTCGTGCAGATACAAAAGATAAGTATTAACCGTGAGAAGGAAATAGCAGAAGCTATCGCTAAAATAAGGTCGAAGTATTGTAATAAGCGTCAAGAAGCATTGACTTGCTGCATATCCACGGTAGGTAAATTGAATATTGATCTTAGTTGAGGTAATATATGTGTATGTTTTAGCAAGACTGTGAAAGGAGACGGCAAACACGCGCTATATCTGTAATTTACTATGCACATATTTTTCTGTAATGTGTGAAATCATAGAGAAGACAAGCTTTCACTATATCGTTTTGATGATATCTGGCCCCTGGCATAAGCTAACTGTAGTGGTATATTCCTCCAATAATCTGCCACATACAACAGTTCGTTACTTTTACTGACCAAGAGTTCGTCCGCTTCTTCATTGTCGACGATCACAGCGTGTGAAGGGTTGTATGGAGTTATGAATTCATACTTTTTATTTCACTTCCTTCTTTTATGAAGTAAAGAAACCGATTAATAACAAAATAATTTTTGCTTTCCTTAACCGCCAAGTGGAGAATTTGTTTCACCATTATTGTTGATCACCTGGCTGCATCTTTATGGATTTGAAAGTCCCACCAAGACCTCCAGGTTAAGCTTTCGTCAAGGTGAGTTTGTTTTACTTACATTCAACACCTACAGTTATATGTGTTTATCTTTCTGTTTATTTGATTTGGTTGTTGTTCTTCCTTTATGTAATTTATACATGTAATACTATTTTGAAGCTATTGTGTGATTTAGCGTGGTTCCTATATGCCAAATTTGTGTTATTTAGCATGGTTCCTATATGCCAAATTGGTGTCCGTAAGCAGGAAAAAGAATATAATCGTTTTATCCTTATTATTCATCGTATGTGTAGTTCTGAAAGTGTCAATAGTTTATAAGATGCAGGGAGGTGTAAGCATGGTCATGTCTCCAGGTGCTCAACCTTCTATAGCAACAGCTTCTGTGTAGGTCAAGCATAAACTCCCTTAGAAAGGCTCCATCATTGTGTTGAGTTTGAATTACTTACCTAGATGGGCGATTCCCAATACAAGTTTCTTGAGTTCAAGAAAAAGTTAGTTAACTTGACAAGGTAATGTTTGTGTCTCTTTTACTCACAAAAATATGAAATGAGAAACATACTACTAACAACTGAAATATAAAGAATTACCAGTAGCATAAAAAGTAAAGCGATTATTTGTTGTGGCCGAAAACCACTGTCTTATTTTGTTCAAAATAAAAAAAGAAGCTGAAAGATAGTGCATTATGCAAAAAAAAATAATACCGAAAGCTCAATCTTTGTTTGACATTTAATGACATGTATTTTTTTAAGGAAAAGAACATGAAATTTACTAAAAATCTGTTCACTCTTGCTGTAATTATTTTGTTTAGGAAAACTTTGTTTAAACAGGTTGCTTTGATTCAATAAAGCAAGGGCATAATGACATGGTCTTTGGTCATTCACTTAAAGATACCAAAAAAACAGCTGATATATTCTCCTTACAAGGGCGTAATGGTACAATCTCAAGACCTGAACTTGGACATGGTGTAAAATTAGTATGCATAGAATATGTTTTAGTATGTTTAAGAAGATGATAAGTGTAAAGATTAGCATATATGTATATTAATACAGGGAAATTCTTCCTATGAAGAAGATTAAATTATTTATTGCTAATGAGTTGGCGTAACACCAAAATTTAGATCATCGAATTAGCATTAAGAAATTATATTTACAACAACGTGACTCAACTACTGAGTCTGTGCAGGAAAAACTCAAAAGCATTGAGGCTCAGCTAAATGCTGCTCTTCACTCCAGTGATAATACGCCCAAAATCAGTTCAGACTCGACAAGAAAGCCCATAGTCTGCTGCTATTACGAAGAACTTGAAGAACTTCCGAAATGTGATGCACTAATTGAGGTATACTACTTTCAAGGTTATGAGAAGCAAATCCACATTACCAAATAACGTTAAATATTCTTCTAACGTGAAATATTTTTTAATGGTTTTTCTCTAATGAATACAGCGCGAGAATGCGATCGATAACTTTCGATCTGACTTCGGTCATAATTGCGACTGACTGATGTGATTGCACCTTTTGGAATAAAAAGGTCATGAAGGGGAGACCTTTGTACCTTTGGCCCTTTCAATTAACAACACATATCTCTATGGCCTTGCATACTATTTTCTTAACACAAATGTAAGTTATTGCAATATGTATCTAATGGAGATGATAGTGTCATTTAAATTGCATTTAATCATAATGATGTATCAATCAAGGAGCTTGACAGCCAAGTTACATCGATTGCTATGAAAATGCACAATAGAATGATCCTCTATGTAAGTTGCTTATGGAAGCATGTATCCTAAGCCCATATACACTTCTTAAAGGGTCAGCGTTTGTTCTGCATGTTCAATCTATTGGATCTGACGAGCTTTCTTTGACTACTTTCAAAGGTACACAATCAAATCTACGACCAGTTGTATGAGTTATAACATTGATTATTAACAATTACTGTATTACTTAATTAAATAACTTTTTTCTGTTATCAGGCAATATATATAATTTGCACTGTCGGCTTGGAACCATTATGTTATGAACGTGATATCTTTTTCCCTTTAATTTGTTGTCATTTTGTAAATAAATATATTGTCCGATTTTGTGTTTTCCATCGTATTAATTTGACAACAAATAACGATCAAAAAAAAAAAATTTGACAACAAATAATAGTCAAATATACAACCAATGATAAAGTAGATTTGTTATACGGAGTAACATGAGAGTTCCCTTCAAAGTTCAAGTCGTGGCAATATCTTGAGCGGATCAGCTCACACTTTCTTAAATTATTATACTCTGTAACAAAAACATGTTTGTTGCATTTTCATTTAGTATTTTATTTTTTACTAGCCTGCAACGGCGAGTATCTGATTATTATTTTTTAATAAATAAATGTTATACTTTTACCTACAATTTCATATTCAAATTAAAGTTAAAACTATAAAAAATTAAATCTAAATAAATAAACTCACTAAAAATTAAAAAATCAAAATTTAATAAAAAATATAAAAATGTATATTGAATTAAAAAGCGAAGAGTTTTAGAAAATATAGTGAAATTAGATTATAAAAAAAAGATATTTCAGTTTAAGTATAATTTTTTTAATAGTTTGTACAGAACGTTGTTAGAAAAGTTTGTTATAAAAGAGAGATGGATGGATGGATAACATTAATTTCTAAATTAAAAAATGTTAGACCTTGAAATATTTTTAAAACTTTTAAAGTTAAAAAGATTTTAAATTTTTTTTTAACGGCAGTTTGGTGCAGCGGATTATCTTGCGTGCCACCGAGACAATAAGTCTCTCGATCCGAGTTTGAATCATCTCACGAAGAGAATATTAACCTCATGCTAGTCATCCAGTTAAAAAGGATTAAATGCTTTATAAAATAGTATAACTATAAATTTTTTAAAATGCTATATATTTAGAAACATAAGACAAGAGTATCAAAAAGCATTGGCGCTAAAGATGATGTTAAAGGTTCTATATGGGATCGAGTCGTACATATTAACGTTGGTCCTGTGATGCAATACCCTTCCTAAGTTGGTCAAGGTGCACGTTAAAGAAGCTAATGTGGCTTCTAATGATAGATCCTTAACGCGAATACGTACATTATTATTTATGAACGTAGCCTTATTTAATAAATTGATTTTCACTAATTTGGTACATAGCCGTGATATAATAAATCTAATCCGGCCCTATAAACTAAACTCCAATTGAAAAGTACACGTCCAATTTCCATCTGCCTATGTTACAAACACTCCTTACACGCCTCTGAGATCTAACACAGTTATATATCCGATTCGAAATTAACATTGCATACAAAAGATTTTGGAAAGGCGATATATAAGATTAAGCATTTGAAAAGGTTACGCGACCAAGGTTGCTTTCGAAAAACTTAGGGTCTGCTAAGATATAGTGAAATTAAGGAAAGCTGATTAGTACCTATGGAGTATTACATAGCAAGCTTATTTATTTCATATTAGGTAAAAAATTAACAGTTCATTAGTGAAAGCAATAACATGTTAATCAAATTATGTACATGTTATCTTTTACTTGCTTTTCAAGACATGTATATTGATAATTTAAAAGAGGGTTATGCTAATGATTGCCATGCACAAAAAAACATGACAAGAAACAACCTATAAACAAATTTTATCAAGTTGATAATACTAGGCTTGTTAGCTAATTTTTTTTAATAATGTAGGCCTATCACCTTAAATAGTTTTGATTCTCAAGATTCTTATAATTTATTTTGATGGCTCTGTTTAAATAAATAAAGGGGTGTTTGTTTTAGCTTATATAGTAGGCTTATAAGTTTATTAACTTTTATATAAGCTTATAAGCCGAGATCAAGTATTTAATTAAGCTTATATATATAAGCTTATAAGCTTATATAAGGGATTTTTGATAAGGTAAGAATTTATGGCTTATATAAGGATGTGTTTCTTATATAAGAAATATTATATAAAAAGACATTTATACCCTCATTTAATAATTATATTTTTTTTATTTTTATATACTTTAATTTTATTAACTATATAAGCTAAACCAAACATTTAAGTAAGACTTATAAACTTATTATATATAAGTTATAAATGACTTATATAACATTATATAAGCCAAATACATAGGCTTAACCAAACACCCCTTAATATGCAAAGAACCAATAATATGCAAAGAAAATATAATATGCAAATCTTTAGTTGCAACTTATTTGACTCTTAAACATAATAAAGCTGAAGTAATCTTAAATTCAGGTTATCATCAAATTTTATTTTTTTATCACCACTTAAAATAACTATTTGACGTGTATGACCGATTTATTAAGTATTTACACAATGCAACTATTATATAGGATTACAATAAATTATATAAGGAGTTTACATACATTAAACGGTTAATTCTTTGTTTGCATACACGTAGAACTTAGAAATGGTTGTTTCTTCATATCAGAGATGTAAAGGTTGGTATTATGTCACATACAATGGAGACTTTTTCGATTGCCCATTCATGGAAAAAAGCCTTGCTCATCACTGATTGGGAATGAATTATGTATGCTTCATACTTCTGTTTTTTACTACTTACTCCCTCTTAAAATAATTGTTTTCTATTGATTGTTTCAAGTCTTTTTTTTTCAACTTTAACTTTAAATTATTTTTTTTATTATATAATACTTGATAAAAATTATATTAATAAAAATACATTTAAAAATCAATACATTTACAAACAAAAATATTTAACATCAAATTTAAAAGAATAAGACTGAAAAAATCAATAAGACAATAATGTTGGGAAGGAAAGAGTATGTTTTAACAAAGAGTAAAGGTTATGGTTGCTTTTTTTGTTGTACTAAAGGTTACATAGCTATACTTAAATAAATGATTGTTTGATGTGTAAGCTATTCTAGATAATACTGATTTTTTTTTTATGATTTGAAGAGATTTGTCATACTACAAAGTTGTTCTAGATACTATTGTTTTTTTATGATTTTGAGAGGTTTCAAAAGTTATACATTTTAATCATTTAGTGTCTAATTTATTTTAAAAAGACAGATACAAAATTCATAAAAGAATTAATTAAAAAAACTTATCGCTTCTCCATTTGCAAAGTTACAAATTCACAATCGTTACAGCATATACATTCGTGTTACAAAATTACTTGCACCTATCTTTATAATGTTCAGAAACGAAATTTTTAAAAAAATATAGACAATGCATATAAATACAATATCGTTTAAAAAAATATGTCATGCCAACTAATAATACATTAAAAAATAAATACACCAAAAATAACATAAATATAAACGCAACAACGTATAATAAGTATATACAATCGTCTGAGAAAATTATTTAAATCATTCTTAAAAATGTTCTAAACCAAATAAAATTAATAATATTCTTAACACAAAAAATAGAAAAACAAAAATGAAACCTCTTTCTACTGGCGAAATTAAAATAAGAAGAATAAGAAGAATTTCTAACCACACACTTCAAATAGGAGAGAGAATTTTAAGGAAAGATGCATAAGTTTTTGTAGGTGCATATGAGATTTATGGTCATGATTTCTTTTTATCCTTCTTATTTTCACTTTCCTTCTTATTTGGTCCTAACTCTCTAATAACATATATAAACAAAATGTTAAACTTGAAATATATATTAACAAAAAAACGTAAACAACAATCAGAAGTCATACCCGCCAATCGGGCGGATTTTGCAACTAGTATATATATATATGTTGACCCAGGTTTGTGAGACTAAGCTGTTTGCCTGTGACTGATATATATTTGACGTGATTCAGACTCCGTAGGCCAAGGTGAGTTCATAGGATCACTTTTAAATGCTTTCTAAATGTTTATAAAACCCGTGAGGGGGATATATGCTAAAATTGGAACACATGTGTTTTCAAACTATATGATTTTAGTGAAATATGTTATTGTACGAGTGTCCAAACTACTTGTTTCCTAAATTTCATAAGTCATTAAACACATCCGTGTGCGCTAATAGGGTAAATAGATCTATTGGGTTTAACGAAGCCTGTTTGTGTTACCTATACATTGGGTAATCGAGCATATTTTATTAGAATTAATGGGTAACCCAGGACATGTAGGTTACCAGTCATGAGATCCTGTCATGACGTCACTTCGGTGAATTCCGTTAGTTTTGATATCATGAGCTTTGTGTAATAAGAATTGAATGTTTTATGTGAGAAAATAGCTCAAGGTGGTAAACATGTATTTAAAACTGTTATTAAAAAACCTATGAATTCACTCAACCTTTGTGTTGACTTGTAAGCATATATTTCAGGAATTGATGACTAATAGCATGGAGCAGCACAAGGATGGCATGAAGAGGCACAAGTTTTAAATGATTGATATAGATTTTTGGAACCTTATATTGTAAAACTCTGATTTTTAAACGATATATAAAGAAAGTTGATTTAATCACTCTTTTAAGTTGTTTTCTATTATTATGACTTGTGTTCTATGAAATAATACCTCAAATTAGTTTCCGCTGCTATAAAACCTAAAAATTTGGATTGTATTTTACTTCATCATTTTAAATATAACCTAAAGTTTATATTATAAGTATCTGATATTAAAATCTTAGGTTATAATTATTTGTGTATTATTTAACAAAAAAAAATATATTTGTATTATTAAAATATTTTGGTAAACGATATATTTATTTATAAGAATTTAAAGAAACAAATAAGTACCTAATATGTAATTGACGTTAGGCTTTTAAAAGGAAAAGTGAAACGGTCGATGTTATCAACTGCGAGTAAATAGCATGGACTAATATTGGTTGATTACATCAACAGTGAGTTATGGCAACAAAATATCTACATTCCTTCATTTTCTAAAAGTTTTCTGTATTTATGTTTAAACATCCACCATCATATATTTGATATATAATCATGCACACAATCGCAAACATCAAAGTTGTCTATACGTTTCTTTTATGTTTAAACATCCACCATCATATATTTGCTATATAATCATGCACACAATCGCAAACATCAGCTTATTTTGGATTTAGCAGTCTTCAATTTCTTTGGAGGTTAAACACAAAAGTGAGTTAGAAGGTTTTCGAGTCGCGTTCTCGGTTTGAGTTCACATAATGCTCGATGTATTGTTCTTACTTGGGTACATTCGATGTGTTATCGTCTTACTCATAGTGCCGATGAACGATCATTCGTGTCGAATACCACAAGTCGCTCAAGCAAGGCTCCTTTATATCGTTCGTGGTTGGGAGAGAGTTGGGTTTCGAGTTTGAGTCCTACTCAGCTTAAGGCCGATCAGGCGATCACGTCCTTGTTGGTAGGGTTTTAGGCTCATTTTTTTGTATACGCGCCGATACTACGATTCATTCTTGCCTTATCGAGTTCTGGTGTACGTGCTTAACCTGGTTTCGTACTCGTCGTATTCTAGATTCGGTTTTGATATATATCCGTGTCAAGCCTAGAGGTATCTATTGTTTCATTGTTTTTTTTCGTACACTAATCGTTATGCATGTTATGATGAAACCGTAATCGCAATCTTCCTGCATGTTTTTGTTGGATTTCCTACGTCATCATAAAAAGGCTCATCATAGTCATGCATAAATATTATAATATCAATTGTGATTCTATGTAATGAATTGGTTATAATGGAATAAATTCAAGTGTGGTTATGTAGAGATAAAACTCATTTATAAAGAAATGGTCTGTAAATAATTAGTAACACAAAATATAAATTAGACATAAAATGAGATAGTACCGAATAATTAACTACTGGTGTTAATTAGTTTCAAAATTCTTGTATATGAATCAAAGGAGTAAGTTGTGTTTTTGGTACGCGGTGAATAAATTTTAAGGTACGGATATTCTTATATCTCTATAATTATTTGTCTCATTCGTCTTGATCGATTGTACGGATTTTCGTCCTTCTGTAAGGACTCTCTTTTCTATGCATGATTAGGATTCCCTGTCTGCAGCCAAATGTTTTCCCAGTATATGTTATAAACTTTACATTAATTAACTTGATAACTATATTAAATTTCCTGAGCTTTATATACATGCATGACCTGCTATGACTAGTTACGGAGGTACCGTAACCATGACGCTTGAGGCACCGGTGTCATGACTCCTCTGCGGGGGAGTGATTTCTCGCAGCGTCCCTTTTATTACAGCTTGGCCATTTATCAGTATTATCAGCGGGGCATATGGATGCATCCTAGGTTATCAGTTTACAGCTTATCAGGTGAATGTGATGTGTGCTCTACATCATTCACATTGGAGTTGATCCCTCCACCCAGCTTATCAGTTAGAGGTCACCCCTCTACAGCATGACGAGGTCACCCCTCTATGTATTCATGGAGACGTTGTTACATCACATGACCTATATAAGCTTTTGGCACTTAAATTACAGTAAATGCATGTTTTCAGATTTAATAGATAATAATTCAGTTTACTATTTATAAATTAGACTTTTCAGAACATACATAGTTTTTCCGCTGCTCTTTACTTATCAGTTTTATAACTTCAATATTTGTTATTTGTTTCATTCTAGTACATTCATATCATGCTTTATATCCGTTGACTGGGCATTATGCTCAGCCGTAGTTTCCCTTTCATGTTTTCAAGCGGCAGGTACACAAAGACGCTCTTAGGATTCTGAGAGAGTATGTGTGTTGGATGGAAGCTATCTAGACTTCTTTACTTTATGCATTTCATACATTAATTTGCCAGTTTGGATATTGTTTAGTCCTTCCCTTCCGTACTTAATCTTTTATATTTGAGTTTATATTTGGATTACCGATGTTTGATTCCGGTATTTTCGTTATGGTTAATTAACATTTTCAAGACATTTGTCTTGCATGCTTTGATGAGACGCTATAAATACATGTAACGGTCCACTTATCCAAGTGGGGTGTTACAATTATGGTATCAAAGCGCAAGGTTCGACCTGTAAGCTCTAGAACTTGACATGTGACTAGTGGGTAGTCACCAGACACTTCCTATATTTTGGCGTTGTTATCTTTCATGTTTCTCATGCATTTCATCTGTCAGTTTTCTAAATTTTTGACTAAGTTTAAGGTTGGTACATGACTGGCCATATTTAGTCGCATGTGCTTTTCTGTGAAATTTGTTTTGGTGAATGATATGAGTGTAATTACTCATATCATTTATATCAATATATGAGCTTAAAATGCATAAAACCTATAAAAATGGCTGTATATGCTTGTTTCTTGTTTCATGTGTGTAGGTACCCAAGATCACGAAAACCGGTAAAACCGACACGATTTAGAAGATAATTTCCAGAAGCCAAAAGTCAAGTTCATTTTCTTCATGGTTTTATCAAAGTTTGAAGACAAGAGGGACCCACATGAGATTAATGGGCTTGAAGGCCCATTTATGGGTTAAAAACTTATGATACTTGCAAAATTTCAAAGCCCAATAGGCCCAAAAGCAACAATAAGTATACGGATTAGAGTGAATTTTGTTTGGGTCCAAAACTCATTAAAAGCCCAAAGATAGTAACGTGGGAAGTTTTTAAGGCCCAGACAAGGCCCAATGACCAAACTAGAGACGGTGCAACAAGTATATAGTTTGTGGTCAACATTTACTTAGTCAAATCGTTACAAACAAAGTTACAAATAAAAGAAAGAAAAAAAAAAGATGAGACGAGATAGAAGTTTGGGGAAGAAAAAATACCCAGTCACAAACCCTAGCCTCAATTGGGGGTTTCCAATCTACTTACAAGTAAACTACACGCGCTCCATTAATTCCCAAGTTTTTCAGGGAGAAGAGGATGTTGTTAAAGATCACACGTGTCATCAAGACGAGTCACATCTCTCTTGTGATTGGTGGATACACCTTCAAACCAGTCATAGCACCAATCAAAAAGGGTCACCTCAGCAGCAAACTAACACAACTAGCACAGTTTGGTGCCAGCTTGTCAATCCGAGTGAAGGTACATGATTTTCAGATGTTGGATCAAAACAGAATAGAGAGATGAAGATTAGAGGGCCACGATTGATTCTTCATCAACAAACACCCCACCCTCGGGTTCCCTATAAAAACCCCCATCAATTAATGTATTTTTCATTCCTTTCTTTCTTTTACTGTTATAATGTCAATATAGATTTAGGTAATTGTATTTTTATTTTCAAAGCTTTGTAATGATTTTCATGAATTAATAAAAGTGATTTTCTGTCTCATCTTTTTCTTTTCTCGTGTTTATTATTTTGCTGAAATTTATCTAAATTTATTTGATGTTATATATGTTGGAATATTTATGTAAGCTGAATGAAATAGCTTATTTAAATATTCAAGTTAGATTAGGGATTTAAAAAATTGAACCCTACTGGTTTGATTAAAAGAGGTTACTGGTTCGAAACCTTGAATGGTGGTAGAATAGATTAAAGGTTCGAGACTTATATGGTGTAATTGGTTCGTGATGTTGATATTGGTGTCGTGAGCGAGTTTGGGTGTTATTTCGGTTCGAAAGTCCGCTCAGCGCGTGACTTCGTCATCAAAGGATCTCCAGTTTCATGGTTAAGCTCATTTTATCCTGTTATGTTTAATATGCTTTAAATAATGATCTATTATAAGCTTTAAGGTTGTGTTGTGATGATTTGATCTGGTTATTATGTTTATATTTGAGTAGATTTTATGTTGTTATAGGTTTTTTTAATTATTGTTGGATTGCTGATTTAGATTTAACAACTGAAATTGGTAATGCTTATGTTTATGAATCTGTTTGCTGAAGTCTAGCTTTTATTAAATTGATAATTTCTTTTACTATATGATAAAATGGCTGTAATAAGAAGTCTTCTATTTAATGGGATGAATGGATGTTTTTATTATCTATATTTGACCTGCTGGTTTATCTATCTGTGTTAGGTTTTAGGAAACTTATAAAATTAGTTAACAGGTTATTTTTAACGAGTTTGTTGATTGAAAAGGAGTATTTTATGCAAATTTTTAGGAGGGATGTTAGTCTTGTTTTGGTAAATGCTTCGTTTGGTCTGCTTAAGAAGGATTTTAGACTTTTTTAATTTGCTGTCAACCGATGCTATGATTAATGTACAATGGGATTATATTGAGTTTGATTTTATCTCGTTGTAAGCTTGCTGAAACTTGTGATCTGCTGATTACTTATGTTTTTTTATTTGCTTTAAAACTGACCTCTAGTCATTACCTGTTGAATTTAGGAGTTATTTGATGCGTTTTTGGGTATATTCTGTTAGAATTTTTTGAATCAGTGTTTATCTAATCTTGATCCTGATTATCTTTTAATATCTGCGTGGTTATTAGTAAATTGGTTTATTATTAACTGATTGGATTTCATTTACAATTACAATAAGCATACAAAAAAATACATAAATATATAAATCTCAAAAATATTGCACAGTTTTATCCTTCAGGGGTCTCGAACTCAAGGCCTCACCTTTAATAGCCCAACGTGCTAACCAACTAAGCTAGGCTCTTATTTTGTTATTATACTATGTCTACAGTTTTATGTACCTTAATTTTAAACAGTCTATTTTCTTGTCTAAAATAAAACGTTTTGTTTTTAATCTGTTAGATTTTGAGTATTAATAATCCTCTTAATCAAACTCTTGTTAAATTTTGTTTTACAATAATAAAAAGATATATAAAATAAAAATAAATATTTTATTACTTTTAAAATTTAAATTGTTTTAATTTTTTTTAAATAATATTGTTTTAAAAATTTGTTTAAATAGTTTGTTTAATAAATAGAAAAAGTAAAAAAATATATAGATTTAAATACTTGTCTTTTATATTTAATTTTGGGTACGATTCATGCAATTTAGGATTAAAATTTGTAGCATTAATTTAGATAAAAAACCGAAACAAATTCAAATCAATTGTCCAATTTAAATCGAAAGTCTCAAATTCACAAGTTCCTTGTGTACAACGAACCGGGATGACTCTCGTGTTTAATTGATTCGTCATTAGCCTATTTATGGATTATTACCTTTTCCTAAAGGTAATTTCCTAAATTTGCTATATAACGTATTTAACTAAAATACACCGACACTTTCTCGACACATAAAAAATTTTGGCGCCGCTGGCGGGAATCTTGTGTACGATTCGTTCGTGGAGATTTGTTGATCGTTGATTTGAAGACCCTTTCTGTCCTCGCAAAGTTTTGTTATTTTTCTATTAATATAGTATATATCATTTTTCATGTTTTTTGTTATTACTATATTGTATTACGTATAACAATAAATTTACCTACTTTCAAATAAGACCTTAGTTGTGATTTCATCACCTAGCTATTGTATTCGAATCCAAAACGAAAAATAAAGGCCAAATAGATAAATACTAATAAAAAGTTTGAAATCGATTTATACAAACTATAAGGTGGGTATAAGGCGACGAGCTATAAAAGGTCGTCAAAGGAAAAAGGTTTTTAAGTGCTTTGTGCCACCTCGTTTCCCCGCTTGCTTGTGTGTATATTGAGAGGGAAGACCGATTATTGGTTTGCCGACTCAAGTAGTATTAAATCTTATTTTTGTTGTTTACTTATTGAACCTCGAGACGGTTAGATTTTCACCTACGTTTCAAAGTCGACCGAGGGTAGATTACTTCCATAGTAATTATCCTTATTCCTTGTTTTTTTTATCAATCTTTTGATTGAGCAATACCAAATAAAAATACCAAAAACAATCTTCTTCTAATCTATTTTCTTTTCTTCAACCCTCTAAATTCTCGTCACTTTGGTTTATGCAATTACGATCTAATCGACTTTTGATTAATCACGATAGGCTTGAAAACATTCCTCGTAGAAATAGAAATCGTCAACAACGAATAGTGGAACCCGAGCTTCCACCTATTGTTGGAGAGATGGTCGATAACCGAACAATGGAAGAATTGCTCTGTGCACCCGCCGAAGGGTACGGGGAAGCAATCGTTGTGCCGGCTATTTTGGCGGATCATTATGAGATTAAGACAGGTCTTTTATCACTCATTCGTGCCGACCAATTTCATGGCAATGAGACCGATAACCCGCATTCTCACATTCGAAATTTTCTTCGTATCACCTCGACTCTCAAGTTTAGAGATGTGCCGAATGACGCGATTAAGCTCAAGGTTTTTTCCGTACTCGCTCGAGGGGAATGCTAAACGTTGGTATGAAAAAGAACCACCGGGTTCGATATTGACATGGAATGATTTAGTGTCTAAGTTTATGAATTATTTCTTTCCACCATCCAAAACAACTCACTTTAAGAATGAACTGACTAGGTTTGAACAAAAAGTGCATGAATCGTTTGGAGTTGCTTGGGAAAGGTTTAAGGATTTGTTGAGACAATGTCCACACCACGGATTCACGGAGTTACATCAAATCAATACTTTTTATAATGGACTTAATATGGTTGAACAAGATTCTTAAAATGCCGCGCGGGTGGTAATCTTTTAAGAAAAACTCCGAGAGACGCGTGGGGTATCATTGAGAATACCGAGATTGCTAGATTGGACTCTAAGATTGACACGATTTAGAATGAGATTAGGAAGAATCCTCATGGAACGACCAATATGGTTGAGATTTTTTGTGTATCATGTGGTGGAGCACATTCGAATTATGCTTGTTCAACCACGGGGTTTGATCAAGCTAGTGCTTGCGTGATGGGAACTTATAGCCCTAACGGTCAAGCTCCTCGTCAAAACCATGTTGCTCCACCATGTTTTCCACTGGTTCAAAATAGATACAACAATAGAAACAATGGTAATAATTTTAACCGTGGTAACCAAGGGAATTTTAATCAAGGAAATGGATTTCATGCTAATCAAAACAATCAAGGTTTTTAAAACAACAATCAAAATGATTTGTCAAGCTACATCAAAACGAATGAGGCAAATTTGAAAGCTTTTTAAAACAATATTCAAGGACAAATGGAAACTTTCAAAAATGAATTTCAAAATACAATCAAGGGGCAAAATAACAAGATTGAGCTTAACCAACAAAGATTAGAGCAAAGCCAAAACCGTATGGAAGGGAATCAAGCTAAGTTTGAGAACAAATTACTTTCGATGTTTGAGGCTTTTATGTGCAAACCCTCCTCTTCTTCGGGTGGCACCTAGCAACACCATACCAAACCCGAAGGGAGAGATTAAGTCCATCACCGTTTACAATGATTATGATAATTTACAAGATGTGCTTGAGTTTGATCCTCCACCTAAAGAGACCTTTCTTGATGTTACCAAGGCTACTTTAGATGTGAATTGTTTCGCGGTTTTCTTTGATTTCTATCCCGAGAAATATGGAGACCCGGGTCAATTTTTGATACCTTGTGTTTTCAACGAGCTTGAGGAATGCAAAGCTCTAGCCGATCTAGGAGCTAGCATCAACTTAATGCCTTTATCCATATGGAATACTCTTGACTATTTCCCACTTACTCCCACTCGAATGATCATTGAGCTTGCTAATGGAACCACCGCCCACTCGGTTGGTATAGCGGAAGATGTCATTGTTAAAGTAGGGAAGTTTTTGAACCTAGCCGATTTTGCAATCGTTGATTATGAGACCAACCCTCGTGTGCCTTTAATTTTGGGACGTACATTTTTGTCCACGGCTCAAGTTCAAGTTGATATGAGGAAAGATGAGATAAAATTATTTTATGGGGATAAACATGTTGTTTTCAAACCGGAAAAACTTCCAAAATTTGTTTCTAAAAATGTAGAATGTGTAAAACTTGTTAAAACCATTGAAAGTAAAAAAAATAAGGATTTTCTCATCTACAAGGGTGTAAGGCAAATTATATACCCCTCAATTCGTGAAGATGAAAAGTTAATTCCGGAGGGAGATGTTTGTTCCATTGAAACGTGTTGTAATATTACCTCGTCTCCACTCACTCTTGAGGATAAGATCGATAAGGAAATTGAGGATGACCTTAGTGCACCATTCGATGCTAGTGAGTTTGATTGTGAGAATTTGGATCCGGAGGGAGATATTGCTTTAATTGAAAAATCATTGAAAATGGATTCTTTGATTCCCAACTTCACACCGAGTGAGGTTAGTGACTATTCGTTTGATAAGTTCGTCGATGAACTTGTTGCTCTTATTGATCCACTTCCACCGGGAAGTGTTGATCGTGATCTTCATGATGTACCTTCTATTCTCGAGGAGTTCTCCGATGAACTTTCTTCTAATGAGAATGATGATCTTGTATCCGAGTGTGACTCATTCGATTCTTTGTCGGATATTTCTTGTGATGATGAACACTTCTTTAAGGAGGTTGATGAGTTACTTTCCATAGACATTCCTTCGGAATTTGAGGAAAAGTCTAATGAACCAAAGGAAGACACTCTCTATCTTGAGAATGTTTCTAATGACGGTTTTGTAAACCCTTGGTTTGATCACCCGATTTATGATGATGATAATGTTGACCCGGAGGGAGAAATTTTCTTTACTCCAAATCTTCTTCCCACTCACTTTGATCTTAATGTGCGGGTTTTTCATGCGACTCATTTTGAGTATCATAACCCCTTTGTTCACATTCCAAAGAGTGACAAGGTCAACAAAGTCATGCATGTTGATACCAATATAATTGAGACCTTTACCCCACTATTAACATGTGCTTTACATGATTATGGATTAGCATGGGGGGAAGACACCGTGTTGTCTATTCCTTTCTCTCCCGAGGATGAGGTATTCGACCCCGGAATCATTAATTTAGGGAAATCTCGGCCTTTCACCGATGCAATAACTGAAAGACTTTTTGATCATCTTGGTGCGAGTTTATCTCGGGGAGCATACTATATCCATTTCATGATTCGTGACATTGACCACCATCTCTTTTTGGAGATTTACGTTGGAGTTTCATTGTTTCATTTGTCATCAGACAACGAGGATGTGATCTTTGACCCCGACATCGTGCTTTATGATGGATTTTATTCCAATATGCCGGTTTTTCCCACTTTCCCTAAGGAGCAATGAATGCGGGGATCGAGTCGAGCTCATGACTCGGTTAACAAAAACGAGGTGCCTTGTGGGGGAGTCCCATACATTCTATCTTCTATCTATTTTCTAACACTAATAAAGCTTGATCTTTTCAAGCTCGTGCTCGTGTTTTGTTGTATTATGAATCTTAGGTATGACCCTAATCGAAGACTCTCGTGTTCGGTTTGTGCCGGTCCACTCGAGCTTCTATACTTTGATTGTCAAAAAGGGGCACTCACTATCCTTTGATTTTTATCGACTAACGTTTTATCTTGAAGCATAATTAATAAATGGCTTATAGATTTGTGTACTCTTACCATGTTAGAACTTTTGCATTAGACTCTTCGTGTTTTAGCAAGGGGTGTTACTCTTGAGCTAGGAAACATTGAGGACAATGTTTGGTTTTAGCATGGGGGATTCAATCGATATAATCGCTTGCAATTGCTTTTGTCGTGTTCAAACGTAACCGTTTTTCTCGTTTTTCTTAAACTTTTTAAATTTTTACTGTTATTTTGTGTTTATTAATAAAGAAAATAAGTGTTTTTGGCACAAATGTAGGCTTTCCGTTGGTGAAAATAAAAATAGTTTTTGACTGACTCGGTTTTTACCGTAGCTCATTCCTTAACATGTTTAAATCAAGTTTTGCTAGACTTTTATATAGGGAACTTTAAAACGCGAAAGTCTTAACTCATACGGGTTTAAGAACGAGAACTTTTCGCAAGTTCCTATAATTGATCCTAGACAGTCGTTTATAAAGGGAACTTTAAAATGCAAATTCTAACTTGAAAAAATCCAAGAAGATGCAATATCCTATAAATGACTTGAAAACCCAAAACTTTTATTTAATTGGCTAAGTGTCCATTAGTCTCGCATTTTTGAGATTTTACAATATGGAGAACAAGAGATGATAAAGTTTAATCATAAGTTTTTGAGGTTAATTCTTCCTTGTGTAAGTATTTTTGTGTTTGATTCTATCTCCTCGTATTTATTTTCCACGCTTGAATAATTAATTCCTTAATATATGAAGTTTTTAGCGGTTTGGGCATAATATCTTAACTCGCAACTCCTTCTTTTTCTTCCCTTGTAATTAAAGTAAGAACACATTAAGGGTGTCAGCGTTATGGACTTTTTGATCATGGGATTGCGGAAATTTCCCTTAATTTTAACGAGTTTGTTGATTGATAAGGAGTATTTTATGCAAATTTTTACGAGGGATGTTAGTCTTGTTTTGGTAAATGCTTCGTTTGGTCTGCTTAGGAAGGATTTTAGACTTGTTTAATTTGTTGTCAACCGATGCTATGATTAATGTAAAATGGGATTAAATTGAGTTTGATTTTATCTCGTTGTAAGCTTGCTGAAATTTGTGATCTACTGATTACTTGTGTTTTAACTGGCCTCTAGTCATTACCTGTTGAATTTAAGAGTTATTTGATGTGTTTTTGGGTAGATTCTGTTAGAATTTGTTGAATTAGTGTTTATCTAATCTTGATCCTAATTATCTTTGAATGTCTGCGTGGTTATTAGTAAATCTGTTTATTATTAACTGACTGAATTTCATTTACAATTACAATAAGTATACAAAAATACATAAATATATCAATCTCAAAAATATTGCACAGTTTTGTCCTTCAGGGGTCTCGAACTCGAGGCCTCACCTTTAATAGCCCAACGTGCTAACCAACTAAGCTAGGCTCTTATTTTGTTATTAAACTATGTCTACAGTTTTATGTACCTTAATTTTAAACTGTCTATTTTCTTGTCTAAAATAAAACATTTTGTTTTTAATTTGTTAGATTTTGAAAGTATTAATAACCCTCTTAATCAAACTCTTGTTAAATTTTGTTTTACAATAATAAAAAAAATATAAAATAAAAATAAATATTTTATTACTTTTAAAATTTAAATTGTTTTAAAAATTGTTTTTTTAAATAATATTGTTTTAAAATTTGTTTAAATAGTTTGTTTAAATAAATAGAAAAAGTAAAAAAATATATAGATTTAAATATTTGTCTTTTAGATTCAATTTTGGGTATGATTCATGCACTTTAGGATTAAAATTTTTAGCATTAATTTAGATAAAAAAACCCGATACAAATTCAAATCAGTTGTCCAATTCAAATCGAAAGTCTCAAATACACAAGTTCCTTGTGTACAACTAATACAAGGATTTTTGCTAGGTTCAATTATGTCTCTCGATATCCTCTCGAATTGATCTTGGTTCTAAGTGGAATGATTGTTCTTGGTTACTAAAAGGGGGGTTTAGTTTTCTAATCTACTAAAAAGTTTAAATGTACTAAAATGAAAACTTAAATCAAAGACAATTAATTTAATGACAATTAATAAAAACTTGAATTAAAATTAAAATTAAAATTACAGTTAAAATATAAACATGAAATAAAGAAACAGAAAGTAATCCTTAAAAATGCTCAAAAGATATTTGATTCGGAAGTTTGACCTTGATTCGGAAGTTCACTTAGAACTTGGTTCAGAACCCTTGATCCGGAACTTCGTTCGGAACTTCACTCGGAACCTTCACTCGGAACTTTCTTCGGAACCTTCACTCGGAACTTTCTTCGGAAGTTGATTCGGAAGTTGTTGATCCGGAAGTTCAGTCGGAACTTTTGATCCGGAAGTTGGTTTGGAAGTTTTGGTTCGGAAGTTTATTCGGAAGATTTGGACAAAGCATTCATTCGGAACTTTTAGATTGACTCGGAACTTTTTAACAAAAACTCATTCGGAACTTTAGAACTCATTCGGAACTTTTCAAAAAGAAATTCATTCGGAACTTTTTAAACTCATGCGGAACTTTGTTCATCCGGAACTTTATGTTCATCCGGAAGTTTTAGTTCATCCGGAACTTTTCGTTCATCCGGAAGTCTGGGAAACTCAAGAAACAGTAACTTTAACCGAAGAACAGGGAGGACGATTTTAATCAAAAATCAAGCTAAATAAGTAAAAAGGTTTTACCAAATTAAACACAAATCATCTACCAACTACAAAGATCAAATCCCAATCACAAAAACACAAATTCAACAACTTCTTAAAGATCAAATCAATCAAACAAGAACTTAAACTTTAAACCAAATAAATGGAGATGAACAAGATGAAATGAAATATTGATGTATTGAATGATTAAGGTTTTAACAATCACAAAACAAAGATTAAAATTACAAGATTGAAAAACAAAGATCAAAATCACCAAACACCCTAGTGGTGTTGGTGATGCTACGAACAGAAAGGGAGAGAAAAGAGGGGAGAGAAGAAAAACTAAAAAACTTCATAGAAAGTGTGAGGGGATCCCTTTATATAGGTGTCCCCTTTGGTTGGTGAGTGGGCTTTCTCCCGTTATTCTTGTCTTCTCGTCTTTTTAGAAAAGTTGACGTTTTTGATTCTGATTCGGGATTTGTCGTCGATTAAATTCAACTCGTCTTTTAATTTCTTCGTTTAATAGACTTGAGTTTCTTCGACTTATGTAAATCTTCCATCTTTGGTCCTTTTCTTCGATAAATCTTCGAATAGGCCCAGTGACTTCAAATCTTTTGCATCTCTTGGACAATAGACTTTATCTTGAGTCTTTTTCTTCGGTAAAACCCGTGCAATCCCATGTTTTCTTCAATAATCATCCGGTTGGCTCTGAAAACACAATAAACACAAAAACCACGCATAACTCCAAACAAATGATATTAAATACGCGTTTTGGTCTCGTTTTAGCCCGAATTAAGTGGTAAAAGGATGGGTGTTTACACACCTATCAAATCCCCTACACTTAACCATTGCCATGCCCTCATGCAATGCTTAGCGATAAAGCAATTTTTACACTTTTCTCATAATCAATCAACCTTGGCCTTATTAAAATACTACTAAATAAAATTAAAGTACTAAAAGAAATTCAAACTTTAAAGGAAACAAAAGGATAGAAAACCATTTTCACTTGAAAATAGCTACATGGAAATAACTTGCAAAGAGATCAAGGACTTACATTAGGGCTTTGGTGCTGCGAAGATTTATCACCCTCAAGTTTCACGTTCCCCAAACTAAGCTTAAAAACGAGATCATTGTTATTATAAGTTAGTAAATCAAACACTTACACACATGGCTTAATTAAATGCTTAAACTCCCTTATTCCTAGGTGTATCTCTTATATTTTATTTTTGTCTTAGAATGATCATGAAGATGCATTTTTGGGACTTATTTCGATAGTTTATTTAGGCTGAAAGCAAAGTAGGACGATTTGATCAATAGTTAGCTAAAGGACAAAATATCTTAAAACTGCTTCTCGGGATATCAAAAAGTTCATATCTTGGCATAACTCGGTTCACGATTTGAGACCTTTCTCGGGCCGATATTTGGCATGTACTTCATACTTCATATCTTGAGAGACGTGCCTGAGATAATGGTCTTCTCATCGTTAATAGAGTTTCTTCACTTGGAGACTTTTGAGGGGTACTCCAACTTTGTTGACCACGACTTCATGATTATTCTTCAATCTCTAATTGGGATTTTGAGATACAACGATCCGCTTCCTTTTCGGACTTGGATCTATTTATCCTCATACCTTGTTAGGGTCTTTTCAGATAGACTTCTCCATGATCTTTACGGGAGTTGATTGCTTTTCGTCGTGAGTCTTGATCCTTCATATTGACTTTGGGAATAATGCTTTTCACATCACCTTGGATCTTTAGCAATAAAATGGAATCCTCATGCCTTGTTAGAGCCTTTTCGGACTCGCCAATCTTCGCGCCCCGCTTCATAAGTTAAGCCTTGGCTATGAACTCTTATCATTACCGAGCAACTTTTAAACGATATTGGGCTAGAAGCTAAGTAACTTTTCAAATCGTACGACCTTACTTATTGCAGATAAATTATTAGCAAGTGATGGGAGAATAGGCAAATAATTACACCAAGTGAGTTTGTGCAAGAATACCGACTTATAATTGACTCTATCATTTCTCGTCCTCCACAATTTAAAATCTCAAGTAATGAGACTCGTGGATACTTAGCCTAATAAACCAATTAAGGTCTACATGGTTAAGGATACTAGCTAGAATAAACTTGGATAAGTCTATTCGGGTTGAGTCAAAATAAACGCAACGGGCCTAATATGTCAAAGATTTCTAAACTAGCTACACCACTATATTAAAATTTTTTACTTTATTGCGGGATATCTACATATGAAAGCAACGATAAAAAATTTAAAAATTACGACTAAATGGCCAAAGTTAATAAAAAATTTGAAAAATGTTGAAAAAAATGATTTTCCGGTTAAAAGAAGGCATTTTCATGGAAAAGTCCACTTAAAACTTCGATAGAAGTCCCCCCTACACTTAAGATAAACATTGTCCTCAATGTTTAAGCATGTGGGAAAAGTATCCCCTAGACTTATGACATTGTGCACGCTGGTTAACTCAAGTTAAGGAAGAGACGACTAAAGTGATCAATTTCAAATGTGAGTATGAAGAAAATTGAATCACGATAGTTGAGAGATAGGACCGGATTTCGGATAACACGGGAGCACGGTTCTTCAGAGATTCCAAGAGTGCACTTATCCCTGTAATCACATCACCACACAAAAACAACACCCTATAGAGTCCCCCCTACACTTAGGAGGTAAAAACATAAAAGGATAGAAACTCGGGCTGCCTCCCGAGGAGCGCTTGTTTTTTATAACCGAGTCACGAGCCTGACTCGACCAAAAATTAGTTCATGGGGAACGTGGTGAGGGATGGAATCATCTCTTGAGAGATGTCCTCACCAAAGTACAATTTCAAACGCTGGCCATTCACCTTGAAGTTGGGCCCATTTGGATGAGAAAGCTCAATGGTGCCATAGGGAAAAACATTGGCGATGGTGAATGGACCAGACCAGCGGCTCTTCAACTTGCCTGAGAAGATCTTCAACCGAGAGTTAAAGAGTAAGACTTGATCACCAACGTGGAACTCTCGGTTCTTGATTTTAGCATCGTGGACAATCTTGGTCTTCTCCTTGTAGATCAATGAGTTCTCGTAAGCTTGATTCCTCAATTCTTGTAGCTCGTTGAGTTGAATCTTGCGAAAATCACCGGATTGATGTCGAAGTTAGCCCACTTCAAGGCCCAGTATGCCTTATGCTCCAGCTCGATAGGAAGGTGGCAAGCTTTCCCGTACACAAGACGATAAGGCGTACAGCCGATCGGGGTCTTATAAGCAGTACGGAAAGCCCACAGAGCATCATCTAACTTATCGGCCCACGCGGCGCGATGCTCTCCCACAGTACGTTCCAAAATTATCTTCAATCTACGGTTGGATATCTCGGCTTGACCGTTGGTTTAAGGATGATAAGCGATGGAAAGACGGTGATTGACACCATACTTTGCCATGACTCTTGCAAATTGATCGTTGCAAAAATGAGTCCCGCGGTCACTGATAATAGCACGAGGAACACCGAATCGAGCAAACAGTTGTTTCAAGAATTTACAAACCACCCTCGTGTCGTTAGTGGGTAAAGCCTTGGCTTCAACCCATTTGGAAACGTAGTCAACAACGACAAGGATGTATTTGTTGCCTTTAGAAGAAGGGAATGGCCCCATAAAGTCGATACCCCATACATCAAAGATTTCACATTCTTGTATGAAATTTTGAGGCATCTCATCTTTATGTGTGATCTTGCCTTGTTTTTGGCAAGAATCACAATGTTTAACCATCTCGTGAGAATCACGGTAAATGGTGGGCCAATAGAATCCCGAATCAAACACTTTTTTGGCAGTGTAGTTGGGACCAAAGTGACCACCGGTGGGTCCTTTGTGGCAAGCCTGGAGAATGTCCAAAGCGGCCGGTCCGTCAACACATCGGCGAATAATCAAGTCAGCGCATTGTTTGAATAGAAAAGGGTCATCCCAAAAGTAAGTCTTAACATCGTTCAAGAACTTCTTTTTTTGTTGGGATGTTAAACCTTGGATGAGAACACCACCCGCTAAGTAGTTTGCAATATCGGCAAACCACGGGGTGCCATCAAGATTGAGATTCATAGACATTAAGGTCTCAAGGGGGAAAGAATCATTGATCTCTTTGTTCGGATGATCCCCTTGATATGGATCCTCAAGTCTGCTCATATGATCCGCGGCCAGGTTTTCGGCTCCCTTCTTGTCACGAATTTCAATGTTGAATTCTTGAAGGAGTAAAACCCAGCGAAGAAGTCTTGGCTTAGAATCATGCTTTGTCATCAAGTACTTCAACGTAGAATGGTCCGTATATACGATTGTGGTGGAAAGGACAAGATGGGGGCGGAACTTTTCAAAAGCATAGACAACAGCTAAAAGATCTTTTTCGGTTGTCGTATAATGCAATTGTTCCCCCGTCATTGTCTTGCTAGCATAGTGGATTGGTTGGAAGTGTTTATTCACTCTTTGGCCCAAAACCGCACCAATAGCAAAGTCGCTAGCATCGCACATCAACTCGAAAGGCAGCTCCCAATTAGGGGTAACTAAGACGGGTGCCTTAGTAAGCTTATCCTTAAGCAAGTTGAAGGCTTCAAGGCACTCTTTGGAAAAGATAAAAGGGGTATCTTTTTCCAAGAGGTGGGTAATCGGGCGAGCGATTTTAGAGAAATCCTGAATGAATCGACGATAGAAACCCGCATGACCCAGAAAGCTTCTCACACCCTTCACGGTTGAAGGTGGAGGTAGTTTGGCTATGACATCTACTTTAGCACGGTCAACTTCAAGACCGGCTTTAGAGATTTTGTGTCATAGCATAATGCCTTCTTTTACCATAAAATGGCATTTTTCCCAATTTAGAACAAGGCGAGTGTCTTCGCACCGCTTAAGCATACGTTCCAAATTGGCAAGGCAAGAAGAGAAGGAATCCCCGAAGACCGAGAAATCATCCATGAAGACTTCCATGGTTTTTTCAACCATGTCATGGAAGATAGCTAACATGCACCTTTGGAAAGTCCCGGGGGCATTGCATAAGCCAAAAGGCATTCTTTTGTAAGCAAATGTGCCATAGGGACAAGTGAATGTTGTCTTCTCTTGATCTTGGGGATCGATGGGTATTTGGAAATAACCCGAGAAACCATCAAGAAAGCAGTAATATTCATTACCCGCTAAACGTTCAAGCATTTGGTCCATAAAAGGTAGAGGGAAATGATCCTTTCTCGTGGCATCATTGAGTTTGCGGTAGTCTATACAAACTCTCCACCCAGTAACGAGACGGGTAGGAATCAACTCGTTGTTTGCATTGGGCACAACGGTGATGCCGCCTTTCTTAGGCACACAATGGATTGGACTAACCCATGGTGAATCCGAAATAGGGTAAATCATACCCGCATCAAGAAGTTTGATAACCTCTGTTTTGATGACTTCATGGATTTTTGGATTCACCCTTCGTTGGCTTTGAATTGTGGGCTTAAAGTCGTCCTCCATGAGAATTTTGTGTGTGCAGAAGTGAGGATCAATTCCACAAATGTCGGAGATTTTCCAAGCGATAGCTCTTTTATGCTTCTTCAATACGGCGACAAGGCGGGCTTTTTCTTCTTCCTTTAGATCCTTCGCGATGATGACGGGCAACTTCTCGTTGTCTTCAAGGAAAACGTACTCAAGATGAGGAGGTAGGTCCTTAAGCTCAAGAGTGGGAGGATCCTCAATAGATGGTGAAACTAACGATGGATCATCATTAGTCATCTCTTTAGGAGAAGGAGGATCAATAGCAGTAACCGTCGGAGATAGAGGAGAAAGATTGTCTTCTTTGAGAAGGTTTTCAATGAGGCGGAGATCTTCATCCCAATTGGTGGTAGAATCTTTATGGTCTAAGTTCACATCTCTCATGGTGTTTTCGAAATCTTTCCAAAGGAAATCACTTTCTCCAAATAGAGATAGTGATGAGTCAATAGAGGAAACGGTCTCAACATTAGGAAGAGAGGTAGGAATACTTTTACAAGCATCTTTGAAGTGTTCTTCACAAGCCTCATCAAGAACGTCAATACAATTAACACTCTCGTATGAATAAGGCTGTTTAGAAAGATTTCCCATGTTGAAGACGATCTTATCGTCACCCACTCTCATGATAAGCTCACCGGCTTCAACATCGATTAGAGTGCGACCGGTCCTCAAGAATGGACGACCAACGATCAATGGTACACGAGGGTCTATGTCGTAGTCAACAACGACGAAATCAGCAGGAAAAGTGAATTTGTCGACTCCTACAAAGACGTCTTCGGCTATCCCCACTGGATAAGCAACCGTACGGTTAGCTAATTCCAAAGTCATTTTGGTGGGGACTAGCTCAGGGAGAGATAATTGCTTCCAAACGCTTAAGGGAATTAAGTTGATACTGGCACCTAGATCAGCTAGGGCCATGCAATTCTCTACTCCCGGGAAGTTACAAGGGATTAAGAAACGACCCGGATCACCAAGCTTGGTTGGCAATTTCCTTAAGAGCACTGCAGAGCAATTCTCATTAAGTTGGGTGTTAGAAATATCAAGAAGCTTCTCCTTGTCATTTAGAAGATCTTTAAACATCTTAGCGTATTTGGGCATGTGAGCGAGAGCCTCGGAAAAGGAGATGTTAAAATTCAATTGTTTAAACATTTTGAGAAAGTTTGAAACTTGAATATCATCCTTGCTCTTTTGCTTCTCTTTCCTCAACCTTGAAGGATAAGGTATATTGGATGAAGAAGAAGGCTTTAGGGGAATAGGATCACTCACAACCTACGGGTGGTGGGGAAATAGGGGTAGAAGGTGAAGGAGGTGGAGCAATTGGGGAAGGAGAAGGATGAGTAATAGGAGCAGGTGACTCGTTCCCCTTAGTCACAATCACCGGTGGAGGTATAGGAAGCTCGGGTTCCTTGGTACCTTTGCCACTGCGAGTGGTGATTGCTTTCATCTCCCCTCTTGGATTCGCAACGGTGTTACTCGGAAGAGTACCCGAAGAAGAGGGTTGATTACCTTGGAAGAAACTAGCCATCATGTTCTTCAAGTCATTCGTTTGACTATCCAACGTGTTTCTCATGTCGGCTCTCAAATCGTTCCCTTGTTTGACCAGGTCTGCTTTCAAGTTGAGCACTTCACGCTGAAGGTTTCCCACGATCACATCGTTAGTCCGCATGTAGGTTTCCACTTCTTGATGTAGAGCGGTGGGTTGGTTGGGAGAAGCATTGTATGCGGGTGGTTGATAAGCAGGTTGCTGGTAAACTTGGTTGTTTCGTTGAGGTGGAGGTGGTTGTTTGTGAGGTGGGATGTATGGTGTACGAGGTTGTTGTTGTTGTTGAGGAGGGCAATTGAGGTTTTGTTGTTGGTTTGGGTTGTTAGGAGGAAAACCGGGTGGTGAGAGGTAGTTGTTGGAGCGGTAGCTAAGCAAATTACGGTCACCTTGAGGTCTAGCTTGATAAGCAGGTTGAGGATAGGTGCCATATGCTGCATTCACATTTTCAGAAGGGTAGTCTTGGGTGGCGGTGCAAGTGGTGTAAGAGTGAGGACCCCCGCATATCTCGCATGGTTGGCTAACAACATTGACTTGAGCGTCTTTAGCGTTTCTAGCGTTGATGCTGTTGGTGTTGCTGGCGGTTTGGGTAGCAAGCGATTCAAGAAGCATAGTGATTTTGTCAAGTCGCTTGTCGCTGTCACTAGTGCTAGCACTAGCGACATTGGTCCTAACACTCTTGGTTTGCACACGAGACTTATACTCAATGATATCCCAAGCAGCATTGGAAGTCTTAACCAAAAGATTACCCCCCGAGGCACTGTATAGTGAATCTTGGTCACTCATGCTTAAACCATTGTAAAAAGTATTAATTTGATGTACTTTGGTAAAACCATGTTGTGGGCATTTTCTTAAAAGATCTTTAAAACGATCCCAAGATTCACTAAACGACTCATCGTACTTTTGTTTAAAATTTATGATTTCATTCCGCAAAGCGGTAGTACGAGAGGGTGGGAAAAAGTAATTAATAAACTTGGTTTCCAAATCCGTCCACGAGAGAATACTCTGTGGCGGTTCCTTAGCAAGCCAATGCCGGGCTTGTCCCTCTAAAGAAAAGGGAAAAAGTTGTAACCGGATTACCTCTTGTGGGACACCATTGAATTTGACCGTGTTGGTGAGTTGTAAGAATCTCTTGATGTGGTCATGTGGATTATCAATGGTACGCCCCAAGAATGGTTGAGCAGAGACCATCTGGATAAAGCCGGATTTGAGCTCAAAATTGTTGGCTGCAATTGCTGGTATAACAATTGGGTCAGTGTTGCCATCTACATGAGCTTGCAGCAGTTCAATCATCGGGCGATTATCCGGTAGAGGCTCATTGTTGTTGTTATTATTCATGTTGTTGAAAGGTGGGTTGTTGTTGATATTATTGTTGTTTGGAGGTGGTATGTTGTTATTGTTTTGTACACCGGCCATGTCTAAGTTATCGAGAGGCTCGGGCTCTTGATAAGACGTGGATCGAGTGCGCATACACCTGCAAAAGAACTAACAAGAAAAACAAAGCAAAAATATTTTTGGTTTTTTATGTTTTTTAATTTTTAGGATTTTTGAAAATTTTTATGAAAAAGTAACGTTCACGGGGAACGGATCCCAAAATCCAAGTTCTCACAAAAAACTTTTGATCTTAACGAGAAGAGCCGGCAGCGGCGCCATTTGATATTTGCATTTTGCACTGGGTTCTGTTAATCTCTCTCGATATCCTCTCGAATTGATCTTGGTTCTAAGTGGAATGATTGTTCTTGGTTACTAAAAGGGGGTTTAGTTTTCTAATCTACTAAAAAGTTTAAATGTACTAAAATGAAAACTTAAATCAAAGACAATTAATTTAATGACAATTAATAAAAACTTGAATTAAAATTAAAATTAAAATTACAGTTAAAATATAAACATGAAATAAAGAAACAGAAAGTAATCCTTAAAAATGCTCAAAAGATATTTGATTCGGAAGTTTGACCTTGATTCGGAAGTTCACTTGGAACTTGGTTCAGAACCCTTGATCCGGAACTTCGTTCGGAACTTCACTCGGAACTTTCTTCGGAACCTTCACTCGGAACTTTCTTCGGAAGTTGATTCGGAAGTTGTTGATCCGGAAGTTCACTCGGAACTTTTGATCCGGAAGTTGGTTTGGAAGTTTTGGTTCGGAAGTTTATTCGGAAGATTTGGACAAAGCATTCATTCGGAACTTTTAGATTGACTCGGAACTTTTTAACAAAAACTCATTCGGAACTTTAGAACTCATTCAGAACTTTTCAAAAAGAAATTCATTCGGAACTCTTTAAACTCATGCGGAACTTTGTTCATCCGGAACTTTATGTTCATCCGGAAGTCTTAGTTCATCCGGAACTTTTCGTTCATCCGGAAGTCTGGGAAACTCAAGAAACATTAACTTTAACCGAAGAACAGGGAGGACGATTTTAATCAAAAATCAAGCTAAATAAGTAAAAAGATTTTACCAAATTAAACACAAATCATCTACCAACTACAAAGATCAAATCCCAATCACAAAAACACAAATTCAACAACTTCTTAAAGATCAAATCAATCAAACAAGAACTTAAACTTTAAACCAAATAAATGGAGATGAACAAGATGAAATGAAAGATTGATGTATTGAATGATTAAGGTTTTAACAATCACAAAACAAAGATTAAAATTACAAGATTGAAAAACAAAGATCAAAATCACCAAACACCCTAGTGGTGTTGGTGATGCTACGAACAGAAAGGGAGAGAAAAGAGGGGAGAGAAGAAAAACTAAAAAACTTCATGGAAAGTGTGAGGGGATCCCTTTTATATAGGTGTCCCCTTTGGTTGGTGAGTGGGCTTTCTCCCGTTCTTCTTGTCTTCTCGTCTTTTCAGAAAAGTTGACGTTTTCGATTCTGATTCGGGATTTGTCGTCGATTAAATTCAACTCGTCTTTTAATTTCTTCGTTTAATAGACTTGAGTTTCTTCGACTTATGTAAATCTTCCATCTTTGGTCCTTTTCTTCGATAAATCTTCGAATAGGCCCAGTGACTTCAAATCTTTTGCAACTCTTGGACAATAGACTTTATCTTGAGTCTTTTTCTTCGGTAAAACCCGTGCAATCCCATGTTTTCTTCAATAATCATCCGGTTGGCTCTGAAAACACAATAAACACAAAAACCACGCATAATTCCAAACAAATGATATTAAATACGCGTTTTGGTCTCGTTTTAGCCCGAATTAAGTGGTAAAAGGATGGGTGTTTACACACCTATCAACAACGAACCCGGATCACTCTCGTGTTTAATTGATTCGTCTTTAGCCTATTTATGGATTATTACCTTTTCCTAAGTTTTCTCTATAACGTATTTAATTAAAATACACCGACACTTTCTCGACACATCAGTGAACCGACCCATAGGCGTTCACCCTTGCCCGTTCAAATTTTGTATTTGTGAACCGACCCATAGGCGTTCATCCTTATTCATGTCAGATTCATATTTTCAGACAAATGTGACTTGGTGAACCGGCCTATAGATGTTCACCATTCCTCAGGTCAAATATTCATGCTTTCAATCGAATATTGTTTTGTGAACCGAAACATAGACGTTCACCTTTGCTCATATCATGAGATTTTATAATTTTTTTTACAAGTATGGATTGGACTACAACCAACCATACTTAGTCCCATATTGTAAATTTTTATAAATGACAGTTCTCACAAAAATTTTGACACGTATGGATCGAACCAGAATCAGCCATACTTAGTCACATGTTCTCTACTTTGAATTTTGTGGATTTAACCATAGCCATCCACACCAGTTGATATTAAACCTCAGTTGACTAGACCTTTATGTTCTTTGTAACAATAAAGTTTTCATACTCTCACGTGGATGTCGTTTTCATGCTGATTAAGTTTCATGTCTCCTGACGAGGATTATGTTTTCAGCAGGGTGAAGATGTTTTCATGCTAAGATACAAAAAGAGTACAATAAAACTCTGTTCATGATAAATCATGTTGTTCTTCATCAATCATGTCTTCATGATGGCCATTGTTGAAACTTCGTTATAATCATACTTTTGAGCCTCTATACAACCAGCATTAAGTCTACGCAGGAATTGTTAGCTTATCATGTTACTCTTTAAGTTCAATCTGCTAACCTGTTAAATTAAATTAGCTTCCGTTGATCATGTCTGACGGTTGACACCAGTATCGATCATCTCAAGAAATTACCATCGGAGCCATGTACTGTATTTCATGTGTACTCCATGTATAGTATCTCAGGTGTACTACATGTACACTATTCCTCGTGTACTTCACGTACAGTATTCCAGGTGTACCCAATGTACCTTACTCTATGTTGATGCAAAAGTTGGTTGATCCTTGCTAGACCCAAATTAGACTTAATTCGGGTTGGCTGGGCTCCGGCTCCTGCACCAAGTGAATCGTTTGGTTGGGATCCTACACACTAAACAACACGCGTTAGGCTTACCGTGGGAATGTTTCCCACGATTAGACTCCGACGTGAGAGTAAGTAATCGATTTAAGGTTTATGTGAGTTTAGAGTATGAATCGTAATACCTTTGTGGAACCCTTGGGGGTTCCTTTTATAGGTAGTGGAACCCTAGTGGGCTGCCACTGATACTTTAGCCCCAAGGAAAGGATAACTATCAGAATTAGAATGATTGTTATCTTCTAATTTTAGTAGTGAATATCCTTTCCATTTGGGATGAAGATATTCCAGACAGAATATGATTCTGTCTAATCTTATGTCGGTCGCAACGGGCCGTGGGCCGCACACATGTGCGGTTACTGTTCATTCAAGCCCATAAGCCTGAATGACATTTATCCACCCATCTGTGATGGACCGGATACGGGTAGTACCCGTGGGCCGGGCTCATGACCCGGTTGGGGACTATACATCATCATGTCCCCCCAGTCTAGTTGTTACAGTCGTAGACGTAACCTCTAGACTATCAAGGTGCTCTCCGGACATACCAAGAAAAGACAGGAAATGAGATTGAAATTTTGTTATCCTGGCCGCACGTGGCAACACTTCGTGGGAATATTTAATGAATACTACCTCAGCCGCACACAACGGCCGAGACAACTTAAATGTGACATCAAATACAGTCTTACGTAAGAGCCGCATAACCTGACAAGAATAAAAAACATTAATGATAGTCAACAATCCAGTCGCATGCCTGCAAAAGTGCATCATTAATGCCCACCCTTGAGCCACGCAAAACTGTTTAAGAAGTGACCCGTGGGTCCCCCTCTGACGTTGCAGAAATGTCAGAAACCCTATCCGTTGGATAGGGAAGGTGACTGAAACGTGTCGAAGATCCAAGGTACCTCGGAAACTGAGGCAACCCTATATAAGAGTGGGTATGCGTGTTTGTTACACACACAACCCACTCCTTCTTCCGCCATTGTTAATCTCAAGCTTTTATCTCCCAAAATTTTTGCCTTCTTTTCCACGGATTTTCGTCGCCGCAGGTTAGATCATCACGCCCTTAAAGACCTTTTTATAAAACATGGTAAAGGATAATCCCCTTATCACGGATGTCCTGAACGTGATGTCTGCGGAAAAATACCTCGACTTTCTGTCGAAGTATTATGTACCCGAAAGCGTACACCCCACCTATCCGGGTGATGGTGAAGCGATTACGGATGCCCCGACGGGGAAAGTAGGCATATATACACGCCTGTTTGACTTAGCCAACTACCGTATCCCGTTATCCAAGTTCTTGGTAGACCTTCTTTTGTATTATGACTTTCATATCACCCAGCTCCACTGCATAGGGGCGTGTAAAATCAACCAGTTTGAGATTACATGCCATACCTGCGGAGTAACCCCCACCGTGAACCTTTTTAGGGCTTTCTACTTTCCCCAGTTAGTGAACGGGTGGTTGTCGTTCAAGAAACGACCCGGGAATGCCCCGATGACATATAGGCTCTTGACTCCCTTAAGAACTGGTACGACCATTACTTCTTTGTAGATGAGAAGGTATTCCCTACCCCCTTCGTACTTAAAACCAAAGCCCCAAAAGACTATCCGCCCAAATCCAAAGATTATAGTAGCCGGGACCTAAAAATACTAGATACCCATCGCACAGAATTCCATAGTGGGTTGCCGGAACACTTTCTGTGCTTAGTAGGGATAAGCCGCCGTTACTTTGGGAGGGATGACTTATACCCGTGCTTCTTAACGGAACAGGGCGAGGGTAGGTCCAATATATATATGTTGTAAATTTGATTTATCACACATGTGTATAATTTTACTAACCCATATACTTCTAAAATTGTTTGCAGAGATGAACCTTCACGGACTAATCCGCCAGGGCGACCCCATGAAGGTGGCGGAGGGATTCCGACCGTTAAAGCCGAATGAGCTCCCCTTGCTAGAAGCTTTAGCCGACCGCACGATGCCGCTTGAAGAGACAACCGAGCCCAGGTCGGACGAAGGAGAGCCCGTTATCGAGAAATCCCCATTGGATTTCCATAATGAAGACGGCGACGACCCATTGCTAGAGGGAGGCACCACCAATCAGGAGGAAGAGCATGATCCCAGTGAAGACACCACGCAAGCTTCCGGGTCCACCCCACTTACCTCCAGAAAGAGAAAGACAACCAGGCGGGTGGCGAAGAAAATTGGGGAGGAGTCCGGAGTTGCAAATGCTCCCCCAAGAAGCTGCGGAAAGACCACCCACAATACCAAGAAGGAAGCAGCACCACGACTGCCCAAGCCGATCCCACCCCGACCATGGAAGGGCCAGTTCTGCGAGTCACCCCTGTGAGCGCCGTAGCTCCTACCAGCCCAGACCCTGTCATTGGCACCTCGTAAGTACCCCTCGTGAGTATGATTCATACCTTTGTATGATATATATAGACTAATATTTAAACAACAGGGTGAATCCGGCAACCGTAGCGCAAGGAGAAGAAGTGGGGAGAAATCCATCCCCCGCACCAACCAACAAGCCCCCATCACCTGCCAAGGAGCCACGCCCCGAGGGGCCCGAAGAAAGCCTGCGCTTAGCATGGAACTTATCCAGTTTGACACGGCTGGAGGCCGAATCCGAGTGTTCAGAATTTATCGAGCACATCACCCCGCCTGTCCTCGCCCAAGACCTGGATGAATTAGATCACGAGGCCCTTATTGAGCAGTTTGACGTGTCGTCCGCACACCAGGTGATGGTGGGTGCTGCGTTAAGACGCCGTCTAATCCAGGCCCTCACTAATGTGAGTCGCGCAGACAAGAGAATAGCCCGCCATGAGGCGATGGTCGTGAAGAACGAGAAGACCATCGCATCATTGCAGGCGGTATTATTGACAGCCGAGGCAACGGTGAAGGAGCAGGCGCATCACGCCGACGCCAGAGAGAAGCGTATTGCTAAGTTGGAGGCCCTCGTAGCCGCATCAAATGAGAAGGTAAACTTTCAGAAATGTTGTACATACACTCCTACTTTTTGTATGCATGTAACCCAAAAAGTATATATCCTTGTAATAACTTCAAATTTCATACGCAGGTGTCTGCGGCTGAGGCTGCTACTAAGGCGGTGACCGTGCAATCATTCAGCATTGCCCAGGAGCGTGACGCGCTGAAGGAAGAATTGACGCGGACCCAAACCAATCTTGAAAGTCAAGTTGCCTCAGCTGATGAAGAGTTAAGCAAGGTGGTTGTAAGCTGTGCGGAGAGAGTATGCCCCCCTCTACTAACCGCTACAGCCGGTCGTAGGTGGATGATCGGGCAAGGACTGCGGCTTGCTGTAAGTGAGGCTCTGAACGCTCCACACCTACTGCAGGCGTTTGCTGGGGTCGTATCCGATGGGATCGACCGTGGTAGGCATGAAGGCCTGGTCAAAGCTGCGGAGATGATCGCAAAAAATGAAGATATCACGCAGCATCTATATCACAACCCCTCCGCAGCGGGTAAGATGACTGCGTCCATGGATGCCTTGGCAGAACTCCAACACCCCCTCCTAGACGAGCTTGAGGCAATGAAAGATGCTCCAAACGAGACAATAATGTCCCGGCTGAGTGCTGATCCCATTCCCTTGACGTTGGCCACTTACGATTCCGCATGCAAAGCCATGAAAGGCGAGAAGCCGCTTGGAGAAGCTCTAGATGCTATCGCAGTCAAAGCCCGGGACGGGAAGGATGCTCGTGGGGAGGCCCTTCGTGCTTTAATTGAGGAAGGGAAGAAGGATTTAGGGGAATTCCTACCCCCCTTGTAACTTACCTGTTGTAAACACTTGTGATTATATTCGTCCGTGTATGTACACGGCTAAGACATATTTGTAGTAACTTGTCTTTTTATTTAGAAGTTCGTGACGACCACGGCCATTTTGTTTATTGTTAATTTTGAAACTTGTGTATTTCATTGTATTTCAATGCCGCATGATGTATCACGTCTTACACATGAAAAGGGAAAATACATACAAGTCTATAATTTACTAGACATGCGACGTGCGTCTTTACTATGCAGAGTACCGTGTGGATACGGTGCACAAAAAACTTATCACAACGTCTTGTGAGTAAGGCGTCTAGTAAGGATACATGATCCGTGCGGCTGGGGTTGCATCCCTCTTACGCGGCAAGTTGAATTAGTAGGTTCACTTAATCCTCTTACCCCGCCTGGAGGCGTATAGTACATGTACAGTAATTTGAAAGAATGCATATGAATAAAACATGGCATATTATAACACAAGTAAAAAATTCATACGACTAACAAAAAATCTAAAAAATGATTTGCACGAAATAGGCCGTGGAGCTAGCTAGGCACCACGGCATTTTATTTAGAACGTTTACACTTTGTTTGAACAATAATGACAAGTCCTAAGAAACAAGAAAAGAATCTAAACAAACATAAGACAAAACAAAACAGATGAAACCGCATAGTTCTTCAAAGATAGCACCTTTGAGATCGCACATAGCAAAGTACCCATGCGGAAGCCGTAGCTTTTAAAGATAGCACCTTTTGAGATTGGAAATATTCCATGTGCGCTCTAGGTCACGTCCATCCATACCATGTAACCTGTACGCGCCTCGTCCTAAGGCTTCAATGACTTCATACGGTCCTTCCCACTTAGGGCCCAACTTTCTTGTGTTCTCCGCTCGACTTGCTTCGTTAGCACGATAGACGTAGTCTCCCGGTCGAAAAGAAACACCCTTGACCTTGGCGTCATAATAAGCCTTCATCTTAGCCTTAGACTTAGCCTCATTGATGGCTGCTATTTCCCTTTTTTCTTCCAACAAATCCAGGTTGATTCGCAACTGTTCATCGTTCGTGACGACATTAACCTCCGCTGTGCGGATGGTAGGCATTCCTATTTCTGCTGGAATAACAGCTTCAGTTCCGTAGGCCAATGCAAATGGAGTATCCCCGTTGGCTGTTTTGATCATAATTCTATGCGCCCATAGCACATGTGATAACTCATCGACCCATTTTCCACTTCGTTCATCCAGACGCGCCTTGATGCCATTCCCCAAGCTTCTATTTGCTCGTTCGAAAAGGCCGTTTGTTTGTGGATGCTTAACAGATGCGAAGCGTCGTTTGATGTTCAATGATGCACACCAATCTTTGAATGGGTTGTCCGTGAACTGCTTGCCGTTGTCCGAGATGATTTCTCCTGGTAGACCAAAACGGCACACAATGTGTTCCCACACAAACTTCTTGACCTGCTTGCCTGTGATAGACTTGACTGCCTTGGCTTCTATCCATCGTGTGAAGTAGTCCATTGCAACAATCAAGAATTTAACCCCCCCCCCCCCCCCGCAGCTACAGGAAATGGTCCTGCAATGTCAATTCCCCACTTATAAAATGGCCATGGGGACGTGATAGGTGTAAGCTCCTGCTGCGGGTGCCGCGGTACTGGCCTATGCACTTGGCAATCACTACACTTGCGAATCATGTCGCGCGCGTCTCTGTGCATGGTAGGCCAATAATATCCTGTTCGTAAGGCTCTAGCTACCACGGATCATGGGCCTGCATGCATGCCGCACAACCCTTCGTGTATGTCACTGATTACGTAAGCTGCCTGGCGTGGTCCAACACACCGCAGCCACGGCTACAAGAAAGAGCGCTTGTAAAGGATGCCTTCTCGAAGTTCGAAATGCTGCGACTTCCTTTTAATGCGCCTTGCTGCTTTTTCCTCGTCTGGAAGGGTCTCATTAGTCAAATAGTTGATGATTAGGGTCATCCATGTAGGTCCCTCCTCTTCAACCACAGCGGCAACCTCCCCTTCCGTTATAGATTTCTCCTTGAGTATTTCCACCAAAACTTGTTTAGACAAGTGAGCGAAGCTTGTGGATGCGATCTTGCTAAGAGCGTCCGCTTTCTTGTTCTCGCCCCTTGGCACCTGCTTGATGGAAAACTTACTGAAAGTCGCGATTAGCGACTTGACTTTTTCCAAGTACCTGACCATGTTGTCCTCCTTAGCCACATACCCACCTAGAATATGGTTCGCGACAAGCCGTGAGTCCACGTAGGCCTCAAGGCTGTGGACTCCCATTCTAGCGGCGATTTTTAAACCCGCAATTAATGCTTCATATTCCGCTTCGTTGTTAGTGGCCGTGAACTCAAAACAGAGGGCGTACGTGAATTCCATTCCTTCTGGGTTTGTGAGGATGAGACCTGCTCCGGACCCGTCCGTACACGAGGATCCATCCGTGAATAACACCCAAGGTTCCGTTGGGATCTCGTCTTGCTTAATGATTGGTCCTTCCTCATCCGGCTTCTCGATCAGGAAATCTGCCAAGATCTGGCCTTTAACAGCCGTCCTTGTTCTGTAAGATATATTGTGCTCCCCCAATAGGATGCTCCATTTCTGTAGCCTCCCTGCCACGTCCGGTCTAGAAATAACCTGCTTGATTGGCTGATCTGTAATGACCACAATTGGGTGCGCCTGAAAGTACCGGCGCAACCGCTTTGTAGCAAACACTAGTGCTAACACCAATTTTTCCATGGAGGAATAATTCAACTCCGGCCCTTGTAGTGTTCTACTTATAAAGTAGACCGGAGTTTGTACTGTATCTCTATCCGTCATAAGTACCGCGCTTATTGCGCCATGACTAGCTGAGAGATACATAATGAGTTCCTCCTTTGGTCGGGGAGCTACTAGCATAGGGAGAGATGCAAGATGCTGCTTTAGTTGGCCGAAAGCTTCCTCGGCTTCCTTCGTCCAGCGGAAGTCTCCCTTTCTAATACACTTCTTGAGTGTCTTAAATAGGGGTAATGACTTCTCTGCGGATTTAGATAGGAATCTATTCAGCCCGGCTAACTTCCCATTCAGGGACTGCACCTCCTTCCGTGTCTGAGGGGACGGCAGTTGTATCACTGCGTCCGTCTTCTCTGGGCAAGGTTTGATGCCATTTGGACCAATCAAATATCCAAGGAACATTCCCTCAGTTGCTCCAGACGTACATTTCTTTGGATTTAACTTCATGTTAATCCTTCTCAGCGTGTCGAATGTCTCTTGGACATCCCGGAGAAGTGCCTCCTCCGTGTGACTTTTTATCACCAATTCATCAAAATAGACTTCCAAGTTGCGTCCTATTTGTGATTCAAAGGCTTTGTCCACCAATCGCTGATATGTAGCGCCGGCGTTCTTTAGTCCAAACGGCATTTTCGTATAGCAGTATACGCCCTGGCTCGTATGGAACGCCGTTTTTTCTGCATCCTCCTACGCCATCTGGATTTGGTGATACCCTTTATATGCATCCAAGAAGCATTTGAAAGGATATCCACACAAGGACTCCACCTTCCAGTCGATTTCCGGTAACGGGTAACAGTCCTGTGGACAGGCCTTGTTTAGATCCGTGAAATCCACACACATGCGCCAACTTCCGTCATGTTTCTTGACCATGACCGGATTGGATAACCACTCGTGGTAGTATACCTCGCGCATGATGCCTGCATCCACTAGTTTCCGTACTTCCTCCAATATCACTTGGCTGCGCTCGGGCGCCTGGCCGCGCTTCTTTTGCTTAATGGGTTGGTACCCTTGGCGGATCTGGATCTTATGTTCTGCTATCGCGCGTGGCACGCCTGTCATATGCTTTGGCTCCCATGCGAATATATCTAGGTTTGTACTCAAAAGAGAGCACATGGCCCTTTTGCCGCTATCCGAGAGCGCCCCTCCTATGGATACCTCCTGTTCCGGATAGTCAGGGTGAATTGCTACTTTCCAATTGGGAGGTGGTGATCCATCCTTGGGTGGGACAGGTGGAGCCGGTGTTGTCACGGTGTGACACTCGGATGTTGGTACGACCGTGTTGTAAATAGTAACGATTCCCCCCTCAACGGGGAATTTGATCATTCCGTGTGCCGTAGAGGGTACTGCCTGGATAGCCAAAATGCCTGGTCTGCCTATGATCCCATTATACGGGGAGTGTGAGCGTATCACCATGAAGTTCATCCACGCCGTAGTGGAATGTTCCTCATTCCCAATGGTTACAAGGAAACGCAATTGCCCTATCGGCCAGATAGTGTCTCCACTAAAGCTAGTAAGCGGCGACGTGGCCGGTACTAATTGGCTTCTTATTTCTGGGCATAACTGCACAAAACAGTGTTCATACAGTACCTCTGCTGACGATCCTCCATCCACATACATGCGACGAACGTTGTGTGTTCCAATGCTTATCTCAATAGTGAGAGGCGCATCAATCACATCGCTTGCTGTGATGGGAGGGAATGAGATTTCCCTGCCGCGTGAAAATTTTTGGCCAACTTTCTGCCTCGTGCGGCGCTGTCTGGATTGGATCATGTATATGGTCGAAGGTTTGTCCTTTTGGGGATCCTTCTTATCATACTTCTTGTTGTTGTCTTTTCCATCCTTCCAATCCTTAACTAGGTGCTTGAGTTTGCCTGATTTGATCAGCGACTCAATATGCTTCTTGAGCTGGATACACTCCTCGGTGGCGTGGCCTTTGTCATTATGGAACTCGCAGAAGCGATTTCCTTGCCGACGTTCCGGGGAGTGGTCATTGGGGGAGGCCTCGGAAAGTTCGCCCCTTCTGTCAGCAAGATCTCCCGGTAGGACATCTTTAGGGGGGGTGAACTTATCGTCCGACCGTCCTCCTTTGCTTTGGCTCTTATAGTCTGAGCCCTTGTTATTGTTCTGATTACCTTGACCGCCCGACTGCCTTCGGGACTGATCATTTGACCGGTACCCATTTCCTCGTGATGGGTAGGCCGCGACAACAGCTGTTTCTCCTTCTATGAAATTTCTGACCCTTTCCATGAGGTCATCATATCTCTCTGGACGCTTGTCATTGAGGCACCTGATCAATTCTCTGTCTGTTATGGCGTGCATGTAGTCAGAGATCTTCAGGAGCTCCGACATGGTTCTTGTGCGAGTGCATTCATCATTGAAGCGTTCAGTGAAGGCTTCTGTGGACTCCCCCGACCGTTGCTTGACAGTTGCCAATGAGACCGGATCCCTATTATACTTCTTCCTTTGAGTATAATTGTTCTCAAAGGCAGTGCGTAGTTCCGTGAAACTATCAATGCTCCGTGGAGGGAGTGCCTCAAACCAGTCGCGGGCATTTCTGATCAAGGTCGAATTGAACATTTGGCACCATATAGGCATGGGCCATCGCTCAATTTTAGCCTGTGTATCAAATATTTTAAGGTGATCCACCGGATCACCGGACCCATCATAAGTCTTGATACACGCCGGCATGCGACGCTTGGTGTCCTCAGAATAGTTCCTTATGCGGAGGGTGAACGGGTCTTCCCTGGGATCCGCCCATGGCCGGGTAAGCCTAGGGTCATCCCATGGTTCACACCATGGACGCGAAAGATCCTCCCCTTCCGCATCTCGATAGTAAGGACCATCATAATACTCATTGTTTGGTGGTGGTGGAGGGGTGCGCCTAGGTCGGCGACGCTTAGGTGGATGGTCATCTGGGTCCTCTCCGGACGGGTCCGGGGACGTCGGTGGTGCCCCATCCTTTGCATAGGGACCACTTTTTTGGGATGAACCAGGAGCCTTTTTCCCAGTGTTCATCCTGTCCCACACACTCGGGCGACGTGTGGTCCTGGCCAGCTCTCGATCTGGTCGCTCGGGTGAGCCATCCGACCTTTCTCCTTCTCGAGACTGCGTTAATTCCTGTATAAGGCGGTCTCCTATGCGCTCAAACACATTCCGGGGTTGAGGGGTTTCCTCAAAGGTACCCTGCTCCTGAGGCCGAGCCCTCCTTTTCCTCTGATTTTGGGAGGAGGTGGTTGGTCCGGTGTCACCAAAGTTGAGTCTGGCTTGGAGGTTCCTCCCCAGATTCAACCTTGATGCGATCCCTGGGACGATCCTTTCGAAGTTCTGCGTGAGAACTCGAGTAAGATCCTCCTCACTGAGTGGTAGGACTTCCACCTCTTCCTCCGTCGAGGGTCTGCGCGGTTCCTTGTTAGGAGGGTTTGGCGCACTCCCCGGATCAGGGTTGTCCAGGGTTGAAGTAGGCGGGGGTGTCATCGAGATCGTGCTCGTCACCCCCACGGGCTGAAAACCGCTACGGTTACCCGGCCCGCCTGCGAGGCGGCTAGGTGATTGGTTGGGGATGAGAATCCCTTCCCCTTGGGACTTCCGGTTCCCGGGATTCACGTTCCTGGGGTTAGCTTGCGGATGCCCCTTCGTCATTGGAAATTCAAGATGAGGTTTTGTTCTAGCTTAGTGTTATGGTCCCACGGATGGCGCCAACTTGTTGATGCAAAAGTTGGTTGATCCTTGCTAGACCCAAATTAGACTTAATTCGGGTTGGCTGGGCTTCGGCTCCTGCACCAAGTGAATCGTTTGGTTGGGATCCTGCACACTAAACAGCACGCGTTAGGCTTACCGTGGGAATGTTTCCCACGATTAGACTCCGGCGTGAGAGTAAGTAATCGATTTAAGGTTTATGTGAGTTTAGAGTATGAATCGTAATACCTTTGTGGAACCCTTGGGGGTTCCTTTTATAGGAAGTGGAACCCTAGTGGGCTGCCACTGATACTTTAGCCCCAAGGAAAGGATAACTATCAGAATTAGAATGATTGTTATCTTCTAATTTTGGTAGTGAATATCCTTTCCATTTGGGATGAAGATATTCCAGACAGAATATGATTCTGTCTAATCTTATGTCGGCCGCACCGGGCCGTGGGCCGCACACATGTGCGGTTACTGTTCATTCAATCCCATAAGCCTGAATGATATTTATCCACCCATCTGTGATGGACCGGATACGGGTAGTACCCGTGGGCCGGGCTCATGACCCGGTTGGGGACTATACGTCATCACTCTATGTGTACTGTTAATCGATCCTTAATATCTCAAGAGGTTACACCTGTCGATACTCCACGTATGCTGATGTTACCCAGCTGATTTTACTAAAATACAGATGCTGCTCATATTTCAGAGACTTTACAAGTTGCTGATGCTGCTCATAAGTTGGAGGTTCGACGGGATACTGATGATGTTTATAATATGAATACTTTTTAGAGCAAGAACGAAGACTATAGATCTGAAAATCCAGACAATAATATACTTCAACCATCATATGTTACCATCCCATTCCACGCCTTTACCTCCTCATTTTGATGTGACACGTCACTCAGCTTTTTTTCAGTTAGAAGAGTGGGGACCGGTACCCATCCGACAACTCAGCAGAGATAGTTACATAAATCACGGTCATGATAATGACCGTCATAAAACTGACAGATAAGGCAGTGATGAAAACTACAGTGATAATAATTAATCATTCGGTAACCATCAGAACTCCGGAACGAACTTGACCAGAAATATAGAGGTCAGCAGTCTAACCGATCAGCCAACCCTAGCAATTACTAAAATTTTCAACCTTATTCGTATCTACCTACCAAAACACATGTCAAGACATCAGTCAAGACACGGGTCTCAAGTATCATTTCGGAAGGCACATATCAGGGTACCAGTCATGATACATGTCATACGAATATCTTCAAGGCACGAGTCAAGACTCATAATTCAAGTATGGCTTCTGAACTAGGTCCTCAGTAATTCAGGGTACCTTCCAAGGGGTATACCCGTTTTGTCATGCCACACATAAATCAGACCATTAAAGATCAAGTTACCACCACTGAAGTACTGTCCAGGTTAGACATGCAGTGTTCGTTCTGTGAGGTGATAGACGATACACATTCAACGAGATCTGCTACGTTTACTTCACGTATTCATATGTCAGCTTTATTTTAAATTAGGTATTACCTGCCTTCCAACCAGAAAAGACTCCACAGTATCACCCATATTTATAAGGTTTTCCTTTCAGTTGACGACGAGATCCACCTTACTAACTCCTGAATACATCCATTATTTTTACAGCAAGAAAAATCAGTATGAATTGTTTCAGCTTTACAAGCGCGTGACTTATTATTCCATAGCTGCGAAGACTTTCTAGCTATCAGTCGTAACCCGATTTTTTGAAGTTCCTTAAATCCATGATCAGTAGATTATTCCAGAGTTTTCAGATGTATTTTCAGAAGGGTTCTAAAAATCCCTCCTTAACCACAAGAGGGAGTTTAACATAGAACTTGCCTCAAGGAAAAAAAATGTATTTTCAAACTCCTTATTCACGGGGTCCAGCTGAGTTAAAGGATTGCGGGTTTAGCTGCAAGAATTGCTAGCACGAGGCTTTATTCGCCCTATTACACCACCAGAAGGTGCATCGTTTCTGTTTGTCAGAAAGAAGGCCGGTAGCAGGAGATCATGTATCGACCACCAAAATTTGTACAAGAACACCATTCATAAGCGATGTTCACTCCACGTATAGAAGGTTTATCTGATCTTCTACGATGTCTTAAACATTTTTATAGAACAATTCACGATCCTTCTACCATCAGTGGTGAGAGACAAAGCATGACATTTCCAAGACTGCTTTTGCACACATTATGGGCTCTCTAAAATTTTGACTTATAATTCTGAGCTCCCAAATGCTTCAGCTATATTATGGAATTGATGAATAAAATTTTCCATGAATTCTCCATAAAATCGTCAGTATATTCATCGATAACATCCTGATCTGCTAAATTCTAGAGAAGAACATAAGAATCATATTTTCATGATCCTGCAGATTCTCCGATAGGAGAAATTATATACACAGCTTTCCAGATGTGTATTACAGTTGAACGAGGTGGCATTTCTGGTCCGCGTTATTTCGGCAGAAAGAAATTTCCGTAATCCTGCGAAGGTGAAGGCCATCACTAGATGGTCAAGACTGACGTGTGTGACTTAGTACAAAATTTTTCTAGAACTAAGATTACACATAAAGGAGAGAACCAACACTAAATTGTGCACTCCATAAGATCCTACGCAATGAGAGGCATAAGTTACCAAAACTCACAGTTCTCCCATGACTATTCAACCAGACTCCACCAAAATGTACCATAGCTCCAGGCAGAATTTTAATAAAAGCACTGTAACCCATTGATGCAGCTATGTACATATCTAGATGCCTGTCATGCCATAGGTTCAAGATAGAACGCCGTCATGCTAGTGAGTTATTACAACCATTAGAAATTCTGAACAGAAAGGAGACAAGTTTTCCATATAGTTGTTATCAAATTACCATAGACTCAGAAGAAGCATGACGCTATCTAGGTCGTTGTTAACCAGTTAACCCAGCCCACACGTTTTCTTTCATCCGAAAGGATTACGTAGTAGAAGATCTGTAACACTCTCAAATTTCGTATCGGGTCAGCGGAAGGGTCAATATAGTGTTACGGGATAGCACAATAACTCAAATCATAGACAACGCATAAAATGGTTGTACAAGATTTAACATACATTCATTCGAATAAAAGTTTTAAGTTTACATTAGGTCCCTACGTTTTACAGTCATAAAGTTTACAAAACATAGATCGAATGAATAATTTTATTATGTGGGCCATCATAGTCGATCTCCATCCAAGTTACCTTCAAGCACCTGAGATAAAACATGCGAAAATTTTATCAGCGAATGCCGAGTGAATTCATAGAGTTTAATAAAACCATTACATAAAACAGTTATACAAAGCAGAACACAAGTATAATATCAGAAGTGAGTCCTCGTATTGCTAGTCAGGCAATATATATATATCAAGTCATACATCTTAAACCGTCCACGAGACCGTAATCTCAATATTACCATTACAGGTAACATTATTATCGTTATTTATATTATTATTTGGATTGCGTTGGATTATTACTAGCCGCATGACATTGCTACCTTACTATAACAAACAATGGGCCATGAACCCGACAAACAATTTGCCCATCTAAATTGGCGTGTCGTCACAAAAATCACGCTATGTAAATCTTCTCATACATAAATTCGCTTACCAATCAATGTGGCACGACGGGGATCAACCGTCAAGGCGCGAACTGGGATGATCTTCCCCAAATAGTACTATTATATGCATAAGCGTCTACCAAATCCCGGTATTTCACAATTCATGCTAATAGGACTTAAGTGACATAACCTAACTACTAATAATCCATTTCGTCTAATTCATTGGGTCATAGCATCATTCGGGTCCATATCAATAAGCATACCATCGGGACTACTTGTGTTCTATTTTTATCAAAAACTAGCATGTTATCTCCCTCGCGGGTTTACAAAACATTTATAAAACATTTAAAAGAGTGCGAGGCTATGAACTCACGTTGATTAGGAAAGGCGGGTTATCGACGATGGTGCGTGCTTCAATCACGGAAACCTAGACAAATAATACTCGGTCTTAGACTCTTGTCCAATGACTTTATAAAAATAATGACTATATGATGATATTATAAGTATGATGATGATCAAGTGGGATTTTATCTCTTTATTCAACCTTATAGTGTTATGTGTTAGTAAATTTTAGACTAGTTACACTAGTTTTAACTTGTTTACATATTAAGGCCCAATAAGACCATTAAAAGCCTAATATAGTATATTAGTCCATTTATACTCTTAATACCAGGCCTATACTCATATGTTGGGCCCAAGTGGGTTAAGCACATGAGTAAGTCCATTAGTGTTTAGCCAAACTAGTTGGGCCAATGATCCAATAAGGCTACTTTAGCCCGTTAATGTCCATAAGTTATAAAGCTCGGGTTTATCGGTTTTTACTTGTAAAATGTACTTACATATCAGTAGATGAGTTATAAAAATGTTACATTAGACGGGTTTGACCGTCTAAGTTATATTTGGCGAAAACGTTAATCTTTCGGTTTTAGCCGAAAAGACGTAAAACATATATATAGTTTTATAACTTTAGAAAACATTTGAATTTGTACTTTTATAAAAATGTCATACTTATTTACCATAGTATACAACTTATTTTATAAGTATTATCATAAGTTAGTGGGTTTTATATATGTATTTTATAATAATATTACTTGAGTTCTCATTCTATATTATATACTTTTATTCACAAATTTGATTATCAAAATCACTTTCACCATTTTAGCCATATCTTGAGTTTTACAAGGAGATAGAAGCTCAAATTTGGGTAGCACAAACTACATAATATGTGCTACAAATAACTCCTTAGATACTGCTCATTCATCCTTTAAGTATCCCTAATAATTCGTCCAAAACAGACTATACAGATTTGAACCTTAATAGTATTTTGATCATATCTTGCTCATTTTATTGATTCCATTGAGTGGCCAACTCTCCACATATGTAAAAATCATATATCTAACTGTATATTCAATAATCCAAGTCTTTTTACCAAGTGGTCATATGGTTACTTACTGTTTTATACAGCCTATAATTTTAGTCAATATTTTAACATCTTTACATGTAGATTTTAGTCTTTTTAACCAAATCTATCAACACAAAATCCCCACATAATACTTTGATCATCATTTATCATCATATACATATACATTTATAAAGAAAATACAAGATTACATTTACAAAATAACAAGATGATAGAAGAAATGATCTTGTTACCAACCAATATAGTGAAAGGTTAAGAACAAGACTTGGTTTTTGATAACCAATCTTATGGATTAACAAGACCACCTTCAAGATCACCAAATATATGAACACCTTGAGAAAAATCAGCCCTAGACTCCAAGGAAAACTTCTTTGTAGATGTTAGGATCACCTCAAATCAACAAGTCTTCAAAGTGTTTTCATCTTGTGCAAGTTAAACACAAGATTCATGGTAGAATTTTGATCAAATGGTGGTGTTTTATGGTAGAGTATGGGACGGCAAAGAGAGAGAGTTGAGAGAGATTGTATGTGGTTTGCATGAAAGAAATGAGGGTAAATGGTATGTGGTTAGTTGTTTTAACCCTTAGGTGGTTTTGGTAGAAACTAAGGACAAGTGTCATTAGTTTTCATCTTAACTTGACACATAATAGGGTGTGTTGGCTAAGCTTGGCCGCCCCTTAGTGGGGGTGGGGCAAGTGTTAACTTGTCTCATTCCCACTAATTTACGGGTACTCCTCGATTCTAGTTTCCTCGATTTGCGTGCCCTCGGGTCGTTTTACGAAAAAAGTTTTTATAAATTATGAATCAACGGCACAAAACGAATCTAATAAAAACTGTTTCATAAAAAATGGAGTTCAAAAACATAAATACGTAAACCTAGGGTTTCCGGTTTAGTCGTAAAGGACGTTAAATTATGCACGTAAGCTGATGAGACTGCTTTTATACATAGTCTCATCGTCCAAATAGGGCTTAAAATGCATTAAATATAATCAAAATACCCAAATATATGCTTGTGTTTGTTGCTTGTGTATTTTAGGTACGGATATTGAGAAAATGACAAAAGATCACAAGAATCAGTAAAAAACGAACACGAGAAACGAAGCCGCACAATGAACCAAGCCCTAATGAAGAATTTTCCAAGAAAACCCTTGAAGAATTGAAGAATTATGAAGAAGGGTCCTCAAATATGGAAGAATTGACACTTTATACCCTTGTATCTTCATAATTACAAGTTTGGTCCCTAAAGTTTGTCAAAATTACAAAAAGGACCCTTAACTTTGAAGAATTGGCAAATTTAGTCCCTCAACAAAACTAAATTGTCAATAATGGTCCTCCAAGAAGTCAAAAAACAAGAAAAACCTTGAAGAATGAAGAAAATGCCAAAATCAGTCCTTCAAATATCATAAATTTGCATGTTTAGTCCTTGAAACAAGATTAAAAACTTGTTGTGCCAAAAATGACAAGTTTACAAAGATGTTTATAAAGGGAAATGGAATTATTTGCTGTTTATTACAAAGTGAAGACAAATGGGGACTTGAGGGGCCATTTTTGCCAGACCATGTAATTTTTCCCCACCAATCAACCTTCCACATCACACCTCTCCACCGATCACACAACACCACATCACCAAGCCCATCCCAGTCACACCCCACTCACGGTTTATTTAATTAAACCTGGTCAATTAGTCAAACCTTCCCACTTCCCTCCAAACACCTTATTTAAATTATTTAATCCCCAAATCAGATTAAACCAACCCCTTAATCACCCAAGAACCCTAATTAACCCCAGGCACAATTAACTTATAATCAAAGGGGTTTTTGTTGCAAATTTCCAAATCCTCGATTCATCCCTTTGTCACCAAAACCCACACCCCAAATTAACACAAGACACACCCATGTGTCTTGTGGGACCCTCCCCTGCACCCGTCTTTGTCCCCAAACCCCAATACCAGACACATCCAACGCCCCAAATGTTTTACTTGTCCTCCACAACATTTTGAAGGGTTTAGATTGACTACAACAAGCTGGCATTCACAAGATTCCAACTGCATGATCACATGCCACAATTTGACCAAGACTTCAAGATTCGTCCAAGGGCCTTTATGACATTTCATGTATTAGGGTTTTTAGACCTAGAAAGTTCTATCACTTGTATAAATATGGGACGTATGTGTCCCATATGTTTTGTTCCTAATTTTTTTCCTTAGGTCACAAACTTGTAAAGCCCATTTTATTTATGAATGAAAATTGGTTGAGTGTTGTTGATGAAAAGAATCCAGGATCCACTTTTAATTACTGCTGTTGATTGTGTCCCATTTATTGTTTGTTTAATTTTTGAGTTTTCAAAAATTCAGTTTTGATTTCAAAGTTTCTGAAAAAAGGTGTTGGTTTGGTAAAACCTTGTTCCAAAAGTTGGATTTTTAGTTTTTGTAAGTTGATTGTTTGGGTGTGTGTTAAGAGAAAAGTATTTGGAAAGTTTATGAAAAGGTTTTAAAAAGTTTCAAAAATCAGATTATTGTATTGTCTTCTTCATTTGTTCTTAGCAGGTTTAACTTGAAGCTTGCTTGTTGTCCAAGAGATCTGCACATGCCCGGGTCTGTTTGGAGGTGGCTAAGCAGCCATTGAGGGACCTGGATGTAGGTCCCTCTAGGTAAAAATCTTGTCCTTGTTTTCACTTTTAAAAGATTTGTGATTTGGCATGAATTTTATGCAAAGTGTTTAAGTGACTGTTTATTTGATTTGATTATGCTAATTTGTGTTTGTTATGCATGTTAGAGTAAGTTTTAATCAGTTTGGTTGAGGTTGAAAAGCAATTGGTTTGATAAATTTCAATTTCTAAAATTAAAGGAGTGTTTGGATTAGGGCTTAAACTGAGATTGATGATTTAAATCTTGTGTTAAAACCTGTTTTAAACACTTCTTAGGTGGCTTATATGATATATGTGTTCTTGGTTTTTAGTTTGGTGAAGTTTACAATACAAGTTGCATGCTAAAAAAGTGAAAACATAGTATAAATCAGTAACTGCTTTCTTTTTTGCATGTTCTTGTGTGATTTTGCCATCAACTCTTGAATGCTCTTAGGATTGATGATAAAATAGGATTGTGGATAAATTGTATGTCATTTGGGTGATTATTGTGCAAGTTATTGGCCATTGAAATCCATTTTTGTGCAAGTAAACTAGGCCTACTGTTCATCATAAACTTCAAAGCTTCATCAGAAACATAGTGTGCTTGTTTTGCTTGATTTTTGTGAAAGGACTTGTGTTTTTCTTGTTTGATTGACTTCCCACAACCCTACTGGTTGTGGGAGTGCCCCATTGTCCAAGTAAAAACCAATCAAAAGCTTTCCTAAGCTTAAAAGGTCATCAGACCTTGAAATTGCACTAGAAGTGGGAAACTGCTAATACACTTTTTAGTACTGCTACACTAGCAGACAAAGCTTGGTCACTTGTCACTTTCAGTAATCTTTCTTTTTTGTCTTTAGTGACTGAATCTTAGAGTTAGGACTTCAAACTTGTTTCTATATTTTTCTTATTTTATTTAGGATTTTTCTGTTTAATTATTTTTTATTTTACTGTTCATTTAGTATTTATTAGATTATTTAGCCATTTTTAATTAACTTTTTATTTTCTGATTTTGGCACTTAGTGCCAAAAATACATATTTTTCAGTTTTAACATTTTTCTTAGATTTAGAAAAACATTTTAAGATTTTTAGTTAAAAAATTTTTTATTGTTCACTTTTTAATTATTTTTTAAAATTAATTTAGTTTAATTAGGGTTTAATATTAAACTGTTTTTGTCTTTTAGTGGTAAATTTATTATTTTTCAAACTTTCTTCATTTTTCTTCTTTTCATTAGAGTAAATTAGGATTTTTAAAGTTGTCAAATTATTTTTAGCATTATTTTATTATTTTTTATAATTATTTTAGTTTAAAAATAGTTTTTAGTGATTTAAAAATAGTATAAATAGTTTTTAAAAATTAGGAAAAGTACTTTTTAGTCTCTAGATAATATAAGTAAGTTATTTTTTCAATAAAATAATATTTTGAACATTTTGATTAATTATATTTAATTTTAGGGCTTTAATTAGCATTTAAAATTGAATATTTAATTAATAAAAGGTTTTAAAATATTTTTATTGTATTTTTATTCTTATTTATATTATTTTAGACTTAGTTTTGGCTTTTAATTAATTTTTAGGTTTAAAATTTTTTAATTTTGTAGTTTTTACGGTTTTACGTGAACGCCTTTTCGTCTTAGTTTAATCTGTCGTCGTAACCGTCTTCCTTTTCTAATCTCATTTCTTTCTTTCTTTTTCAATCATATAATCACAAATCAAAAATCATCTCTTGACACAACGCACTTGCCTCCTCGAGAACGAACTCACTTTTATGGTCATTCACACACGGTTTTCCTAAATCGTCGTGCTTACTTGCCCTAATTACCTTCCTTTTCCTAAAGGGGTAATTTTACCAACATCATTTTGGCACCGCTGCCAGGGAGGCGTGTTGTGTTTTGATTTGGCATTGTTGTTTTTATACTAACCATAATTAGTATTTGTATTAGTAGCACTCTACTAATACGTATTATCGGTTTTTGTTTTTTGTGTGAATATTATTAATATATTGTATACGTTGAACAATAAATTTACAAGTACTCCAAATACGTGAGAAATCACAACCTTGACTTGGGAGATCATTACCCAATCATTGTATTCGAATCTCAAACCAAAGAAAAAGGCAAAAATAGATAAATACCTTCGTGAAGCTCGATTTTGAAAGATACAAACTATAAGGTGGGTATAAGGCGGTTGTATTTCACGACCTAAAGGAAAAAGGCTCTTAAGTGCTTCGCGCCGCCTCGTTTCCTCCGCTTGCTTGTGCGTATTTTGAGATTGAAAGCTAATCGAGGGTTTTGCCGCCCAAAGTATTACTTAAGTATCATATATTTTTTCTTGGTTTCTATTGATTAAACCCTCTTGAACGATTTGGTGTTCCACCATCGTTCTAAAGTCATCAAAGGCGTTCACTTCACGTGATCGTTTTCATTCCTTGAGGCTTCTTTAATCGAGAGATTTTATTAAGGAGGAGATTTGTAGATTTGTGTCTACCTAATACATTCCAAAAATCCAAAAAAAGTAAAAACAATCAAAAACCACAAAAAAATTGAAAAAGTAAAAACACCAAAAAGAATCTTCTTTGCTCACCCTCTCGTTGTACGTGACGTTTATGCAAACTCGCTCCAAAGCAAGACGTGCTCGTAAACGAAGAAACAAATCAACCACTCCTTCTAGTGAGGAGTCTCCTATTGACGAACCCATCGTAGTGAAAGAAGCACCCATGGCTAATCGAACTATGATGGAGTTGCTTCAAGCACCCACCGAGGGTTATGGAGAAGCGATTGTGATTCCCGCTATCCTTGCGGAGAATTTTGAGGTTAAGACGGGTTTGTTGTCCATGATTCAAAACAACAAGTTTCGAGGTGACGAAAAGGACAACCCTCATAACCACATTCGCCAATTTAATCGTCTTACAGCCACTTGCAAGTTTAAGGACGTCTCTAATGACTCGATTAAGATGATGCTTTTTCCATATTCCTTAGCGGGGCCCGCAAAGATTTGGTTAGAGAAAGAGCCACCCAATTCTATATTGACGTGGAAGGATCTCGTTTCAAAATTCATGAACCAATTTTTTCCGCCCTCTAAGACTACGCATTTGAAAAACGAGATTTCAAAGTTTTCACAAGAGTATAATGAGAGTTTTTCAACGGCTTGGAATAGGTTTAAGGAAATGTTGCACGAATGTCCTCATCATGGTTTTTCCGACTTGGATCAAATTGACACGTTTTACAATGGCTTGAACGATCATGAGCGTGATTATCTGAATGCCGCCGCGGGTGGTAATTTTTTGTGTAAGACGGTCGAGGAAGCATTGTTAATCATTGAGAATAGGTCTAAGGTCTATAGTCCTCGTAGCACGTCGAGTGTTCGTAAGACTTCGTCTACGCCTTCGCCTTCATTGTCACACACCGTTGATGCTTGCCAAATCGAGGCTAATTTGGAGAACAAGAGTTTTGATAAGCTTAAGGGATTGTTAATTGAGTTCAAAGTTGGTGAACAACCCACTCCCGCTACGGCTAGAGCGGTTGAGGTCTCTTGTATGTATTGTGGTGGAGCTCACGATTATTCCGAGTGCATTACCAATGGTGGTAACACTTCGTGTGCCTTCGCGGTCGCGGGAACTTATAACCAAAACGGTCAAGTTCCCCGCACTAATCAATTGACTCCACCGGGTTTTCCACCAAATCAAAATGCTAACAATTATCGAAACAATCAAGTTGGTTACCAAAACAATCAAAGAAACAATTACAAGGGTAATAACAACTATGGGAATCAAGGAAGTAGTAGCCAATTGCAAAATCAAAACCAAAACCGTAATTTTCAAAACACAAGTCAAGGTCTTCAAAATGTTTACACTAAAGAACTTCCAATGGACTTTTTGAATTACGCTACGGCAAATGATAAGATTTTGGAAAACATACAAGAGCAATTGGCTAGTCAAGCTAGGGACACGGCTAAAAACACCAAGGAGTTAGCTAATTTTGTGAAGGAAAATCTTAACATGAGAAATGAGTTGAAAAATGATTTTGCTAATCAAATTAGAGGTCAAAACAATAAAATTGAACAAAGTCATGCTAGGCTTGAACAAAGAATTGACCAAAAAGCCGCTAGTCAAGATGTTAAGCTTAATGCCATTTTAGAAGCCGTCATGGGGAACAAAGCCTCTACTTCGGGTAGTTTGCCTAGTAACACCGCATCAAACCCGAAGGGAGAGATGAAAGTGATTACCACACGAAGTGGTAAGGCACTTAAGGAACCGACTCCTCAACCAATTACTCTAACGGTGGAGGAAATTGAGGAAGAACCCGAGGTGGTGGTCGAAAAGGAGCATATCTCAAGCCCACAAATTACCGCTCATGCCACACCTACGGTTGACCCATTACCAACATTGGAACCCGAGATTCCAAAGGCTATGCCTATGCCCCAACCCACACCACCCTTGCCTTACCCATCGAGACTTAGGAAGGAGAAACGACAAGAGTGCGACAACTATCAATTTGAGCTTTTTATGAAAATATTTCGTGAGTTGCACCTTAATGTGAGTTTCGCCGATGCTTTGGTCATGATGCCTCGATTTGCCGCTAACTTTAAGAGTATGTTGAACAACAAGGAGAAATTGCATCAATTGTCGAGTTGTTCGTCGGTTTATCTTAATCGCATACCTCAAAAAGTCGGTGATCCCGGTAAATTTTTGATCCCTTGTCCAATCCAAGATATGGAAGAATGCTATGCCTTGGCCGATCTTGGTGCTAGCATTAATTTGATGCCACTTTCAATCTTCAAGTCGCTCAATCTTCCTAATCTTACTCCTTCACTGATGTCTATCGATATGGCCGACCATTCCACGATTCGTGCATATGGTTTGACGGAAGACGTTTTATTGAAAGTGGGGAAGTTCTACTATCCCGTAGACTTTATCGTCGTTGATATCCCCACGGATCCTCAAGTTCCTCTTATTTTAGGTCGTTCGTTTTTAGATACGTCTATGGCTTTAATTGATGTGCATGCTAGAAACATCACCTTACGTTTCAACGACGCGGAACTTGTTATAAACGCAACTCAAAATTCTCAACTTTATCATGTTTATTTCGTTGCTACCATAAACCTCGTTGATATGATCGACGTGGTTTGCGAGGAATTTTCGCAAGAAGTTTTAGGGTTTGGTGATGAAGAAACTAGTGGCAATCCCACTATGTTAGATCCAATTCTTGATAATTCGACACCAACCTTCACTCCTTTCGAAGGTGGTGGTTTTACGTTGGAAGAATGCAATGTTCCACGTACTTGTGACGAAGACCTCGACAACGATGAGGACTTCTCGATTATCAAGGATTTTCTTAACGATTTCCCATTTCCTCCACCCGAGGAGGTTATGAGTATCGAGCCTAAATCTTCACTTGAGGAACCACCTATCCTCGAGTTAAAAGATTTACCTCCTCGCCTTGAATATGTCTATTTGGAGGAGGACGAAAAGTTGTCGGTTATTATTGCGAAGGAACTTTCGAATGATGAAAAAACCGCACTTGTCGATGTTCTAAAGGATCACAAAGGGGCGATTGCGTGGAAGTTATCCGACATTAAGGGAATCGATCCCAAGTTTTGTACTCACAAAATATTAATGGAGGAGGATTTCAAGACCACAATCCAAAGTCAAAGGAGGGTGAACCCTAAAATTCACGACGTCATCAAAAAGGAGGTCCTTAAACTCCTTGACGCGGGAATGATTTACCCTATTTCCGATAGCCCTTGGGTGAGTCCTATTCATTGTGTCCCTAAAAAGGGAGGAATGACCGTTGTGCCAAACGATGCCAACGAGTTGATTCCCACTAGACTCGTGACCGGATGGAGAGTGTGCATTGACTATCGAAAGTTGAATGAAGCCACTCGAAAAGACCATTTTCCCTTGCCCTTCATGGACCAAATGTTGGAGCGTCTTGCGGGAAACGATTTCTATTGCTTCTTAGATGGTTTTTCCGGTTACTTCCAAATTCCCATCGATCCTCGTGATCAAGAAAAAACTACGTTTACGTGCCCATATGGGACGTTTGCCTATCGTAGAATCCCATTCGGACTTTGCAATGCACCGGGAACCTTTCAAAGGTGCATGATGGCTATTTTTCATGATATGATCGAGAAGACGATGGAAGTCTTCATGGATGAATTTTCCGTGTTTGGTAATTCGTTCACTTCGTGTTTGTCGAACCTTGAGAGAATGTTAAAACGTTGTGAGGAAACCAACCTTGTGCTCAATTGGGAAAAATGTCATTTTATGGTTAAGAGTGGAATCGTCTTAGGGCACAAGGTCTCGAAAGAGGGGATTGAGGTAGATCAAGCTAAGGTAGACGTCATCGCCAAATTACCTCATCCCAAAACCGTTAAGGGAGTTAGGAGTTTCCTAGGCCACGCGGGCTTTTATCGTCGATTCATCAAGGATTTTTCAAAGATCTCTCGACCCATTACACATCTTCGTGAAAAAAAGGCACGATTTGTCTTTGACGAAGATTTTGTACGAGCCTTTGAAATCCTTAAGAGGAAACTTACCGAAGCTCCCATTCTTGTTGCTCCCAATTGGAACCTCCCCTTTGAACTCATGTGTGATGCTAGTGATTACGCCATTGGGGCCGTTTTGGGGCAACGTCATGATAAGCACTTCTTGCCTATTCACTATGCTAGCAAGACGATGACCGAGGCTCAACTTAAATACACTACAACGGAAAAGGAGTTCCTTGCCGTGGTGTGTGCATTTGAGAAGTTCCGACCTTATCTCGTCTTGACGAAATGCATAGTGTATACGGACCATTCGGCTATTAAGTATCTCATGGCAAAGCAAGATGCTAAGCCTAGATTACTTCGTTGGATTCTCCTCCTTCAAGAATTTGATCACACCATCGTTGACAAAAAAGGAGCCGAGAATCTAGCGGCCGATCATCTTTCTCGTTTGGAAGATCCTCACCAAAGTATTTACGAGCCCAAGGAAATCACCGAAACATTTCCGCTCGAGACACTTGGTGTAGTGAATTCTAAGCTTGATTCTTCCACCCCATGGTTTGCGGATTTTGCAAATTATCATGCGGGTAACTTCATCATTAAGGGTATGACGACTCAAGAAAAACGAAAATTCTTTCATGACGTCAAGTTCTACTTTTGGAACGACCCTTACTTGTTTCGAACTTGTGCGGATCAAATCATCCGACGTTGTGTATTTGGCACCGAAGCTTCTAACATCCTTAGAGCTTGCCATGAGGGACCCACGGGTGGTCACCACGGTGCTAATCTCACGGCTAAGAAGGTGTTTGATGCCGGCTTCTTTTGGCCTAATATTTACCGAGATGCACAAGATCTTGTGAAGTCGTGTGATGCATGCCAACGACAAGGAAAAGCCTCACAAAAAGATGAAATGCCACAAAATATCATCCAAGTGTGAGAGATCTTTGACGTTTGGGGTATAGACATTATGGGGTCGTTCCCATCATCTCGTGGTAATAAGTACATCCTTGTTGCGGTTGACTACCTATCTAAGTGGGTGGAGGCCAAAGCCTTGCCCACCAATGATGCTCGTGTGGTAGTCAAGTTTTTGAAAAGCTTGTTTTCTCGGTTTGGAACCCCTCGTGCTATCATAAGCGATCGTGGAACCCATTTTTGTAACGACCAATTTGAAAGGGTTCTAAGGAAATATGGGGTTACACATCGGCTTTCTACGGCTTATCACCCACAAACGAGTGGGCAAGTCGAGGTTTCAAACCGAGCGTTGAAGAGGATCTTGGAGAGATCCGTTGGGGAAAACCGACAATCATGGTCGGATAAGTTGGACGATGCTTTATGGGCCTTTAGGACCGCTCATAAGACACCCATTGGGTGCACTCCCTATAAGCTTGTGTATGGAAAGAATTGTCATTTGCCTATCGAGTTAGAACACAAGGCTTATTGGGCCCTAAAACATTGTAATGATGATATGGAGACCGCGGGAAAACACCGGAAAATGCAATTGAATGAATTAGATGAATTGAGGGATATTGCTTATGAAAATTCATTAATTTATAAAGAAAAAACTAAAAAGTTGCATGATTCTAAAATTAAAAACCGGGTTTTTAACATTGGGGATCAAGTTTTGCTTTTTAATTCAAGATTAAAAATCTTTTCCGGTAAATTGAAATCCCGTTGGTCCGGTCCATTCACCGTGACTCAAGTGTTTCCGTATGGGACCATCGAGCTAGCTCAAGATGATGGTCCTAACTTCAAGGTGAATGGACATAGGTTGAAGCACTACTTTGGCGGGGAAGTTCCATCCTTGAACTACCTCGACCAAGTCACCTTCCCCAATGATAATTAGTATTGAGGGGATCGAGTCGAGCTCATGACTCGGTAATCAAAAACGAGGTGCCTCGTGGGGGAGACCCATGCTTATCCATGTACATATTATCTCTTTCTAATGTAGCTTACGTGTGGGGATTTGTGCCCTTCCAACCTTTGTTCCGTGGTTGTTTGTGAATTGTGAACTTTAGATGATCATGATCTTCACGATTAGAGCCTCTCGTGTTCGTTTTATGGGAGCACTCAATCGTTTGCTTTGAAGACTTTCTCAATATCCATGATATATCCTTGATTGTTCTAACCTTAGGTTTTTAGCACACTTGATAGACGGCTATTAATTTATTGGTTACACCCTTTCCATGCTAGATTAGGCATTCGACTACGTCTCTAGTATGGGGGTGTTGGCACTCCTAGACTCGAAACATTGAGGACAATGTTTAACTTTAGTATGGGGGGGTGAATAGATACTTGCCTTGCCAAACCTTCACGCTTTCCAAAGTTTATCTTTTGTTTATCGTTTTGTTGCAAAATAAGGCTAAAAATGGCCAAATTTTAAAATTTTTCTCATGTTTAATAAGTGTTTGAAGACACGAATGTAGATTTTCCGATGGCAAGAATAAGAGTAATTTTTGACTCGACCGTGCGTGTTGAGCACTTAGCTTTGATTCCTTAACTACACATTAGGCTAAGTCTCTAAAATGAGGACGAGAAATGATAGAATTAATTATAAGTTACTATGCTAAACGTAGAGTACTCGTATTCTTTCAAAAACTCATGTGTTCTCGTTGTTTGCTTATTCTCCCTTCGCATGTAAATATTTTTTGCTTAATAAATATTGACTTAGCGGTTTAGTTAGGATTGTTGGGTTTCTAGTCTTTTCTAGTAGCTTCCGTGTAATTAAATTGGGAAGACATTAAGGTATCGCCAGCATCACGTTTTTGAAGTATTGGCACCCGAATAATCAAAAGCTTCACCCAATAATAAGATTTCAAGTGCTCACCTAAATCTAGCAAACAATTTGAAGCCCCACAAGGCCGAAAAATCTATGCAAAATTGAAAGTGAATCAAGCCTTAATCTTCGAAGCTTTAAAGATCCAAAATTCGCTTTAGCGTGAGGATATACGTCTTTGGCTAATAAAACCACCAATGAGGCGGATAATAAAAGGCAAGGCAAGACCGAAGTCATAATAAAAGCTTCATGGCGAAGTTGAATAAAAGATGGAGGTAAACCAAAGATAATAAAGCCCTTCCGTTAGGGGGCGTATAAAAGTCTTGGTAATAAGTCTCATGTTCAAAACCGTTATAAAACCGTGTTTATCGATTCTGCTTGTCAACTTAATTTTTTGACATCGTTGTCTACTAGGAGGGGTTATTGATTTGATGGTCTTAGTTACACCGTTAGGACTCTATTTTTAGACCTAAATCTCTATTATCGCATCAAACAATGTATCCTCGTGAAACATTCAAGACAAAATAAAATATAAGAGATACAACTTAGGAATAATGGGAGGATAAGTACGTGATTAGGGCATATGAGTAGTGTTAGCATTACTAACTTATAATGACAATGATCTCGTTGCACGCTTGGCTTGGAATTGGGGTGAAAATCGAGGACGATGAAATTATTTCTAACAAAGCATTCACGTGTTCTTATTCTATGAACCTAAACGTCCCATTTTGCGATGAAAATCATACATTATGTCTAAAACACAAGTAATAGCAATATTAGTAGTGTAGCTAGTTTATCTTTCAATAAAGTGAATAAAAATGAATTTTGGAGATGCTAAGATACTTTATTCTAGCATTGCGTGAGGGCACGACAATGGTTTAGTATGGGGGAGTGATGAGACTGCTTTTATACATAGTCTGATCGTCCAAATAGGGCTTAAAATGCATTAAATATCATCAAAATACCCAAATATATGCTTGTGTTTGTTGCTTGTGTATTTTAGGTACGGATATTGAGAAAATGACAAAAGATCACAAGAATCAGTAAAAAACGAACACGGGAAACGAAGCCGCACAATGAACCAAGCCCTAATGAAGAATTTTCCAAGAAAACCCTTGAAGAATTGAAGAATTATGAAGAAGGGTTCTCAAATATGGAAGAATTGACACTTTATACCCTTGTATCTTCATAGTTACAAGTTTGGTCCCTAAAGTTTGTCAAAATCACAAAAAGACCCTTAACTTTGAAGAATTGGCAAATTTAGTCCCTCAACAAAACTAAATTGTTAATAATGGTCCTCCAAGAAGTCAACAAACAAGAAAAACCTTGAAGAATGAAGAAAATGCCAAAATCAGTCCTTCAAATATCATAAATTTGCATGTTTAGTCCTTGAAACAAGTTTAAAAACTTGTTGTGCCAAAAATGACAAGTTTACAAAGATGTTTATAAAGGGAAATGGAATTATTTGCTGTTTATTACAAAGTGAAGACAAATGGGGACTTGAGGGGCCATTTCTGCCAGACCATGGAATTTTTCCCCACCAATCAACCTTCCACATCACACCTCTCCACCAATCACACAACACCACATCACCAAGCCCATCCCAGTAACACCCCACTCACGGTTTATTTAATTAAACCTGGTCAATTAGTCAAACCTTCCCACTTCCCTCCAAACACCTTATTTAAATTATTTAATCCCCAAATCAGATTAAACCAACCCCTTAATCACCCAAGAACCCTAATTAACCCCAGGCACAATTAACTTATAATCAAAGGGGTTTTTGTTACAAATTTCCAGATCCTTGATTCATCCCTTTGTCACCAAAACCCACACCTCAAATTAACACAAGACACACCCATGTGTCTCGTGGGACCCTCCCCTGCACCCGTCTTTGTCCCCAAACCCCAATACCAGACACATCCAACGCCCCAAATGTTTTACTTGTCCTCCACAACATTTTGAAGGGTTTAGATTGGCTACAACAAGCTGGCATTCACAAGATTCCAACTGCATGATCACATGGCACAATTTCACCAAGACTTCAAGATTCGTCCAAGGGCCTTTATGGCATTTCATGTATTAGGGTTTTTAGACCTAGAAAGTTCTATCACTTGTATAAATATGGGACGTATGTGTCCCATATGTTTTGTTCCTGATTTTTTTCCTTAGGTCACAAACTTGTAAAGCCCATTTTATTTATGAATGAAAATTGGTTGAGTGTTGTTGATGAAAAGAATCCAGGATCCACTTTTAATTACTGCTGTTGATTGTGTCCCATTTATTGTTTGTTTAATTTTTGAGTTTTCAAAAATTCATTTCTGAAAAAAGGTGTTGGTTTGGTAAAACCTTGTTCCAAAAGTTGGATTTTCAGTTTTTGTAAGTTGATTGTTTGGGTGTGTGTTAAGAGAAAAGTATTTGGAAAGTTTGTGAAAAGGTTTTAAAAAGTTTCAAAAATCAGATTATTGTATTGTCTTCTTCATTTGTTCTTAGCAGGTTTAACTTGAAGCTTGCTTGTTGTCCAAGAGATCTGCAAAAGCCCGGGTCTGTTTGGAGGTGGCTAAGCAGCCATTGAGGGACCTGGATGTAGGTCCCTCTAGGTAAAAATCTTGTCCTTGTTTTCACTTTTAAAAGATTTGTGATTTGGCATGAATTTTGTGCAAAGTGTTTAAGTGACTGTTTATTTGATTGGATTATGCTAATTTGTGTTTGTTATGCATGTTAGAGTAAGTTTTAACCAGTTTGGTTGAGGTTGAAAAGCAATTGGTTTGATAAATTTCAATTTCTGAAATTAAAGGAGTGTTTGGATTAGGGCTTAAACTGAGTTTGATGATTTAAATCTTGTGTTAAAACCTGTTTTAAACACTTCTTAGGTTGCTTATATGATATATGTGTTCTTGGTTTTTAGTTTGGTGAAGTTTACAATACAAGTTGCATGCTAAAAAAGTGAAACCATAGCATAAATCAGTAACTGCTTTCTTTTTTGCATGTTCTTGTGTGATTTTGCCATCAACTCTTGAATGCTCTTAGGATTGATGATAAAATAGGATTGTGGATAAATTGTATGTCATTTGGGTGATTATTGTGCAAGTTATTGGCCATTGAAATCCATTTTTGTGCAAGTAAACTAGGCCTACTGTTCATCAGAAACTTCAAAGCTTCATCGGAAACATAGTGTGCTTGTTTTGCTTGATTTTTGTGAAAGGACTTGTGTTTTTCTTGTTTGATTGACTTCCCACAACCCTACTGGTTGTGGGAGTGCCCCATTGTCCAAGTAAAAACCAATCAAAAGCTTTCCTAAGCTTAAAAGGTCATCAAACCTTGAAATTGCACTAGCAGTGGGAAAAAAGTTTCCCCTGCTAATACACTTTTTAGTACTGTTACACTAGCAGACAAAGCTTGGTCACTTGTCACTTTCAGTAATCTTTCTTTTTTTGTCTTTAGTGACTGAATCTTAGAGTTAGGACTTCAAACTTGTTTCTATATTTTTCTTATTTTATTTAGGATTTTTCTGTTTAATTATTTTTTATTTTACTGTTCATTTAGTATTTATTAGATTATTTAGCCATTTTTAATTAACTTTTTATTTTCTAATTTTGGCATTTAGTGCCAAAAATACATATTTTTCAGTTTTAACATTTTTCTTAGATTTAGAAAAACATTTTAAGATTTTTAGTTAAAAAAGTTTTTACTGTTCACTTTTTAATTATTTTTTAAAATTAATTTAGTTTAATTAGGGTTTAATATTAAACTGTTTTTGTCTTTTAGTGGTAAATTTATTATTTTTCAAACTTTTTTCATTTTTCTTCTGTTCATTAGAGTAAATTAGGATTTTTAAAAATGTCAAATTATTTTTAGCATTATTTTATTATTTTTTATAATTATTTTAGTTTAAAAATACTTTTTTAGTGATTTAAAAATAGTATAAATAGTTTTTAAAAATTAGGAAAAGTACTTTTTAGTCTCTAGATAATATAAGTAAGTTATTTGTTCAATAAAATAATATTTTGGACATTTTTATTAATTATATTTAATTTTAGGGCTTTAATTAGCATTTAAAATTAAATATTTAATTAATAAAAGGTTTTAAAATATTTTTATTGGATTTTTATTCTTATTTATATTATTTTAGACTTAGTTTTGGCTTTTAATTAAATTTTAGGTTTAAAATTTTTTAATTTTGTAGTTTTTACGATTTTACGTGAACGCCTTTTCGTCTTAGTTTAATCCGTCGTCGTAACCGTCTTCCTTTTCTAATCTCATTTCTTTCTTTCTTTTTCAATCATATATTCACAAATCAAAAATCATCTCTTGACACAACGCACTTGCCTCCTCGAGAACGAACTCACTTTTAGGGTCATTCACACACGGTTTTCCTAAATCGTCGTGCTTACTTGCCCTAATTACCTTCGTTTTCCTAAAGGGGTAATTTTACCAACATCATAAGCCCTAATTTCAACCTGTAAATTGTGAGTTCATCAACCAACACAAAAATAAGTTTCAAAATAATATACGAGAAAATAATTTACTACCTGAAAATGTTAGATTGTCACAGCATTTCCTCCTAAAATGGATCAACGTCCTCGTGATCCATTTCATCTTGATGTCCGTTTCTTATTGAAATCAAAGAGGTGTGGGTATTTCTTCCACAGTTCATCCTCTCGTTCCTAAGTTAATTCTGGTCCATGCTTTGAATTCCATCGAATTTTGACGATAGGTATCCGACTTTGTTTAATTTGCTTTACCTCACGATCCATAACCTCTACGGGCTCTTCGATAAAATGCAACTTCTCATCAATTCGAACCTTATCCAACGAGATTTTCTCATCACACACTGCTAAACATTTCATCAGATTAGATACATAGAATGTGTTGTGAACACCATGAAGTTCTTGGGGTAAATCTAATTTGTAAGCCACCGGACCTACTCTAGATAAAATCTTAAAGGGTCCAATATAGCGGGGATTCAATTTCCCTCGCTTTCCAAATCTTATGACGCCTTTCCATGGCGACACTTTCAACATTACACGGTCACCCACTTCAAACTCCATCGGTTTCCGCCGCACATCCGCGTAACTTTTCTGTCTACTTCGGGCAGTCAACAACCGATTCTTAATCTGAACTATCATCTCTGTAGTCTCCCGGATCAATTCCGGTCCTGTAAGCTGGGTATCTCCAACTTCACTCCAACATACAGGAGATCTACAATTCCTACCATATAAAGCTTCAAGCTGTGCAGCCTTAATACTAGCATGATAACTATTGTTATATGAAACCTCTGCGAAAGGCAAATGTTTATCCCAGTTCTTACCAAAATCTATCACACAAGCTCTCAACATAAGCAGTGCTCATGTCGAGATTCGTTCCCAAGGATCTTTGGAGGGATTTCCAAAAATTCGATGCGAATCTAGGATCTCGATCAGAAATGATCGATACAGGCACTCCATGCTTACACACAACATTCTCAAGATAAATACGAGTCAACTTCTCTAATGAGAACTGCTCTTTAACCGGAATGAAGTGAGCTGATTTGGTCAGTCTGTCGACAATGACCCGAATCGAGTTAGTTCTAGAAGATGTTCTAGGAAGCTTAGTGATAAAGTCCATCGTGATTCGCTCCCACTTCCATTTAGGAATCTCTGGTTGTTGAAGTAGTCCTGACGGCTTTTGATGTTCAGCTTTGACTCTTGCACAAGTCAAACATTGAAGAACATACATAGCAATATCAGCTTTCATATTCGGCCACCAGTACAACTTCTTCAAATCATGATACATTTTATCAGATCCAGGATGAATGGAATATTTAGATTTATGGGATTCCAACATGATTAAATCTATTAAGCCTCCAAACTTAGGTATCCACATACGACCTCTTAAGAATTTCACTCCATCAGCTCTAACCTCTAGAGGATCTCCTTCACCTCGAAACCCTTCGTTATCAAAATTTTCTTTCTTATAGGCTTCTATTTGCGCATTTCTAATTTGCTCAGGTAAATTATTGTGCACAGTCAAGACTAGAGAACGTACCCTGATAGGCTCTCTATCTTTTCTACTTAATGCATCGGCAACAACATTTGCTTTTCCCGGGTGATATTTTATATCACAATCATAATCACTTAACAGTTCTATCCATCTTCGTTGCCTCATATTTAATTCCTTTTGATTGAGAATATACTGTAGGCTTTTATGATCGGTGAACACCGTACACTTGGTGCCATACAGATAATGTGTCCACAACCTAAGAGCAAAGACTACAGCTCCTAACTCAAGATCATGAGTAGTATAATTCTCCTCATTCTTCCTTAATTGCCTAGAGGCATAAGCTATCACCTTTTCTCGCTGCATCAAGACAGCTCCATAACCTCTAAGAGATACATCACAAAATACTACAAAATCTTCACTTCCGTCGGGTAATGATAGAATTGGTGCACTACATAATTTTTGTTTCAATATCTGAAATGCTCCTTCTTCTTCACTTCCCCAAACGAAAGGTTTATATTTCTGAGTTAGCTTGGTCAGGGGTTTAGCTACTAAAGAAAATTCTTTAATGAATCGTCTATAATAGCCAGCCAATCCTAAGAACTGTCGCACCTCCGTTGGCGTTGTTGGTGTAGACCAATTCTTAATGGCTTCAACCTTTGCTGGATCAACATGAATTCCATCTTTGTTAATCACATGACCAATAAATTGCACAAAGTCCAACCAAAAATCACATTTTGAAAACTTAGCATACAACTTTTCATCCTTTAACAAGCTCAAGATAATCCTTAAGTGTTCTCCATGTTCCTCTTTATTCTTAAAATAGATTAGAATAAATTACCACAAATTTATCCAAATAGGATTTGCACACTCGATTCATTAGATCCGTGAAGACCGCAGGTGCGTTAGTTAACCCAAATGGCATTACTTGAAATTCATAGTGTCCATAACGAGTTTTAAATGCAGTTATTGGAATATCTTCTTCACGGACGCGAAGTTGGTGATATCAAGACCGCAAATCTATCTTAAAATACACACTAGATCCTTGTAGTTGATCAAATAAATCGTCAATCCTTGGTAAAGGATATCGATTTTTAATTGTCAACTTATTCAACTCCCGATAATCGATGCACATACGGAAAGATCCATCCTTCTTCTTGACAAACATGACTGGAGCTCCCCAAGGCGACGAGCGCGGTCGAATAAAACCTTTATTAGACAACTCCTTGAGTTGTTCGGATAATTCCTTTAAATCAGAAGGTGTTAATCGGTAAGGCGCACGTTCCACCGGTGCAGCACCAGGAATTAAATCGATTTGAAACTCGACTTGCCTTATCGGCGGAAGTCCGGGTAAATATTTGGGAAATACCTCAGGAAATTCACAGATAATAGGTACATCTTCCAATCGTTTCTCGTTAGACTCATTCCCGGCCACTTGAGCTAAGAATAGCTCGCAACCGTTCCTGATGTACTTTTGGACTTTAATACATGAAACGATTTTCAAACGGGATTCACCTCGATTACCATCAATTACTAATGTCCTATTCCTAAGAGGAATCTTAACCTGCTTTTCTCCACATAAAATAGTAGCATTATTCAACGATAACCGATCCATACCAATAATAATATAAAAACTACCTAGTTCTATGAACATCAAATCAATCGGAAAGGAATAGTTTAAGAGATTTAGAGAGCATCCTTTTAACAGCTTATTAGTTTTTACTAATTTACCATCAGCCAATTCCACTTCATAACTAGTATTTAACTCAATAGGTTCAATGTCAATAAGGGCACTAAATTTAGTGGATACAAAGCTCCTATCAGCACCTGAATCAAATAAAGCAACAACATAATGATTGTTGAGTAAAAACGTACCAGTAACGACATTCGGGTCCTCTTTCTTAACCTCAACCGTTCCAAGTTGATAAGCACCACCCTGGGGGTTTCTTCCAGGTCCAATCCTTTTCAACTTGGGGCAATCCGATTTCTTATGACCCTCTTCATTACAGTTGAAGCAAATAACTCACGTCTTACACTTTTCAACTTTGTGTCCTAGCTTTCCACAATTTCGGCATTTCCAGCAGTCGCCAGCATGCCTCTTATTACCACACTTAGTACACTTTTCATCATTGCGCGGTGTGTTTTTGGTAAGATCATTTGCATTCCCCCTTCTTTGGTTTTGACGGCGATTAAAATTCTGCCTATTATCACCTCGACATCCATGATCGCCATCACCCTTTCTTTTCTCACCAGTATGTGCTTCATCCTCCTTGTCTTGAATTATTTGTCCAATGAGTTGGTAAGCCATTCGAACCGCATCATCAATGGTCAATGGTTTTGATGATGTCACATCCCCTCAGATATTCTTGGTCAACCCTTTAATGTATTGTTCAATTTGGATCTCTTCGGGTTCCACCAATCGAGGACACAGCAAGGCCAACTCATGGAATCGGTTTGTGTAGCTATCAATGTCCACACCTTTCATTCTTAAATGAATCAACTCTTGTTCCAACCGTATAATAATACTACGGGGACAGAACTCCAGAGTCATCCACTTTTTAATTTCAGCCCAAGGAGTAGTCTTAGCAACATCAATACCCATAAAAGTAATTCTCCTATTCCACCAAGTCAACGTACAACCTCTAATAGTTGCCATATCAAAAGTCACTTTATCCTCCTCCTTACACTTACTAATTCGAAACACCGACTCAATTTTCTCGATCCACTAGCTTAATCCTACAGCACCTTTAGTTCCATTAAAAGGTAGAGATTCACACTTCATGAAAGTCACATAAGTACAACCACCGACTTCAGGTGCATTAGTTCCAAGTCCTCCTATATTTCCTCCAGCATTATCATTCACATTATTAGCATTCACATTCACATTAGTACCACCAATTCCACTACCGCCAGCTCCACTACCGCCAGCTCCACTACCACCAGCTCCACTACCACCAGCTCCACTACCGCCGGCTCCACTACTGCCACCTCCATTTCTAGCATTTGCCATAAATTCAGTCATAGATGCGGCAACTTGCTCCGCAATGATCCTACGTACATCATCCTCAGTCACAGCTTTCTAGGGCGGCATGGTTCTATAATTTCACAATTTCAAAGTATATTAAGCATTCACCCAACGAGGGATTCATATAAGATGGATTGAATTCATAATCAAGATACAAATAAGGAACGATATGGAATTCAAGACAAATATACATATTTCATTGGATTAGAAACAACCATATTGTCTTAATTAACATTCCACATCATAATTCCTAGCACTATACAGGCCCAAAATTCGTGCCAGATCTACTAACCAATATGTCGGTTTAGTTAAAATTTACAAAAGATACAAAAGATACTACTAAAGATAGACTGGTCTACTGAGAACTGCTAGAAGGTCCATCATCCATCGTCTTCGGTATCTTCCTCGGACGATCACACGACACATCTTCAGCTGGGCTCTTACGAATCACTCCTTTCTCAACCATCTCAGTATAAAACCTACTGTTCCAACCAACAGACATATTCAACTCTTTTTCCGCCTTCTCGCGCATCGCACGAGCCACACTCAACTGAATCTCCATAGTATTCACCTTTTTCTTCATCTCAGCATACTCACCACTTTCCAACACAGATAATCTCCTAAACACCTCATTCAAACCACGCTCCACATCAGTCAAATCCAAATTAAGCAACTCTCTCTATTTTTCACCAATCTTAGTCTTCGACTCCAAATAAGCAACATGAGTCTGAACAACACCTAAATCAATATCTGTCATACTACCTTGAACATGGGAAGCATCTAAATCACGTCTCAAGGCCCAAGGTGCAAGTCCATCAATATGAGTAGTATCTCGAACCCTAGACGACTCTCTTTTCACATGCCTACGGGTAGAAATCCCATCAGTACCATCAGGTGCATCATCATCCTCATCATCCTCTGATTCAGACTCAGATTCAGACGATTTACACAATTCATCTCTAAGTAACTCGAACTCAGAATCGGACCAATCAACTGGAGGGGTAAGGGATCACCATCCTCTACATCATAAGGGAAAATAAGCTCAGACTCATCATCATCATCAACCTCATCATCTATACCTACCTCCTCCTCGACATCCTCGTCGACATCCTCATACCTACATTATCTGTCCCAATCTCATCATCATCCTCAATACCAACATTATCATTATCATTCTCTACAACATCAACCTGAGGGGCAATCAGATCTCGTAGTCCTATCTTGGGCTCGAGATCCTCAAATGCTTCATCCTCTTCATCATCCATATCCTCCTCTACATTATAATCCACTAAGTCTAAATAAGGGTTATCATCTACGTTAGGTTTGGGAATAACATGGTTCTCTACAGGAATATTAGGGTCAGCCATGACAATTTGCATTATATAATATATCTCGTATTAGCATAAAATAATTATTAGACAGTTACATACTGATTTCACGATATATACATATATATAAATTAATTTATATATATCAAAATATATATCTTCTCAATAAGGCTTGTTGGTAACATCGGAGATCTTTAGCACCGTTATAGTCAAAAGAGTTTTTAAACATTTTAAGAAAATGTGTATAGTTAAAAGGTTTTGAAATGTTTTATTCAAAACCTTGGTTTTTAAAAATCTTTCTTTCTCTATAACGAGAGCTCTGGTACCAAACTGTAACACTCTCAAATTTCGTATCGTGTCAGCGGAAGGGTCAATAGAGTGTTACGGGATAGCACAAAAACTCAAATCATAGACAACGCATAAAAATGGTTGTACAAGATTTAACATACATTCATTCGAATAAAAGTTTTAAGTTTACATCAGGTCCCCGAGTTTCACAGTCATAAAGTTTACAAAACATAGATCAAATGAATAATTTTATTATGTGGGCCATCAGAGTCGATCTCCATCCAAGTTACCTTCAAGCACCTAAGATAAAACATGCGAAAATTTTATCAGCGAATGCCGAGTGAATTCATAGAGTTTAATAAAATCGTTACATAAAACAGTTATAGAAAGCAGAACACAAGTATAATATCAGAACTGAGTCCTCGTATTGCTAGTCAGGCAATATATATATATCAAGTCATACATCTTAAACCGTCCACGAGACCGTAGTCTCAATATTACCATTATAGGTAACATTATTATCGTTATTTGTATTATTATTTGGATTGCGTTGGATTATTACTAGCCGCATGACATTGCTACCTTACTATAACAAAAAACGGGCCGCGAACCCGACAAACAATTTGCCCACCTAAATTAGCGTGTCGTCACAAAAATCACGCTATGTAAATCTTCTCATACATAAATTTGCTTACCAATCAATGTGGCACGACGGGGATCAACCGTCAAGGCGCGAACTGGGTGATCTTCCCCAAATAGTACTATTATATGCATAAGCGTCTACCAAATCCCGGTAGTTCACAATTCATGCTAATGGGACTTTAAGTGACATAACCTAACTACTAATAATCCATTTCATTTCATTCATTGGGTCATAGCATCATTCGGGTCCATATCAATAAGCATACCATCGGGACTACTTGTGTTCTATTTTTATCAATAACTAGCATGTTATCTACCTCCCGAGTTTACAAAACATTTATAAAACATTTAAAAGAGAGCGAGGCTATGAACTCACGTTGATTAGGAAAGGCGGGTTATCGGCGATGGTGCGTGCTTCAATCACGGAAACCTAGACAAATAATACTCGGTCTTAGACTCTTATCCAATGACTATATATAAATAATGGCTATGTATATATATGATTATATTATAAGTATAATGGTGTTCAAGTGAGATTTTATCTCTTTAATCAACCTTATAGTGTTATGTGTTAGTAAATTTTAGACTAGTTACACTAGTTTTAACTTGTTTACATATTAAGGCCAAATAAGCCTATTAAAAGCCCAATACATTATATTAGTCCATTTATAATTTTAATATCAGGCCTATACTCATATGTTGGGCCCAAGTGGGTTAAGCCCATGAGTAAGTCCATTAGTGTTTAGCCAAACTAGTTGGGCTAGTGATCCAATAGGGCTACTTTGGCCCGTTAATGTCCATAAGTTATAAAGCTCGGTTTTTTCGGTTTTTACTTGTCAAATGCACTTAAATATCAGTAGATGAGTTATAAAAATGTTACATTAGACGGGTCCGATCGTCTAAGTTTTTTTTGGCGAAAACGTTAATCTTTCGGTTTTAGCCGAAAAGACGTAAAATATATATATAGTTTTATAACTTTAGAAAACATTTGAATTTGTACTTTTATAAAAAAGTCATACTTATTTACCAATGTATACAACTTATTTTATAAGTATTATCATAAGTTAGTTGGTTTTATATATGTATTTTATAATAACATTACTTGAGTGCTCATTTTATATTATATACTTTTATTCACAAATCTAATTATCAAATACATAATATGTGTTACAAATAACTCCTTAGTTTCTACAAGGAGATAGAAGCTCAAATTTGGGCAGCACAAACTACATAATATGTGTTACAAATAACTCCTTTATAGCTACTGCTCATTCATCTTATAAGTATCCTTAATAATTTGTCCAAAACATACTATACATATTTGAACATTAATAGTATTTTGATCATATCTTGCTTATTTTGTTGATTCCATTGAGTGGCCAACTCTCCACATATGTAAAAATCATATATCTAACTGTATATTCAATAATCCAAGTCTTTTTACCAAGTGATCATATGGTTACTTACTGTTTTATACAGCCTATAATTTTAGTCAAGATTTTAACATCTTTGCATGTAGACTTTAGTCTTTTTAACCAAATCTATCAACACAAAATCCCCACATAATACTTAGATCATTATTTATCATCATATACATATACATTTATAAAGAAAATACAAGATTACATTTACAAAATAACAAGATGATAGAAGAAATGATCTTGTTACCAACCAATATAGTGAAAGGTTAAGAACAAGACTTGGTTTTTGATAACCAATCTTATGGATTATCAAGACCACCTTCAAGATCACCAAATATATGAACACCTTGAGAAAAATCAGCCCTAGAATCCAAGGAAAACTTCTTTGTAGATGTTAAGATCACCTCAAATCAACAAGTCTTCAAAGGGTTTTCATCTTGTACAAGTTAAACACAAGATTCATGGTAGAGTTTTGATCAAATGGTGGTGCTTTGTGGTGGAGTATGGGACGGCAAAGAGAGAGAGATGAGAGAGATTGTGTGTGGTTTGCATGAAAGAAATGAGGGTAAATGGTATGTGGTTAGTTGTTTTAACCCTTAGGTGGTTTTGGTAGAAACTAAGGACAAGTGTCCTTAGTTTTCATCTTAACTTGACCCATAATGGGGTGTGTTGGCTAAGCTTGGCCGCCCCTTAGTGGGGGTGGGGCAAGTGTTAACTTGTCTCATCCCCACTAATTTACGGGTACTCCTCGATTATAGTTTCCTCTATTTGCGTGCCCTCGGGTCGTTTTACGAATAACGTTTTTATAAATTATGAATCAACGGCACAAAACGAATCTAATAAAATTTGTTTAATCAAAAAAGGAGTTCAAAAACGTAAATACCTAAACCTGGGGTTTACGGTTTAGTTGTAAAGGACGTTAAATTATGCACGTAAGCCCTAATTTCAACCCGTAAATTGTGAGTTCATCAACCAACACAAAAATAAGTTTCAAAATAATATACGAGAAAATAATTTACTACCTGAAAATGTTAGATTGTCACAAGATCCGCAGGAACTTTAGCAATAGATCGTACGATTCCAAGGTACTCCATCAACCATCATATCAGATAAGAAATTCATGTTCACGATCTCGTTCATCTTCACATTCACGTTCACGTTTATGTACATATTTATGTTTACGTTTTACTTCACGTTTACGCCTCACGTCCACAATTATGATTTTGTCATTTTTGTCCAGCTCATGATTTACATCTACGTTCGCATGTATGACATCCTCCACGTTCAGGTTCGTGTCCCATCTCATCATATATTTTCCAAGTCTTGTACCGGATTGGTTACAGAAATTTCGAGAGACCAGACTCAAGTTAGCATAGCTTTTTCATACCCAGGCAGACGTTCACGTCTCAGGCTGTCTCATTTAGCAATTCTTCCTCAGTCAGCATACGTTCATGATATGTCCTAGTATCACATTCACAATATGTTTTACGTATCACATTCACGATATATTCCATGCACAACTTTCATCAGATGATCGTGAAACACGTTCACAATTGCTCACGTAGCACGTTCACAATTGTTCACGTAGTTCGTCTCAATATATTTTCAGCAGCTTTGCTCAGAGATATAGAAGTCATCGTTTCATGTAAATTGTACGTATCGTTTCAGGTATCCTACGTGTTATATTTTATTCATTCGATCAGATTCAGAAAATCCATCTCAGGTATGGAACCATGAGTTATTCAGCATCGTCAAGACAGGGTTATTAGGACCAAGATTTTCATTATGTTTAGACCTTTGAAGGAGCCGTTTCGAGTGGGAAGCCACTCGGATCGGAAGAGTCTATCCAGACCTCTCATCTTTTCCTTCAATAATTCAGTTAATTTCTTTTTGTCATGTTACACTCCATGTCCTCTTCAGCCATGGCACGTTCCATTATCAGTTCAGTCATGTCACGTATATAACCGTTCAACAGCATTATGTTCTAATTCGAGGAAGAATTATCCTTTCAGCTTACATGTCTTTCCAGCTTACGTGTTCCTTCAGTTCTTATAACTTCATCAGCTTATTACCCTTAATTCGAGAATGAACTTTACTTTTTTAGAGGTAAGAATTGTAAAACCGCAACATTATCGTGTCTTTAATTCGAGGACGAATTGTTTTTTTAGAGGGGAAGACTTGTAAAACCTAAAAATTTGGATTGTATTTTACTTCATCATTTTAAATATAACCCAAAGTTTATATTATAAGTATCTGATATTAAAATCTTAGGTTATAATTATTTGTGTATTATATAAGAAAAAAAATATTTGTTTAACTAAAATATTTTGGTAAACGATATATTTATTTATAAGAATTTAAAGAAACAAATAAGTACATAATATGTAATTGACGTTAGGCTCTTAAAAGGAAAAGAGAAACGGTTGACGTTATCAAAGGCGAGTAACTAGCATGGACTAATATACTGTACTAATATTGGTTGATTATGTCAACAGTCAGTTATGGAAACAAAATACTACATTCCTTCATTTTCGAAAAGTTGTCTATATTTATGTTTAAACATCCACCATCATATATTTGATATATAATCATGCACACAATCGCAAACATCAAAGTTGTCTATACATTTCTTTTATGTTTAAACATCCACCATCATATATTTGATATATAATCATGCACACAATCGCAAACATCAGCTTATTTTGGATTTAGCAGTCTTTAATTTCATTGGAGGTTAAACACAAAAGTGAGCTAGAAGGTTTTCGAGTCGCGTTCTCGGTTTGAGTTCACATAATGTTCGATGTATTGTTCTTACTTGGGTACATTCGATGTGTTATCGTCTTACTCATAGTGCCGATGAACGATCATTCGCGTCGAATAACACAAGTCGCTCAAGCAAGGCTCCTTTATATCGTTCGTGGTTGGGAGAGATTTGGGTTTCGAGTTTGAGGCCTACTCAGCTTAAGGCCGATCACGTCCTTATTGGCAGGGTTTTAGGCTCATTTGTTTGTATACGTGCCGATACTACAATTCATTCTTGCCTTATCGAGTTCTGGTGTACGTGCTTAACTTGGTTTCGTACTCGTCGTATTCTGGATTCAGTTTTGATATACCTCTGTGTCAAGCCTTGAGGTATCTATTGTTCCATTGTGTTTTTATCATACACTAATCGTTATGCATGTTATGATGAAACCGTAATCGCAATCGTCCTGTATGTTTTTGTTGGATTTCCTACGTCATCATAAAAAGGCTCATCATAGTCATGTATAAATATTATAATATCAATTGTGATTCTATGTAATGAATTGGTTATAATGGAATAGATTCAAGTGTGGTTATGTAGAGGTAAAAGTCATTTATAAAGAAATGGTATGTAAATAATTAGTAACACAACATATAAATTAGACACAAATTGAGATAGTACAGAATAATTAACTACTGGTGTTAATTAGTTTAAAAATTCTTGTAGATGAATCAAAAGAGTAAGTTGTGTTTTTAGTACGCGGTGAATTAATTTGAAGGTACGGATTTCCTATATCTCTACTATTATTTGTCTCTTTCGGTTTGATCGATCGTACAGATTTTCGTCCTTAAGTAAGGACTCTCTTTTCTATGCATGATTATGATTCTCCGTCTGTAGCCAGATGTTTTCCCAGTATATGTTATAAACTTTACATTAATTAACTTGATAACTATATTAAATTGCCTGAGCTTTATATACATGCATGACCAGTTATGACTAGTTACGGAGGTACCGTAACCATGACACTTGAGGCACCGGTGTCATGACTCCTCTGCGGGGGAGTGATTTCTCGCAGCGTCCCTTTTATTTCAGCTTGGCCATTTATCAGTATTATCAGTGGGGCGTATGGATTCATCCTATGTTATCAGTTTACAGCTTATCAGGTGAATGTGGTGTGTGCTCTACATCCTTCACATTGGAGTTGATCCCTCCACCCAACTTATCAGTTAGTGGTCACCCCTCTACAGCATGACGAGGTCACCCCTCTATGTATTCACACAGACGTTGTTACAGCACATGACCTATATAAGCTTTTGGCACTTAAATTATAGTAAATGCATGTTTTCAGATTTAACAGATAATAATTCAGTTTTACTATTTTTAAATCAGACTTTTTAGAAAATACACAGTTTTTTGGTTGCTCTTTACTTATCAGTTTTATAGCTTCAGTATTTGTTATCTGTTTCATTCTAGTACATTCATATCATGCTTTATATCCGTTCACTGGGCGTTATGCTCAGCCGTAGTTTCCCTTTCATGTTTCCAAGCGGCAGGTACACAAGGACGCTCTTAGCATTCTGAGAGAGTATGTGCGTTGGATGGAAGCTATCTAGACTTCTTTACTTTATGCACTTCATACATTAATTTGCCTGTTTGGACATTGTTTAGTCCTTCCCTTCAATACTTAATATTTTATATTTGAGCTTATGTTTGGATTATCGATTTTTGATTCTGGTATTTCTTTTATGGTCAGTTAATGTTTTCAAGACATTTTTCTTTCATGCTTTGATGACACGCCATAAATGCACGTAACGGTACACTTATCCAAGTGGGATGTTACAGCTGCTATAAGGTAAAAATGGGGGTGTTACAGATTGGTACTCAGAGCCATGGTTATAGAGAACAAGAATTAATATCTTGACTATAACTACTTTTCCCAATAATTTCAAGAAAGTTCTGTGTGCCAATTCCAGTGCTGCTACAAGAATGAGGTAATACTATACTAGTACTGCTACGCTTCAGAACAATGTATAAGTGATATTATGTTTATGTGTACATAATATTATGTTACTATTATAAATAAATTATGATATTTATCGACGTCTCCAGAAATATGTATTCCTATCTTCCTCCTAATATCATCTTATCCGGTTCTGATATGAGTGAAATTACTCATATCAATTGTATCAATAAATGAACTTAAAATGCATAAAATGTATGAATATGGCCTTGTATATGCATGTTTTGTTTATTTCGTGTGTGTAGGTATCAAGTTCACGAAAACCGGCAAAATCGGCACGAGTTTGAAGAAAAGATCGACAAAGCCAAATGCAAGCTCGATTTTAGTGGATTTAATCTTTTATGAAGACAAATGGACTTGTGGGTCCCACATTTAGGTATTGGGCCCAAAAGCCCAATAATGAAGCTAGTGTTTATATACTTGTGTTCAAAAGTCCATACAAAGCCCATTGATATGTATCAAATATACGGATTGAGTATATGGGCGGCAAGCCCAAATCAAATTACAAGTAGAAACGAATGGAGTACACTTGGGCATTGTATAACCCATTAGGGTTATGAAAATATTTAAACGAATGAAAGTTATCTTTGGTTAACCATTACTTTTCATCCACACGCTTATCAAACCAACTCACACATTCATACACACTTATTTACTACCTTTGTTATTTCCTATATTTTCACCCATCTTATCTCCTAAAACAAAAATAACCAGACCTTTTTACTATTCATCTAACCCTAATTTCACAATCAATATTGGGGCTTTTTCTAATTAGAGGCGCGTGATACTACACGCTCCTTTAATTAAATCCTAATTAATTTGGACTATGAAGATGGAAAGAAGCAAGTGACGTGGCTGATTCCTTGTACCTGATTGGGTGAGACACATCATTACTCACCACTCCTCCAATCATTGGATGCCATCTTAGCATCAAAGTAACACAACTAGCACACATGGATTACCACCTTGGCAATCCGTGTGATGAGAGAAGGCTATTCAACCTTAGATTGAAAATAAGAAAGAGAGTGTAAAAATCAATGGCTGTGATTCGAGATTCTTCTCAACAAACTCCACCAAGAGCCTTGGGGTTTGGCTATAAAACTCCCATATTTCCTGTAATTTGGTATCCAATTTTTATTTTAGAGTTATTATGTAGAAATAGTGTTAGGATTAAATTTGTATTTCCTTTATAAGTTTCGTAATTCAAGTTGATTATTAATAAAAGTTTATTTGCATTCAATAGTATTCGTGTCTAATTTTCTGCTTAAATTGAATTTACAAATTAATTCTATATTCTGTTTTATCATAATAATGTTCATGATATTCGATTTAACCTCTTTAATAGCTTAGATTGGATATTAAGAGTAAAAGTTGGTAGATAAACTTTCCCACTAAAAGTTTAATATTAAAATTAATATTGTTCGAATGGAGTTGATGGTGATTCGACGAATGGTGATGAAGAAAGGTGGCCTCGATTCGGTTTAAAAGAGTGCTCAGCGCACATCTTCGTCTCAAAGGGTATCTTCAAAAAGATTCACATTCATTTTATTAATTTTATGTCTATTTAGTTTTAATTGTTTTTTTATTTATATGATGTGATAAAATGTCTTAGACTGCTAATCTTTCTGCTATTATTTTTCTTTGTCTGTTAAATGTTTAATTAATGTTTCTGTAGTGATTTTAGAGTGAGAAGTAAGTAATTTGTTAAGACTGAAAGTTTTCTTTTAATCTGATAAAAAGAATAGCGAGTTTTAATCTGTTCTAAATAAGGGAATTTGGGTTTAAACTGATTTTGTGATTTATGCTGAATTTCAGTTTCAAGTGAGTTTTGGTATGCTAAAGTTTTTTTAGCTATATGATTTTGGATATAGTTTTGATTTTGAGAACCTTATCAGCTTTGTTTCTTAAAACTGGAATGTAATATTACTGATATGATTTAAGTTTGCTCGCTTGTTTATTTCCTGAGATTTATATTAAATCTGCCTTTTTCTGTCTAATAGAGTGGTCAGTTTAGATGAGTTGAGGTTTGGTAATTGTATGAGCCTACTGGATCTGTTGGTTCCAAGTAGGGTTAATTGTTCAGTGTTGAGCCTGCTAAATTTATGGCTTTGACTTATTAGTTTTGCTGGTATCCTAATGCTTTATCAGTTCTAGTTTAGCTTATATAAGAGTTCTCTTTGCTGATTTTTGTTTATGTTGCTGTATGTTTTTGGTTGCTGATATTGTTGTTTAAGCAAAAGGCTAGCAGACCCAATTGGTTTGCTAGTTCTTGACTGATTTATCAGTCATAATATTCATCACACAAAGTTACCCCTGTGACTTTTTTTATCAGTTTTACTTCCAAATAAAGTTAATTCAGACTAAAGATGTCAAAAAGTCAATCCTGTGACTAGCTACCTTTACTTTATCTGTCAAAAATAATTTTCACCAAAAATGTCTCTAGTGGGACTCGAACCCATGACCTCCTGGTCATGGGCCAATTGCATTAACCATCTGGACTAGCTCTTTATTCGTGCTTTAATATTGCTTCTTTTATTACTATAGACTTAATTGTCTGCTGTCAGTTTATCTAAATAGATTTAAATACAAGTTTTGTTTTCGTTTAAAGTTAATTTTAAAATATTAGTTTCATAAATTACTTTTATAAAAGTTTTAGAAATAAAATATATTTTATTTTAGGAATTTAAAATTAGTTTTCTTTTATAAATTAGTTTTTAAATAATATTAATTTTAATTAGATTTTTAATAAAAATAGTTTTAAAAATAGATTTTGTTTAGTTAAAAAGTAAAGTTAAATTTTTAAATAGGTTTATTAGTTTTTTAATTAGTTTAAATAAAGTTTTTATATAGTATAAAAGTAAACTTAATTAAATAGTTAAGTTTTAATTAATTTTAAATAGTATAATTTTTAAATAGTTTACTTGTTTTTATATTTTTAATAATTGTTTTTCGATTAAATAATGGGGAACGATTCATGCACTTAGGATTTAAAAATTGTAGATTAATTTTAGTTTAAAAACCAAAAAACAATTCAAATCAATTGTCCAAATCGAAACAAAACGTCTCAAATTCACTCGATATTCGTGTACAACGAACTTGGTTCATCAACGTGTTTAATCATATTCGTCTTTGGCTTATATATGGCTTATTACTTTTTCCTAAGGGTAATTTCCTAAATTTGTCCTATATCGTATCTAATTAAAATACATCGACGTTTCCTCGACACATCAAAAATTTTGGCGCCGCTGCCGGGGATCTTGTGTACGATTCGTTTCGTGGAGATTTGTTGATCGTTGATTTGAAGACCCTTTCCGTCCTCGGAAAGTTTTGTTATTTTTATATTATTATAGTATGTATCGTTTTTCGTGTTTTTGTGATTACTATATGTTAGCCTCAAAATATTGAGTCAAACAAGAATGTTCAGTCATAAGTTTCTATTGTAATATTACTTAGAACATTGTAATAGTTAGTTAAAATAGTCGTGACATTACGGGCTTGATGGTTAGCTTAATAGGCCTCTTTCAAGGTAATAAGCATTTATTCAAGCCCGACCCAAAACAATATAGTCCATTAGAGAGCCCACATGTGGGTGGACTATATAAGCACCCTCCTAGCATGTTAGGAGGGTGGATGATCTCTTAATTTCTCTTAATCTAATTTCACAAGTTAATCATCTCTCTCTCTACTTTCTCTCACTTTCTTTCTCTCTCTAAAATTCATATCTTTTCCATCTCATTTCTTTAATATATCATCATATTATTAGGGACAATAATTGGTATCAATCGCCATGGGGTAGATTCGTGTTTAGTTTATGGTTATCATTGTTGATTTCCTGTGATTTTCATCTTAAAAATCATCTCGTATCAAAATCTTCATACAAATTGCCTACAAAGTAGTGGTAGGGATTTGTGATATTCTTGTTGGTGATTTTCATGAAAAAGGTGGTTGTTTTGGTTTGATTCATGGGTAAAAAGTTTGAAAAAATCAAGCTTTTGGGAAGAAGCTGTATTCGGAATTTTTTCTTCTTTATTCGGAATTAGAGGGTTTTCAGTCTATTCCAGATAACACCTAGTTCCATATTCCGTATAAGTAGTATTACTGTATTCCGAATAGTAGGTCAGAAAGTATTTCGGATAAGTAATCTTCGTCTTTTTCCGGATAACAAGCAGAAGACAACATTCCGGATAAGCAAGTTTTGCAAGTATTTCGGATAAGCAAACGTTTGTGATTCCGGATAAGGCCTTTTTTGTGATATTCCGGATAAGTAGCCCCAAGTTGGATTCCGGATAACAAGTTTTCTTCCACATTCGGGATAAATAGTGGGAATATAGATTCCAGATAAGATCCACAGTTTTTGTATTCCGGATAACCTAAGTATCATCGATTCCGGATAAGGGACACTTCACGGATTCTGGATAAGGGAAATTGCACGGATTCCGGATAAAGCAAACTTCACCGGATTCCGGGTAAGGAAAACTTCACATATTCCGGATAACAGTCTTATTCATATTCTGGATAACGTAGCCAACAAGCATTCCGGATAAGGCTAGAAAAACAGATTCCGCATAAGCTAAAGGATCATTTATTCCGGATAAGCTTAAGTACAAGGATTCCGGATAAGAGTGTTTGCTATTCCGGATAAGATAAAGGAAAGTTATCCCGAATTGTTATAAAATTTTCAAAAACGTGATTTTGAAATTTTTTAACAAACTTTCAGTTTGTGGTCGTGTGATTTTTCGCCTACGATTTTTTGGTTTATTACGAAGACACTGTTTTGGGCTTTCACACCATTTCTTGAAGTTTACACCACAATCTACTCACAACAACATCTACTTAAGATCCCATTCACTTCACTTCATTCTTGAGATGGATTCTACCACTGAATAACGTGTTACTAATAACAACATCATGGTGGCGGGTAACAAAGAGAGACCACCAATGCTTGTGACTGGTAGATATGCACAATGGCAATCACGATTCCTTCGATATCTTGACACCAAACCTAATGGTGATGTTCTTCGATGTTGCATCAGAGAAGGACCCTATACTCTCACAACCATAACCATTCCTGCAATTCCAGCAACCGACTCGACGACCGGTTCCGATGTGCAAACAATTGAGGAAACATATGAGAACACTTCGAATTAGAAACGTGCTTGGATCGATGCAGAGAAAGAAGCAATCTATTTGATTCTAAGTGGGATTGGGGTTGATATTTACTCAACGGTTGATGCTTGCTCTACTGCGAAAGAGATGTGGTTTGCCATTGAACGCTTGCAACAAGGTGAATCACTTAACAAGCAAGATGTCAAAACTAACTTGTTCAGGAACTTTGGTAAGTTTGCTTCATTGGATGGGGAATCAATTGATTCATATTACTCGATGTTCTACAAGATGATGAATGACATGACAAGAAACAATTTACAAGTCTCCACCATGCAAGTCAATGTGCAATTTCTTCAGCAACTTCAACCTCAGTGGACACGATTTGTAACTTTGGTGAAACAACAAAGTAAATTAGACGAGGTTAACTATCACACAATTTTTGACATTTTGAAACAATTTCAGAATGAGGCAAATGAACTACGAGCTGAAAGGATAGAAAAGACTGCCAATCCACTTGCTTTGGTGTCTACCACTCAACACACTCAAGATCATCGCTCTCGTGCTCCAAAGTCATACTCCACAACATCATCCTCACCAAGGTACTCAACTACATCCTCCTCACCAAGATACTCCACTTCATCTAAGTATTCTGCTCCCACACGATCACGAGACAAAGAACCAAGAGCATTATCACCATCACCTGAGCCATCATCTGAAGAGGATAGTGATGAAGAACTAGATCAGAAGGATAGGGAGATGAAGCAACAAATTGCTTTCATTATGAAGACCTACAAGAAAATCTTCAAACCGACCAACAACAATCTTCGAACATCATCAAATACAAGGAACCAATATGTTGAGAGTCCTCGAAGGTATGACACACGTCAACGTGATGAAAGTCCTCCAAGGTATGATCGACGTAATCCAACACATGTTGAGGGTTCTGTACGGTATGACCGACAAACTGCTAAGTACGATGCTCAGAGGATTGCTACTGCTGCTGGGAATAGGGAGACTGTTGGTACTCAAGTGGTTCATCAAAGTGGGATTCAGTGCTTTAATTGTCAAGGCTATGGGCATATGGCAAAGGAATGTAGGAAGCCGAAGCAGGTTAGAGACTCTGGCTATCATAAGAAAAATATGTTGCTTTACAAGAAGATGGAAGCTGGGGTTAAATTATCGGCTGAGGAAGGAGCAATGCTTGATACTGATGATGAAGCCTCTGATCAAGAACTAGAAGCACATTACTCGTACATGGCAAACATTGAAGAAGTTCTCAACGTCACTGGAGATGACAATGGTCCTATCTTTGACACTGAGCCAATCGATAAGGTACACACTGAATAGGAATATAATGTGTTTGGTAATACTCATGAGCATTGTGAGCTACCCAAAGCCATTAATGACACATGTATGATGGAAATGGTTGATAGCAATACCACACCCGATTCATTAGACATGTGAAATAATGAGTCTGAGGATGATCAACATGCAAATGAGTATGATGATGACGAGGAGCGTATTGCGCTTGCTAACTTAATTGCTTCTTTACAAAAAGATTTCAAAGAAACTAGAAAGAGTCAAAAGCAATTAATGAAGGAAAACGCTACACTCACTCAAAATTTTGAAGAATGCAAAGCTGCTCTAATTAAATCTAGTGAGACCATTGATAGCTATAGAGCTCAGCTTCTTCAAAAGACTAATGAGGTTGAGGGGTACAAAGGGTGTTTAATCAATGTTAAAAAAGAAGATTTTCAAGAGAAATATAACGAAACTCTTAAGCTTCTTGAACAAGAGAAACGTAATTATAACACCTCTTTGAGTACTGAACGTCACAAAACGTATCTTGCTACCACTAAAGTCAATGAGATAACTCAAGTAAATGGTTTTCTTCAAGAGGATAAAACTAAACTTATGAATGAAAAGAAATATGTTGTTGAAAAGATGGAAAAGGATTTCAAAACTAAACAAGCGAAGGACATCGACAAAATGGTGGAAATTGAAACGCAACTTGATTTTTACAAGAAAATTGTTTACAAAACTAATCAATCAATTCAAACCATGAGAATGTTGGCACCTCATTCCTTTTTCAAGGATAGACCTAGTTTTGCTAATCCTAAGTACCTTGAGCATGCTCAATCTGAGAATCAGCGCTTATATCTTGATGAGTCCCAATGGACCGATCTTGATTGTCTTGTTGTTAGGCCCGATAGTGAAGAGACACACGATTTGGAAGAAGTGAGTAGACCAAAAGTTAATAACGAATTTGTTAAACCATATAATTATGCTTATGAAAATAGTCGTTATGGTCTTTTCACACCGCAAACACAAAAAACTCGTGAGCAAATATTTTTCGAATGTGAACAAATAAGAATTAAATAGAGACAAGCTTTTGCCACTAAGAAAACTAATGTTTCAAAATTTATTGACTGTTTGCCATTTAAAGCTTCTGTAAGCAAGAGTAAGCAAGCACTTAGTATTCTAAAGAGTAACATTGAAAATTTCAAAAAGGTTGTTGATGATGACTGGAAAAACGTGAACTTTTGAAAGAAGACAAAAAAATTCCTCACGATACTGTGCTTGTGAAAAGTATTTTGATAACGCATGCGGAAAGAACGCAAAAACATATTTTGGAATTTGAAACATTAATTTAGCAAGAAATGTTCGATGATTTGAAATATGTGGAATATCTTGAACAAGAAGTGAAGGACCATCAACCTGAAAGAGACGAGTTTTCTACAGCTTATGATCTACTCCTACATGAATGTCTCTCAAAAGATATTATGTGTGCTTATGTTACATCTTGTGCTGATATTGATGAATATTCTGATGTTGCATGCAAATATCTTGATCAAGTTAAAGAATGTGAACGTCTTGAAACTGAGCTTTCGAATAAAGTTGACCAAAAAGAGTTTTCGTTACTTCAACATAGATATGATTATCTTCAAAAACATTGTCACTCACTTGAACTTGATTTGCAAAAGAAAGTTGGCAGCTTTTCAAATGATACATCTTTAGAAGTAAAATTATCTGAGTCGTGTCGCTTATTAAACGAAAAAAGTCTTGATATTTCGGATTTGAAAGCTCAGTACAAGAAAAAGACATAACAATAGCAGAGTTGAAGAAACTCGTTGCTAAGATGGGTGGGAAAGTTATGGAACCTAGCGTTAGGCAACCTGTTGTTAGACAACCAAATGCCTCTAGAGTGAATAGATCATCTATCTTGGGAAAACCATCTACTTTCTCAAATTCTTCGTTTGCAAAACCTGTGTTTTCCCCCAAGATGGATGGAAAGGAAAGGTTACCACATACTCAACCCATAAGGAATGCTATAGCACCAAGCGTTAAGCACAATAATGTGATTAAACCAGGGATGTATAGAATGACCACTAATTTCACAAACAAAGTTAGTCAATCACCTCAGACTTCTAGAAACACTAATACTCATGTGTCTTCTACTACAGGAGTAGTTTCTACTGCTAGTGTTAGCCGGCCTCAGCTTAAGAGCACTTAATTGAATGATAAGGTCTAGAAACACAAGATTCAAGGGAAGATGAAGGAAGTAGAAGAACACCCTAGGAATTTGAATGTTTTTAAGAATAAAAAGTCTATAATCGCATGTAATGACGATTTGATTGATGTGAATGATTTGAATGCTATGAATGTGAAATTTGTTTGTGTCAAATGTGGAAAGTGTGCTCATGCTAATCATTCTATATGTGCTATCAATCATGTCAAAGGCGTAGATACTAGAACTAAGAAGCAAGCTACGATGCCTATTAGTGCTAGTAAACCCAAACGCACAGTGAACCATTCTGGTGCAACCCCCACTAAGAAAAGTAATGCATCAGAGTCCACCACTAAGAACCCTAGAAGGAGAATTAAGGAATTATATGAGTCTGCTAGCAAGTCTTAGAAATGGTGGTTTGCTAATCAATGTCCTCCAGGATATAAATGGTTGCTTAAAGTTAGCACAAAAAATTTGACAACGAGTGTTAGTATGTATTTAAATGTTGCTCAGGACACTAATGATTCTACAATCACAACTACTGTGGTATCCAATTTAGCAAATGCTTCATCGTGTTCTAACTCTTCTGTAGGTGATACAAATAAATCTTTTCATACTTGACTCCGGATGCACGAAGCATATGACGGGGAATCTCAAGCTTCTAATTAACTTCGTGGAGAAGTTCCTGGGTACGGTCCGATTCAGAAATGATCAATTTGCACCGATCCTAGGATATGGAGATTTGGTTCAGGGGAATATAACGATCAAAAGGGTATACTACGTCGAAGGGCTCAATCACAATATTTTCTCGGTTGGTCAATTCTGTGATGCGGTTTGGAGGTTGCTTTCAGAAAGAAGACATGTTTTATTCGTGATTATGATGGGAATGACTTACTTACCGGTACACGAGGTACTGATCTTTACACAATTTCACTTCAAGACACAACTTCATCAACTCCAATTTGCTTCATGGCTAAAGCTTCACCGACTCAGGCATGGTTATGGCATCAACGTCTTTCTCATCTCAACTTTGATACCATCAACTTGCTTTCCAAGAAAGATATTGTGAGAGGCCTTCCAAGTTTGAAATTCATCAAAGATCATCTTTGTTCTTCTTGTGAGCTTTGTAAAGCTAAACGAAGTAGCTTCAAAACAAAGACTACACCAAGCTCTAAAGGACGGTTAGATCTTCTTCATATGGATCTGTGTGGTCCCATGCGTGTTCATAGTATCAATGGAAAGAAATATATTCTGGTAATTGTCGATGATTACTCAAGGTACACATGGACTCACTTCTTGAGGTCCAAGGATGAAACACCCGAAGTTCTCATCAGCTTTCTTAAACTGATACAACGTGGTCTTCAAGCTCAAGTTAAAATGGTTCGTATTGACAGAGGTACAGAATTTTTGAATTCAAATCTGAGAAACTATTTTGAAGCCGAAGGAATTGAACATGAAACATCTATTGCTCGAACACCCGAACAAAACAGCGTTGTTGAAAGACGAAACCGTACTTTAGTTGAGGCTGCTCGAACATTATTTTCCGCTTCAAAACTTCCACTATACTTTTGGGCCGAAGCCGTGTCAACCGCATACTACACACAAAACCGATCCTTAATTATCCCCAGACACGAAAAGAAACCATATCACATAATCCATGATCAAAAACCTTCACTCAAACACCTTCATGTTTTTGGATGTACTTGTTACATAATACGAGATGGTGAAAATTTGGATAAGATGAAAGAGAAAGGTGATGCATGTATTCTTGTGGGATATGCAACTCAGTCTAAAGGGTATAGAGTATACAACAAGAGAACAAAATTGATAGTCGAGACTATTCACATCCGATTTGATGAAATACAAGAAATGACACTTGAAAAAAACAGTTGAAGTCCCGATCCACAATGACAAACGACTTCCGTTCACAACCGCACGGAACTCAAAACTCAAGACCACAGCAACGAACCGTCAAGTTCAAAGCTGGTTCCACAAAGTGTTCCAAGAGAAGATATGATAGTCAACATGACAATTGAAGAGTTGGAAATGTTATATGGACCAATGTATGATGAATATTTCACGGGGGAGAAACAAGCTGTATCGAAGTCTTCCGCTGTCACTCATGTTAAGAATATGATACCGATCATCGTCAACAAAAGGATACAACTTCATCTACTTCAACACCATTTTCTGCAGATTTACCTCCTCAGAATATCACATCCGCAATCGCTCCTACAACATCCACAACTACTGTCATTGCTCCAGAGAACACAAATCAAGCAGATAATGCATTATCTGACGAAGATGAATTTATCAACCCATTCGGTACACCGATACACAAAACTGGAGAGTCTTCTACTCGCCATGTTGATCCGTCAAATATGAATACGTTCTATCAACGACATCCTTCAACACATCATTGGACCCCGCGATCATCCTTTGGATCAAGTAATTGGAAACCCTTCACAGCCCATTCGTACTAGACGACAGCTTAACACCGATGGCGATGTTTGTATGTTCGCACTCGCCGTGAGTTCAGCTAAACCAAAAAACATCAAAGAAGCCATGGCTGATCATGCTTGGATTGAATCGATGACGGATGAACTTCAACAATTTGAAAGAATTAAAGTCTAGGAACTTGTTGACAGACCATACGATGTAATATCATTAAATCTTCGATGGATCTGGAAAAACAAGATGGATGAGGAGAACACGATCATCAAGAATAAATCTAGGCTAGTGGCTAAAGGGTATGGATAGAAAGAGGGTATTGATTTTGAAGAATCATTTGCACCAGTAGCTCGAATGGAAGCGGTCAGGATTTTTCTTGCTTATGCTGCACATAAGGGATTCATTGTCTATCAAATGGACGTAAAGACGGCGTTTATTAATGGTCCTTTGAAGGAAGAAGTCTACGTCACACAGCTGGAAGAATTCTTCAATCCCCATTATCCTGACAAGGTGTATCATCTCCACAAAGCACTTTATGGACTCAAGCAAGCTCCAAGGGCGTGGTACGACGAGCTCTGGAAATTTCTGGTCTCCAAAGGTTTCTCGAAAGGTTCCATTGATCTAACTTTGTTCACTTATAAATATGGGGATGACATTTTGCTTGTGTAGATTTATGTTGATGACATTATTTTTGGGTCTACAAACCCAAAACTTTCAAAATGGTTTGAAAAAGTAATGCACAGTAGATTTGAAATGTCTATGACGGGCCAACTAAAATTCTTTCTAGGAATTCAAGTTCACCAATCCCCAAGTGGTATTTTCATTAACCAAGTATTGTCAAGAGATAATCAAAAAGCATGGTATGACATCATGTGACCCCGTTGGGACACCATTATCAACCACATCCCTAGATGCTGATTTGGAGGGATTACCCATAGATCAAACGAGATATCGTTCCATGATCGGGTCCCTCATGTACTTTACAGCAAGCAGACCTGATATTCATCATGCTATATGCAATTGTGCACGATATCAAGTACGACCCACTGAAAAGCACCTCAAGGAGGTTAAATGGATCTTTCGGTACCTTAAGAATACCATTCACATGGGACTCTGGTATCCGAGGGAAACCGGTTTCTTTCTAACGGCCTATTCAGATTCTGATCATGCAGGGTGTCTTGATACACGTAAAAGTACTTCAGGTGGTACACAATTTCTAGGTCAAGATAAGCTTGTGGGATGGTCTTCCAAGAAGCATGATTACACATCATTGTCATCAGCCGAAGCGGAGTATGTGTCTCTATCTGCGTGTTGTGCTCAAGTTATATGGATGAGAACACAACTCACGGATTATGGCATCCACTTTGATAAAGTACCTATGTACTGTGATTCAAAGTCTACCATAGCCATCTTCTGCAATCCGGTACAACATTCCCGCATGAAGCACATTGATGTCAGATATCACTTCATTAAGGAACAAGTTGAAAAGGGTATTGTTGAATTATACTTTGTTGGAACTGATTACCAATTAGCTGACTTGTTTACAAAAGCTCTTTCGAAAGAGAGGTTTGCGTATCTAGTTAGGCAAATTGGTATGAGATGTTTGACTCCAGCAGAACTGGAGATTCTGTCAAAGAAGCATGCCTGATTTATCTATCAAACATCTACTTGTAAATATTAATGAAAAAGCAAAATACAAAATTAAAAAAAAATCTTTCATAATCCAACAATATTCTTCTCGACATGTCTTTCAGTATCAATAATATGGACGTGCCTAGAAATGTCGCTCAATAACGACACGGGTGTGTACATAAAGCTCGAATGAAAGTTGTAAATATTTTTCAAAACATGTCATTTCTATTTTTAATAAAGGAAAATGTCTATTTTGGACAATTTTTCCAACAACGAGTAGAGAAATCTATCTTGGGTTGAGCTTGTCACAAAACATTCAATGTTTTGAGCTCAACACAATGGCTTGTAATCACTTTCAGATTGCAACCCGGATCTATATTCACGGGGGAGTGTACGATTTCATGCCCTTACCCTCAGCAAAAGAAGTTAAATCTTCTTACACTTGAGTGGATTCGTCAAGACATTCAAAGTCTATGAACTCAAGTTTATGCTTTAGAAAAACCTTTTCGCTAAAAAGAATTGATTTTTCAAAAAGCGTTGAACACAATTTTTTCAAGAATTTCTCAATGATATTCAAAATGTTTCAAAAATTGTGTGTTCAACAACTCCTATCCTCAAAAGCTTAATGTGGATCATATCCTCATAATGACAGTTCCATTGGATCAATTTTTGAGGGGGAGCGTTCAAAATTCATGCTAAGTTTGACACATTTTTCTCCCGAAAGGTTTTTAAGACTACTTTTCACAATATATTTTAATCAAATTTGGTATCTCTAATATCAAAAAATTTTATATATTAGAGATAGGGGGAGAAAATGTGATTAAAATGTGATCTAAAGACTCAAGCACTCATGGTTACGATCAAATACCCACAACATCTTTAATTCACAACGTTATTGGTGTCAAAAGGGTGGTTAGGTTTAAGTCCTATGATCCAACCAGAACTGGAGGGATCTTCCCAGGGACAATAAATAGATTATTAGAAGTCCTTAGGAAAGATGGAGTAGAATGTGAACGAAGCTGAATGCCGACTAAGTACTGATGATAGCACTGGAACAATCACAACAAGGTTCTATTAATGATGTCTTCGTAAGCATTGAAGGGGTTGAAGAATGAAAAAGAAATGTAAGGATAAAGGGTGTAAAGAAATTATCCCTCCATACAACTTAGGCAGAAACTGGGTCAACACATCATGAAGACAACGCATCATGTACCCAGTGATGTAATGCACAACCCCTCCCCAGCTGACTCAGGCTTCTCTCAAAAGAAGTTTGTTTTATTGTCACGGAGATCAACACGACTTCTATTGACTTTCTCACTCCGAGATAGTTGATATTGAATAGGTGGCATTTGCTCCAACCTCCGATCACTAAATGTGCACAAATCGAGTCTAAAGCCAAGAGATCAATCAAATCTCGTTAGGACACACGGATGAAGATCAAGAGAGTCCTACGCTATATCCTTGTGATATTGCTAAAACACTCAGAGTGATACTACTTAGTATTCACAATGATGAGTGGAAATCCTTCCAGTGTTAACAACAAACAGCACTGCGGTAGGTCATGTGTAAGATTCTTTATGAATTGAACATATAGTGGTTTGATTCTGAATTGATTCAAACTCGTTTCAGGTTTTTACGCAATATCTTTATGGTCTTGCCAGAACATTCAGAGTGATATTCATTAATATTCACAGTGACGAATGGAAATCCTTCTACCGTCAACATCAAACAACGCTATGGTAGGTGACTTGTGAGATTCTTATGAATCAAGCTTGTGTCAACTAGAAAGCAACAATGGTAAGATTTTTAAGGAATCAAACTTGTTCTAGGAATTTGAATTGACGACTTTAATCAAGCAGATATTTATCCAATTGATTCACTCTTTATGTTCGCAGTCTTACTTTGAGACAGTCGAGTAAAGAGAACGGTTAGTACTGCTGCGAAACCTTGTCAAGGAGATTTTTAATTGAATCTACCTAATCACAGGTACGATATTTAATATCGTGTAACGGTCTTCACTGACTGGAGGTAAAACGCTACCGAGTTAGGACGAATGTCAAAGCCATTCAGTCCGTGTCTAAGTTTTGTCTCGAGAAGGTGACGTTACGGTGTACTCAACAAAGTCAAAGATTCAAAACCACATACTCATGCCCAAAGACGTTCAACAATCAAGAAAGCTAAAGACTTCCGCAACTCTGATGATTAATGACCTCTCTTCAAAGGAGATTGTTAGCAAGATTTCAAGATTGTGCAAAGTATGAGTATGGGGATAAAGACACAAGATCGCAAGATGGGAAAGACAAGTCATGGATAATTTGAAGATCTTAAGATAAAAGACAAAGTCGAAAGACAACGACAAAGGCTCAAAGATCACAGCATGAAGGAACAACACTACTATTACACGTTCAAGACTCATTTATGACAAAGTTCATAAATCTCCATTGGACTCCAAATATCGAAAAGGAATGACCTCACATTGGGGGAGATTGTTAGCCTCAAAATATTGAGTCAAACAAGAATGTTCGGTCATAAGTTTCTATTGTAATATTAATTAGAACGTTGTAATAGTTAATTAAAATAGTCGTGACATTACGGGCTTGATGGTTAGTTTAAAAGGCCTCTTTCAAGGTACTAAGCTTTATTCAAGCCCGACCCAAAACAATATAGTCCATTAGAGAGCCCGCATGTGGGTGGACTATATAAGCACCCTCCTAGCATGTTAGGAGGGTGGATGATCTCATAATTTCTCTTAATCTAATTTCACATGTTAATCATCTCTCTCTCTCTACTTTCTCTCACTACTTTCTCTCTCTAAAATTCATATCTTTTCCATCTCATTTCATTAATCTATCATCATATTATTAGGGACAACACTATATTATATTACGTAGAACAATAAAGTTACCTACTTCCAAATAAGACCTTAGTTGGGATTTCATCAGCTAGCTATTGTATTCGAATCCAAAACGAAAAAAAAGGCAAAATAGATAAATACTAATAAAAAGTTTGAACTCGATTTATACAAACTATAAGGTGGGTATAAGGGGCGACGAGGTATAAAGGTCGTCTAAGGAAAAAGGTTTTTAAGTTCTTTGTGCCACCTTGTTTCCCCGCTTGCTTGTGCGTATATTAGGAGGGACGACCGATTATTGGTTTGCCAACTCAAGTAGTATTATATCTTATTTTTGTAGTTTACTTATTGAACCTCGAGACGTTTAGGTTTTCACCTATCGTTTCAAAGTCGACCGAGGGTAATTTACTTCCATAATAATTATCCTTATTCCTTGTTTTTTTATCAATCTTTTTGATTGAGCAATACCAAATAAAAATACCAAAAATAATCTTCTTCTTGTCTAATTTCTTTTCTTCAACCCTCTAAAATTCTCGTCACTTTAGTTTATGCAATTACGATCTTCTCGAATTTCGATTGATTACAATAGGCTTGAAAATATTCCTCGTAGAAATAGAAATCGTCAACAACGAATAGTGGAACCCGAGCTTCCACCTATTGTTGTAGAGATGGCCGATAACCGAACAATGGAGGAATTGCTCCGTGCACCCACCGAAGGGTATGGAGAAGCAATCGTTGTGCCGGCTATTTTGGCGGATCATTATGAGATTAAGTCGGGTCTTTTATCACTCATTAGTTCCGACCAATTTCGTGGCAATGAGACCGATAGCCCGCACTCTCACATTCGGAATTTTCATCGTATTACCTCGACTCTCAAGTTTAGAGATGTGCCGAATGACGCGATTAAGCTCATGCTTTTTCCGTACTCGCTAGAGGGTAACGCTAAGCTTTGGTATGAGAAAGAACAACCGGGTTCGATTTTGACATGGGATGATTTAGTGTATAAGTTCATGAATTATTTCTTTCCACCATCAAAAACAGCACATTTTAAGAACGAGATCACTAGATTTGAACAAAAAGTGCATGAATCGTTTGGTGTTGCTTGGGAAAGGTTTAAAGACTTGTTAAGACAATGTCCACACCACGGTTTCTTGGAATTACATCAAATCAATAATTTTTATAATGGGCTTAATATGGTTGAACAAGATTCTTTAAATGTCGCCGCGGGTGGTAATCTTTTAAGAAAAACTCCGAGAGACGCGTGGGGTATAAATGAGAATAAGTCTTGAGTGCAATATTCACGAAACACACCGATTGTTTCAAATGTGAATTCATCTAATACCGAGATTGCTAGATTGGACTCTAAGATTGACAGGATTTTGAATGAGCTTAGGAAGAATCCTCATGGATCGATTAATATGGTTGAGAATTTTTGTATATCATGTGGTGGAGCACATCCTAATTATGCTTGTTCAACCACGGGGTTTCATCAAGCTAGTGCTTTTGCTGCGACGAGAACTTATGGCTCCAACGGTCAAGTTCCTCGTCAAAATCATGTTGCTCCACCTGGTTTTCCACCGGTTCAAAATAGGTACAACAATGGAAACAATGGGAATAATTTAAACCATGGTAACCAAGGGAATTTTTATCAAGGAAATGGATTTCATGCTAATAAAAAAAAATCAAGGATTTCACAATAACCAAAATGATTTGTCAAGGTACATTAAAACGAATGAGGCAAATTTGAAAGCTTCTCAAAACAATGTTCAAGGAAAAATGGCAACTTTGAAAAATGAGTTTCAAAATACGATCAAGGGGCAAAATAACAAGATTGAGCTTAACCAACAAAGATTTGAACAATGATTAGAGCAAAACCAAAACTGTTTTGAACAAAGATTAGAGAAAATTCAAATTCGTATGCAACAAAGTTTGGAACAAGGTCAAAACAAATTGCTTTCGATGTTTGAGTCTTTTATGAGCAAACCCTCCTCTTCTTCGGGTGACTTACCTAGCAACACCATTCCAAACCCGAAGGGTGAGATGAAAGCTATAACCACACGTAGTGGGAAGGCTTTAGACGAACCTTCGCTTCCACATGTGAGTACCTCTCTGGTGAGGGAAGTGGAGAAAGAACCCGATGTGGTTAAAGAAAAGGAAATTCCTATTTCACCAAAGGTAGAGCAATTGCCTATTCTGGAACCCGAGCTTCTGAAGACTAAACCCACACTACCCTACCCTTCTAGACTTAACAAAGAGGCTCCGCGAAAATACCAATGCTCAAATGTCTATGTTTCTTGAGGTGTTTAAGAAAATGTATATTAATCTTAGTTTCGCGGATGCATTGCTTTTCATGCCTAAGTTTGCTTCAACAATGAAAGGGATGATGAACGATAAAAAGAAATTGGTTGAAATGTCTACATCTTTAAATGAAAGTTGTTCCGCGGTTCTCTCTAAAAAGTTTCCCAAAAAGCTTGAAGACCCCGGTCAATTTTTGATGCCATGTGATTTCCCTAATATGGAAGAATGCTTAGCATTAGCCGATCTTGGCGCTAGCATTATTTTGATGCCTCTTTCCTTATGGAAAAGGTTATCACTTCCCGAGCTTACACCTACTAAGATGACTATCGAGCTAGCGGATCGATCGACCACCTTTGAAAAAGGTATAGCCGAGGACGTGTTAGTCAAAGTAGGAAAGCTCATCTTCCCAGCGGATTTTATAATTTGCGATTATCCCGAAGATTCTCGCGTGCCTCTTATATTGGGAAGACCGTTTTTAAATACGGCTAGTTCTATAGTTGACATGAGAGCGGGGAAATTGAATTTAGGTTTTGATGATGAAATTATCACACTTTATGCTGGTAATATCTCGAGACCTTCTTCCGAGTACTACGAGGAATCAATCAATCAAATCGATGTGATTGATGTTGCTAGTGAAGAAGTTTCGCAAGATATGCTTGGTTTTTCGGATATTTCCAAAAGTGGCAATCCCACTTCATCGAATCTGATTATCTCTTTAACTAAACCTCCACTTACTCCATTGAGGGAGCGGACTTCGTTCTAGAAGAGCTCAAGGATAATGGTCATTCAAAAATCGATAAGGAAACTAATGATTACCTTAGCAAACCATTCGATCCTAGTGAGTTTGATAGTGAAAATTTTGATCCCGAGGGAGATATTACGTTGATTGAAAAGTTGTTGAATATGGATCCTTTTGAATCACCACCTATGGAATTAAAAGTTGTGAGTGAATTTGAGACTAAAGTGAAAACATCTATTGAAGAAGCACCCGACCTAGAACTTAAGGAACTTCCCACTCATTTAGAGTATGCTTTTCTTGAAGGAACGGATAAGTTACCGGTAACTATTGCCAAGGGATTAAAGGAAAATGAAAAGGATGAACTTATTAAAATGCTTAAGAAACATAAACAGGCCATTGCATGGAAAATCTCCGACATTAAGGGTATAGATCCAAAATTTTGTACACATAAAATTCTAATGGAGGAAGATTATAAACCCGTTATCCAAAATCAAAGAAGGGTCAATCCAAAGATTCATGAGGTGATAAAAAAGGAAGTTACTAAACTTCTAGACGCCGGAATGATCTACCCTATCTCGGATAGCCCACGGGTTAGTCCCGTGCATTGTGCTCCAAAGAAAGGAGGAATGATGGTTGTTACTAATGAGGATAATGAATTGATTCCTACTAGACTTGTAACTGGTTGCGTGTTTGTATTGACTATAGGAAGCTTAATGATGCCACTAGGAAGGATCATTTTCCATTACCTTTTATGGATCAAATGTTAGAGAGACTAGCGGGAAATGAATTCTATTGCTTTTTGGATGGATTTTCCGGCTATTTCCAAATTCCCATTGACCCTCGTGATCAAGAAAAGACCACATTCACTTGTCCTTATGGAACATTTGCTTATCGCATAATGCCTTTTGGATTATGCAATGCTCCGGTGACGTTCCAAAGGTGTATGATGGCCATTTTCCATGATATGATCGAAAAAACCATGGAAGTTTTCATTGATGATTTCTCGGTTTTTGGGGAGTCTTTCACTTCATGTCTCTCTAACTTGGAAAGAATGTTGCAACGTTGTGAGGAAACGAATCTTGTGCTTAATTATGAAAAATGTCACTTCATGTGCAAAGAAGGAATTGTGTTAGGACATAAGATCTCTAAGGCCGGTATTGAGGTAGATAGGGCTAAAATTGATGTGATTGCCAAATTACCTCCACCCACCACCGTTAAGGGAGTTAGGAGTTTTCTCGGCCATGTCGGCTTCTATAGACGTTTTATCCAAGACTTCTCTAAGATAGCTCGGCCTATGACCCATCTTTTGGAAAAAGAGACTCCATTCCTCTTTTCGGATGAGTTTATTCAAGCCTTTGAGATGCTTAAAAAAATTAACTGAATCACCAATTTTAGTTGCTGATAGGTGTGAAAACACCCATCCTTTTACCACTTATTTTTTACTAAAACAAGACCAAAACGCGTGTTTAATATCATTTGTTTGGAATTATGCGTGGTTTTTGTGTTTATTGTGTTTTCAGAGTCAACTGGATGAATATTGAAGAACACATGGGATTGCACGGGTTTTATCAAGGAAAAAGACTCAAGACGAAGTCTATTGTCCAAGAGATGCAAAAGATTTGAAGTCAATGGGCCTATTTGAAGATTTATTGAAGAAAAGACCAAAGATGGAAGATTTACAAATGTCGAAGAAACTCAAGTCTATTAAACGAAGAAATTAAAAGACGAGTTGAATTTAATCGTCGACAAATCCCGAATCAGAATCGAAAACGTCAACTTTTCTGAAAAGACGAGAAGACAAGAAGAGAGGAAGAAAACCCACCTCACCAACCAACCACTAGACTATATAAGGAAAACCCCTCACACATTTGGCACTAGTTTTTATTTTCAGTTACATCTTCTCCTAGTTCGTAGAAAGAACCATCTCCCTTAAGGAGTGGTTTTCATTTTCTTTGATTTCTTCTTGAATCTTGTAAGTTTAATCCTTCCATTTTGTTTGTTGAATCTTAATCATCAATAGAAGTTTACATTTAATCTTTCTATCATCTTGTTCATCCTATCTTTTTATTCAAAGTTCTTAAGTTCTTATTTAGTTGATTTTGATCTTCTAAAGTTAATGGGTTTTGTGTTTTTATGATTGGGATTTGATGTTTATGGTTAGTAGATGATTTGTTATTAGTTTTGGTTAAGATTTGGTTAAAACCTTGGTCCATTTTTCACAAATTTGTGTTACCCTGTTCGTGTGTTTGTTTACTGTTCTTCATTTCTAGCTTGTTCCGAATAGCCCAAGATTCCGAGTAGTGGTTTATTCCGGATAGTCTGTTTGCCTTCTCCCTTATTCGGAATATTCATATACTCCGGATTGAGTTCGTTATTCCGAATAGCACTGATCACTTTCCTTTATTCGGAATATTTTATATATTCCGAATTGTGTTGTTATTCCTCATAGCCTCCTTTTTCCGAATAGCCTAAATATTCCGCATAGAACAAGTTATTCATCATGGTCTTTTTATTCCGAGTAACCCTTTTATTCCGAATTGCACTTTATTCCGCATAGCAATCTTTATTACGAATAGCCCACTATTCCGGATTGTCAAATATTCCGCATAGACCTCATTATTCCGAATAGCATGATTATTCCGCATAGCTTCAATATTATGGATAGAGCATTTTTAAGGTTATTCTCACGTTACTGTTTTATTTAAATTTTAATTCAAGTTTTATTTCTGTTAATTAATTGCTTCTAGTTTACTTTTAATTACCTTATGCATTGACCTTTTTATTAGAATAGAAAACCAAACCCACTATTTGTCACCAAGAACAAATCATTCCACTTTTAGCTGTGATCAATTCGAGGAGATACCGAGAACTAATCTGAACCCATAGCATAACGCAAGTATCAAATGGCGCCGCTGCCGGCTCTTCTCGTTAAGATCAACAGTTTTTTGTGAGAACTTGGATTTTGGGATCCGTTCACCGTGAACGTTACTTTTTCATAAAAATTTTCAAAAATCCAAAAAAAAAAAATATAAAATTTTCAAAAATACAAAAAAATTAAAAAACCATAAAAACCAAAAATATTTCTTGTTTGCTTTGTTAGTTCTTTTGCAGGTGCATGCGTACACGATCAACGTCTTATCAAGAGCCCGAGCATCTCGAAGACTTAGACATGGCCGGTGTACAAAACAACAACAATAACCCACCTATCAATAACAATAACAACAACAACAATAATAACCCACCTCTCAACAACAATAATAACAACAACAATGAGCCTCTACCAGACAATCGCCCGATGATTGAACTGTTACAAGCACATGTAGAGGGCAACAATGATCTAATTGTCATACCCACGATTGCAGCCAACAACTTTGAGCTCAAATCCGGCTTTATCCAGATGGTCTCTGCTCAACCATTCTTGGGGCGTACCATTGATGATCCACATGACCACATCAAGAGATTCTTGCAACTCACGAATACGGTCAAATTCAATGGTGTTCCACAAGAGGTAATCCGTTTGACTCTTTTTCCCTTTTCTTTAGAGGGACAAGCCCGGCATTGGCTTGCTAAGGAACCGCTACAAAGTATTCTTACGTGGACGGATTTGGAGACCAAATTTATCAACTACTTTTTCCCACCCTCTCGTACTACCGCTTTGCGGAATGAAATCATTAATTTTGAACAAAAGTACGATGAGTCTTTTAGTGAATTTTGGGATCGTTTCAAAGATCTTTTAAGAAAGTGCCCACAACATGGTTTTACCAAAGTGCACCAAATTAACACTTTTTATAATGGTTTAAGCATGAATGACCAAGATTCACTAAACAGTGCCTCGGGGGGTAATATTTTGGTTAAGACTTCCAATGCTGCTTGGGATATCATTGAGAATAAGTCTCGTGTGCAAACCAAGAGTGTGCGGACCAATGCCGCTAGTGCTAGTACTAGTGACAACGACAAGCGACTTGACAAAATCACTGCGCTTCTTGAATCGCTTGCTACCCAAACCGCCAGCAACACCAGCAGCATCAATGCTAAAAACGCTCAAGTCAATGCTGTCAGCCAGCCATGTGAAATATGCGGCGGTCCTCATTCTTACACCACTTGTACCGCCACCCAAGACTACCCTTCCTAGAATGTGAATGCAGCATACGGTACCTATCCTCTGGCCGCTTATCAAGCCCGTCCTCAAGGTGACCGCAACTTGCTTAGCTACCGCTCTAACAACTTTCTCTCACCACCTGGTTTTCCTCCTAACAACCCAAACCAACAACAAAACCTAAATCGCCCTCCTCAACAACAACAACAACCTCGTGCACCATACATACCACCTCACAAACAACCATATCCACCTCAAAGAAACAACCAAGTTTACCAACAACCTGCTTATCAACCACCCGCATACAATGCTCCTCCCAACCAACCCACCGCATTACACCAAGATGTTGAAACCTACATGAGGACCAATGATGTGATTGTGGAAAATCTTCAGCGGGAAGTGCTCAACTTGAAAGTAGACATGGTAAAACAAGGAAACGATCTGAGAGCTGATATGAGAAACACGTTGGCAAGTGAAACGACTGACTTAAGGAACATGATGGCTGGATTCTTCCAAGGTAATCAATCCTCTTCTTCGGGTACTCTTCCGAGTAATACCGTTGCGAATCCAAGAGGGGAGATGAAAGCAATCACGACTCGCAGTGGCAAAGGTACCAAGGAACCTGAGCTTCCTATACCTCCACCGGTGATTGTGACTAAGGAAAACGAGTCACCTGCTCCTATCCCTCATCCTTCTACTTCCCCAATTTCTCCACCTCTTACTTCTACCCCTCCTCCACCCAAGGATGTGAGTGATCCTATTCTCCCAAAGCCTTCCTCTTCTTCCGAGATACCTTATCCATCAAGGTTGAGGAAAGAGAAGCTCAAAAGCAAGGACGATATTCAGGTTTCAAACTTTCTCAAAATGTTTATACAATTGAATTTTAACATCTCCTTCGCTGAGGCTCTCGCTCACATGCCTAAGTACGCGAAAATGTTCAAAGATCTTCTTAGCGACAAGGAGAAACTTCTTGATATTGCTAACACCCAACTTAATGAGAATTTCTCTGCAGTGCTCTTAAGAAAATTGCCAACCAAGCTTAGTGATCCGGGTCGTTTCTTAATCCCTTGCAACTTCCCGGGAGTAGAGAATTGCATGGCCCTAGCCGATCTAGGTGCCAGTATTAAGTTAATGCCTTTAAGTGTATGGAAGCAATTATCTCTCCCTGAGCTAGTCCCCACCAAAATGACTTTGGAATTAGCTAACCGTACGGTTGCTTATCCAGAGGGGATAGCCGAAGACGTTTTTGTAGGAGTCGACAAATTCACTTTTCCTGCCGATTTCGTCGTCGTCAACTACGAGATGGACCCTCGTGTGCCAATAATTGTTGGTCGTCCATTCTTAAGGACCGATCACACTCTCATCGATGTTGAAGCCGGTGAGCTTATCATGAGAGTGGGTGACGATAAAATCGTCTTCAACATGGGAAAGTTGTCTAAACAGCCTTATTCATACGAGAGTGTTAATTGTATTGACGTTCTTGATGAGGCTTGTAAAGAACACTTCAAAGATGCTTGTAAAAGTATTCCTACCTCTCTTCCCAATGTTGAGACCATTTCCTCTATTGATTCATCACTATCTCTATTTGGAAAAATGTGATTTCCTTTGGAAAGATTTGGAAGCCACCATGGGAGATGTGAACTTAGCAAATGACGATTCTCCCACCGATTGGGATGAAGATCTTCGCCTCATTGAGAACCTTCTTAAAGAAGACAATCTTTCTCCACCATCTCCCACGGTTATTGCTATCGATGCTCCGACTTTGAAAACGCCTCCCATCGAAAATCCTCCGGATTTAGAACTTAAGGAGTTGTCGCCCCATCTCGAGTACGTGTTCCTTGAAGATAAGAAGAAGTCGCCCGTCATCATCGCGAAGGACTTGAAAGAAGACGAAAAATCTCGCCTCATCGTCGTGCTTAAAGATCATAAGAAGGCAATTGCTTAGAAAATTTCTGATATCCGCGGAATTGATCCAAACTTTTGCACTCACAAGATTCTCATGGAAGATGACTTTAAACCCGCAATCCAGAGCCAAAGAAGGGTTAATCCTCGCATTCACGACGTCATCAAACAAGAGGTTATCAAACTTCTTGATGCCGCTTGATTTACCCTATCTCGGATTCGCCTTGGGTAAGTCCCGTCCATTGTGTGCCCAAGAAGGGTGGAATAACCGTTGTTCCCAATGAACACAACGAGTTGATTCCCACTCTTCTCATTACTGGGTGGAGAGTTTGTATTGATTATCGCAAGCTCAATGATGCCACGAGAAAAGATCACTTTCCTCTTCCCTTCATGGATCAAATGCTCGAGCGTCTAGCTGGTAATGACTATTACTGCTTTTTAGACGGTTTCTCCAGGTATTTTCAAATTCCCATCGATCCTAAAGACCAAGAAAAGACCACATTCACTTGTCCCTATGGAACATTTGCTTACAAACGTATGCCTTTTGGTTTATGCAATGCTCCTAGAACGTTCCAAAGGTGTATGATGGCTATCTTCCATGACATGGTGGAAGACACTATGGAAGTATTCATGGATGATTTCTCGGTTTATGGCGATTCTTTCTCTGCTTGCCTTGCCAATCTAGAACGTATGCTTAAGCGGTGTGAAGACACTCGCCTTGTTCTTAATTGGGAAAAATGTCATTTCATGGTAAAAGAGGGAATCGTACTAGGACACAAGATCTCCAAATCCGGTCTTGAAGTGGACCATGCTAAAGTCTATGCTATTTCTAAGTTGCCTCCACCTTCAACCGTGAAGGGTGTGAGAAGTTTCCTCGGTCATGCGGGCTTCTATCGTCGCTTTATCAAAGATTTTTCTAAAATTGCTCGCCCGATGACCCACCTCTTGGAAAAAGGATGCTCCTTTTATCTTTTCCAACGAGTGTATTGAAGCCTTCAACTTGCTTAAGGATAAGCTAACTAAGGCACCCATCTTGGTTACCCCTAATTGGGAGCTTCCCTTTGAGTTGATGTGCGATGCTAGCGACTATGCTATTGGTGCGGTTTTGGGCCAAAGAGTGAACAAACACTTCCAACCGATCCATTACGCTAGCAAGACAATGACGGGGGCTCAATTGCATTACACGACAACCGAAAAAGAGCTTTTAGCTGTTGTCTATGCCTTTGAAAAGTTCCGCCCCTATCTTGTCCTTTCCACCACAATCGTTTATACCGATCATTCCGCGTTGAATTACTTGTTGACTAAACAAGATTCTAAACCAAGACTCTTCGCTGGGTTTTGCTACTCCAAGAATTTAAAATCGAAATTCGCGATAAAAAAGGAGCTGAAAACCTAGCCGCGGATCATCTCAGTAGACTTGAGGATCCTTACCAAGGGGAACATCTGAACAAAGAGATCAATGACTCTTTTCCCCTGGAGACCTTAATGTCTATCAACTCGACTTTTGATGAAACCCCGTGGTTTGCGGACATTGCAAACTACTTGGCGGGTGGAATTCTCGTTGACGGACTAACATCTCAACAAAAGAAGAAGTTCTGCAAAGACATTAAGACTTACTTTTGGGATGACCCGTATCTATTCAAACAATGTGCTGATTTGATTATTCGCCGATGTGTTGATGGACCGGCAGCTTTAGAAATTCTTGACGCTTGCCACAAAGGACCCACCGGTGGTCACTTTGGTCCCAACTACACCGCCAAAAAAGTGTTTGACTCGGGATTTTATAGGCCCACCATCTACCGTGATGCTCACGAGATGGTTAAACGTTGTGATGCTTGCCAAAAACAAGGCAAGATCACATATAAAGACGAGATGCCTCAGAATTTCGTTCAAGAATGTGAAATCTTTGATGTTTGGGGTATCGACTTTATGGGGCCATTCCCTTCCTCTAAAGGAAACAAATACATCCTTGTAGCCGTTGACTACGTCTCCAAATGGGTTGAAGCCAAAGCTTTACCCACTAATGACGCAAGGGTGGTTTGTAACTTTTTGAAATTGCTATTCACTAGATTCGGTGTGCCTCGTGCCATTATTAGTGATCGCGGGACTCATTTTTGCAATGACCAATTCGCAAGAGTCATGGCTAAGTATGGTGTAAATCATCGTCTTTCCACCGCCTACCACCCACAAACTAATGGCCAGGCTAAAATATCCAACCAAGGATTAAAGTGAATTCTTGAAAGAACCGTGGGAGAGCATCGTGCCTCATGGGCTGATAAACTTGATGATGCTTTGTGGGCTTTTCGTACCGCATACAAGACTCCGATTGGTTGTACACCATATCGTCTCGTGTACGGGAAAGCGTGCCACCTCCCCATTGAGTTGGAGCACAAGGCTTACTGGGCCTTGAAGTGGGCTAATTTTGATATCAACAAAGCCGGTGACCTACGTAAGATCCAACTCAATGAGCTGAATGAACTCCGTAATGAGGCTTATGAAAATTCTTTGATCTATAAGGAAAAGACCAAGCTCATTCACGACTCTAAGATTAAGAACCGAGAGTTCCAAGTTGGAGACAAAGTTTTAATCTTTAACTCTCGGTTGAAAATCTTTTCGGGCAAGCTGAAATATCGTTGGTCCGGCCCATTCACCATTGCCCAAATTTTTCCATATGGTACTCTCGAGCTCGCTCAACCTAATGGGCCAAATTTTAAGGTGAATGGGCAACGAGTGAAGTTGTACTTTGGTGAGGACATCTCTCATGAGATGATTCCATCCCTCACCACGTTTCCCATGAACTAATTTTGGGTCGAGTCAGGCTCGTGACTCGGTTATAAAAAACAAGTGCTCCTCGGGAGGCAGCCCGCGTATCTATCCTTTTCTGTTTTAACCTCCTAAGTGTAGGGGGACCTATATAGGTGTTTGTCTTTGTGTGGTGATGTGATTACAGGGATGAATGCACTTTTGGAACCTTTGAAGAACCGTGCTCCCATGTTATCCGAAATCCGGTTCTATCTCTCAACTATCGTGATTCAATTTTCTTCATACTCACATTTGAAATTGATCACGTTAGTCGTCTCTTCCTTAACTTGAGTTAGCCAACGTGCACAATGTCATAAGTGTAGGGGAGATTTTTCCCACATGCTTAAACATTGAGGACAATGTTTATGTTATGTGTAGGGGGGACTTCTATCGAAGTTTTAAGTGGACTTTTCCATGAAAATGCCTTCATTTAACCAGAAAATCATCTTTTTCAACATCTTTCAAATTTTTAATTAACTTTGGCCATTTAGTCGTAATTTTTAAATTTTTATCGTTGCTTTCATATGTATATATCCCGCAATAAAGTCAAAAGTATTCATAAAGTGGTATAGCTAGTTTTGAAATCTTTGACATATTAGGCCCGTTGCGATTATTTTGACCCAACTCGAATAGACTTATCCAAGTTTATTCTAGCTAGTATCCTTAACCATGTAGACCTTAATTGGTTTATTAGGCTAAGCATCCACGAGTCTCATTACTTGAGATTTTAAATTGTGGAGAACGAGAAATGATAGAGTCAGTTATAAGTCGGTATTCTTGCACAAGCTCACTTGGTGTAATTATTTGCCTATTCTCCCATCACTTGCTAATAATTTATCTGCAATAAGTAAGGTCGTACAATTTGAAAAGTTACTTAGCTTCTAGCCCAAGATCGTTTAAAAGTTGCTCGGTAATAATAATAGTTCATAGCCAAGGCATAACTTATGAAGCGGGGCGCGAAGATTGGCGAGTCCGAAAAGGCCCTAACAAGGCATGAGGATTCAATCTTATTGCTAAAGATCCAAGGTGATGTGAAAAGCATTATTCCCAAAATCAATATGAAGGATCAAGACTCACGACGAAAAGCATTCAAATCCCATAAAGATCATGGAGAAGTCTATCCGAAAAGACCCTAACAAGGTATGAGGATAAATAGATCCAAGTCCGAAAAGGAGGCGGATCGTTGTATCTCAAAATCGCAATTAGAGATTGAAGAAATAATCATGAAGTCGTGGTCAACAAAGTTGGAGTACCCCTCAAAAGTCTCCAAGAGAAGAAACTCTATTAACGAAGAGAAGACCATTATCTCAAGAACGTCTCTCGAAGATATGAAGTATGAAGTACATGCCAAATATCGGCCCGAGAAAGGTCTCAAATCCTGAACCGAGTTATACCAAGATATGAACTTTTTGATATCCCGAGAAGCAGTTTTAAGAGATTTTGTCCTTTAGCTAACTATTGATCAAATCGTCCTACTTTGCTTTCAGCCTAAATAAACTATCGAAATAAGTCCAAAAATGCATCTTCATGATCATTCTAAGACAAAAATAAAATATAAGAGATACCTCTATGAATAAGGGAGTTTAAGCATTTAATTAAGCCATGTGTGTAAGTGTTTGATATGCTAACTTATAATAACAATGATCTCGTTTTTAAGCTTAGTTTGGGGAACGTGAAACTTGAGGGTGATAAATCTTCGCAGCACCAAAGCCCTAATGTAAGTCCTTGATCTCTTTGCAAGTTATTTCCATATAGCTATTTTCAAGTGAAAATGGTTTTCTATCCTTTTGGTTACTTTAAAAGATTTTAATTTCTCGTAGTACTTTAATTTTTGTTTAGTACGTTAATAAGGCCAAGGTTGATTGATTATGAGAAAAATGTAAAGTTGCTTTATCACTAAGCATTGCATGAGGGCATGGCAATGGTTAAGTGTAGGGGATTAGATAGGTGTGAAGACACCCATCCTTTTACCACTTATTTCTTACTAAAACAAGATCAAAACGCGTGTTTAATATCATTTGTTTGGAATTATGCGTGGTTTTTGTGTTTATTGTGTTTTCAGAGTCAACCAGATGAATATTGAAGAAAACATGGGATTGCACGGGTTTTATCAAGGAAAAAGACTCAAGACGAAGTCTATTGTCCAAGAGATGCAAAAGATTTGAAGTCAATGGGCCTATTTGAAGATTTATCGAAGAAAAGACCAAAGATGGAAGATTTACAAATGTCGAAGAAACTCAAGTCTATTAAACGAAGAAATTAAAAGACGAGTTGAATTTAATCGTCGACAAATCGCGAATCAGAATCGAAAACGTCAACTTTTCTGAAAAGACGAGAAGACAAGAAGAGAGGAAGAAAGCCCACCTCACCAACCAACCACTAGCCTATATAAGGAAAACCCCTCACACATTTGGCACTAGTTTTTATTTTCAGTTACATCTTCTCCTAGTTCGTAGGAAGAACCATCTCCCTTAAGGAGTGGTTTTCATTTTCTTTGATTTCTTCTTGAATCTTGTAAGTTTAATCCTTCCATTTTGTTTGTTGAATCTTAATCATCAATAGAAGTTTACATTTAATCTTTCTATCATCTTGTTCATCCTGTCTTTTTATTCAAAGTTCTTAAGTTCTTATTTAGTTGATTTTGATCTTCTAAAGTTAATGGGTTTTGTGTTTTTATGATTGGGATTTGATGTTTATGGTTAGTAGATGATTTGATTAGTTTTGGTTAAGATTTGGTTAAAACCTTTGTCCATTTTTCACAAATTCGTGTTCCCCTGTTCGTGTGTCTGTTTACTGTTCTTCATTTCCATCTTGTTCCGAATAGCCCAAGATTGCGAGTAGTGGTTTATTCCGGATAGTCTGTTTGCCTTCTCCCTTATTCGGAATATTCATATATTTCGGATTGAGTTCGTTATTCCAAATAGCACTGATCACTTTCCTTTATTCGGAATATTTTATATATTCCGAATTGTGTTGTTATTCCTCATAGCCTCCTTTTTCCGAATAGCCTAAATATTCCGCATAGAACAAGTTATTCCGCATGGTCTTTTTATTCCGAGTAACCCTTTTATTCCGAATTGCACTTTATTCCGCATAGCAATCTTTATTCCGAATAGCCCACTATTCCGGATTGTCAAATATTCCGCATAGACCTCATTATTTCGAATAGCATGATTATTCCGCATAGCTTCAATATTCCGGATAGAGCATTTTTAAGGTTATTCTCACGTTACTGTTTTATTTAAATTTTAATTCAAGTTTTATTTTTGTTAATTAATTGCTTCTAGTTTACTTTTAATTACCTTATGCATTGACCTTTTTATTAGAATAGAAAACCAAACCCACTATTTGTCACCAAGAACAAATCATTCCACTTTTAGCTGTGATCAATTCGAGGAGATACCGAGAACTAATCTGAACCCATAGCACAACGCAAGTATCAGTTGCTCCGGATTGGAACCTACCTTTAGAAATTATGTGTGATGCTAGTGATTACGCGGTAGGTGCGGTTTTGGGGCAACATAAGTCAAAACATTTCTTGCCTATACACTATGCAAGTAAGACTATGACGGATGCTCAAACTAAGTACACCACAACGAAAAAGGAGTTACTTGCCGTTGTGTATGCTTTTGAAAAGTTTAGAACATATCTCGTCATGTCTCAAACCATAGTGTATACGGACCACTCGGCTATCAAATATCTTTTTAGTAAACAAGATGCTAAGCCGAGGTTGCTGTGACAACCGTGGTTTTGAGGTTCGTCACTTGGTCTTATTTTAAGGTTAATTTATGTGTGACTATGTGATTTGCGTGTTTACATGTTATTTTGCGTGAACGAGGTTGGTGTGGATATCGTTTATGGGTATAAAGTACTCATAAGTAAATCGAGGAACGGTTATTTCATGTTCATGAGCTCACAAATTAGTGACTATGAAATGAAATGGTGTTATTTTGGTGTTTTACGTATACGTATAAGTATTATAGTAAATCGTATTTTTTTTACGATTTGGGGTTTAGCATTTAGAGGTCTCGGGTAAGGTGTTTAGTCATGTGAGTATTTTTCGGGATGGTTTTAAGTCATTTAGGACTTAGTTATAAAGTTTATTTCAAAATTTAAGATTTTTTTTAAAACTGTATATTTTACGTTTTTTCGGTATACGCGTAAAATTGACTAGTTTTACGGTTTTAAGTTTTCGGAGGCTTTAGGAGCTTAAATAAATTAAGGTAAATTAAGGTATTATTAATAACATAATAATAAGTAATAAAAAGAAAAAAAAATAAAAAAATATATGTTAAAGTCGGTTTAGGCCGATTAAAAAGAAAGAAAAGGGAAAAAAAGGAAAAAAGAGAACCGGGCTTTTGTAATGGGCCAAGGACTTGTTAGGAAATTATATAAAGACTTTTTATTAACTAAAAACACATCATAATCCCCTGGAGATCAAGCTTAATTCGAAATCAATGGAGTCTATTTAGGGTTCTTCATTAATTTTTCTTCTTTCAAAAATTCTAAGGTAAAATCTTCAATACACTTTTTAATTAAATTGTTTTTAATTCTCTTACAATCAATACATGATGTTTCTAGGGTTAAGTTAATTATTAATTATGTACTATAATGGTATAAACATGATTAGATTAATTAGAGATAATATTTTACATGGTGATGGTAATTAATTAAGCTAATTGTGTTAAATTCGTTTTTAAAAACTAGGCAAAATTTTATGTCACTTGTTTTGATCATATCTAGAGTTCTACAAACCCTTATTTTGCGATCCAACCATCCCAGGATAGGTATTAGAAGTGGCTTTGAAATGCAAGAAACGAGAACTAAATTGGAGGTCGGGAGGTGGGTCAAATACAGGTTAAACAGTTAGAGGTCAAAACAGTTTTGAAATCAGTCGGGTTTAATTTATTGTTTTAAGGTGCTTGGGTACTTAGGAGTACACTTGAGCCCTCTAATGAGCATGGTAGTTGGTTTATATATTAAATAAGAGACCTGAAGGGTGACTAAGCAAATGGGTTAGGGTGAGACCCCCTAATCATAACAAACGTTTTGTATGTTCAAAATCGGTAATATGCGGATAGGCAGAAGTATATATATATATATATATATATATATATATATATATATATATATATATATATATATATATATATATATATATATATATATATATATATATATATATATATATATATATATATATATATATATATATATATATATATATATATATATATATATATATATATATATATATATATATATATATATATATATATATATATATATATATATATATATATATATATATATATATATATATATATATATATATATATATATATATATATATATATATATATATATATATATATATATATATATATATATATATATATATATATATATATATATATATATATATCTATATATATATATATATATATATATCTATATATATATATATATATATATATATATATATATATATATATATATATATATATATATATATATATATATATATATATATATATATATATATATATATATATATATATATATATATATATATATATATATATATATATATATATATATATATATATATATATATATATATATATATATATATATATATATATATATATATATCGGGGCCTTAACTGTAGCTTTAAGGTTGGGGCAAAAGGGAGGAGTTAGCTGACATATGTAAGGGCATAGGATTTCCTTTACAGAGATCATGGGTATGGTTAGGTGGGCGTTTGACTTATAGTTTGGAGACCTAAAAACCGGGACTGTTTTGGGTAAAATGTTAACGAGACGGGTTATGAAGTAAACTAAGTTAAGGGCTTTATAGAGGGGTGTAATGAGTTGCTTAGAGCATATAAATGAGGTATATATATGGGACAAGGTTAGATGTCCATCATGGGTTGATGAGCCATCTTAGTGTTAGGTTCATGTTTTGATTGTGTGCTTTTGTTTGTTAGCTTTTTGCTAGTGCGCGGATTTTTGGAGAAGCTCAATCAGGTGAGTTTCATTGTCCCATATATTTTAATGATTTTCACTTCCAGATGGGATGGAAGAGACACTGTATGGTTTTGTAACTAATGTTGTGAATGTTTTTATGTTTTGTGATGCACTTGTGTGTGCACTTATGTGATTAACTGCTATGTGATTCTTGATTGTGTTTATGATTTGGATCGGGGGACACGTACCGTCTCAGTTATTGTGGTTTGACTTGGTACCAAGGGGATGTTGACAAGGCGGGGCCTTGGGGAGGTACATAGATGTGTTAGCATCTATGGGACCAATGGATAATGACAAGGCGGGGCCTTGAGATTGGTACATAGGTGTATGGGTGCCTATGGTACCATGGTGTTTGGTAAGGCTGGGAGCCTTGGATTTGGTTTGGAATGATTGATCTTGAATGTTAGTTGTTAATGCATACTTGTAGCACATTTTCCATATGTTTAGTGGTTTATGGTTGTTCACAGCTTATTATAATCTATTTTCGGTTGAAGTCTAAACCTATGACTCTCACCAACATTATGTTGACGTGTTTTAGTGTCTCTTTCAGGTGATAAAGTGGTTAAGCGTGAGAACATATGTGGCTAGGATTAGAGTAGCGTAGGAATGCATTTAGAAGGAGATCCCCGTTCCTTCTTAGTTTATTTTTCTGTTTGTTTCAATAAGTGATAATATGAACCTATATGTTGATTTGTTTGTGTTATTTGTTTGTCTTGGGTAAGAGGTAGGACTGTTACCTACTTACCTAGACTCCTTCGTTGATGAGATAATGTCATGACATTTGTGTCACCTTTTATGACATTTCTAATTCATATAGTTCTCTCTATGGACACGCTATTGTTGTGATGATATCCATGCGTCGCGTCCCATATTCCGCCATGGTGGGGTGTGACAGAATGGTATCAGAGCGCCAATGGTTATAGAGAATTAGGTTGCCTAGTCTAGTAACCTAGTCTATAGCTTAAGGGTCCCTACATATAAGCGTCATAGGAGTATGTGTGCATTTTATATTAATTAAAGTTTTCTGGATGTTATTGGTTTTTACTTGCGATGTTTGTTAAGTTTTGACTAGTATGGGTTGAACCATAGTAGTTCATACTTAGCCACATGTTATTTTTTTCGGGGTATGACTAGTGCTGGTTGAACCATAATCATCCACGCTAGTCATTGTCGTATTTTGATTAAATTGTACATTATAGTACATAATTTGGTACATGGTAGTTTCTATCTTTTGTTGGGTTATTTTATGTACCTGAGGTATAGTATTTTTCTTTTGATGTTTAAGTCATGTTCCCTAAGAATCATGTGGTGGTTCGAGTTATTAGGAGTAGGTGGATATGAAGGATTTTAAGTTGTTTCCACTCTTATGGACGACATGACTTATAACTGATTATGTTTTCGTTTTGGATTTAGTCTATGCTGTTTTAGCTAGACTATGGATTTATGTATTTCAAGAGTTTGACTATGTTATTTTAATGGATGGAGTTTTGGACTTTTTTTGGTTATGTGGTTATGAGCTTATGTGAGTAGATGGATATATGTGTTATGTGTTGTATTAATTCTTATAAGTGTCATCATAGGAAGGAGTGCATTGAGGAAGGGTAATTGTATAAGTATGGTGGCCAACATAGTTATACAAGTACCACAACTTCAATGGATTCCTAAGTATGATTGCATGAAAGAGGGTTAGTACATGCTTGTATAGTAGATGTTAGACGGATTTAAGTATATGTATCCCGATATGCCTATATATGTATGATCCCCTACAATTATCGATTGTATCCTTAGGAGGGTGGCTAGCTCGCTTTTTTTTATATTAAACCTCCGTTGTAGCGTTTTCTTTGAGTTTCGTATTTCACGTGTACGTTTTAAAATGGTGTTCTTGGTTTTAAGTCTATTGAAATAACTTGGGATTTCTTTTGAGATAATGAAATCTTTTGTGTTGGGTCTTACATTTCTTTTGGTCGGTATATATTGAAAAAAAGGGACTTGGAAATCTACTATAGAGTTAGATAGTTGGTTGTATTCGGTAAAATAAGGGTAAGGTGTTAGAGTCGTGTTTGAAACAATATGTAACATAAGATGTTTTTTTAATCAACACTTATTTATTTCAAATTCTAAAAGACTTTCTTTAAAATAAAGCGAAATAAAATTTCTTTCTACTTAAATAGTTTATATAAGTGAGCTTAATCAATATACGTAATTTATAATTATTTATGCAAGACTAAACAAAGTTCATGAAAATTTCATATACATTTATTTCTTTTCATTTAAAAAGGATTACGTTAATTACTAAGAGGATTCTTTAGTTTTTTTTTAAAAACAACTAGTATAAAACTGTTTTGGTCATAACTTGTTCGTTTTTAAAGCTTTTTGGGTGATTCAAAAGCCTAATATTATGAACTCGAAATGTACTTTTCAAATATTTGGTAGGTATAGTCATGGGGTGTCAGTAGCTTGATCGAAATTTTGGTACAAGTGACGGGTTCAAGGTTGAGTTTTAAATAGTAGTTTTTTTATGATTTGGGATGCACGGGATACCTAGTCTTTGAGTTGAGTTTTGAGATCGTCTAGAAGGTTTTTTGTAGATTGTTTGAGTCACATAGATGTGGTGAGGAAAGAAAAAAATATTCTTTAGGAAAAGTCGATCTTGTGCACGGTTTAAATAATATGTCGCGGGGCATAAGATGTTTTGGTTGCCATTAAGTGTTTCTTGGATCATTTTTCGTTGTCATGAGTCATTTGAATTGGTACATGTTTGAGTTTTCCTTTTGAGTTTTCGTGGTTTTGGTCTGTTTTAACTCGTGCACGTGAAATGTCGTTAGTTATCCGTGGGTTTGATTCGTTGATCGTATCTAGTGGATTCAGGATGTAGTTTTGGGTTCATATTGATTGGGAGCGTTGAGGTAGACATATGAAAGACTTGGTCGCGCCTACACGATTAAGTAGGTGGCCCTGAGAGAATGGTCGGAATGCCCTTAGTGGGGATGAAAGAGTTAAAAGTTCGTAGACGAACTAATGTGGTCATGAGGTCTCTTAGGAGTGCCAAGGGAGATGAATAGAGATTTGTATAATGTATGGATATTGGCACAAATAACGCGCCATAAAGAGTGTTGGAAGGGGATATAATACCTCAAAGGTATTTATGATTGTTCGTAAGGCATGTAAGTTTTCCGAAAATTTCATGAGATTTAGTAGGTTTGCCTATTACTGTGAGGTAGAACCATAAATAGAGCAAGCATGAGAAGTGAGAGGAGTTGTAGTTAGTGCCTTTCCAAGGAAATTATTGATGGAATGATTTTAAGAGCAAGAGTTGTTAGAAATTGCAAAGGATGCAAGGTAAAATATGAGTTGCTTAGTAGTAGATTGGCTGTGAAAAGCGGTTGAGTGGTCTAATAAGAGGAAGTATTGGTCTTTTAGAATACGTGTAGATTTTCGCGAGTAGAACGAGGTAGAAATTTATTCGTAATTCTTCTAAGAGAGGGTGTAAGGAGGACGTAGTTGAAACTGCTAAGGATGTTGTATGAACGCTTTGGGTTTACGGTTATGATTTTGGCTTCGCCGAGGTGCTAGCAGTTTTCATGGAGTCAATGAACCGAGGGTGCATGACAATATATAAACGAGTTGTCATCGAGAGCATCGACGACATCTTGATATACTCAAAGCTAAGAAGGAGAGTGAGGCGAATTATGAGTTGGTTTTGGAGTTGTTAGGAAAGGGAATTATACGTGAGATTTTCAAGTGTGAGTTTTAGGATTATGTTGGCCAGGACGAGTAGTCAGAGATGATGGCATATCATGGAACCAGCAAGGGGCAAAGTGAAGAAGGGTGAGGAAGCGTTTTGGAGGCTGAAGAGGTGGATTGGATAATGAGCAGATCTTGGAATTATCGGAAGGACTGGATGAATTCGCGAAGCATGACGATACATGGAGCAAGGATTTGGATGTATACGAGAACGACAAAGAAAGGCGGTTGTTTATACGTTGTGGGAACTAAAGATTTGGAAGAACTAGATAGACTTAGTTAGTGGAGCTGGATTGTTATATCTGCCTAGAATGCTAGAGGCATTTAGGGTACCAGACGTAGAGAATGATCTATACAGATCATGAACGTCTCCAACACATATTTAATCATCTTGATTGAACATTTGGAAAAGGTGATGGGTGGAGTTAAGTGATGAAAGAAAATTGCAAGGCCAAGTACCATCTGGGAAAGGCAAGCATGGTTGATGAGACATGGAATAAGAAGAATGAAGTGAAGCTGAGACGAACTTGAACTATATGGATGACGTATTAGGCTGGTTTGGATGAAGGATGTAGGTTGCACGAGTTGAGTTGTCTAAAGCAAAGAGCACGTCAACATGTATGTTGCGTGGCTTGGACAATCATATGGAGAAAAGGGACGTAGACTATACTTCCTACATAGATAGGAGTAGCTTAGAAAGGGAGATGTAAGGACGAAGTTGGTGAAAGGGATACATAATGAGGTGGAGGAATCAGTACGAAGAGAGTTGGGTGATAGTCGATAGACTGACTAATTCATCTCATATTTCAAGAGGAATGAGAAGTCACGTAGTTGAGAATTTGGAAGGATTGCGTACGGATGTGATGGAATAGAGGGTTTTGCGTAAAAGTTAGCCTAATATGTATGGAATGCCTTATGAAGGATTATGGCAAGGGAAGAAACGATGGGAAGCAAGCGTAGTATACCGTTGATAGACTAATGTTTGGTATGAGCATACTATAGGGGTAATTGAGAAAGACGTCTAGAGCATTAGCGTGAGATTTGGAGATAGTTGGAGAACGCATTATATTAGAAAGAATTCTCCAACAAAGAGAGAGTCACCGGTGAGAGGGGCATATTCCCCATTGATGAGGATGTAAGGAATAAAGGAGGAAACACCTAAATTATAGGCTGAAGACGGGATATAAGATGGTATGGAAATTAAGATTATGGAGAGACAAGCGAAAAGTAGTATGGAGGAAGAATGATTCGAGGGAGCAAGAGGTTGTGAAGACAGTGGGGTGATATTGAAGAGAAACCGTTAGAGCAAGAGGTTAGTAGTCACGAACAATGGAACAACCACCTAGAGAAAAGGTGTAACACATGTTAGTATGAAGGATGGTTAGTTACTTGGTGCCGAGCATGGGAAAGCAAGGATGAGGTGGTGGTTATGACATGTTTCTTGTGAATATTATGGGAAGCTTTTGGTTATGCAATCTTGCATATACCATTGGATGTGTTTAAGGTTGGGAGAACTTCTGAATGATGGGAAATCCATAGAGGATAGAAGCCGTTAGGTATGGTGATAGGAATTGTAGTAGAGACTGCTGGAGTTAAGTCATAGGAGATGAGGTGGATCACCGTTACAATGGGATGAAGTTAGAAGCGGCCAACATATTGGACCGGAGGTGGATCAGAAAACTATGGAGGTGGTGGCAGTGACTAAGTAGAGGTTGAAAATAGCAAAGAACCGACAAGAGAGCTATGCGGACAAGAGGCGTAAGCCGTTGAGATTTGAGATAAAGTTATGCTAAAGGTTTCACCATGGAAAGGGGTGATGCGGTTTGGAAAGAAAAGGTAAGTTAGCACCTAGATTTGTGGGTCCATTTGAAATCCTTGAAAGGATTGGGCTAGTGGCGTATAGGTTGAGATTACCGAAGGAATTGAGTAGTGTGCATGACGTATTTCATGTATCAAACTTGAGGAAATGCTTAGCAAGAACTGACTTGCAAGTACCGTTAGATGATATTAGTATGGATACGAGTCTTCATTTTATCGAAGAGCCGATAGAGATTTTGGGTCGTGAAGCTAGGACGTTGGATAACAAGGGTAATATACCGTAGTTATGGGTAGATGGAATTTGGAACGTGGTCTAGAGTTCACGTGGGAACGGGAAGGATTTAAGAGGAGCAAGTATCCTCAGCTAATTGATAATGACGATCCTAAGGAGTAAATCTCGGGACGAGATTTCTATTAGGAGGGAGTTATGTGACAACCGTGGTTTTGAGGTTCGTTACTTGGTCTTATTTTAAGGTTAATTTATGTGTGACTATGTGATTTGCGTGTTTACATGTTATTTTGCGTGAACGAGGTTGGTGTGGATATCGTTTATGGGTATAAAGTACTCATAAGTAAATCGAGGAACGGTTATTTCATGTTCATGAGCTCACAAATTAGTAACTATGAAATGAAATGGTGTTATTTTGGTGTTTTACGTATACGTATAAGTATTATAGTAAATCGTATTTTTTTTTACGATTTGGGGTTTAGCATTTAGAGGTCTCGGGTAAGGTGTTTAGTCATGTGAGTATTTTTCGGGATGGTTTTAAGTAATTTAGGACTTAGTTATAAAGTTTATTTCAAAATTTAAGATATTTTTTTAAACTGTATATTTTACGTTTTTTTCGGTATACGCGTAAAATTGACTAGTTTTACGGTTTTAAGGTTTCGGAGGCTTTAGGAGCTGAAATAAATTAAGGTAAATTAAGGTATTATTAATAACATAATAATAAGTAATAAAAAGAAAAATAATAAAAAAATATATGTTAAAGTCGGTTTAGGCCGATTAAAAAGAAAGAAAAGGGAAAAAAGGAAAAAAGGGAACCGGGCTTTTGTAATGGGCCAAGGACTTGTTAGGAAACTATATAAATACTTTTTATTAACTAAAGCCACATCATAATCCCCTGGAGATCAAGCTTATGTCGAAATCAATGGAGTCTATTTAGGGTTCTTCATTAATTTTTCTTCTTTCAAAAATTCTAAGGTAAAATCTTCAATACACTTTTTAATTAAATTGTTTTTAATTCTCTTACAATCAATACATGATGGATCTAGGGTTAAGTTAATTATGAATTCTGTATTATGATGGTATAAACATGATTAGATTAATTAGAGATAATAATTATACATGGTGATGCTAATTAATTAAGCTAATTGTGTTAAATTCGTTTTTAAAAACTGGGCAAAATTTTATGTCACTTGTTTTGATCATATATAGAGTTCTACAAACCCTTATTTTGTGATCCAAGCATCCCTGGATATGTATTTGAAGTGGCTTTCAAATGCAAGAAACGAGAACTAAATTAGAGGTCGGGAGGTGGGTCAAATACAGGTTAAACAGTCGGAGGTCAAAACAGTTTTGAAATCAGTCGGGTTTAATTTAATGTTTTAAGGTGATTGGGGTACTTAGGAGTAAAATTGAGCCCTCTAATGATCATGGTAGTTGGTTTATATATTAAATAAGAGACCTGAAGGGTGGCTAAGCAAATGGGTTAGGGTAAGACCCCCTAATCATAACAAACTTTTTGTATGTTCAAAATCGGTAATATGCGGATAGGCAGAAGTAATATATATATATATATATATATATATATATATATATATATATATATATATATATATATATATATATATATATATATATATATATATATATATATATATATATATATATATATATATATATATATATATATATATATATATATATATATATATATATATATATATATATATATATATATATATATATATATATATATATATATATCGGGGCCTTAACAGTAGCTTTAAGGTTGGGGCAAAAGGGAGGAGTTAGCTGACATATGTAAGGGCATAGGATTTCCTTTACAGAGATCATGGGTATGGTTAGGTGGGCGTTTGGCTTATAGTTTGGAGACCTAAAAACCGGGACTGTTTTGGGTAAAATGTTAACGAGACAGGTTATGAAGTAAACTAAGTTAAGGGCTTTATAGAGGGGTGTAATGAGATGAATAGAGCATATAAATGAGGTATATATATGGGAGAAGGTTAGATGTCCATCATGGGTTGATGAGCCATCTTAGTGTTTGGTTCATGTTTTGATTATGTGCTTTTGTTTGTTAGCTTTTTGCTAGTGCACGGATTTTTGGAGAAGCTCAATCAGGTGAGCTTCATAGTCCCATATCTTTTAATGATTTTCACTTCCAGATGGGATGGAAGAGACACTGTATGGTTTTGTAACTAATGTTGTGAATGTTTTTATGGTTTGTGATGCACTTGTGTGTGCACTTATGTGATTCTTGATTGTGTTCATGATTTGGATCGAGGGACACGTACCGTCTCAGTTATTGTGGTTTGACTTGGTACCAAGGGGATGTTGACAAGGGGGGGCCTTGGGGAGGTACATATATGTGTGAGCATCTATGGGACCAATAGATAATGACAAGGCGGGGCCTTGGGATTGGTACATAGGTGTATGGGCGCCTATGGTACCATGGTGTTTGGTATGGCTGGGAGCCTTGGATTTGGTTTGGAATGATTGATCTTGAATGTCAGTTGTTAATGCATACTTGTAGCACATTGTCCATATGTTTAGTGGTTTATGGTTGTTCACAGCTTATTATAATCTATTTTCGGTTGGAGTCTAAACCTATGACTCTCACCAATATTATGGTGACATGTTTTAGTGTCTCTTTCAGGTGATAAAGTGGTTAAGCGTGAGAAAATATGTGGCTAGGATTGGAGTCGCGTATGAATGCATTTAGAAGGAGATCCCCGTTCCTTCTTAGTTTATTTTTCTGTTTATTTCAATAAGTGATACTATGAACCTATATGTTGATTTGTTTGTGTTATTTGTTTGTCTTGGGTAAGAGGTAGGACTGTTACCTACTTACCTAGACTCCTGCATTGATGAGATATTGTCATGACATTTGTGTCACCTTTTATGACATTTCAAATTCATATACTTCTCTCTATGGACACACTATTGTTGTGATGATATCCATGCGTCGCGTCCCATATTCCGCCGTGGTGGGGTGTGACAGTTGCTACGGTGGATTCTCTTCCTTCAAGATTTTAATTTCAAAGTTCTAGACAAAAAAGGAACCGAGAATCTCGCGGCCGATCATCTATCTCGACTTGAGAATCCTCACCAAAGTGATCGAGAGAATAAGGAAATCAATGAAACATTTCCTCTCGAGACGCTTGGTATGATTGGTTTTTGTGGTGATGATAGTACCCCATGGTTTGCGGACATTGCAAATTACCATACAGGGAAATTTATGGTCAAGGGTATGTCGTCCCAACAAAAACGAAAGTTTTTCAAGGATATATCCTATTACTTTTGGGACGACCCCTATTTGTCTCGTATGTGCGCGGATCAAGTGATTCGTAGGTGCGTGTTTGGCAAGGAAGCTCAAGATATCCTTAAATCTTGTCATGAAGGACCCACTGGGGGACATCATGGTGCTAACGCCACCGCGAAGAAAGTCTTTGATGCCGGCTTCTTTTGGCCTTCCATATATCGTGATGCCCAAGACTTGATCAAGACTTGTGATGCTTGTCAACGTCAAGAAAAGAACTCACAAAGGGATGAAATTCCTCAAAACATTATCCAAGTTTGTGAAATATTTGACATTTGGGGGATCGATTTTATGGGGCCATTTCCATCATTGAAAGGAAACAAGTATATTCTCGTAGCTGTGGACTATTTGTCTAAATGGGTTGAAGCTAAGGCTTTTCCTACGAATGATGATCGAGTTGTGGTGAAATTTTTGAAACAACTCTTCGCTAGGTTTGGAACTCCACGGGCTATAATAACTGATCGTGGGACCCATTTTTGTAATGAACAATTTGAAAAAGTTCTAAAGAAATATGGTGTCACTCATCGACTTTCGACGGCTTATCACCCTCAAACTAGTGGTCAAGTGGAGGTTTCAAACCGAGCTATTAAGAGAATTTTAGAGTGTTCTATTGGAGAAAATCGCACTTCATGGTCGGATAAATTGGATGATGTATTGTGGGCTTTCCGTACGGCTTACAAGACGCCAATTGGTTGCACACCATTTAGTTTGGTCTACGGAAAGGCATGCCACTTGCCAATTGAACTTAAACATAAGGCGTATTGGGCTCTTAAGCATTGTAACTTTGATTTGAGGACCACGGGTGATCATCGCAAGGTTAAATTGAATGAACTAAGTGAAATAAGGGATCAAGCTTATGAAAATTCTTTGATCTATAAAGAGAAGACTAAGAGGATTCATGACTCTAAGATCAAAAACCGCATTTTCAATGTTGGTGATCAAGTCCTCTTATTCAACTCTAGACTTAAGATTTTCTCAGGTAAGCTTAAATCCAGTTGGTCCGGACCATTCACCATTTCACAAGTTTTCCCTTATGGCACCGTTGAGCTAGCTCAAAAAGACGGGCCTAACTTTAAGGTGAATGGTCATCGTGTGAAACACTACTTTGGAGGGGACATACCTACGGAGGTTGTTCTAGATCTTCAAACTTTCCCTAAGGACCAATGAATGCGGGGATCGAGTCGAGCTCATGAATCGGTTAACAAAAACGAGGTGCCTTGTGGGGGAGTCCCATACATTCTATTTTCTATCTATTTTCTAACACTAACAAGGCTTGATCTTTCAAACTCGTGCTCGTGTTATGTTGTGTTGTGAATCTTAGGTATGACCCTAATCATTGAAGACTCTCGTGTTCGGTTTTTGTCGGTCCACTTGATCTTCCATACTTTGATTGTCAAAAAGGGGAACACTCTCTTTCCTTTGATTTTTATCAACTAACGTTTTATCTTGAGGCATAATTAATAAACGGCTTATAGATTTGCGTGCTTTTTCCATGTTAGGATTTTGCATTAGACTCTTCGTGTTTTAGCAAGGGGGTGTTACTCTTGAGCTAAGAAACATTAAGGACGATGTTTGGTTTTAGCTTGGGGGAGTCAATCGATATAATCTCTTTCAATTGCTTTTGTCGTGTCTAAACGTAATTGTTTTTATCGTTTTTCTCATTTTTCATAAAAAATTTAAAATTTTAGTGTTATTTTAAGTTATAATAAAGAAAAATGAGTGCTTTTGACACAAATGTAGGCTTTCTGTTAGTGAAAATAAAAATAGTTTTTGACTCGACTCGGTTTTTACCTTAGCTTTTTCCTTAACGTGTTTAAATTAAGTTTTGCTAGGCTTTTATATAGGGAACTTTAAAACGCGAACGTCTTAACTCATACGGGTTAAAAACGAGAACTTTTCGCAAGTTCTTATAACTGATCCTAGAAAGACGTTTATCAAGGGAACTTTAAAATGCAAATTCTAAAACTTGAAAAAGTATAAGAAGATGCAAGATCCTATAGATGGCTTGAAAAACTAAAACTTTGATTTAATAGGCTAAGTATCCATTGATTTCACATTTTTGAAATTTTACAATATGGAGAACAAGAGATGATATAGTTTAATCATAAGTTTTTAAAGTTAATTCTTCCTTGTATAAGTATTTTTGTGTTTTGTTGATCTCAAACTTAGATCGATTTAGCTTGTGTAAGCGATATTAAATCAAGTTAAACACGTAGAGAAACTTTGTTGTGTATAAAACAATTTTAAGTATTATGCGGAATTAATACTCAAACAAGAACACACAAACAATTGTAAAACAAACTTTCACTTTATTGATTAGAACAAACTTGCTTACAATGAAAGTGTTAAACGTATGAAAACTTATATTGAAACAAAACCTAAAGGTCTTCTTTTATATACTAAGAAGCCTTGCAGAAGAGTCTACGTATCAGCTATTATAGGTAAAGATAAATATAGAAAATACATTGTTGATCATATCTTTACTAGAAACAAACTAGAAACATAATACGCGTACACTAAGTCTTCTATCAGTGCTTGACTTCATCCTATCAACGCTTGACATATTCCTGTCAACACTTGTTCTGTCAACGCTTGTTTTCTTCTTATCAACGCTTGTTTTCTTCCTGTCAGCGTCCAAGTGTACTGGCTACATTTTATTCCCAACAATCCTCCCCTAAACTTGATATCTACTCTAGCAATCAATTTTCTAAATAAAAATTAAGAACTAGGAGGATTCATACCAATCTTATCATACTGGTAATAAACATGCCTAATCAAATCTTTGGCCACGTCACTTGAGTAGTCCATCTCCAGCTATGTTGTCTTCATCTTTTCCAAAACTTCTTTGAACATGGGATACTCAGCATCTACAAGAAGATACTCAGCAAACTTTGTAGAACTCAAATAATACACACCAGCAGCTAAATACAAACGCCATTGAAGTCCACTGATATCATCCTCAAGATCCTTCCAAACAGGATCTTCTTCTTCTGGTGCACACATTCTCTTGAATGTTGACCAAAACTTTATTCCATTGACTGAAGTAGGTGCTTCAGTCTCATACTTGGCCATCAATAACCTCCAGAGGTCTGCCAAGTCTTCCCTATCCATACTTGCAAAGAGAGACATAAGAGTAGTAAATGTGTGTACCTCTTTCCCATATCTGCCAATCATCCAGACCCCACTTGTATCTTCTTCATAGCTAATGATAGGGTTTCTGGCATCAAGGGGTAACACTTGTACCATATCTGAAGCTTCCATGGGTGAGAGCTTAATGCTCCTTCTTATAACAGCTTCACTGAGATTCAATTTATCCATATCTTTAGGGAACTCAAGTGGAACTTCCTTCTTCAAAGGCCTTGGAACAATCATTGCCTTTTGAATCTCCATCTCTTCTGCAAGTTCTTATCTCCTTTCATCTGAGAGAAGTCTGATAGTATTCATTTCCTGCACTGTTGCCCAAATGGGATAAGCCTTATACTCCAACTCTTCAAAGGTTAATCCCTGCAATTTCTGAAATGTCCATCCTGTTTGATGACACCTGAGCAACATGTAATAAAGCTCCCTTCTATCTCTTTTCAGCAGTGAGAAAACATTTCTAGCCTTATGCTTCAGAATGACCTTGCAGTCTCTTTGAAATCTTAGAAGAATCTCCAATCCCCAAATTTGATCTGAAATTGTCATATCTGGATTCTCCATAACCTTATCTTCCCAAGCATGGTACATCTGAGCAACCTCTGGCATATCATAATCTACCTACAATTTTAACTCTCTAAGTTTCTCCCTTGCCAACTCATCACCATATTCAAGTCTTTCTGGTTGTTCAATTATCATAACACTTGAATCTGAACTCCCTTCATCACTTCCTTCTTGTTCCTCAGAAGAAACTACAAATGGTGATTCACCAACCTTCCTCTTTTCTTGTTCCATAAGTTGTGCAGCCAAACTTTGAATCAAAATCTACTTGTGCTGCATCCTTTGGAACTTCTGTTTCTACCATGATTCCTTTACCCTTATCTTATGGATCAATGATGGGTAACGAGGATAATGGTACCTGTGAAGATACTTCCTTGATAATAGCTGATGACTGGAATACATCACCCATATCTGCAGGTCTGTCAACGTTAAAATCCTGAGTGTCAGCGCCCAACTTACTCTTGTCAGCGCTTGGTGTGTCAGCGTCCAAAATTTGCTTGTCAACGCTCACCTTACTCGTCTCAGCGCCTCTTGTGAACTGCTCCATCATAGCTGTAAAGGACAAGTTCAAGTTTGTAGGAGTAACCAAAGATGTATCAAAACCTGGTTGCTTCTTCAATTCAGTAAGGGCTTCAGCCACACCCAAAGATTCTCCATCATATGAGCCTTTGCCACTCAAATCAACAGGCTATGTAGCAGCTTTATGTGAGCCTTTATCACTCAAATTAACAGGCTTTGTAGCAGCTTCCTCCCCTTTGTAAGAATCCTCCCATGATGAAAGGACTCTTGTCTGCCTTCTCCTAGATTCAACAATTTCCAAAACAACAATCCTCTCCCTCAATTGCTTGAGTTCAAGGCCTTGTGTACTGACTGTTTGTACCAAGTCTGCATTTTGCTTTTGCAAGCTAATGCAGACAGCCGTCAATTCCAACATTGTGTATGGTTCCAATCTGCCCTCCTCTAGAATGGGTATTTGACCTCCCAAAGTAGAGTCATGGGGCATGGATGAGGTCTTAAAGATGTTAGGACTGGCTTGGCCTGCATCTAAGCGAGTACCAATAGTCCTAGCCTCATCCATAGCACCAACACACTTGTGGTGGTGGTTCTCTCTGCAACATGGCTAGGACCACTAGAGGAGAACACTCTAGTAGTCCTTCGGCATTTTATCAACCTATAATCAGGGGGTGTAGAAGATGATATGGATTGGGTGGTAGTTTGAAGGTTAAGGGGTGTTTGGGTCTGTGATGGAAAGGTGTCAACGTTTGGATTAGTAGTGTCAACGCTAACATTTAACGTGTCAACGTCGAAGGATTCTTGGTCAAGTTCCATGTGTTGAGGTAAAGGTAAAAGGTTTGGTATTAGGTCAAGTTGAGGTTGTAGGTCAGATTAAGGTTGTGCTGCTACAATAATAGCAAGCATAGCTTGGGTGAGGGGTAGGTCTCTGTGAGGGGTAGGTCTTTGTGAGGGGGTGAGTTCATCTTACTAAAAATAGCTTTCTTTTGCATAAGGATCTCATAAGAACCATCATGATCCCTTGTGCAGTACCTTTGCTCATCAAAAACCATTTGTAAAAATCTGGGATACGCCAAAGTCATCTTATTACCCTTGTTTTTACACACGCCATCAAAAATCAGTTTAGAAAAATTATACTTTTGCCCATTTGTAATGCACACAATTGCACTAGCTATTGATCTGTTAATTTCATTATGTGCAGTACACTTGGGACTCAAACATTGAAGGATGACATGTATTAAGTACTTCCAGGATGGGGGGAATTCTTGTTTATGATATTTATTTAAAGTACCCTCTTCAGGGAAAGGATACCCCAAAGCCTGAAGTCCTTGTTCTATCTCATTAGTGGGGAGAGTGGTTATACCATCTACATCATTAAGATGCAAAGCCTGACGAACCAAGGCTTCAGTAACCACCCAAGTACGCCCATGAACAATAGCTGTTAATGTAGTCACATTATTAAGCGTTGAGGAACTAACAGTGTTCCAAAACTATTTAATATGAGTGACAAGGATGAGAGGAGCATGAGAAAGTGCATACCTAAGTGGAGATGCATTCAAATACGCCACCATCTGAGTGTATTGTGGAAACAGGGCATCATTAGCCTCCAAATAAGCAATCATATTGTGTTGACTTCTGAATCCCAATACCAAGTCACTTGGTTTAAACTTAGGCGCCATTGTTGTAGAAAGCTGTTTGTGAAAGAATATGAATTATAGGAGAAAAGTGTTAGACAAGAATATGAGAGTACCCTGTTTAAAAAGTAGGAGCCAAATATATAGGAGTGATAGGTACATGTGATTGGTCAAAAATAAGGCAAGTATTTTCAAAATATAATGATGAAAATATTGAAAAGAAAATAAGTTATCTTGTGCGTTAATTAAAAGTTATCTACTCCCAAAATTACGGCCCCAATTTTCGTAAAAAATAACAACTGGTTAGGACCCACTGAGTGTCAACGGTCAAAAATAACCCATCAACGCCCAACGACTATATTCTTGTCAACGTTGGCAAAATCCATGTCAACGTCTAAATTGGTCACAACAACGCTTGGAAATATATCTGTCAACATCCAAAAATAAAAATAATAAAAATGAAAAAGGATCTGAACAAAGTAATTTATCCTAGTGAAGATAACCTATAAACTGAAAATTACTATAGGGCGGCAAGCATTGTCCAATTATGCACACTTGATTATGCAAGATAGATATAACAGTCCTCTAGTGTCCCTTGCTAACCAAAATTCTTAACAGTTAATTTATCTCATAAAATCCCTTGTAACTCCCAGGTAAACCATTTATAAATCATACCCAAGTCTCCTAACAGACCACATCCAATTCTAGGCCAAAAAGGTCTTGGCAGCATGCATAGTATATCAACTTTGCATGCTACAGTGCCTCATGAGATAGAAAACTAACTCATACTCACCAATGGACACAATCTAGAATTGTGATAAGAGTATTAGAAGAATACCCAAAAATCCTAAAGGTTCCTAAAACCTCCCCTTAAACTGTGATACATAATTTGCCAAATAATATGCATGTAAATAAAAAATTTATGTCAAGATAGGAATATGAATATTCCAGCCATCATCCATAAATGTAAACATGCTCCAATGGTTCTCCAAGGATCCATAAGCAACTTTGTATCCAATGGTACAATGCTAACAACGCATGCACACTTAGATCAAAAACCACAAAAATAACATGTTGCTGACAACGTCACGATAACACTTATCAGCATTAAGATAACCTTTATCAGCGTTAGACAAATAAAGTGGAAAATATAATTTCTCATAAAGACCAATAACAATGCATATCCTGTACATACTTTACAATAAGACTCCAAAACACATATTAAGTGAGATTGATCATTCTAATACTTGTTACCAAGTATTGAAATCTTCCAGTATCAAAAGGTTTAGTTAATAAATCAGACACATTCTCTTTTGTGTCAACCCTATCTGGTTGTATTAAATCATTTTCAAAACAATCTCTTATAAAATGATGTCTAATTTCAATGTGTTTTGTTTTAGAGTGATGTACAGGATTTTTAATAATGCATAAAGTGTTGTTATTGTCTACAAAAATCTTGTATGCATGAAATTATACCCATAATCTAACAGTTGGTTCTGAATCCATAAGACTTGTCCACAACAAGCAGCTGCTGCAACATACTCTGCTTCAGTTGTAGAATTGGCCACCACTGTTTGTTTCTTGCATTGCCAAAATATCAATCTACTCCCAAGAAACTGACATCCACCAGTTGTGGAAATTCTATCAAACTTGTCACCACCATAGTCACTGTCTGAATATGCAATAAGCTCCAATGGTGAATCTTTTGGATACCATAATCCCAGGTCTGGATAACATCTAAGGTATCTAAAGATTCTCTTGACAGCATGAAGATGACATTCTTTGGGAGTCACTTGATGACGTGCACATGCACACACAACAAACATAATGTCAGGTCTTGAAGCTGTGAGATACATCAATGAACCAATCATTGATCTATAGTGTCTGACATCCACATCTTTTCCATCTCCAACTTTTCCCCAAGGGTGTTTGATAGGTGTGTAAACACCCATCCTTTTTACCACTTAATTACAATAATAACCAAGCCAAAACATGTATTTTATGTCATTTATGTCGGAATTATGCGTGGTTTGTGTTTTTGTTGTGATTTAGGACGAAAAGGTGAAAAATGGAGAAAACACGGGCATTCACGGGCTTTTATTGAAGAAAAAGATGAAAGACGAAGTCAAGAAGTCAAGATTGCAAAAAGAACGGAAGTCCAAGACCAATTCTGAAGATTTATTGAAGAAAAAGTCGAAAGACGGAAGTTTACTTAAAGCCGAAGAACTCAAGTTTTATTTATTGAAGAATTAAAAGACAAGTTCAAAGAAATCCCCAGCCAAAAGTCATTAAAGTCCAAGATTAACAAAAGATTAAGAAGGGAAAGACTTGATGGTGCAATTAAGAAGAAATAAAGGATGGGAGGAAGCTTCCTAAGCACTCCTTAATCTCCCCTATATATAGTTTAGGATCATTTCATTTTACTTTTGTTGGCTAATAGTGACAATTAGCTCTTCCATTTTATTTTCCTTGCACTTTAATTACATGTCATTTAAATACTTGTCTTGCACCTTATATACCTTTAATATCAAGTAAGTTTTATTTTAATTCTTGTCAATCTTTACTTTTTATTGTTAATCTCTCATCTACCTTTCTTGTTTTGCTTTATCTTTATGTTTATGTGTTTATTATTGTGTTTATTTGATTAAAGGTTATGTTTTTATGCTCTTGATTATCTTGGATTATTGAATTTTATAGCTTATTTATGTTTATTTTAAGATTTCTAAAGTTTTTATAAAAGTTATTTTTATATAAAAGTTTGTTTTCGTGAACTTTTTTTTCTTTTCGTGTTTTTAAAAGTCTTTAAATTGTAGCTTATTAGCTTTTTCTTATACGTGTTTGCTTAGGATTTTAGTCTAGTGCTTATTTGATTTATAGCTTATTTGTCTTGCTTATTTTGCCTTCTTCCTACTGTATTCCGACCACCCTGGTCGGAAAAGGGTTTATCATTCCAATCATCCTGATCGGAAAGAGGTTTTGATTTACCGACTGGGATTCCGAAGTAACATTTAGATCAAAGGGTTTTGTTGGTATTCCGATTAGGGGTTAGTGACAAGGATTCCGATCCTGATTCCGATCCGGGGTTCCGATCATCATTCCGATCTGGGGTGTTAATTAGTATTCCGATCAGAGGCGTGGGTTTGGTTATTCCGATAGGTCTTGTGGTGACAGCATTCTGACCAAGGTGTTTCCGATCAACATTCCGATTGGAAGGTTAGTACATTCCGACGAGGCCACATTCCGATCAGGAGGTAAGTTTACATTCCGATCTTGATTCCGATCGGAATGTATTCCGATTAGGTTTGTTTTGTATTTTGTCTTGTTTAATTTTTAAGTTTACATTTTAGTACTTTGTCAAATTTTAGTTTTCGTCAAGTTTTAATTACCCGTCATTTAATTTCTCGTTATTTACTTTTCAAAGTTTTTTCAATATTGTACCCTTACTTTTAATTAGACTTAGATTTAATTTAACGTCATTTTCATTTACGTCTCGCACTTTTATTTTTCAACAACGACAAATATTTTTCTTAACCAAGAACAATTGAGTCATACTTAAAACCATTTTTCAATTCCATTAGACATACGACAAATAACTTTTTAACTGAGCAAAAGCTTAGTTATTAAATTGCGCCGCTGCCGGCTCTTTTCGTAAAGATTAACGGTTTTCTGTGAGAGACGTGTTGCTTTTTGGGATCCGTTCACTTGTGAGCGTTTTTTCTTGCTTAAAAAATCCAAAAAACCATAAAAATTAAAAATTGTTAAAAATCCATAAATAATAAAAATTTCAAAAATCCAAAAAGATTTTATTTTTATTTTGTATATATATTGTCTATTGCTTTGGTATTCTTTTCTTTTGCCTTTGTAGGTGTATGCGTACTAGATCTTCTAATTATCAAGAGCACGAGACTCGAGAAGATTTAAGTATGGCAGGTGTTAACAACAACAATAATCCACCGCACCTCAATAATAATAACAACAATGTTCTTCCACAGCCCGATCTTCGGACAATGGAGGAGCTTTGTCAACCTACCATGTTTGGACGAGGAGGACCGATTGCGCCGATGCAAATCACGGCTCCGGAGTTTTCGTTGAAGCACCACATGATTCAGCAAGTGCAAACTAATCCATTTAGAGGAATGCCTGATGATGATGCCAACAAACACCTCGACAAATTCATTACAATCACCCAAAGCATGAAGTGCCCCGGTGCCACAATGGATGTTCTTCGCCTACAACTCTTTCCACATACTTTATCACATCACGCCGATAAATGGTTTGATCGTCTCCTGGAGAATTCTATTCACACTTGGGATGACATGACTCAACGCTTTTTGTCGCGCTACTTTCCACCATCCATGGTCACGAGCCTTCGCAATCAAATCAGCGGTTTCATGCAAGACCCTGATGAATCTCTTTTTGATGCTTGGGAAAGATATAATGTCTTGATTGATCGTTGTCCAAACCACAACATGCTCCCTGTGACCTTAATTGATACTTTTTACAGTGGTTTGACTTTTCGAGATCATGATACGATTAATGCAGCCGCTGGTGGCACATTTATGAAAAGGAGACCCGAGGAGTGTAGAGAGCTTATTGAAAACATGACTACTCACTACAAAAACTGGGATTCCTCCGCTTCTTCAAGGAACAACCCGAGAGTCAATGTTTCTTCTACTTCAGTAAACCCCGACATGACCGAATTCACCCGCATGATGACCGAAATGAACAAACATATCTTGCTTCTCGCTACAAACCAACAACAACAAGTGAAAGCGGTTGCACCTTCTTGTGAAACATGCGGCGGTCCACACTCATACACCGATTGTCCTTCTACACAAGGAAATCCGGAAAATGTGTATGCAGCTTATGGTAATTATTCACCAGAAAATTACCAAGCTCGACCTCAAGGGGATAGAAATTTGCTGAGTTACCGGTCCAACAACTACCTTTCACCCGGTTTTTCTCCTCAAAACCAAAACCCCGCCAAAAACTACAACAGAAGCAACCAAATCCCGCCTAGAGCTTCTAATCCTTATCACCCACCCACTCAACAAGCCCCACCCATCAATCAAGATGTTGAAGCCATAATGAGAACCCAAGGTGAGCAAATCAAGAATCTGCAGAGCCAAATTATCAATTTGAAAGGAGATATTACCAAGCAAGGAAATGACCTTAGATCTGAGCTTCGAGATAATATCCAATCCTCCTTCAGCAATCAAACAAATTATTTGAAGAATATGCTTGCTAGTTTCTTGCCCGCCGCTCAACCTTCTACTGCAAGTTCTCTACCTTCAAACACCGTCACCAATCCGCGAGCGAATGTAAGTGCTATTACTACCCGTAGTGGAGTCACTATCAAGGACCACCTATCCCACCCCCATCATCTACACCTCCTCCACCACCATTTATCCCTACTCCTCCTACACCTAGTATTAGTGCACCATTATCGTCTTCGCCTCGTCATGACGATGTACCTAGAAAAGACCCTTCAACATCTCACCCTTTACCTACTACACCTACACCTTCACCAACCAAACCCAATATCCCTTATCCTTCTCGCTTAGGCAAGACCAACGAGCTAACCAAGAATGACTGTCAAGTGTCGAGCTATGTGAAGATGCTCTCTCAAATGAACATCAACATGAGCCTTGTTGAAGCACTTGTCCACATGCCGAAATTTGTTAAAGCATTTAAGGAATTGCTTAACAAGAAGGAGAAGCTGATTGAGCTCGCCAACACACGCTTAAATGAAAACTGCTCTACAGTTATTCTTAAAGAACTTCTGGAAAAGCTTGGAGATCCCGGTCGTTTTGTGTTGCCTTGCATTTTTAACAAAACCGAACAATTTACTGCCCTAGCTGATCTCGGGGCCAGTATTAATCTTATGCCTTTGAGTGTTTGGAAAACACTATCATTGCCCGACCTTACTCAAACAAAGATGACTCTTGAACTTGCAAATCGCACTCTCGCTTACCCCGTTGGTATTGCCGAAGATGTGTTCATCAAAGTTGGCACATTTACTTTCTCGGTCGATTTTGTCGTTGTTGATTATGAAATGGACCCTCGTATTTCTTTAATACTTGGTCGGCCATTCTTGAGAACCGGACGAGCTTTAGTTGATGTTGCCGAAGGTGAGTTAATCTTAAGAGTCAGGTATGATGCACAAGCTTTTAAAATGGGGAAGCTTACAAGCAAATCCTATGGACAAGAATCTACGAATATGATTAATGTGCTCGATGATTTTTTCATCTACAACAATCCTCTATTCGAGTCTTGCAATGATAATCCACTTTTTCAAGATGATGTGGATCATTCTCTATCCAATTTGGAACCTTCACCCATTTATGATTCTCCACCGATCTTTGATGCTTATGATGATGATTCTAGCTCAGATACGGATGCTTTTGATGATTGTACTTCTGAGTATCCCGACCTGCCCACATATGATGATTTTGATGAGGTCGATACTCTTTCGAGTGATTCTTCACATGATGAAGATCCTCCGTCATCCATGCTTAATCCTACTTTGGATGATTACTCTTTTGAGGAAGACTTCTCTACTTTTCTCAATACGTACTTCCCTCATGAGAGTGATGCACCTCCTTTGGACTTTGAAGATTATCGTCTTGATCCTACTTTGGATTTAAAGAACATTCTTTCAAAGGAGAAGAAACCGGTCGACACCAATCTCCGCAGCACGTATGAGTTAACACCTCTTTGTCCACCTTCTGAGGACGAGGTTGTGCATCTTCTTCGCGGATCTTCTTCACATTCTGCTGAGCCTGAGTGCTATTTTCTCCTAAAGGAAAAGGTGTTCGACCCCGGTATTGATATTCTTCAGCCATCTCAGTATCCACCTGATGAAATAAAAGGAAAAATATTTGGAAATAATGAAGACATGCTTGCACCACTTCACCCTTGCTTCCACCATGCTCCATCGCTGCTTAAGGGAACCTTGCCTATTCTTCTTTGGCTTGCCTTGTTCACCTTAAGCTTGTGCTATATGATGGACGAAAACTATGTCTTTGATCCCGGTGGATATGTTTCATGCTGCTTCCTATGACAATCAAGGTCGAGTCAGGCTCACGACTCGGTTAACAAAAATCAAGCGCTTCTTGGGAGGCAACCCATGCATCTATCTTTTAGCTTTCTTTATCCTAAGTGTAGGGGAGACCCGTTGTGTTTGCTCTCTCCTGTCTTCTACTAATCAGGGATTCGAGCTTCAATGATCCACTCTTGATGATTCTTGACGACCCGTAATTCCGTGTTCCCTTATTCCCGGTTCTATCCTAAACTCTTTTCGATTCACTATTTTATATTTTCCAATATTAAAATAGGAATCTATTTAGTTGTCTTTTCCTTAGCGATATTTAAACAACGTGCACAATGTCCTAAGTGTAGGGGAGTTTACTCCCACATGCTTAAACATTGAGGACAATGTTTATATTAAGTGTAGGGGGGACTTCTATCGAAGTTAAGTGGTCTTTTCCTTGTAATTTTCCTCATTTTAACCGGAAAATCAATTTTTCGACATTTTTCAAAATTTTTGATCTGTTTTGGCCTATTAGTTTTTACTTTTGTATAGTTATTTTCCTTCTTTGCTAGAATAAATGTTTAATAAAGTGGTTTTAATTTTCAAACGTTGTGAATCTTTTGACTCAACCCGAGTTTACTTATCTAAGTTTTCTCTAGCTAGTATCCTTAACATGTTTAAGTCATGTTTTGCTAGGCTTTTATATAGGGAGCTATAAAACGCGAAAGTCTTAACTCTCACGGGTTAAGAACAAGAACTTTTCGCAAGTTCCTATAATTGATCCTAGAGAGTCGTTTATCAAGGGAACTTTAAAATGCGATTTCTAAACTTGAAAAAGTCTAAGAGTTTGCAAGATCCTATAGGCGACTCGAAAACCCAAAACTTTGATTTAATAGGCTAAGCATCCACGAGTCTCATTCCTTGAGATTTTAAACTGTGGAGAACGAGAGATGATAGAGCTAATTATAAGTTTGGTATTCTTTCGTGAATTTATGTAAGTTAATTATGAGCCTATTCTCCCATCGCTTGCTAATAAATTTATCTGCAATAAATAAGGTTGTACGATTTGAAAAGTTACTTAGCTTCTAGCCCAAGATCGTTTAAAAGTTGCTCGGTATGGATTAGTGTTCATAGCCAAGGCATAACTTATTGAAGCGGGATGCGAAGATTGGCGAGTCCGAAAAGGCCCTAACAAGGCATGAGGGCTACATTTTGTTGCTAAAGATCCCAAGTGATGTGAAGAATCATTTATCGAAAATCAATATGAAGGATCGAGACACACGACGAAAAAAAAACTCCCCAAAAGTCATGGAGAAGTGTATCCGAAAAGACCCTAGCAAGGTATGAGGATACATAGATCCAAGTCATAAAAGGAGGCGGATCGTTGTAAATCAAAGTCCAAAATAATGATTGGAGAAAAATGAAGAAGTCGTGGTCCAAGTATGAATCTCTCAAAACTTCAAGTGAAGAAATTCCTATATGAAGAGAAGACCATTATTTCATGAACGTCTCTCAAGGTTTGAAGTATGAATTCGCTGCCAAATATCGGTCCGAGAAAGGTCTCAAATCACGAAGCGAGTTATGCCAAGATATGAACTTTATGAGGGCCCGAGAAGCAGTTTTCAAAGATTTTTTCCTTTAGCTAACTATTGATTAAATCGTTCACTTTATTTTCGGACTAAATAACTATCGAAATAAGTCAAAAATGCATCCTCGTGATCATTCAAGACAACAATAAAATATAAGAGATACACCTAGGAATAAGGGAGTCTAAGTGAGTAATTGGCCCACATGAGTTCGTGTTAGTTTACTAACTTATAATAACAATGATCTTGTTTTTAAGCTTGGTTTGGAGAAAGTGAAAACTTGAGGATGATGATTATTCACAACATTTCCAAAACCCAAGGTATGTTTTTTATTTCTTTACTTTGAATGTTTATAATTTTCTATCTCTTTAATAAAGGCCAACGTGGATTGATTATGATGAAAAATGTAAACGTGCTTTGTAACTAATGCATTGCATGAGGACATTGCAATGGTCAAGTGTAGGGGATTTGATAGGTGTGTAAACACTCATCCTTTTTACCACTTAATTACAATAATAACCGAGCTAAAACGTGTATTTTATGTCATTTATGTCGGAATTATGCGTGGTTTGTGTTTTTGTTGTCATTTAGGACGAAAAGGTGAAAAGGGGAGAAAACACGGGCATTCACGGGCTTTTATTGAAGAAAAAGATGAAAGACGAAGTCAAGAAGTCAAGAGTGCAAAAAGAACAGAAGTCCACGACCAATTCTGAAGATTTATTGAAGAAAAAGTCAAAAGACGAAAGTTTACTTAAAGTCGAAGAACTCAAGTCTTATTTATTGAAGAATAAAAAGACAAGTTCAAAGAAATCCCGAGCCAAAAGTCATTAAAGTCCAATATTAACAAAATATTAAGAAGGGAAGGACTTGATGGTGCAATTAAGAAGAAATGAAGGAGAGGAGGAAGCTTCCTAAGCACTCCTTAATCTCCCCTATATATAGTTTAGGATCATTTCATTTTACTTTTGTTGGCTAATAGTGACAATTAGCTCTTCCATTTTATTTTACTTGCACTTTAATTACATGTAATTTAAATACTTGTCTTGCACCTTAAATACCTTTAATTTCAAGTAAGTTTTCTTTTAATTCTTGTCAATCTTTACTTTTTATTGTTAATCTCTCATCTACCTTTCTTGTTTTGCTTGATCTTTATGTTTATGTGTTTATTATTGTGTTTATTTGATTAAAGGTTATGTTTTTATGCTCTTGATTATCTTGGATTATTGATTTTTATAGCTTATTTGTGTTTATTTTAAGATTTCTAAAGTTTTTATAAAAGTTATTTTTATATAACAGTTTGTTTTCGTGAACTTTTTTTCTTTTCGTGTTTTTAAAAGTCTTTAAATTGTAGCTTATTAGCTTTTTCTTATACGTGTTTGCTTAGGATTTTAGTCTAGTGCTTATTTGATTTATAGCTTATTTGTCTTGCTTATTTTGCCTTTTTCCTACTATATTCCGACCACCCTGGTCAGAAAAGGGTTTATCATCCAATCATCCTGATCGGAAAGGGGTTTTGATTTTCCGACTGGGATTCCGAAGTAACATTCCGATCAAAGGGTTTTGTTGGTTTTCCGATTAGGGGTTAGTGACAAGGATTCCGATCCTGATTCCCATCTGGGGTTCCGATCATCATTCCGATCTGGGATGTTAATTAGTATTACGATCAGAGGCGTGGGTTTGGTTATTCCGATAGGTCTTGTGGTGACAGCATTCCGACCAAGGTGTTTCCGATCAACATTCCGATTGGAAGGTTAGTACATTCCAACGAGGCCACATTCCGATCAGGAGGTAAGTTTACATTCCGATCTTGATTCCGATCGGAATGTATTCCGATTAGGTTTGTTTTGTATTTTGTCTTGTTTAATTTTTAAGTTTACATTTTAGTACTTTGTCAAATTTTAATTTTCGTCAAGTTTTAATTATCCGTCATTTAATTTCTCGTTATTTACTTTTCAAAGTTTTCAATATTGTACCCTTACTTTTAATTAGACTTAGATTTAATTTAACGTCATTTTCATTTACGTTTCGCACTTTTATTTTTCAACAACGACAAATATTTTTCTTAACCAAGAACAATTGAGTCATACTTAAAACCATTTTTCAATTCGATTAGACATACGACAAAGAACTTTTTAACTGAGCAAAAGCTTAGTTATTAGTGTTCTCTATCCATAGGAGTGCTAGCCCTTTTCTCATGTGGAGAAAAGCCAAACTTCTTCAAGATTTCTGCCACATATTTATCTTGAGAGATGAAGATACCATCTTCTTTCTACTGAACTTGTAACCCTAGAAAGAAGTTCATCTCCCCCATTGCACTCATCTTGAATTTGTCTGTCATAAGTTTGGAAAAGTCTTCACTCATCTTTGGACTTGAAGAGCCAAATATGATATCATCCACATAAACCTGGACAAGTAAGAAATCCTTACCAGTCTTCTTTGTAAATAAGGTTTGGTCTATGGTGCCCCTTTTGAATCCATTTTCCACCAGATAGGTGGACAATGTGCCATACCATGCTCTTGGGGCTTGATGAAGTCCATACATAGATTTCTTGACTCTATATACCTTGTCTGGATGTTCTGAATCTTCAAAACTAGGAGGCTGCATTACATAAACCTCCTCTACAATTGTGCCATAAATAAAAGCACTCTTCACATCCATTTCATAGACAGTAAAGCCCATGCAGGAAGCATAGGCTAAAAATATCCTTATAGCCTCAATCCTTGCAACTGGTGCAAAGACCTCCTCATAGTCTATCCCTTCCTCTTGTGTACATCCTTGAGCCACTAAACGTGCCTTGTTTCTGACCATAATGCCTCTTTCATCCTTTTTGTTTCTAAGAACCCATCTTGTCCCAATAGGTCTGACATGTGTGGGACGATCAACCAACTCCCAAACATCCTGGATAGCAAATTGGTGAAGCTCATCCTGCATTGCTTCCACCCAACTTGGTTCTTTGAGAGCATAAAAAATCTTCTTAGGTTCCTGTTGTGACAGAAAACAGGCAAACAAACATGCTTGAACAAGAGGGGTATCAACCTTCTTGTGAATATTGGCAATAAATCCTCCAAGATTCTGATGAGATCTTCTAGTTTGAACAGGAGACATCACATCACCAATAATGAGAGAAGAAGGGTGATTTTTGATTGTAGAAGTAAGCACTCCTCCTTCAAAAAGTGTGTTGTCTTCAATCTCATCTTCCATGTTACCAATATCTTCTTCAGACTCTCTTCCATCAACATCTGAATGAACCTCTCCATTTCTGTTTGAAGGTTAACCTTGTTCAAAACCATTAGAAGAGAAAATATGGTCAAAAGAGCTGTCAACGCCTGAACCATGGCTGTCAACGTTTGAGCGATCAACGTCTGAATTTGTCTTGTCAGCGCCAGATTTTCCTTTGTCAGCATCTGAAAGATCATGCATGTTGTCAACTTGTGATACTTCGGGACCACCATTTTCCTTTCCAGCAGCAGCAGCAGCAAATGCATCTGTCCATATGGGAATAGTAACATACTCAAGTATGGGTGTTGATTTGTCTGCTTGTGATCCAACCTCTTCATTAACCTGTGTACCTGAAACATCAACAACTGGTTCTTCCGCAACATTTGAAGTTACCTTCACAATGTTTGGATTAGTAACAGGAATATAATTCAAAGTCCTAGATAGAGGTTCCACGTCAAATAACCAATTTGGACCACTTTCACGATCACTAGGTTTACTTGCTAAAAACCTAACATGTACTTTTTCAAGTATACGTTTTTCCTTCTTATGATAAACCCTATATCCTCTACTATGCACTAAATAACCCATGAAGTAGCCTTCATCACCTTTAGCACTAAATTTACCTAAGGCATCACTAGTGTCCAGTACAACTACATGACAACCAAAAGGTTTAAGAAAACCAATATTAGGTTTCCTTCCCCAAAGTAAATCATAAGTTGTTTTGTTATGAATCTTGTTGACCAATGCTCTATTCTGAACATAACAAGCTGTATTCACAGCCTCAGCCCAAAAGCAATGGGAAAGTGAGCATCAGCCAACATAGTCCTGGCTGTTATGAGGGTTCTATTCTTTCTCTCAGCAACCCCATTTTGCTGTGGGGTTCTGGCTACACTAAACTGTCTAGTAATCCCTTTCTTGGCACAAAAATCATCCAACAGCTTATTTCTAAACTCACCACCATTATCACTTCTAAGCATCTTAACCTCATTACCAGGCTTTTTTTCAATTTGGGTAATAAAGTTAATCAAAGTATCAGCAGTCTCACTTTTCAAAGCTAAAAAGAAAGTCCAAGTAAACCTAGAAAAATCATCAGTGATAACAAAACAGTAAGATTTACCATTCAAGCTTTCTATATTAGTTGGACCAAACAAGTCCATATGTTGCAAGTGAAGTGGTTTAGAACTAGAGTGCACCTGTTTAGACTTGAATGAGACCTTGTGTTGTTTGCCTTTAAGGCATGCAACACAAGAGTGGTCATTATGGAAAGTCTTTTCAGGCAAACCATCAACCAAACCATGTCTCACAAGTCTGTTTATATTTTTAAAATTAATTTGCCATAATCTCCTGTGCCAAAGATTACTCTCATCAATTGAAGCCTTAGCATAAAGACATGACAAGTTATTATTCATCCTAATTCCATTAAGATTCACATTATAAATGTCCTTATGCCTAGGTGTTCTATAATCAATGAATTTCTCATCTAGGATTTTAAAATCCTTGCTCAACACCAAGCATTCAGTATCAGTAAAAAGAACCTTTTTTTTATCACAAACTTGTGATACACTAAACAAATTATAGTCAAGTTCTTTTACCAGAAACACGTTTTCAAAACGCAAATTGTTGGTGAGAAGAGTTCCTTTGCCTGTGATAGTTCCATATCCGCCTCCAAAGTAAACTTTATCACCATCTTTAATGGGAGTGAAGTTTGTGAGATAATCTTCCTTCCCAGTCATGTGCCTAGAGCATCAACTATCCCAATAGCCATAATCATTAACCTGTTTTTGAATGCCCTGCACATAAAGAAAACAAATTAGTTTTCTTTGGGAACCCAAGCCTGAGCAGACTTAGTCGTCATAACAACCCTTTGTTCATCACTTTTTAGATTAAACGCCAGTTAACCCCAATTGGTTTTGTTATGACCTTTGAAATATAATTAAATCTATTACAGGTCATAGAAATCCCATCTGAATTAGGGTTTTGATCTTGCTTAGGTCTCTATGTCAAGCTAGAAGAAGCTTTAGACCCCTTTCCCTTTGGTTGCAAATATTTACCATTATTTGGTCTGGCAACGTTTCTGTCAGCGTTTGATTTGGTCTTGTCAACGCTGAAATTACCCTTGTTAGCGTTGAACCTAGGGTTTGCTACAGGAACCCATTGTCTATTAGACCATGTATTGGTCTTCTGAAAAGGTCTTTGTCCAGAAGTATTAGACTCTTTAGAAAAGAATGGGGCTGGTCTAACAACTTGTGGACTTTGCTGAACAAAAGTTTTGGGTTTAAAAGTGTTTGACTTTTTATCAGCGTTGACCTTTGAAACGTTGACACACTTATAGGCTAAATGTGAAAAGCTACCACAAGTATAACAGGCTTTTCTAGACATAACTCTAGGTCTAGAAGAAAAGAAACCTGTTCCATTATCACTAATGTGGCTTTTTGGTGACCTAGGTTTTCTATACATTTCTGCATATTTAATACTAGGTTTTCTAACAACATTTAAGCCAAGGTCAATAGTCTTGCCAGTGATTGGGTTTGTTACTTTGATAGGTGTAGACTCATTTGGGCTATCACTAAGCATGCCACCCTTAACAAACAAGGTAGGGTTAGCTTTCTTCCATTGGTCCAAATCATTTAACTTCTGCCTATATTCCTCTAATGGGGTATGAATTCTTGGGGGAGGAATAAATTCCTCTTCTTGGAGTTCTGGTAAACCAGTCCAAGATAAGTCCTTTCTTTGGACACCATAGAAGTCCCCAGCAGGTGGTGGAACACCATCATACTCTTTCATCCCAATCCCAGTCATATCCCTAGAATCCCTTTGTTCACTTACACATTTTTCTAAGGTTTGTGAGGCTTTATCAAATCTCTGAATTTTAAGGTCTGCATTATCCTTATTTTTGATAGCCTCATCTAACTTAGCCTGTAATTCAGCATTGACCCTCTCCATGATGTTTCTAATATCAGTACTAGCATTTAAATCATGTTTTAAAATATTGATTTGATCTTTTAGGTCAAGCTCCATTTTCTTATACTCAGCTATAGTCTTTTCAGTTTGAGTAAGAGCAAGTTGATAGTTAGACAACTTGCATCTTTCATTAACCACATCTGTTGACAATTTTAAAACTTCTTTGTTAAGTTTTTCAGTATTTAGACGACAACCTTTACTACAAAATGCATCATCATATACCTCATTGTCTGATGAAGATGAGGAATGTGCCATGAGAGCATAGTGAACATGCTCTTCTTCTTCCTTTTCTGCAACCAAAGCTTTGTTCTCTTCCTCATCCTTAGCCAAGTAGCTCCAATCCCATCCAAAACCATCAATTTCTTGCATTACAACCATGGCTTTGGGATCCTGAGCCTTAATGATTTGGCTCGAGGGTTTTCTAGCATCAGATCTTCTTGGAGATCTGCATTCTCTCATAAAGTGTCCCATACGATGACAATTGTAACACTCAACCTTGGATTTATCAAATCCAGCAGTGTCCTTGGCATTAAAAGTCATCTTCTTCTTAAACCTTCTATTCCATCTATTTGCCCTTATGCTAGCAAGGGCCATATTCCACTTTATGTCCATCTCCTCCAAATGCTCATCACTAATTTTCTCAAGATCCTCATATTTAATCACTGAACCATTGGGCAATGAAGCAATGTATGCACACACAGTATCTAGATCAATACCAGCAGGCTTAACTCTTGGTGAGTCAACTTTGTATGTGTCAGCGTCTGAATGTGAGGCGTTGACAGGTTTTGCTCCAGCGTTGACACAAGTTGATCCAGTAACAGGGTGCATGTATGACTCCGTTTTATCAAATTGATCTTCACTATGTGAGAAGAAGGCCATGTTGCCATTGGTAGACTTGCTTCCATGATCCAAAAGAGTTTCATTCTCCACCAGCCTCAGTTTGTTGTAAACATCATCAAAAGTATAACTTTTGTGAGTGTTATTAGCAATTATAGATCTTGCTTCAATCTTCCATGCATCACCAAGACTTTTAAGAAAAGTGGCGATAATATCAACATCACCAAGCACTGTTCCCATGAAGGACAGCTTGCTTGTAATGTCAAGAAGTCTGCTTCTCACACTACTTAGCTTCTCATTGGGTTGAGTTTTAAAAATAGCATACTCATGCAAGAGTTGCTTCTTTTTCTCTTGCACAGTATCAGCATTACCACCATAAGCAACTTCAAGAGCTGCCCAAAGATCTTTTGCAGACTCATAGCTTCTATATTTGTGCTGATTTTCTTGTCCTAAAGAGAGTTTCAGAATGCTTAGGGTTTTCATGTCACACCTTCTCTTTGCTATGTCCTCAGTTGAGACAGCTCTACCATCTTCAGGTTTTTCTTTTCTATCCTCTTCAGTAGAGCCTTGAACATTTGTTCTTTGTAAGATAGCAGCTGCAATCTTTTGAGCTTTATTGAATAATTTCCCATAGGGTGTAGTCATGGATTTGTAGATACTGCTCAAAATTAAACTTTCAAAGCTCAAAATTGTCTGGGTCTAGCATGGGAATCTTGATGTTGGGGGTTGAGGAGGAGGAGGAATTTACTTCTGGGGTAGACATGATGATTTTAGGGTTTTTGTGAAAATTAGGGTTTTTGGCGATTTAGGGTTCTTGTGTTCTTTTAGATCAAAGTTTCTCAACAAGCTCTGATACCACTTGTTGATCCCAAACTTAGATCGATTTAGCTTGTGTAAACGAGATTAAATCAAGTTAAACACGTAGAGAAACTTTGTTGTGTATAAAACTATTTTAAGTATTACGTGGAATTAATACTCAAACAAGAACACACAAACAATTGTAAAACAAACTTTCACTTGATTGATTAGAACAAACTTGCTTACAATGAAAGTGTTAAACGTATGAAAACTTATATTGAAACAAAACATAAAGGTCTTTTTTATAGACTAAGAAGCCTTGCACAAGAGTCTACGTATCAGCTATTATAGGTAAAGATAAATATATAAAATACATTTTTGATCATATCTTTACTAGAAACAAACTAGAAACATAATACGCGTAGACTAAGTCTTCTATCAGTGCTTGACTTCATCCTATCAGCGATTGACATATTCATGTCAACAATTGTTCTGTCAACGCTTGTTTTCTTCTTATCAAAGCTTGTTTTCTTCTTGTCAACGTCCAAGTATACTGGCTACATTTTATTCCCAACATGTTTGATTTAATCTCCTCGTATTTATTTTTCACGCTTGAATATTAATTGCTTAATAAATGAAGTTTTTAGCGGTTTAGGCTTAATATCTTAACTCGTAACTCCTTCTTTTTCTTCCCTTGTAATTAAAGTGAGAACACATTAAGGGTGTCAGCGTCATGGACTTTTGATCATGGGATTGCGGAAATTTGGCTTACTATAAATATCATATTAATAAAGAAGAGTAAATAAAAACATGTTCTCTATGAGCCTTCGGGTGGGAGTCATGTAGCACTAACCTTGTCATTAGAGTCTTAGGGTGTATGGCATGGGGACGTTGATGTGCTCGTACGCTAGGTATATTAAAAGAATGCAATTACAAATCCTAGACAAGAAGCCAAAAACTTAATATGCGATATTTCCAAACATTGGGTTTTAAATTTATAAACAAGAATTATCGATATTAATTAGGAACACAAATTCAAGCAAGTATACTCTAGTCATGTTGCAATTAGGTTGGTAAGTCAAGGTCGTCCCATGGGACTTGGTTATACTCAAGTGTAGTTGTTTGTAACAATGGTAAGTATGATTGTCATGATCACACCACCATGAGAATCGTTAAAGGCATAAGCACACAAAGAACATACATGTATGATCAAATGATCATATAGACATATGGATGCATAGTTTGGAAAACATATTAAAGGTAATCCTTTCGACCTATTGAACCAATAATAAGGCACTAGTGCTTTATAAATCAAGTATACATAAGTCTCAATCAAGTGGTCACTCATGAGCCTTATGCCTAAACCAATAACAACAAGAATCCTTTCGGCCCATAGACTTGGTGTTATCAATTTGATAAGTTCCATTTACTTGAAAGATGATTAAAACAATATATTCAAAAGACTCCTTTCGACCTGTAATCTAGATTAAACCATTACTTGTTATGTTTATTAAATCTCTTGCTCAATATTCACAAGCACAAGACCAAATCATTAGTCGGTTAACGAATTGAAATCAACCATATTGAGAATAAATTTCGACATTATAGACTCAACAATGATTAACCAAATTGACAAACAAGAACAAGTTCCAATTTAACCAAATATAATGTTATCACCATAATCCAATGACAAGCACTAATAATATCCAAACATCCATATATCACAAGTTACATATGAACAATACAAGCATCAACACATTCACAATATCACTAAACACAAGAATCACCATGAATCATGAACATAAACTACATTGAATAATAAAGAAGACGTTACCAAACATTAGAATCCATAGCTACAAAGTATCCAAATGATTCTACCCAAATGAACAACCAATATACAATTCGTCCTACCCATAGCCTTCTTGGACATCAACCTCTTGGTGTGAGTATAGAGCCTTTTGGGGTATTTGGGAACAAGGATTGTTGGAGATTGAATTGTTTATGGTGTGTGGTTTTCTTCTCTACAAAACCAATGGCTATTACATGTACATGGCTACCAATTCCACCACCCCTCACCACTTGGGTGAGGGGTGATACCAAAATCACAGAAATATGGGAATATAGGATGTAGAAGATGATGATTAAGAGGGTGTATAAACACTACCCCATGTGTTTTATTTATACTTGAATTATGCTTGGCCACCAAGTAGTTTTCTTGGAGCCAAAGGTGAGTAACTGAGGTGTTAGTAACAGGTTTGGAGGGATATAATCGGACTCAAGGTATTATGGTTTGATTGGGGAACAAGGAGAAGTGAATGTTATGTTTAATGTAACTTTTCATAAATCTATCAAGGCAACTTGCCGGCGGCAGCAGAAGTGTTGCCGGTGGCAACTGGGCATTGATTTACCGCTAGTGGCAACTGAGTGTAGATTTGTCGGCGGCAGCAGAAGTGTTGCCGGTGGCAACTGGGCCAACTTTGCCTTATTTCTTCTTTGGTCCTTTTTCTTTGTTTCTTCCACCTTTCTTTCTTCCAAACTTTCCAAGGCTCCTTATCATTGTATTATTTATCATACGAGAGCTACACTTTCATGTCTCGTTCATATTTTCACCTCTAATTTACGTCTTTTCTTCATTTATCGTGATGTAACCATTGATGAACCTACAATAACAAATAAGCATCATTAAGTATCATATGTTCATTATAGTCATACAAATATATGCATAAACACTACGAATACGCTCATATAAATATGTTAGATTTGAGCGTTATCTAATCCCCTCACACTTAAGTTCTGCTCGTCCTCGAGCAAGGAAAAGAAAAACTTTGCTTGCCCTCAAGCAAATAAAATAAATTTAAAGTTGAACAAAATAACTAAGTTCTAAAAGAAAAGAAAAAGTTTAAAATTCTATTAAAAATTGAAAATCTTTTTGATTTTTATATGAAATGGATAAAGGTGCAAACCCCCTCACACTTAAGAGGTTGCTTGTCCTCAAGCAAATAAAAGAAAATTATTTTTGGGGTTTTTTTATATGAAATCGCTAAAGGTGCAAACCCCCTCACACTTAAGAGGTTGCTTGTCCTCAAGCAAGTAGAATAAAAATACTTTCCACCATGGTGCATGAAAATAGTTTAGAAAAATAAGATGAAAATCTACCAAGTACAAACAAGACTAAATCAAATGGCATGAGCACCAAGTGTACACATCTAAAGAGGACTTTTATTGGGTTAAGGCTAAGGATTTGGGTTAATGGGTATGGATAAGACATGGGATATTTATAAGAGGTGTCACGAATATACAATTTAAAAGTCTAGGTCCCGTGTTGCTAGTTACCGGACATATCACAAGCTCAAAAAATGATCATAGCTACGAGCTTTATTCAACACATAACACACACATATCACGTCTTAACACATTGGCCAATCGATATCTAAACATACTTCATCTTCCTTCATCTTCACAATATTGTCATCACTTTTTTTACACTTTTATTCGATGACTTATTTTTTTTTCTTTTCTCATCCTCCTCTTTTTTTTCAATTTTTTTTTCAACATACATCACATGCTACCCTCACACTTCGCTTAAGCACACACCACAAAAAAAACAAATAAGAAAGACGTCTCCTTCATCTTTGTTGGAATGGCACACACATAACGAAGTGTGGCAACTATAAATCATAAAAAATGATCCACCATACCATGCAACTAGCAACCCATCATTTGGACTTCGACAAGGGTTAGGCTAAGGTTTAAGGTTAGATATTTTTTTTCTTTTTATTGGATTTAACAAAAATGAAAAGAATGGCTCAACGGGTGTTCGAAGGGTATCTAGCACTAAACGAGAGTGCTAACAAGAGGGTTAATATGGGTGGTTAGCTAATCGATGCAACTAGGTAAGAAGAAAAATGTAAAAGGCTTTTTGGGTATAATTCCTACGGTTGCCTCTTTGTCACGCATATACACCTATATCACACAAGTGTGATCTCACTAAAACTTATTATTTTTTATTTTATTTTTAAGTTTTTTTTACACCATGTGGATGATTATTGAAATATATCTACATACAAATATGTGAAAACATTTAAATCCTAAGGGATAACAAGTATTAATACAAAGCTTTTGGCTAAGTATAAAATCTTATCGTCCGAATCTCTTCGAATTGATTATTGGTAGAAAGTGCGACTCAATTGTTCTTGGTGGAAAATTAAATGGTTTGTTTGATTATCTATTTTTAACTAAAAGCAATTAAGAAAATTTATCGTTGAGTAAAGTGAAAGCTTTTAAAAATTAAACTAAAAGTTATTTAGAAAAACACTTAAAACTTAAACTTTGTAAAACTTTAAAACTTAAACAATCGAAATGCAAAACTGAATTCTATCGGAATGCACTAAATTCACAACCATCGGAATGTTATTAAAACAAAGCCATCAGAATAACTCATCTTAATAGTTATCGGAATACGAAAGGCTATTCTGTCGCAATGTTGTTCTATCAGAATGTTGATGTCGCAATATGGTCTTATCGGAATGTCAGATCGGAATAACATAAACACTTCAGTCGCAATGTGCACTGTCGGATTACAAGCTACAAAAATTGGGCAGAGTTTTGACTTAACAAGACCTTAAGTCCCGTCGGAATGTGCGATCGCAATGAGCGATCGCAATCCAGATCGGAATAAGGGGGGAATAACCAAGTGATCGCAAAGTAGAACCACAATGGGTTATTGCGATCAAAACAAGCAGCCGTCGGAATGTGTTGAAATCCCTAGGATTGCGATAGAAACAAACTTAATCCGAAATTGGTGTCAATTTGAAAACTCAATAAGCACATATAATAAGCTACTAAACCAAACTTTAAACAACTCAATGAGCTAGAATTTGACAACTTTCAAAACATAAAATAAAGAACTTTATAAAAGAAACTTTAAAATGACTAAACCTTTTAAGAAATCCGAAAACCAAAAAGCTAAAACATGAAATAAGCTAATAAGCATAAGAAGCTTATAGCCTATACGTACGAGCTTATATAGGAACAAGAAAGATTAACCTTTAATCACGAAATCATCAAATCAAACGTGTGAAGTGTAATATTCAGATTAAAATTTAAGGTAAACCAAGAAATGTAGAAGGAGATTAAAGAACTTAAAACTTAACTTGAACTTGATTAATGGAATCCAAAAAATACAAAAAAAACTTAAATTTGAAAGATTAAAAGAAAGAAAATATGAAAAACTTAGTGAGAGAAAGTTGGGAACTTTCTCTCTCTAAAAACTAGAAAGGAAAATGAAAACTAAAACTAGCTAAACACCCTCCTAATGTGATTAGGAGGGTATTTATAGGGCAATGGGAAGTGCATGTGTGGTGTGCTTCCTTCTCTTCTTCTCGACTCGATTTAAATCTTTGTCTTTCTCGATGTCGTCTCGGGATTTGAACTCGTCTTAATAATTTTCTTCTATAATTTAGACTTGAGTTCTTCGACTTCATTAAACTTCCGTCTTTAGACTATTTCTTCGATAAATCTTCAGAATAGGTCTTGGACATCCGTTCTTTTAGCACTCTTGATCTCTTGACTTCGTCTTTACTCGTTTTCTTCGATAAAAGCCCGTGAAATCCCGTGTTTTCTTCCTTTTTCATCTTTTGGTCCTAAAACACAATAAAAACACAAACCACGCATAACTTCGACTTTTACGACATAAATTACACGTTTTGGTCATGTTATTATTGGAAATAAGTGGTAAAAGGATAAGTGTTTTCACACTTATTAAGTATACAACTTTCCCTCTTTTTTTTATTCTTTTTAAATCTTTTTTTTTAATATTTTTTAGCCCCAAAAAGTTTAGATACTAAAACTGGTTTCGTTTCCCATTTATTTCCCCTCACACTTAAATTTTGGATTGGAGTCAATGCAAAAAATAAACTTCAAAGCGTGAAAAGTGAGGAAAATAAAGAAATAGTCCAAGAGAAACGAAACTTCTCGAGCTATGAAATTGCAATTGATCTCTGATGTAGAGTTTTTACTACTCCTTGTTTAGGAGAACAAGAGAGCAACAAAATAGCGGAAAGTATCTAACAAATGACTTTAAGAAAAATCAAGCGTTAATGACCCTTAATGGTGTGTAAGTTCGTTTCCCAAGGAGGTATATGTGTGTGAATTAACTTGTAATTATTTGAGATTAATATTTGGTTTAGAAGGGGATTAGAAGAGAAAATGACGAAAGCGTAAAAATAAAAATTAACTAAAAATCACTATTAGAAAGTTAAGACGTAGAACCTAAAAAATTACAAAAATAAAATAAATTCTAAAAATTACCAAAAATTTACCAAAAATCAAAAATAATAAACTAAGAGTTTACCAATGATCAAAACTTTTTCAAACCTTTTAAATAATTAAATATTCAATTTTTAAATGCTAATTAAAGCCCTAAAAATCAAATAAATTATCAAAAAGCCCAAATAAAGATTTTTCAATTGATAAACCTCTAAAATGACCTAAAATGATTAAAAACTATTTTTAGAAATCTTAAAACTAATAAAAACTATTTAAAATGAATTAAAAACTATTAAAACTTAAAATAATTATAAAAATTAATCTAAAAGTGATAAAATTATTCTAAAAGTTGCTAGATTCCTATTTTAATGTATTTAACCTAAGAAAAATGTAAAAAGTTGGAAAAAGTGAAATTTGAAAAATAATATTAAAAATAATAATAAAAATAATATTAAAAATAAAAAATTATAAAAAATTCTAAAAACTTGCAAACTAGTTTATTTTAACCTAAATAATCAGAAAATGAAAGTGAAATTACCAAAATACCCTTAATGGGCCCTTAAATGGGCCAAATCCAAAAACAGTCAACACAAATGTCAAACGCTGACAGATTATAGTCAGACGCTGATAAGTTGAAATCAAACGCTGACAAACCTAAAGTAGGCGCTGACAGACACAAAGAAGTGTAAAGACTTGTTTTTCACCCTGTTGGTCAAGGTTTGAGTGCAAACCTTGTGAATCAAAGCTTACCAGTTTGGTAAACTTGATGTATTTTGGCACAAATAAGCCAATAAGCCAGTGAGCTTATAAGCTATGAACAAAGCAATCCAAATAGCCAAATACCAATCACAAGCAGCATACAAATAAGAACCAAGCAGCAATACAACAATCCTAATGCTAGAAATAACAATGCAACAAGAATCAAACACTGAATCAAAGTAAATGACAAGATTAAAGCACAAAAAGTTACTGATGAACACAGAACATATGCAGAAACAAGTTTGTTGATATACTTGACACTTGATCCAATTTTAAGCCTCAAATCCCTCTACCCTGGTGTGATTAGCTATGATTTAGCACTAGTTACCCTTAACCTAAGCTTAGATCTAGGTGTCCTCAAAATCCTAGCCAATTTTACCAAGTTATGAAGTTTTTAGAGCCAATCTATGAATCAATGTATTTAAGCCTACAAAACCTGCAAACAGATGCACAAATACTCCCAAATAGCAGATACCAATACTTGCATACAACACACAAGCACTTAACAAACGCTGACAAGTTTAAATCAAACGCTGACAGGAACAAATCAGACGTTGACAGACTTATGCAGTAATCCCAAACAACCCTTAATCAAGCACTTATGATACAAACTTCTGATTTTAACTAATAACCTACTGATTTTAATGATCAAAAACACTTAAACAATAGCAAATAACACAATCAAACTCAAAAATCACCAGCACAAACACCAATACTCAAAATCAAAGCACCAAATCAAAAACAGTCATAAACATGAAATTTTTAGGGGAATCTTAACAAGAGATTATACCTGCCTTCCACAACATCCTAGGAAGGCCAGCAATGCTCCTTGGACCTTGTTCAACAACTAGAACAAGACCAAGGTACTTCAAATAAGGAGATGCAACACTGCCTTGGTTGATGGTTCAAAGTAGAACCTCAAGGACTTAATATCTTCAACACAAACAGCAAACAACTCAACCAAGGGCTCTAATTCCTTCACAAGCTTGGTGTCAACAAGCTTGTAAGAGCTTATAGCTAATGGTCAAGGGTTAATACACAAAATAATCAAAACAGAACCTAGGATTTCAAGGTTCTCATACTTTAAAAACTTAATGAAACAAGACGTGCCTTAACCACAAGATTAAGGTAGGCCTTCACAATCAAATGGAACTCAGATTTTAGCTTTTCCAACACCAAACTTTTATAAATAACAGATTAAAAACTCAGAATTTTAAGAAATTTAAACTTTATTTCATAAAAAGGAATTACAAAGATTGAAAGCTAAAATCTGGAACAAAGGGACTCTCACATGTTGAGGAGTCTTTTTATAGGCAAATGCTAATGCTACACTATTCATAAACCCTAGAAGTGAAATTCCCTATTTGTCCTTGAGTCCTTCTAGACGAATCCTTGGTGTGAGCTGTTTAAAATGATCCTGGATGTTTATTTCAGCTTTGGAATGAAGCAAACGTTGTCAGCTGTTGATCTTGACACGTCACATGACTTGGAGGCTAAGTTGCTTGCTGATTGGTGGAAAGGGTATTGGGGTGGGGTCCATAGTGAGTGGAGATGAGGGTTTTGTGTGTGGGATAGGTTCCTGCACATGTGAATCAAACGTGTGCCTGGGTAATTTCATTTTACCCTTTGTTTAAGTTGGTGTAAAATCTGGGCTGTAAAGGTGAATAGTGACAAGTTTTGATCCGATATTAGGGGAAGTGAAGGTTGTTTGGCGCATTATTACGTTTGAAAGTTTCATTTGCACAAGTTTAGCCCTCCTCTTTCCTTTCTTTTGTCTCTTGGATATAAACTTCTATCAGCGCCCATTTCCTTTGTATCAACGTTTCACAACTTGGCAATTTTGGCACAAAACTTTATAAAGAGTGTTTCAAGGGTTATATTTGCCATTTTGAGATATTTCAAGGGCTGATTTTGGACATTGTTGATCTTCAAAGGTCTTCTTTGTATCTTTGACTTCATGAGGGACCATAATTGACAAATTGATTTTGTTGAGGGACCAATCTTGTCATTTCTTCAAAGTTGAAGGACCTTTTTGCAATTTTGACAAACTTAAGGGACCAAACTTGTAATTATTAATATACAAGGGTTTTTAAGTGTCATTTCTTCAATAAATAAGGATCAATCTTGTTTGTCTTCAAGTCTTCAAGGGTATTTGTTGAAAATTCCATGATTAGGGCCCGGTTCATTGTACGGCTTCGTTTCTCGTGTCCGTGTTTCCTTGTAACTTGTGATCTTTTGTCTTTTTCACGATATCCATACCTAAAATACACAAGTAAACAAACACAAGCATATATATGGTATTTTATGACATTTTTGTGCATTTAAAGCCCGAAAAGAACGATGAGATCATGTATAAATGCCATCTCATCACTCCCCCATACTAAGCCATTGTCGTGCCCTCACGCAATGCTAGAATAAAGTATCTAAGCATCACCAAAGTTCAAATTTTATTAACTTTTATTGAAGAGTAAAAGACTTGCAACATACTACGATGATGTGTAAAGACATAACATATGATTTTCATCACCAAAAGGTGACTTTTAGGGTCAAAGAATAGAAACAAGTTAATGTCCCTTAGAGTAAACTTCGTCATCCTTGATTGTCATACATTCCATGCTAAGTGCAAAAACAAGATCATTGTTGGTACAAGTCACAATGCTAACACTACTCATACGTCCAAATTGTGTAATACTTTTTCTCCCCGCAATCCTAGTTATTAATAAAGGAAATGGGTTACTAGCATTTTTTATCTATTTGTCATGGATCACAAGTGATTCATATTGACTTATTTGAGTAGTTATTAGTCCGAAAGCAAAGTAGCACGATTTGATCAGTAGTTAGCCGAAGGACAAAATCTTTTAAAACGGCTTCTCGTGTATCTCCTTAAGTTCATATCTTGGCATAACTCGTTTCACGATTTGAGACCTTTCTCGGACCGATATTTGGCATGTACTTCATACTTCAAATCTTGGGAAGACGTTCTTGAAATTATGGTCTTCTCTTCATATTTTGGAATTTCTTCACTTGACGTTTTTGAGAGATTCTTCATATTGGACCACGACTTCATCATTTTTCTTCAATCTTTACTTTGGATTTTGATATACAACGATCCGCCTCCTTTTCGGACTTGGATATATTTATCCTCATACCTTGTTAGGGTCTTTTTGGATAGACTTTCTCCATTCTTTTAGGGGAGTGTTGCTTCTCGTCGTGTGTCTCGATCCTTCATATTGATTTTGGAATAATGATACTTCACATCATCTTTGGATCTTTAGCAAAAATAGAGCTCCTCATGCCTTGTTAGGGCCTTTTTGGATAATCGCCAATCTTTGCGTCCCGCTTCAATAAGTTATGCCTTGGCTATGAACTCTATTCAACCCCGAGCAACTTTTAAACGATCTTGTGCTAGAGGCTAAGTAACCTTTCAAATCGTACGACCTTACTTATTGCAATTATGATTTATTCCTAATGCATTGATCTTATGGGAAGAAAAAGCCACAATTAAAAACATATGAGTTTTTGAAAGAACACTTTCATGTTCTACGTTTAGCATGATCACTTGTCTAACTCTATCATTTCTCGTTCTTCACTATATAAAGACCTCTAATTAAAGAGACTCGTGAATACTTAGCCATGCAAGTCAAAATTAAGCCAAATTTGGATTAGCTTTCATTAAGACTATATCAAATCAAAGTTTTGGGTTTTCAAGCCACCTATAGGATCTTGCACCTTCTTGGACTTTTTCAAGTTTAGAGAATGCGTTTTATAGTTCCCTTGATAAGTGACTTTCTAGAATCAATTATAGGAACTTGCGAAAAGTTCTTGTTCTTAACCCGAATGAATTAAGACTTTCGCGTTTTAAAGCTCCCTATATAAAAGTCTAGCAAAACTTGAATTGAGCGGGTTAAGGAATGTAAATGGCTCCAAATGCCCATCAAGTCAAAAATTAACTCTTATTCTACCCATCGGAAAATATACATTCGTGTCTTAAAAACACTTATGAAAACTAAGAAAAATTTTAAAATTTGGCCATTTTTAGCCTTATTAGCAAAACAAAACATTGAAAGTTGGAAAACGTGAGGGCGTAGCAAAGCAAGTACCTATTCACCCCCCCATACTAAAAGTAAACATTGTCCTCAATGTTTCGAGTCTAAAGGTGGAGCACCCCCATACTAGAGACGAAGAATCGAATGCTTAGGATCTAGCATGGAAAGGGTGATCAACAATATATCTAAAGCCGTTTATTAAGTATGCTAAAAGATAATTGTTAGAACAATAAAGGATATGTCATGGAATCGTGAAAAACTTCTTCAAACGAATGATGGAGGCTCACGTAAACGAACACGAGAGTCTTTAATCGTAGATGATGATGATCTAGATAACACAATCACAAACAATCACGAGACAACGAGTTGAAAGGGTACAAGTCCCCTTATTAGTGAATATAAAAGATAAGCATGGGATCTCCCCCACGAGGCACCTCGTTTTTGATTACCGAGTCATGAGCTCGACTCGATCCCCTCAAAATGTGAACATTTAGGGAAATTCATGGTGTGGTCCATTTTTTATGGGGCTTACATGATAAACAAGGCCCAAAAGCAACCGTATATAAAGGCAAAACCTCTATACCGGGATCAAAGATCGTGTCTTCGTTTTCGGATGATAAACGAAACAACACGACTTCAAACATCGTCGTCCCAAAGGGACACAAGAAAATAGCATAAGAAGAGAAGGGTGGGATATTGGTTGGGCATAAAAATCGAGTCACTCGAGGTAAACTCTCACCGAGCAAATAGATAGATTTTCCATTTATTGCATCGGTGGAAGACCGAGATTTCCCTCTACATGAAATTCCGGGATCAAATATCTCGTCCTCGGGGGACAAGGATGAGGGAACATAAGGGGCTTCCCCCATACTAAGACCACACAAAGCATCGTCAAAAGGAGTAAACGAGTTTGTAGTACTCAAATCACGTGGTGATGACGGAGTTAGATTTGTAGAAGAATCAATTAAATCACATTTAAGATCTTTTCCTTTTTTATCTTTTGAACTCTCCTTATGAAAACCCTTTTTGATTATGTCGAAAATATTCGGTGTTTCTAAGACGATGTTAGTCACACTAAAAATTCTCACATTTTGAAACCGTTTTGGTTTTGGTGGTGGCAAGTTCTCAAAACGTTTATCGACGAAGAAAACCTCCCCATTGGGGCCAACATATTCATCATCCGAAGGATCTTCCGTAGAAACCGGCAACTTATCAACACTTTTCAAGAATGAATGTTCGAGGTGAGGCGAAGGATTTTTCGATTCAAGCGTTGATGGTTTCTTCTTTGTAGGCTTTACACTCATAACCTCCACCGGCGGAGGAAATGGTAATTTGTTTTTGGCGACATTCCTTAAAACTCTTGGTGAAAATTCTTTGCAAATGACATTGGTCGAGTCACCATGGTTTAAAGTTGCAATAGAATAGACATGAGAAAGATTAGAGTTTTGTGTTGCATTGATGACAAGTTCTTCCTCATTGAAACGAAGGGTGATTTTTCGAGCATGAACATCGATAAGTGCTCTTGATGTATCCAAAAATGAACGACCCAAAATGAGAGGAACTTTTCGATCGATAGGAATGTCTACAACGATAAAGTCAACGGGATAGTAAAACTTTCCGACTTTAACAAAAACATCCTCGGCTACTCCACATGCAAAAATCGTAGAATGATCGGCCATCTCGATAGACATGTTCGAAGGAGTAAGAGCCGGAAGCGAAAGCGATTTGAAAATCTCAAGAGGCATTAAATTAATACTAGCACCAAGATCGGCCAAGGCGTAGCATTCCTCCATATCTTGAATAGCACACGGAATCAAAAATTTACCGGGATCACCGACTTTTTGAGGTATGCGGCTAAGAAAAACCGATGAACAACTAGACGATTGTTGTAACTTCTCTTTGTTGTTAAGCATACTTTTGAAGTTTGCGGCGAATCGAGGCATCATGATAAGAGCGTCGGCAAAACTTATGTTAAAATGCAAATCACGAAACATTTTCATAAATAGCTCAAATTGATAATTGTTCCGTTCTTGTGCTTTCTCTTTGTTACGTCTTGAAGGGTAGGGTAAAGGTGGTGTGGGTTGGTCATTAGGCAACGGCCTTGGAAACTCGGGTTCCACAATTGGTATTGGTTCAACCGTAGGTGTGGTTTGAGCGGTACTTCGTGGGATTGTAATGTGCTCCTTTTCGACCATCACCTCGGGTTCTTTCTCGATTTCCTTCTCCGTAGAAGTACTTGGACGAGAGATTGGTTCCTTGAAAGTTTTACCACTTCGTGTAGTAACAACCTTCATTTCTCCCCTCGGGTTGTTAATGGTATCACTAGGAAGACCACCCGAGGAAGAGGGCTTACACATGATTGCTTCAAACATCTTAGCCATTCGGTCCTCAAATTTTGATTGCCTAGCATCCGCTTTCAATAACTCTTGCTTAATCTCATGTTGTCCTAATTCCATCTTTTGTTGGTTTTGTTGGAGTCGTGTGACATTTCCTTCCATTTTGTTAGCATGAGTTTTAAGTTCATTAGCAAGTTCGTTTTTAAGCTCGTTTTTCAACTCGGACCTTAAGCTAACCATTTCACGTTGCATATTGTCAAACTTAGCATCATTAGCCTTAGCATAATTCAAAAACTCTCCTTGAAGATTTTTGGTGTGATCGTTTTGAAAACCTTGGGCATTAGTTTGAAAATCACGGTTTTGGTTTTGGTTTGAAATTTGCCCATTTCCACTTTGGTAATTACCTTTGTTATAGTTTCTTTGATTTCCTTGGTAATTTCCACCTTGGTTGTTGTTGCGATAATTATTAGCATTTTGATTGGGTGGAGCTTGATTTGAACGAGAACCTTGACCGATTTGGTTATAAGTTCCCGTGGCTACAAAAGCATTCGAAGTGTTACCATCCGCGGTAATACACTCGGAAAGATCATGAGCTCCCCCACAAGATAAACAACTCTTAGCAACCGCTTTAACCGAAGCGGAATTGGAAGCTTCTTGAGCCTTCCAATGGGACATTAGATTAGCAAATCTATCAAAAAACCGATTTTCCTCATTAGCTTCATCATGTAAGGCATTAATGCTACGAGACGATTGTGACGAAGATGACGAACCCATATTGGCAACACTCGGTGTGTTACGAGGGCTATAAACCTTAGATCTATTCTCGATGATTTGTAAAGCCTCATTGGTCGTCTTGCACAAAAAATTTCCACCCGCGGCGGCATTCAAATAATCTCGTTCATGATCATTAAGCCCATTATAAAAAGTATCCACTTGATGTAATTCCGTAAAATCATGGTGAGAACATTCATGTAACATCTCTTTAAATCGTTCCCATGCCAATGAAAAACTTTCATTATTTCGTTGCACAAATCGTGAAATCTCATTTTTTAAGTGTGTTGTTTTAGATGGTGGAAAAAACTTGTTCACAAACTTAGAAACGAGATCGGTCCATGTCAAAATCGAATTTGGCGGTTCTTTCTCGAGCCAAATTTTTGCGGGTCCATCCAACGAATATGGAAACAACATCATCTTAATGGCGTCATGTGGAACATCCTTAAACTTGCTAGTAGCGGTGAGACGGTTGAAATTCCTAATGTGGTAATGCGGGTTGTCTTTCTCGTGACCTCTAAACTTATTTGCTTGCAACATAGACATTAAACCCGTCTTAATCTCGAAATTCTCCGCAAGGATGGCGGGAATTACAATAGCCTCTCCAAAACCCTCGGTGGGTGCTTGTAGCAACTCCATCATAGTACGATTAGCCATGACGACTTCTTGTTCTACAATAGGTTCAACAATCGGAGGTTCTTCAACAATCAACTATCCTTGATTTGCTTGCTTTTGAAGACGTTTACGAGCTCGTTTTGCTTGATTACGAGTGATCATAAACTTCACGAAGAATGGGAGGTGAGCAAAGAAGATTCTTTTTGGGTGTTTTGTGGATTTTCAATTTTTTTTGTGTTTTTGATGATATTTAATTTTTTTTGGATTTTGGTGTATCTTCGTAGACAACAATCTACAAAATCTCTCCTCGAATCAAACTCTTGATTAAAGAAGCCTCAAAGGAATGAAAACGATCACGTGGAGTGAACGCCTTCGAATGACTTTAGAACTTTGGTGAAAACCAATTTGTTCAAGAGGGTTTAATCACAAAGAAAACCAAGCAAATATAGTATACGTAATAATACTTTGGGCGGCAAAACCCTCGATTAGCCTTCAATCTCAAAATACTCACAAGCAAGCGGGGAAACGAGGCGGCGCGAAGCACTTAAGAGCCTTTTTCCTTAGGGTATATTTTATAATACCCGCCTTATACCCACCTTATAGTTTGTATTTTTCAAAATCGAGCTTCACGAAAGTATTTATCTATTTTTGTCTTTTCTTTTTGTTTGAGATTCGAATACAATAATTAGGAGATCAAATCCCAATTAAGGTTGTGTTTTCACACTTTTGGAGATATTGTATATTGATTGTGATACTTAATACAATATAGTAATATTTATACAAGAAAAAACCAAGAAAACCGATAATACGTGTTAAGGGAGTTCCACTTAACACAAATACTTATTATGGATAATATCAAAAACAAAAGCTTCCAAATTAAAGCACAACACACCTCCCCGGCAGCGGCGCCAAAATTGATGTAGAGTTTTTACTACTCCTTGTTTAGGAGAACAAGAGAGCAACAAAATAGCGGAAAGTATCTAACAAATGACTTTAAGAAAAATCAAGCGTTAATGACCCTTAATGGTGTGTAAGTTCGTTTCCCAAGGAGGTATATGTGTGTGAATTAACTTGTAATTATTTGAGATTAATATTTGGTTTAGAAGGGGATTAGAAGAGAAAATGACGAAAGCGTAAAAATAAAAATTAACTAAAAATCACTATTAGAAAGTTAAGACGTAGAACCTAAAAAATCACAAAAATAAAATAAATTCTAAAAATTACCAAAAATTTACCAAAAATCAAAAATAATAAACTAAGAGTTTACCAATGATCAAAACTTTTTCAAACCTTTTAAATAATTAAATATTAAATTTTTAAATGCTAATTAAAGCCCTAAAAATCAAATAAATTATCAAAAAGCCCAAATAAAGATTTTTCAATTGATAAACCTCTAAAATGACCTAAAATGATTAAAAACTATTTTTAGAAATCTTAAAACTAATAAAAACTATTTAAAATGAATTAAAAACTATTAAAACTTAAAATAATTATAAAAATTAATCTAAAAGTGATAAAATTATTCTAAAAGTTGTTAGATTCCTATTTTAATGTATTTAACCTAAGAAAAATGTAAAAAGTTGGAAAAAGTGAAATTTGAAAAATAATATTAAAAATAATAATAAAAATAATATTAAAAATCAAAAATTATAAAAAATTCTAAAAACTTGCAAACTAGTTTATTTTAACCTAAATAATCAGAAAATGAAAGTGAAATTACCAAAATACCCTTAATGGGCCCTTAAATGGGCCAAATCCAAAAACAGTCAACACAAATGTCAAACGCTGACAGATTATAGTCAGACGCTGATAAGTTGAAATCAAACGCTGACAAACCTAAAGTAGGCGCTGACAGACACAAAGAAGTGTAAAGACTTGTTTTTCACCCTGTTGTTCAGGTTTGAGTGCAAACCTTGTGAATCAAAGTTTACCAGTTTGGTAAACTTGATGTATTTTGGCACAAATAAGCCAATAAGCCAGTGAGCTTATAAGCTATGAACAAAGCAATCCAAATAGCCAAATACCAATCAAAAGCAGCATACAAATAAGAACCAAGCAGCAATACAACAATCCTAATGCTAGAAATAACAATGCAACAAGAATCAAACACTGAATCAAAGTAAATGACAAGATTAAAGCACAAAAAGTTACTGATGAACACAGAACATATGCAGAAACAAGTTTGCTGATATACTTGACACTTGATCCAATTTTAAGCCTCAAATCCCTCTACCCTGGTGTGATTAGCTATGATTTAGCACTAGTTACCCTTAACCTAAGCTTAGATCTAGGTGTCCTCAAAATCCTAGCCAATTTTACCAAGTTATGAAGTTTTTAGAGCCAATCTATGAATCAATGTATTTAAGCCTACAAAACCTGCAAACAGATGCACAAATACTCCCAAATAGCAGATACCAATACTTGCATACAACACACAAGCACTTAACAAACGCTGACAAGTTTAAATCAAACGCTGACAGGAACAAATCAGACGTTGACAGACTTATGCAGTAATCCCAAACAACCCTTAATCAAGCACTTATGATACAAACTTCTGATTTTAACTAATAACCTACTGATTTTAATGATCAAAAACACTTAAACAATAGCAAATAACACAATCAAACTCAAAAATCACCAGCACAAACACCAATACTCAAAATCAAAGCACCAAATCAAAAACAGTCATAAACATGAAATTTTTAGGGGAATCTTAACAAGAGATTATACCTGCCTTCCACAACATCCTAGGAAGGCCAGCAATGCTCCTTGGACCTTGTTCAACAACTAGAACAAGACCAAGGTACTTCAAATAAGGAGATGCAACACTGCCTTGGTTGATGGTTCAAAGTAGAACCTCAAGGACTTAATATCTTCAACACAAACAGCAAACAACTCAACCAAGGGCTCTAATTCCTTCACAAGCTTGGTGTCAACAAGCTTGTAAGAGCTTATAGCTAATGGTCAAGGGTTAGTACACAAAATAATCAAAACAGAACCTAGGATTTCAAGGTTCTCAAACCTTAAAAACTTAATGAAACAAGACGTGCCTTAACCACAAGATTAAGGTAGGCCTTCACAATCAAATGGAACTCAGATTTTAGCTTTTCCAACACCAAACTTTTATAAATAACATATTAAAAACTCAGAATTTTAAGAAATTTAAACTTTATTTCATAAAAAGGAATTACAAAGATTGAAAGCTAAAATCTAGAACAAAGGGACTCTCACATGTTGAGGAGTCTTTTTATAGGCAAATGCTAATGCTACACTGTTCATAAACCCTAGAAGTGAAATTCCCTATTTGTCCTTGAGTCCTTCTAGACGAATCCTTGGTGTGAGCTGTTTAAAATGATCCTGGATGTTTATTTCAGCTTTGGAATGAAGCAAACGTTGTCAGCTGTTGATCTTGACACGTCACATGATTTGGAGGCTAAGTTGCTTGCTGATTGGTGGAAAGGGTATTGGGGTGGGGTCCATAGTGAGTGGAGATGAGGGTTTTGTGTGTGGGATAGGTTCCTGCACATGTGAATCAAACGTGTGCCTGGGTAATTTCATTTTACCCTTTGTTTAAGTTGGTGTAAAATCTGGGCTGTAAAGGTGAATAGTGACAAGTTTTGATCCGATATTAGGGGAAGTGAAGGTTGTTTGGCGCATTATTACGTTTGAAAGTTTCATTTGCACAAGTTTAGCCCTCCTCTTTCCTTTCTTTTGTCTCTTGGATATAAACTTCTATCAGCGCCCATTTCCTTTGTATCAACGTTTCACAACTTGGCAATTTTGGCACAAAACTTTATAAAGAGTGTTTCAAGGGTTATATTTGCCATTTTGAGATATTTCAAGGGCTGATTTTGGACATTGTTGATCTTCAAAGGTCTTCTTTGTATCTTTGACTTCATGAGGGACCATAATTGACAAATTGATTTTGTTGAGGGACCAATCTTGTCATTTCTTCAAAGTTGAAGGACCTTTTTGCAATTTTGACAAACTTAAGGGACCAAACTTGTAATTATTAATATACAAGGGTTTTTAAGTGTCATTTCTTCAATAAATAAGGATCAATCTTGTTTGTCTTCAAGTCTTCAAGGGTATTTGTTGAAAATTCCATGATTAGGGCCTGGTTCATTGTACGGCTTCGTTTCTCGTGTCCGTTTTTCCTTGTAACTTGTGATCTTTTGTCTTTTTCACGATATCCATACCTAAAATACACAAGTAAACAAACACAAGCATATATATGGTATTTTATGACATTTTTGTGCATTTAAAGCCCGAAAAGAATGATGAGATCATGTATAAATGCCATCTCATCAATCTCCATACGATAAGATGACAAATAAGGAAGATCAAGCGACTTCATTTCCAATGAGTGTATACACATACGATCCATCAACACGATCAATCCATCTTCCAGAAGCTTTATTGAACCTGCAAAATAAACTAAACTACAAAACACTTAAATTTATTAAGCACACTTTCGTAGGCAACACGGTTGCATTTAGCATATGCAACAAGCCTTTAAATCCCTCGGTATCCCGAGTGGACGAGTTGTAGTCTCGTGAGAGTTTCCAGCGAACACACCCAAAAAGTTCATACATGAACCACATGAACTTAAACAAACACAAACAAGCATACATGCAAACAAAATGAACAAAGCACACAAGACAACTAACACAAATAAGAACAAACATTATGCATCTATAAACATCACACATATGACAATTAGAAAAAATCTACACACTTACAAACATAACACGACTCAACAAAAATAAAATATGGAAAACTAAAAAAAATAAAAAAATTTACAGTGGCAAACTTGCCGACCGGCAACATGGGTTTGCCGGCGGCAAGTGTCAACAGAAAGGAAAATGTCGGCCGGCACCTTGGGGTTGCCGGCGGCAAGTGAATTTTTAAATTTTTTTTTATTTTTTTAATAATAAGAAAAATGACTAATAATTTAAAGATGACAAAAACATACTTTATTTGGTGCTATGGAAATACAAGAATTATTAAATATGAAAAATGAACAACTAAAAAAAATGAGATTTGAGAGCTACTGATGCCTATGAGTTTGCATATATATTTTTTTCTATTTTTTTTTCTTTCACAAAAACTTACTCTAAAACTTATCCAACTCACAAAAATATTTAGGGAACGAGGGTACGTCTTAAGAAATAAGAATATGATTAGTTGACGTTTTTTTGTTATTTTTTATCATGACTCAAAAATTTTACTACTCGCAAAAATTTCCGGAAAACGAATAGTATAAGTTTCGAGCAATGGTTTTCATAATTCTTTTTTCTTTTTTTTATATTAAACACAACCAATAAAATGTATACAAACTCTCAACACCAACATATTTCTCAAATCTAAAAATAAAACCTATTTAATTTTTTTTAACTAAATGAAACAAAAACATATAATAGAGGTTTTGTACCAAATCTATTAAACCGGATGGTTTTCTAGACTTCGGGTTCTATCCACGGGGTTTGGGAATTAACCGGTGTGAATAAAAATACAAACAAGGCACAAAATTATTAAAACGGGGCGTTTGAGCGGGATATAAGCTTTATTAATAATTGGTTCAAAACTCGATTAACGTATGTCAAACAAGTGTAAAACACAATTAGGAATGGTTTTGGTGAAAGCCAAGTTTAAATAAAAGAAAATAAAAAGAAATTTTTCTTTTTTCAGAAAATTCCATTTGCTGCCGACAACATAAATCTTGCCACCGGCAAGGGGACATCAGAATGTGATTTGCCTCTCGACAAGGGGCATTTGCCGCCGGCAACGGATTTTTTTTTTCAATTTTTTTTTCAAAAAAAAAAACTTTTTTTTTTCGAGTTCCCGCCCGGCATGGGTGTTTTGCCGGCGGCAAGGGGTAACAGTGGGTATTTTGCCGCCCGACAGGGTTGTTTTGCCGACGACAACCCAATTATTATTATTATTATTATTTTTTACAAACTTTCTTATAACATAAAAACTAACAATTTTTGTAAAAACACTTTTATTAGAATGATTAAAACAAATGAGATAAAGCTTAATCCAAACACACCCTTAAGAAATGCAAAATAAGGAGAATAAGCACAAAAATCAAAAGGAAAGGCTAATAAGCTACAAAGACAAGTAAAACCATTTAGCACACAACATTCTAATAACAAAATAAGAAACAACACAATGCACATCTAACACATAACATGAAACAAATGACAAAAACTAGATTCTGAACTTTTTTTTATTTTTCATGTATTTTCCATTTATTTTCAAAACAATTTTTTTAATTTTTTATTTTAACAAATATGACTTAAGGTATCAAATACCATTTATTTTGACTAAAGGAGAATTTTTGTAGTGATCAAAATCATTAGAAAATGATGAATCCAAACGCCCCCTTAAACTAGGAAAATAAGAACTAAAAGTATGCATCAATGGGAAATGCAAACAAGCACACAATCAAGCAAGCACACAAGACATAAAAACACTTATACACATGACACATAACAAGACACAAACTCACAAAACACAAACATACACAAAAATTCATGTGGTCAAGTAGTTCTAGTCATAAACTAGAGTGATTCGGGACAAGGTTTTTGGGTTTTTGAAACAAGCACTTTGGGACACATTTAGCAATCAATCATTGAAACAAGCAATTTAAGCACACAAGAGAGGAAATCCCAACACCAAATATTTCATTTTGGCGCCAAGATCATTAAGCAACTTTTTGAGAAATAAGAGGTTTTAAGCAAAGGGTGCTCTAACCTTTGTCAAGGGCTAGAGCAATCATTCAAGAGCAACAAACTAAGAACGGAATTTAGAGCAATTCAAAGCCTCCAATTGAGTTGTAACACCCCATTTTGATAAATGGAATGTCACGCGTGATTATGGCGTGTCATCAAAGCATACAAGGATAAATGTCTAAACATTACATGACCATAAAGGAAATACTGGAATCAAACATCGGTAGTCCAAAAGTAGAACTCATCACACACAAACATAAGTACTGGAAATGAAAGGACTAAAAAATGTCTATTGAAATGAGTATCAAAGTATAGATAAATGCATAAAGTAAAGAAGGCTAGAAAGCTTCCAGTCTATATGCACGTACGCTTAAAGTCTACGAGCGTCCCTGAGTACCTGCTGTTATGGGAACATGAAAAGGAAAACGGCTGAGCAATACGCTCAGTGCACGGATGTACAAATATAGCATGAATAGTATAATCATATAATCATGAAACAGCAGAAGAAACTAAGTCATGAATAACCCGGTTATATCTTAATAAAACTGGTTTTATAGTTTGAAAAGCCTTATGTTTATCTTGTAAAAACTGTTTGACATATTTTACCATTAGCCAATATAGGTCATGAAATATCAACGTGCATGAATACTCGGAGGGGTGACCTCGTCATGCAAATTAGAGGGGCTGCCTCTAATTTAATATACTGGTTTTGGGTAGGAGGGATCAACTCCTGGTGAAGGATGCAAGGCACACACCAGACTCACACTGAGTAATCTGCTGAAAACATGTAAACTAGGATGCACCCATACGCCCCACCTGATAATATAATAAATGGCCAAAAGCTGAAAGGGGCGCCACGAGCTATCACTCCGCCGTGGTGAAGTCATAACACTAGTGCCTCTAGTGTTATGGTTATGGTACCTCCATAACTAGGTGAAACTGGTCATGCATGTATATTGATTTAGGTATCTAATTAAACATAAGCAATTCAAAAACATATAAAACATATACTGGGGAAAACAGTTGGCTGCATACGGGGAATCCTAATAAGAAAAGAATGTTCATACTGAAAGGACGGAGAATCTGTACCTTATGTCCAGTGAACGAAGAAGACGAACAGAAGAGAGCCCTACTTCGGTATCACTAATGCTACATAAATACATACGTGTATAAGTATCTGATTACAGAATACGTAGCTGGTTTTATATCATGTCTTAGCTTGTTTTATATGTTCATGTCATGTTTTACTGATTTAAGATTTATATTGTGTTTATCATATATTCTGTCTATTCTGATTAAGTATTACTTGTATTTCATGTATTATAATACTTGTTGTGTAATAAAAAGTAACTTTCTAAAAATAGTAGGTTTCCTAAAATAGAAAGTTTCCAAAAATAGAAAGTTACCAAAAATAGAAAGTTTCCAAAAATAGAAAGTTTACAAAAATAGAAAGTTACCAAAAATAGAAAGTTTCCAAAAATATAAAGTTACCAAAAATAGAAAGTTTCCAAAAATAGAAAGTTTCCGAAAATAGAAAGTTTACAAAAATATAAAGTTTCCAAAAATAGAAAGTTTCCAAAAATAGAATTACTGCTTAAAATAGATAAGTTTCTAAAAATAAAAAGTTTCCATAAATAGATTAGCTGCCTTAAATAAATAAGTTTAAAAAATAGAAAATTTCCATAAATAGATATAAACTAGATAATTAAGCTAATTATATAAGCTTAAGTGTTTACTGATTATTATTCTAAGTCATGTGATTATATAGTATAGTTTATTAATTATTTCATGCAAATTAAATAAACTATAGGTTAAAGTATTTAATTAAATATAACATGATTTTTATTAAATAAAAGTAAAATACTTAGGTTAAAACATGTATTATCTATTAATAATATAACCTAAGTCATGTAAATTAATTGATTATAAGTCATGGTTTTTAATAATTAATTAATTATATAGTCTAATTAAAGATAAATAATTAGGTTAAAATTCATGAATTAATAACTAAATGAATAACCTAAATCATGTAAATTAAATTAATCATGTTCATGTTTTTAATTAATTAAATTTAAGTCTTGAAGAAAAATAATATAACTTGCAAAAATCATAAACCTTAAAAAAACTGATTCAGGAACCGGACCCGTGATTAAAACCCATGAACCGGACCCGTAACCATCACCATACCCTGACCTAAGTCAGGGTTTCCCCTTGCCTTGCTGCTGCCGTGAGACCACCACCACCACACCGAGACCATATGGTCTCAATGGTGCGAAATAAGCCAAGCCGAGACCCCCTTGGGGCTCGGTTAGGTGTCGGCCACAACAAAAACACCCCTAAACCCTTGATTTGATTTAAACCCCAAGATTATAACATGTTTATATTACTTGTTTATAATTAGTTTATTAAAAACATCGTGATTTTATGTGATTATATAAATCAAAACATAAAAAGAAAAGGTTAAAAGTTATACCAATCACGTGAATCGAATGAGGACGAACACACAACGATCCCTTGCAATAAATCAACCCCAAAATCAAACCAAATCACCCCTTGTGGTGATATAAACCTGGCGGCCAAGGAGCAAAGAAAAGAAAACTAGGGTTTTTCTTATTTTCTAAATTTTGTGATAAATGACACATGTTTTTCCTAATTTCCCTAGTTAGTAAATTTACATGGGCTTGGCCCATGTTTCTTGGTATAGCCGCGGGTAGGGGTCCCACATGGGGGTAACCCGAACCTTTCTCGTGTATAAAATAATAGTGTGTTCTCGTGTTCGTAAATTACGTGTTCTAATTAGTTATCGATCGTGACTTAATATATTTATTCGTGTTTGTAATAAATATATATACATACGTAATATTAGTTCGTGATTAACTTACGTTCATGATTTCATGTTCGTATGTTCGTGATTATAATTATTATTGGAATAATTATCATGTGTTCATACGTAATAAATACTTATCGTGTTATAACACGTACGTAATACTTGTAATTCTTGTTCATGAAACATAAACGTGCTAAAAAAGGAAAGTTCTAATCATGTACGTACGATCTTAAGGATACTATTCATGGTAAAAGCATGCGAGTTTTACAACTCTTCCCACCTAAAAAGAATAATTCGTCCCCGAATTATAGATAAAGTAAACTGGAAAAGAAGAACATACCCGAATTCAAAATATGAAATGAGGGTAAGAAGCCCGGATAGACTCCTCTGTTTCCCAAGTGGCTTCCCGCTCGGTATGATCCCTCCAAAGGATTTTGACGAATGGAATCGTCTTCCTTCTCATGACTCGTTCTTGTTTGTCAAGAACTCGTTCGGGTTCTTCTATAAAAGTGAGATCTTCACGAATCTGTTCTAGTGGATACTGAACCATGTGAAGGGGATGATACTGGTACCCTCTGAGTAAGGACACGTGAAACACATGGTGTACATGAGAAAGCTGCGGAAGTAACGCTAAACGGTAAGATACTTCACCGACCTGTTCAATGATATCAAACGGTCCGATGAACCGAGGACTGAGCTTCCCTTTAATTCCAAAACGTCTAACACCACGTGCCGACGAAACCTTAAGGAAAACGTGATCTCCTACGTTAAAATGTATATCCCTACGATGCTTGTTTGCGTAGCTCTTCTGACGTGACCGTGCTTCTTGAAGTTTCTTCTTAGCTACTGCGACCCTCTCATTAGTCAACTCTATGATCTCTGGTCCTTCAAGTATTCGCTCACCAACCTGATCCCAGCAAATTGGGGCGCAAAACTTTCTACCATACAACATCTCGAAAGGAGCACACTTGATACTTGCGTGCCAACTCTTGTTGTATGCAAACTCGACCAAACAGATATAATCGTCCCAATCACCCGTCCATTCCAACGCACATGACCTCAACATGTCTTCCAATGTCTGAATTGTTGCTCTGACTGCCCGTCTGTTTGAGGATGAAAAGCCGTGCTAAGCTTAAGTTGTGTACCCCAAGCTTTCTACAGACTTTTCCAAAATCACGAAGTGAATCGAGGATCTCTGTCTGAGACGATGCTGGATGGAGCACCGTGGAGTCTCATGATCTCCCTTCTATAAGTATCGGCGAGTTTACTGACCGAATCTTACTTGCGGATCGGTAAGAAATGGGCTGATTTGGTAAGTCGATCCACGATAACTGATGAGATGGCATTTATACATGATCTCATCGTTCTTTTCGGGCTTTAAATGCACAAAAAATGTCATAAAATACCATATATATGCTTGTGTCTGTTTACTTGTGTATTTTAGGTATGGATATCGTGAAAAAGACAAAAGATCACAAGAAACAAGGAAAAACGGACACGAGAAACGAAGCCGTACAAAGAACCGGGCCCTATTTCATGATTTATCCAACAAATACCCTTGAAGACTTGAAGACATGCAAGATTGATCCTCAATGAATGAAGAAATGACACTTAAAACCCTTGTATATTGATAATTACAAGTTTGGTCCTTTAAGTTTGGAAAAATTACACAAATGGTCCTTCAACTTTGAAGAAATGACAAGTTTAGTCCCTTAACAATTCTAAATTGTCATTAATGGTCCCTCATGAAGCCAAAGACACATTAAAGACCTTTGAAGATCAACAAAGTCCAAAATCAGCCCTTGAATTATGCAAAAGTTCCATAAATAACCCTTGATTCCCTTTTTCCAAAGTTTGGTGCCAAAAATGCCAAGGTGTGAAAGTTATTAACAAAGGAAACACGTTTTGTTATACAACTTTCCCCAAAAACAAAGGACCAAAAGTGACAAACTGAAACTTCAAACTCCTAAACACGCGGGTAACACTTACTGTTTGGATTTTTACCATCAAATTGGCTATACCCACGTGTGATTCACATCACCTCAATCAAATCCCACAACAAAAACCTTAAATCCAACTACCAGAATGATACCCCATTCCCACTCACAACACGACACCTGGCATTTGATCATGACCTGGCAAAATTAATGGTCTCAAGTCATTCCTTGGTCACTAAGCACCCAACAAACGTCCAGGATTCACCCAAACCAGCTGGCAACACGCCTAGAAGATTCTGCAAGGATAGAATAGGAAATTCAGTTGCTAGGGTTTGTGAATAGTGCTAGCATGGGCATTTGCCTATAAAAGGAGACCTCAACATATGAGAGTCCCTTTGTTCCAGTTTTAGGCTATCAATCTTTGTAATTCCTTTCTAAGTTAATAAAATTTGAATTTCATAAAATTTTGAATTCTCTTTTGTGTTTGATTAAAAGTTGGTGTTAGAATAGCCTAAATCTGAGTTCCATTTGATTGTTTAGACCTTCCTTAATCTTGTGATTAAGGCACGTCTTGGTTTATAAGGTTTTCAAGGTTCAAAATCCTTGAAATCCTAGTTTCTGATTTTGGCTATTATTACTAACCCTTAGCCATAAGCCTTAAGCTCCTTCAAGCTTGTTGACACCAAGCCTGGGAAGAGTTCTAAGCCTTTGGTTGAGTTGTTTGCTGGTTTGTGTTGAAGACATATCATAATCAAAGCATTGTTCTACTTTGAACATCAGCAGGCTTTGATCTTCTTCTTTGAAGGACCTTGGTCTTGTTCTAGTTGTTGAACAAGGTCCAAGGAGCATAGCTGGCTCTCCTAGGATGTTGTGGAGGGCAGGTATAATCCCTTGATTAAGTTTCCTCTAAAAACTTCATGTTACTACCTGTTTTGGATTTAGTGCTTTGATTTTGAGTTCTTGTGTTTAAGCTGGTGATTTTTGTGTTTGATTCTGTTAGTTGCTACCTAGGAAGTGTTTTTGATCATTAAAATCAGTAGGTTATTAGTAAAAATCACAAGTTGCTTTGATAAGTAGTTGATTAAGGGGTGTTTGGGTCAACTGCATGATTTGGATTTGTGGTTTGCTAAGAGGTGGTTTTATGTTTGCAAGTGTTGGTATCTGTTTATTGAGTGCTATTGTTCATCTGTTTGCAGGTTTTGAGGTTTGAAACACATTGATTCATAAAAAGGGCTATAAAATCTTTGTTACTTGGTGAAATTGACTGAAATTTAGGGGACACCTAGATCTAATCAAAGACTATGGTTAACAAGTGTTAAATCTAGGTTAACTACACCAGGGAAGTAGGATTTGAGGCTTGAATTTGGATCTAGTGTTAAATAGATCAGCAAATAGTTTCTGCATATGCACCTTGTTCATCAGTAACTTTATATGCTGTGATCTTGTTGTTTCTTTTGATTCAGTGGTTGATTTAAGTTTATTTATGCTTATTCATAGTTTATATAGCTTGTGTATGCATCCTGTTGAGTTTGGTTGGCTTATTCATGCTAAAACTGCTTATTAAGTGCATAACTGCTTATTTCCATGTCTGTGTATGATCTGGTGACTGTTTGATCATTTGTGGCTTATTGTGTGAACCAAATTTGGATTTTCTTGTTGCTATTGACTCCTTGTGATTCACTGATCATAAGGGTGCCCTTGTTTCCAATTGAATCCAACTAAATCTCTCTAAAAAGCTTGGTCAAATAGTCAAAGCAGTGGGAACTCCTTTCCCCTGCTAGTTACCACTGCTAGTGTTAATTGGGTTTCAGCTTATCATTAAGATATAATAGCTTATTTTAACCAGCAACAACTTGGATTTTGTAATAGGTGCTCATTATTTGACCCATTTGTTCATACTGGAGCATTTGGTGGGTTGACTTTAGGGTATGACTAGAAAACCAACTTAATTGACTTTTTCATAAGTGCTTATTGGCTTATTCTGGCTTATTGGTTTTGCTTATTGGAATTTTGTTGATTGGTTTGGCTTATTGAGTTCATTTGTGATCTTTTGCAAGTTGAATCAAGTCCTGAGGTGCCTTATTTCTCAAAAACGACTATTTTGTCTTTTAGTGAAATATTACTTTGCTTATTTCTGGCTTATTAAGTGTGCTTTTTCAAAATTTCTTTTTACAGATCTCATAAGCATCCCAAAAGAAGGTTGTGTATCAAATTAGAGCTTATGGCATTAGCTTATTTCTTAATGGGCTAAAAAGCCCAATAAGAATAAGTTGTTTGCTTATTAAGCTGTGATAAGCTCACATTCATCTTTTGGGCCATTAGAGTTTTGTGTTTTGAATTAAATTTTGAGTCAGATATGGCTTTTCCAAGTCAATTGGGCCAAGTTTGACTTTTTGGGCTAAAAAGCCCATTTGTGTTGACTGAATTTGGTTTTGGCCCATTTGAGGGCCCAATAGGGGTATTCTAGTCATTTCACTTTGATTTTCTATTTATTTAGGTTAAAATAAACTAGTTTGCAAGTTTTTAGAATTTTTTATAATTTTTAGATTTTTAATAATATTTTAATATTATTTTATTATTATTTGTCAAATTTCAAAATTTTCAACTTTTTACATTTTTCTTAGCTTAAATACATTAAAATAGGAAATTAGCAACTTTTAGAATAATTTTATCACTTTTATAATAATTTTTATAGTTATTTTAAGTTTTAATAGTTTTTAAATCATTTTAAATAGTTTTTATTAGTTTGAAAATTTCTAAAAATAGTTTTTAATCTTTTTAGGTCATTTTAGAGGTTTACCAATTGAAAAATCTTTATTTGAGCTTTTTAATAATTTATTTGATTTTTAGGGCTTTAATTAGTATTTAAAAATTGAATATTTAATTATTTAAAAGGTTTGAAAAAGTTTTGATCATTGGAAAACTCTTAGTTTATTTAATTTGATTTTTGGTGAATTTTTGGTAATTTTTAGAATTAATTTTTATTTTTGTAGTTTTTACGGTTTTACGTTTTATCATTGTAGTATTAATTTCACGTCTTCGCCATCTTCTTTTCTCATCCTCTTATAAACCAAATATTAATCTCAAATCATTTACATCTTAGTCATACCTCCTTGGGAAACGAACTTTCACCTTAGGGTCATTAGTGCTTGATTTTCCTAAATCATCACTTAATACTTACCGCTCATATACGCTCCTTTTCCTAAAGGACGTATTTTACCACAATCATTTTGGCGCCGCTGCCGGGGAGGTGTGTCGTGATTAATTTGCATTGTTGTTTTTTAATATTAACCAAATAGTATTTGTATTAGTAGAACTCTACTAATACGTATTATCGGTTTTCTTGGTTTTTCTTGTGAAATTATTATTACTATATTGTATTAAGTATCACAACAAATAAAATATCTCCAAAAGTGTGAAAACACAACCTTAATTGGGATTTGATATCCTAATTATTGTATTCGAATCTCAAACAAAAAGAAAAAGGCAAAAATAGATAAATACTTTCGTGAAGCTCGATTTTGAAAAATACAAACTATAAGGTGGGTATAAGGCGGGTATTATAAAATATACCCTAAGGAAAAAGGCTCTTAAGTGCTTCGCGCCGCCTCGTTTCCCCGCTTGCTTGTGAGTATTTTGAGATTGAAGGCTAATCGAGGGTTTTGCCGCCCAAAGTATTATTACGTATAATATATTTGCTTGGTTTCTTTGTGATTAAACCCTCTTGAACAATTTGGTTTTCACCAAAGTTCTAAAGTCATTCGAAGGCGTTCACTCCACGTGATCGTTTTCATTCCTTTGAGGCTTCTTTAATCAAGAGTTTGATTCGAGGAGAGCTTTTGTAGATTGTTGTCTACGAAGATACACCAAAATCCAAAAAAATTAAATACAATCAAAAACACAAAAAAAAATTTTTTTTTGAAAATTCACAAAACACCCAAAAAGAATCTTCTTTGCTCACCTCCCATTCTTCGTGAAGTTTATGATCACTCGTAATCAAGTAAAACGAGCTCGTAAACGTCTTCAAAAGCAACCCAATCAAGAGACGTTGATTGTTGAACAACCTCCAATTGTTGAACCTATTGTAGAACAAGAAGTCGTCATGGCTAATCGTACTATGATGGAGTTGCTACAAGCACCCACCGAGGGTTTTGGAGAGGCCATTGTGATTCCCGCCATCCTTGCGGAGAATTTCGAGATTAAGACGGGTTTAATGTCGATGTTGCAAGCAAATAAGTTTAGAGGTCATGAGAAAGACAACCCGCATTATCACATAAGGAACTTTAACCGTCTCACCGCTACTAGCAAGTTTAAGGATGTTCCACATGACGCCATTAAGATGATGTTGTTTCCATACTCGTTAGATGGACCCGCTAAAATTTGGCTTGAGAAAGAACCGCCAAATTCGATTTTGACATGGGGTGATCTCGTTTCTAAGTTTGTGAACAAGTTTTTTCCACCATCTAAAACAACACATTTGAAAAATGAGATTTCACGATTTGTTCAAAGAAATAATGAAAGTTTTTCAATGGCATGGGAACGCTTTAAAGAAATGTTACATGAATGTCCACACCATGATTTTTCGGAATTGCATCAAATTGATACCTTTTATAATGGGCTTAATGATCATGAACGAGATTACTTGAATGCCGCCGCGGGTGGTAATTTTTTGTGCAAGACGACCAATGAGGCTTTGAAAATCATCGAGAATAGATCTAAGGTTTATAGCCCTCGTAACACACCGAGTGTTGCCAATTTGGGTTCGTCATCGTCGTCATCGTCTCGTAGCATTAATGCCTTACATGATGAAGCTAATGAGGAAAATCGGTTTTTTGATAGATTTGCTAATCTTATGTCCCATTGGAAAGCTCAAGAAGCTTCAAATTCTGCTTCGGTTAAAGCGGTTGCTAAGAGTTGTTTGTCTTGTGGTGGAGCTCATGATCTTTCCGAGTGCATTACCGCGGATGGTAACACTTCGAGTGCTTATGTAGCAACGGGGACTTACAACCAAAACGGTCAAGGTTCCCGCCAAAATCAAGCTCCACCAAATCAAAATGCTAATAACTATCGAAACAACAACCAAGGTGGTAATTATCAAGGCAATTCACGTAACTACAACAAAGGGAATTATCAAAGTGGGAATGGACAAGTCACTAAAGAAAACCAAAACCGTGATTTTCAAAACACTACACAAGGTTTTCAAAATGCTCACACTAAAAATCTTCAAGGAGAATTTTTGGATTATGCTAAAGCAAATGATGCTAAATTTGATAACATGCAACGTGAGATGATTAGCTTAAGATCCGAGTTGAAAAACGAGCTTAAAAATGAACTTGCTAATGAACTTAAAACTCATGCAAATAAAATGGAAGGAAATGTCCAACGTCTTCAACAAAATCAACAAAAGATGGAATTAGGACAACATGAGATTAAGCAAGAGTTGTTAAAAGCGGATGCTAGGCAATCAAAATTTGAGGACCGAATGGCTAAGATGTTTGAAGAAATCATGTGTAAACCCTCTTCCTCGGGTGGTCTTCCTAGTGATACCATTGCAAACCTGAAGGGAGAAATGAAGGTTATTACTACACGAAGTGGTAAAACTTTCAAGGAACCAATCTCTTGTCCAAGTACTTCTACGGAGAAGGAAATCGAGAAAGAACCCGAGGTGATGGTAGAAAAGGAGCACATTACTATCCCACGAAGTACCGCTCATACCACACCTACGGTTGAACCAATACCAATTGTGGAACCCGAGATTCCAAGGCCGTTTACTAATGACCAACCCACAACACCCTTACCTTACCCTTCGAGACGAAACAAAGAGAAATTGCAAGAACGTAACAAACAACAAATCGAGGTTTTTATAAAAATGTTTCAACAAGTGCATTTTGATGTGAGTTTAGCCGACGCGTTGTTGTATATGCCTCGTTTCGCTTCCACTTTTAAAAGTATGATGAGCGATAAGGAAAAGCTTTCTAAGCTTGCTAATTGTTCTTCGGTTTATCTTAACCGCATACCAGAAGAAGTTGGTGACCCCGGAAAGTTTCTCATTCCTTGTGACATACAAGATATCAAAGAATGCCTCGCCTTGGCCGATCTTGGTGCGAGCATTAATTTGATTCCATTTTCCATTTGGAAATCGCTTTCGCTTCCGGCTCTTATTCCTTCGAACATGTCTATCGAGATGGCCGATCATTCTACGATTTTAGCATGTGGAGCAGCCGAAGATGTTTTCGTGAAAGTGGGGAAGTTCTACTATCCCGTTGATTTTATAGTAGTTGACATCCCCGCGGATCCTCAAGTTCCTCTAATTTTAGGACGTTCATTTATAGACACTTCGAGATCGCTTATCGATGTTCATGCAAGAACTATCACTTTGAGATTCAACGAAGAGGAACTTGTTATAAACGCTACTCAAAACTCGAAACCTTCTCATGTTTATGCAATCGCTACCATCAATCACATTGACATCGTTGATGTGGTTTGCGATGAGTTTTCACAAGAAGTGTTAGGTTTTTCTGATAGCTCGTCAAGTGGCAATCCCACTATTTTGGATCCGATTCTTGCTAATTCCACACCAAATCTCACTCCATTCCAAGGAGGCGATCTCACATCAAATGAAATCGACAATGAAGATGAGTTGTTGATTAGTGATGATACTTCTATTCCACCATTTCTTCCGCCGATGGAAGTTATGAGTGTTGAACCAAAATCTTCAATCGAGGAACCACCTATCCTTGAATTGAAAGATCTTCCTTCTCACCTTGAATACGCATTCTTGGAAGGTGATGACAAGTTGTTGGTTATTATTGCAAGAGGTCTTGCTAATGATGAAAAAACCGAGCTCTTGAAAGTTCTTAAGGCTCATAAAGGGGCAATTGCGTGGAAAGTTTCCGACATTAAGGGTATTGACCCAAAATTTTGTACTCACAAGATTTTAATAGAGGAGGACTACAAACCCGCAATCCAAAGTCACAGAAGGGTAAATCCCAAAATTCACGATGTCATTAAAAAGGAAGTCTTGAAACTCCTTGACGCGGGAATGATTTATCCTATATCCGATAGCCCATGGGTGAGCCCAATCCATTGTGTCCCTAAAAAGGGAGGAATGACCGTTGTGCCTAATGAAAACAACGAGTTAATTCCCACTCGTGTTGTGACCGGTTGGAGGGTGTGTATTGACTACCGAAAGTTAAATGACGCCACTCGTAAAGACCACTTTCCTTTGCCCTTCATGGATCAAATGTTGGAGCGACTCGCGGGAAATGAATTCTATTGCTTTTTAGATGGTTTTTCCGGTTACTTTCAAATCCCTATCGACCCTCGTGATCAAGAGAAGACTACTTTTACGTGTCCTTATGGAACGTTCGCTTATCGTAGGATGCCTTTCGGACTTTGTAATGTACCGGGTACGTTTCAACGGTGTATGAGGGCGATTTTTCACGATATGATCGAGAAGTCGACGGAAGTTTTTATGGATGACTTCTCGGTGTTTGGCAATTCGTTTACGTCGTGTTTATCTAACCTCGAGCAAATGTTAAAACGTTGTGAAGAAACCAATCTTGTGCATAATTGGGAAAAATGTCATTTTATGTGTAAACAAGGAATCGTCTTAGGACATAAGGTGTCAAAAGCGGGGATTGAGGTCGATAATGCTAAGGTAGACGTCATCGCCAAGTTACCTCATCCCAAAATCGTTAAGGGAGTTAGGAGTTTCCTAGGCCACGCGGGCTTTTATCGTCATTTCATCAAGGACTTTTTGAAAATCTCAAGACCTATGACACACCTTCTCGAGAAGGATGCTCCTTTTAATTTCAATGAGGATTGTGTTAGGGCTTTCGAAACTCTCAAAAGGAAACTTACCGAAGCTCCCATTCTTGTTTCTCCTAATTGGGAATTACCCTTTGAAATCATGTGCGATGCAAGTGATTATGCTATAGGGGCCGTCTTAGGGCAACGTTATGACAAACATTTCCGTCCTATCCACTATGCTAGTAAGACGATGACCGAGGCTCAATTAAAGTACACCAAAACGGAAAAGGAATTCCTTGCCGTGGTCTATGCTTTTGAGAAATTACGACCTTATCTCGTCTTAACTAAAATCATCGTGTATACCGACCATTCGGCTATCAAGTATCTCTTAGCTAAGCAAGATGCTAAGCCGAGATTGCTTCGTTGGTTGCTCCTCCTCCAAGAATTTGATGTCATCGTGCTTGACAAAAAAGGAGCCGAGAATCTAGCGGCCGATCATCTATCTCGTCTAGAAGATCCTCACAAAGATGTTTTCGAGAACAAGGAAATCACCGAAACATTTCCTCTCGAGACTCTCGGTGTAGTGAATTCTAAAGACACCACCCCATGGTTTGCCGACATTGTAAATTACCATGCGGGCAATTTCATAATCAAGGGTATGACGACACAACAAAAACGAAAATTCTTTCGTGACGTCAAGTTCTATTTTTGGGACGACCCTTATCTCTTTCGGGTTTGCGCGGATCAACTCGTTCGACGTTGTGTTTTTGGTGCTGAAGCTTCTAATATCCTTAGAGCTTGTCACGAAGGACCCACGGGTGGTCACCACGGTGCTAATCTCACGGCTAAGAAAGTATTCGATGCCGGCTTCTTTTGGCCTTCTATCTATCGTGATACACACGCACTTGTGAAGTCGTGTGATTCGTGCCAACATCAAGGAAAATCGTCTCAACGTGATGAAATGCCGCAAAACATAATTCAAGTGTGTGAGATTTTCGGCATATGGGGAATAGACTTTATGGGGCCGTTCCCATCGTCTCATGGCAACAAATATATCCTCGTCGCGGTGGACTACCTTTCTAAGTGGGTGGAAGCTAAGGCTTTGCCTACTAATGATGCTCGTGTGGTAGTGAAGTTTTTGAAGCAACTATTCTCTCGGTTCAGAAACCCTCGTGCTATTATAAGCGATCGTGGAACCCATTTTTGTAATGATCAATTCGAGAAGGTCTTAAAGAAATATGGAGTTACTCATCGTCTTTCTACGGCTTATCACCCGCAAACGAGTGGGCAAGTCGAGGTTTCGAACCGAGCTTTGAAGAGGATTTTGGAAAGGTCGATTGGAGAAAACCGTGCTTCATGGTCCGACAAACTCGATGACGCTTTATGGGCCTTTAGGACCGCTTATAAGACACCTATCGGTTGCACTCCTTATAAGTTAGTCTATGGGAAGAATCGTCATTTGCCCATTGAATTGGAGCACAAGGCATATTGGGCCCTTAAGCATGCAAACTTTGACTTGAAGACCGCGGGAGATCACCGGAAAATACAATTGAATGAATTGGATGATTTAAGAGATAATGCTTATGAAAATTCATTAATTTTTAAAGAAAAGACTAAAAAGTTTCATGATTCAAAGATTAAAAACCGGGTTTTTAACGTTGGTGATCAAGTGTTACTTTTTAACTCTCGACTTAAGATATTTTCCGGGAAATTGAAATCTCGTTGGTCGGGTCCGTTCACCATTACACAAGTGTTTCCTTATGGGACCATCGAGCTAGCTCAAGATGATGGTCCTAACTTCAAGGTGAATGGACATAGGCTTAAGCACTACTTTGGTGGGGAAATTCCTTCAATGGTTGCCCTCGACCAAGTCACCTTCCCCAATGATAATTAGCATTGAGGGGATCGAGTCGAGCTCATGACTCGGTAATAAAAAACGAGGTGCCTCGTGGGGGAGATCCCATGCTTATCCTTTTATGCTAACTATTCACTAATAAGGGGACTTGTACCCTTTCAACTCGTTGTCTCGTGGTTGTTTGTGATTGTGTTATCTAGATCATCATCATCATCTACGATTGAAGACTCTCGTGTTCGTTTACGTGAGCCTCCATCGTTTGCTTGAAGAAGTTTTTCACGAATCCATTGACATATCCTTTATTGTTCTAACAATTATCTTTTAGCATACTTAATGAACGGCTTTAGATATATTGTTGATCACCCTTTCCATGCTAGATCCTAAGCATTCGATTCTTCGTCTCTAGTATGGGGGTGCTCCACCTTTAGACTCGAAACATTGAGGACAATGTTTACTTTTAGTATGGGGGGGGGGGTGAATAGATACTTGCTTTGCTACGCCCTCACGCTTTCCAACTTTCAATGTTTTGTTTTTGATGCTAATAAGGCTAAAAATGGCCAAATTTTAAAATTTTTCTTAGTTTTAATAAGTGTTTTTAAGGCACGAATGTATATTTTCCGTTGGGTAAAATAAGAGATAATTTTTGACTTGATGGGCATTTGGAGCCATTTACATTCCTTAACCCGCTCAATTCAAGTTTTGCTAGACTTTTATATAGGGAGCTTTAAAACGCGAAAGTCTTAACTCTTACGGGTTAAGAACAAGAACTTTTCGCAAGTTCCTATAATTGATCCTAGAAAGTCAATTATCAAGGGAACTATAAAACGCATTCTCTAAACTTGAAAAAGTCCAAGAAAGTGCAAGATCCTATAGGTGGCTTGAAAACCCAAAACTTTGATTTGATATAGTCCTACTGAAAGCTAATCCAAATTTGGCTTAATTTTGACTTGCATGGCTAAGTATTCACGAGTCTCTTTAATTAGAGGTCTTTATATAGTGAAGAATGAGAAATGATAGAGTTAGACAAGTGATCATGCTAAACGTAGAACATGAAACTGTTCTTTCAAAAACTCATATGTTTTTAATTTTGGCTTTTTCTTCCCATAAGATCAATGCATTAGGAATAAATCATAATTGCAATAAGTAAGGTCGTACGATTTGAAAGGTTACTTAGCCTCTAGCGCAAGATCGTTTAAAAGTTGCTCGGGGTTGAATAGAGTTCATAGCCAAGGCATAACTTATTGAAGCGGGACGCGAAGATTGGCGATCATCCAAAAAGGCCCTGACAAGGCATGAGGATCCCTATTTTGTTGCTAAAGATCCAAAGATGATGTGAAGTATCATTATTCCTAAATCAATATGAAGGATCGAGACACACGACGAAAAGCAATTACTCCCCTAAAGATCATGAAGAAAGTCTATCCGAAAAGACCCTTACAAGGTATGAGGATAAATATATCCAAGTCCGAAAAGGAGGCGGATCGTTGTATATCAAAATCCAAAGTAAATATTGAAGAAAAATGATGAAGTCGTGGTCCAAATATGAAGAATCTCTCAAAAACGTAAAGTGAAGAAATTCCAAATATATGAAGAGAAGACCATAATTTCAAGAACGTCTTCCCAAGATTTGAAGTATGAAGTACATGCCAAATATCGGTCCGAGAAAGGTCTCAAATCGTGAAACGAGTTATGCCAAGATATGAAATTAAGGAGATACACGAGAAGCCATTTTAAAAGATTTTTTCCTTCGACTAACTATCGATTAAATCGTGCTACTTTGCTTTCGGACTAATAAATACTCAAATAAGTCAATATGAATCACTTGTGATCCATGACAAATAGTTAAAAAAATGCTAGTAACCCATTTCCTTTTATAATAACTAGGATTGCGGGGAGAAAAAGTATTACACAATTTGGACGTATGAGTAGTGTTAGCATTATGACTTGTACCAACAATGATCTCGTTTTTGCACTTAGCATGGAATGTATGACAATCAAGGATGACGAAGTTTACTCTAAGGGACATTTGCTTGTTTCTATTCTTTGACCCTAAAAGTCACGTTTGTGATGAAAATCATACATTATGTCTTTACACATCTTTGTCGTATGTTGCAAGTCTTTTACTCTTCAATAAAGGTTAATAAAATTGAACTTTGGTGATGCTTAGATACTTTATTCTAGCATTGCGTGAGGGCACGGCAATGGCTTAGTATGGGGGAGTGATGAGATGGCATTTATACATGATCTCATCGTTCTTTTCGGACTTTAAATGCATAAAAAATGTCATAAAATACCATATATATGCTTGTGTTTGTTTACTTGTGTATTTTAGGTATGGATATCGTGAAAAAGACAAAAGATCACAAGAAACAAGGAAAAACGGACACGAGAAACGAAGCCGTACAAAGAACCGGGCCTTAATTCATGATTTATCCAACAAATACCCTTGAAGACTTGAAGACATGAAAGATTGATCCTCAATGAATGAAGAAATGACACTTAAAACCCTTGTATATTGATAATTACAAGTTTGGTCCTTTAAGTTTGTCAAAATTACACAAATGGTCCTTCAACTTTGAAGAAATGACAAGTTTAGTCCCTCAACAATTCTAAATTGTCATTAATGGTCCCTCATGAAGCCAAAGACACATTGAAGACCTTTGAAGATCAACAAAGTCCAAAATCAGCCCTTGAATTATGCAAAAGTTCCATAAATAACCCTTGATTCCCTTTTTCCAAAGTTTGGTGCCAAAAATGCCAAGGTGTGAAAGTTATTAACAAAGGAAACACGTTTTGTTGCCAAATAAACTTGCTATACAACTTTCCCCAAAAACAAAGGACCAAAAGTGACAAGCTGAAACTTCAAACTCCTAAACATGCGGGTAACACTTACTGTTTGGATTTTTACCATCAAGAACACCTCTTTAACCCAGGATTAAAAAGAGGAAAACAAAGGGGAAAACCAAATTGGCTATATCCACATGTGATTCACATCACCTCAATCAAATCCCACAACAAAAACCTTAAATCCCACTACCAGAATGATACCCCCATTCCCACTCACAACACGACACCTGGCATTTGATCATGACCTGGCAAAATCAATGGTCTCAAGTCATTCCTTGGTCACTAAGCACCCAACAAACATCCAGGATTCACCCAAACCAGCTGGCAACACGCCTAGAAGATTCTGCAAGGATAGAATAGGAAATTCAGTTGCTAGGGTTTGTAAATAGTGCTAGCATGGGCATTTGCCTATAAAAGGAGACCTCAACATGTGAGAGTCCCTTTGTTCCAGTTTTAGGCTATCAATCTTTGTAATTCCTTTTTAAGTTAATAAAATTTGAATTTCATAAAATTTTGAATTCTCTTTTGTGTTTGATTAAAAGTTGTAGTTAGAATAGCCTAAATCTGAGTTCCATTTGATTGTTTAGACCTTCTTTAATCTTGTGGTTAAGGCACGTCTTGGTTTATAAGGTTTTCAAGGTTCAAAATCCTTGAAATCCTAGTTTCTGATTTTGGCTATTATTGTGTACTAACCCTTAGCCATAAGCCTTAAGCTCCTTCAAGCTTGTTGATACCAAGCCTGGGAAGAGTTCTAAGCCTTTGGTTGAGTTGTTTGCTGGTTTGTGTTGAAGACATATCATAATCAAAGCCTTGTTCCACTTTGAACATCAGCAGGCTTTGATCTTCTTCTTTGAAGGACCTTGGTCTTGTTCTAGTTGTTGAACAAGGTCCAAGGAGCATAGCTGGCTCTCCTAGGATGTTGTGGAGGGCAGGTATAATCCCTTGGTTAAGTTTCCTCTAAAAATTTCATGTTACTGCCTGTTTTGGATTTGGTGCTTTGATTTTGAGTTCTTGTGTTTAAGCTGGTGATTTTTGTGTTTGATTCTGTTAGTTGCTACCTAGGAAGTGTTTTTGATCATTAAAATCAGTAGGTTATTAGTAAAAATCACAAGTTGCTTTGATAAGTAGTTGATTAAGGGGTTTTGGGTCAACTGCATGATTTGGATTTGTGGTTTGCTAAGAGGTGGTTTTGTGTTTGCAAGTGTTGGTATCTGTTTATTGAGTGTTGTTGTTCATCTGTTTGCAGGTTTTGAGGTTTGAAACACATTTATTCATAAAAAGGGCTATAAAATCTTTGTTATTTGGTGAAATTGATTGAAATTTAGGGGACACCTAGATCTAATCAAAGACTAGGGTTAACAAGTGTTAAATCTAGGTTAACTACACCAGGGAAGTAGGATTTGAGGCTTGAATTTGGATCTAGTGTCAAATAGATCAGCAAATAGTTTCTGCATATGCACCTTGTTCATCAGTAACTTTATATGCTTTGATCTGGTTGTTTCCTTTGATTCAGTGGTTGATTTAAGTTTATTTGTGCTTATTCATAGTTTATATAGCTTGTGTATGCATCCTGTTGAGTTTGGTTGGCTTATTCATGCTACAACTGCTTATTAAGTGCATAACTGCTTATTTCCATGTCTGTGTATGATCTGGTGACTGTTTGATCATTTGTGGCTTATTTTGTGAACCAAATTTGGATTTTCTTGTTGCTATTGACTCCTTGTGATTCACTGATCACAAGGGTTCCCTTGTTTCCAATTGAATCCAACTAAATCTCTCTAAAAAGCTTGGTCAAATAATCAAAGCAGTGGGAACTCCTTTCCCCTGCTAGTTACCACTGCTAGTGTTAATTGGGTTTCAGCTTATCATTAAGCTATAATAGCTTATTTTAACCAGCAACAACTTGGATTTTGTAATAGGTGCTCATTATTTGACCCATTTGTTCATACTGGAGCATTTGGTGGGTTGACTTTAGGGTTTGACTAGAAAAACAACTTAATTGACTTTTTCATAAGTGCTTATTGGCTTATTCCGGCTTATTGGTTTTGCTTATTGGAATTTTGTTGATTGTTTTGGCTTATTGATTCCATTTGTGATCTTTTGCTAGTTGAATCAAGTTCTGAGGTGCCTTATTTCTCAAAAACGACTATTTTGTCTTTTAGTGAAATATTACTTTGCTTATTTTTGGCTTATTGAGTGTGGTTTTTCAAAATTTCTTTTTCAGGTCTCATAAGCATCCCAAAAGAAGGTTGTGTTTCAAATTAGAGCTTATGGCATTAGCTTATTGCTTAATGGGCTAAAAAGCCCAATAAGAATAAGCTGTTTGCTTATTAAGTTGTGATAAGCTCACATTCAGCTTTTGGGCCTTTAGAGTTTTGTGTTTAGAATTAAATTTTGAGTCAGATAGGGCTTTTCCAAGTCAATTAGGCCAAGTTTGACTTTTTGGGCTAAAAAGCCCATTTGTGTTGACTGAATTTGGTTTTGGCCCATTTGAGGGCCCAATAGGGGTATTCTGGTCATTTCACTTTGATTTTCTGTTTATTTAGGTTAAAATAAACTAGTTTGCAAGTTTTTAGAATTTTTTATAATTTTTAGATTTTTAATAATATTTTAATATTATTTTATTATTATTTTTCAAATTTCACATTTTTCAACTTTTTACATTTTTCTTAGCTTAAATACATTAAAATAGGAATTTAACAACTTTTAGAATAATTTTATCACTTTTATAATAATTTTTATAATTATTTTAAGTTTTAATAGTTTTTAAATCATTTTAAATAGTTTTTATTAGTTTAAAAATTTCTAAAAATAGTTTTTAATCTTTTTAGATCATTTTAGAGGTTTACTAGTTGAAAAATCTGTATTTGGGCTTTTTGATAATTTATTTGATTTTTAGGGCTTTAATTAGCATTTAAAAATTGAATATTTAATTATTTAAAAGGTTTGAAAAAGTTTAGATCATTGGTAAACTCTTAGTTTATTTAATTTGATTTTTGGTGAATTTTTGGTAATTTTTAGAATTAATTTTTATTTTTGTAGTTTTTACGGTTTTACGTTTTATCATTGTAGTATTAATTTCACGTCTTCGTCATCTTCTTTTCTCATCCCCTTCTAACCCAAATATTAATCTCAAATCATTTACATCTTAGTCACACACATATACCTCCTTGGGAAACGAACTTTCACCTTTGGGTCATTAGTGCTTGATTTTCCTAAATCATCACTTAATACTTACCGCTCATATACGCTCCTTTTCCTAAAGGACGTATTTTACCACAATCAATAACCCAAATTGCATCGTGCTTCCTCTTGGTTGGCGGAAGACCAATAACAAAATCCATGGTGATTTTGTCCCACTTCCACTCTGGGATATCTAATGGTTGAAGAAGACCGCCAGATCGTTGATGCTCGATCTTAACCTGCTGGCAGGTTTGACATTTGGAGACGTAAGTGGCAACATCCTCTTTCATACCACTCCACCAAAAGTACTGCTTGATGTCATGGTACATCTTGGTCGAACCAGGATGTATCGAGAATGGGGAGCTATGAGCTTCAGCTTACAAGGCTTCCCGGAGTTCTTGATCATCAGGAACACAAAGTCTCGTGCCCTGCCATAAGATACCATCTGCATCTACTCTGAACTTTGTCTGCTTCTCCAAATTCTGAATTATCGCCCAGATTTCTCCATCATCTTTCTGAGCTTCCTTGATCTTAGAGAGTAACTCGGGTTCTACTCTAAGATTAGCCCAGTAACCGTGCTGTCCACGTACCATGATCTCTATGTCTAGTCGCTCCAAGTCTCTTATAATTTCCTCCTCAATCTTAATGCCGTTGATCATTCTGAACTTTCTGCTAAGTGCATCTGCTACTACATTCGCCTTGCCGGGATGATACTGCAGATTAATGTCATAATCCTTCAACAGCTCTAACCATCTCCTCTGTCTCATGTTCAATTCACGCTGAGTGAAGATATACTTCAAGCTCTTGTGGTCCGTGAAAATGTCACACGATTCTCCATATAAGTAGTGCCTCCATATCTTCAAAGCAAACACGACTGCAGCAAGTTCCAAGTCATGCGTAGGGTAATTTTCCTCATAAGGCTTAAGCTGCCGTGAAGCGTACGCGATCACTTTCCCATCTTGAATGAGAACACAGCCAAGTCCCTTCCCCGATGCATCACTGTAGATTTGAAATCCACCCGTACCAGATGGGAGAGTAAGAATAGGTGCAGATACTAACTTCTGCTTCAGGTCTTCAAAGCTCTTCTCTTGTTCTTCAGTCCAGACGAATTTCTCCCCTTTCCGCATCAGTTTGGTCAATGGTAGTGCTAGGCGGGAAAAGTTCTCCACGAACCTACGGTAATAACCAGCTAAGCCTAGGAAGCTGCGAACTTTAATCGCTGATGTCGGCCTTGGCCACTTAGTAATAGCCTCAATCTTTGCTGGATCCATAGTGATTCCTTCTGCTGATACAATGTGACCTAAGAATGACACCTTGTCTAACCAGAAATCACACTTGGATAATTTAGCATACAGCTGCTTCTGGCGAAGAATCTGTAGTACTTCACGAAGATGGTCTTCGTGTTCCTCTTTGGACTTAGAGAAAATCAGGATGTCGTCGATGAAAACAATGACGAACTTGTCCAGAAATTTATGGAAGATTATGTTCATCAGATCCATGAACACTGCTGGAGCATTAGTCAGGCCGAATGGCATGACTACAAATTCGTAGTGGCCACAGCGGGTAGGAAAATCAGTCTTGGCGATGTCTTGCTCCTTAACCCGTAGCTGATGATAGCCTGACCTGAGATTAATCTTGGAGAAGTGTTTGGCCCCTTGGAGTTGGTCAAACAGATCGTCTATACGTGGGAGTGGATACCTATTCCTGATGGTAATCTTGTTGAGCTCGCGATAATCTATGCAAAGACGCATACTGTCGTCCTTCTTCTTAACGAATAAGACTGGTGCGCCCCATGGAGATGCGCTCGATCGAATGAAACCTCGTTCCAGAAGTTCTTGCAGTTGGTCCTTCAGCTCCTTTAAATCTATGGGATCCATGCGATAAGGAGCCTTAGAAATCGGCTCAGCTCCTGGGATAAGCTCGATATTAAATTACACTTCACGTGCAGGTGGTATGCCCGGAAGTTCTTCTGGAAATACATCTAAAAATTCTAACACTATCGGCTGATCCTGAATTGATGGAGATTCAGCATCCATGTCATGAACAGTAGCTAGATAACCCCCGCACCCATGTGACACTAATGCACGTGGTTGCAAGGTTGATATGATTTGTACAGACCTACCGGGTACGAACCCGTTGTGAATGTACTCTGGCGCATTAACATCACCGAAGATGACTCGATATGAATAGCAGTCTATGGTAGCATGATGCTTGGATAGCCAATCCATGCCCAAAATCATGTCAAAGTCATTCATGTCCAGTGGAAGTGCGTCAATAGGACGAACCTTATCATCAAACTCTAGGGGAAGGCTCTTGTACACATGGGTTATAAGTACAGAGTCTCTCAAAGGCGTGTAAATACTGAGTCTATTCTCTAGTGGCATGGGGAGCATCCTAACATTCTTGGCATAAGCAGTAGAAATGACCGAGTGAGTAGCACCCGTATCAAACAGAACACATGCAGCTTTACCATACATATACAAGATTCCAGTGATGGTACCTATAGACTTGTTGGCCTGATCGCGGGATGTCGTGTAAACGCGCCCAGTAGTATGAGGCGGCTTGGTATCAGCATGTCCTGATGTGCCCTCCATCTCGCCCTTGCGGCAGTCCTTCATGCGATGGCCAGGAAGACCACACTTGAAGCATGCGTCACTGTCGCGGCGACATGGCCCTGGGTGCCTACGGTGGCAAGTAGAGCAAAGAGGATGAGTAAATCCTCCAGCATGTGTCCTGACTGGCTGAGAACCTGCTAAGAACACTTATACATGAGACATGAAAAATAGGGTACAAAGGACAATGCAGATAATCGTAAGATTGAATACCAGTAATAGCTGGACGGTTAGGCTGTGAACCTCTATGGTTCTGGTCCCTACCATTTCCATGGTTCCTGGTAGAAGATTTGCTAATGTGTCAGAATTAAGAGTTATAACATGTAATCATAAGAAAAATGCGTAAGTATAAGGACCTGCTGCTGTCGGAGTGTCCAGCGTTGTTACGGTAATTATCATTACCGCCATGCTTATCCGTAGCAGAACGGTCGTTACTGTGACCGTTTCCCTTGGGCTGGTTAGGCTGCTGCTGGGTAGCCGGCTGAGACTGGTCCCCATTCTTCTGCCTGGAAGATACAATTTAAAGAGATAAAATATTGACATATACTGAAAGAATACGGAGTGGTCACCGCTTGAATACGAATGTTTACCTCTTATCGGGTTTCTCTGCTTCCCCGAATTCATCTCTCTCATGCAGCATCTCCAACTTACGTGTCGCATCGGCCACTTGTGCTACCGTGTTGAACGAAGCAAACACCAAGTTGTTTGCGACCGATGTACGAAGAGCCTACCAAAAGTGGTGTGCCTGCTCTTCAGAAGTACCTGCCGATGCACCAAGGAAACCAGCTAAGCGAAGAAAGCGTTGCATGAACTCTTTGCTATTCTCCCCAGCTCTCTGTCGGATCCCATGTTACTCCCTCTTCAACTTGTCTTGCTCAGCCTTGGGAAAGAATTGCTCCATCACCCTATCTCTGAACTTAGCCCATGTCAAACCAGCCAACCAATCATCACCTCCCTCAAACTTCTTTAGTGCTAACCACCAATTTAACACATCACCTTCTAACCAGTAGCATGCCAATCTCGACTTGTACACGGGGTCACAGCCCATAGCATCGAAGATCTTCTCAATGTGAGCCAACCAGCTTTCAGCTTCACTAGGGCTATCTGTTCTCTCGAAAGCTCGCGGACGGAGCTTGTTGAATCTCTCCAGCTATGTGGCCAATGTCACTGGAGGAGGAGGAGGAGGTGCTGGGTGATGCTGCTGATTGTTGGCAGCCTGAACCTCAGCCCTGATTTCGTTCCTCAGCTGAGGAAGCAAAGCTTGCATTGTAGCTTGGATCGCTGCATTGAGTTGTTCCTGCTCGCGTGTGAGAACCATCTGACAGTATAACATAAAATACATGATTAAACTGATCAAAACATAAACTATATACATGAAAAAAAAAATCATACCAATAAATCATGAGAAAAATTTTATGCAGGAAAACTAGTACATGAATGCATGATGCAGTTTTATGAAAACTTTTGTATGCTCGAGAGTGAACGCCTATGGTCAGTTCACCCAAAATAAAAGACATGGCGAGGGGACTCCTATGGGTCGGTTCCAAATTTAAAAGTTTCGATAAAACATATGCGACTAAATAGGGCCAGTCCTGTACCAACCATTACTTAGTCATAAACCTGCGACAATGACATATATATGTATGCATGAAAATGATGAATACATGAAAACCGACTGTCAGTTCTAGGAAGACCATAGTGACAACCCACTAATCACAGATCATGTTTTGAGAGCCTACAGGTCGAAGCCTTGGCTCTGATAACATAATTGTAACACCTCATTTTGATAAATGGAATGTCACGCGAGATTATGGCGTGTCATGAAAGCATACAAGGATAAATGTCTAAACATTACATGACCATAAAGGAAATACCGGAATCAAACATCGGTAGTCCAAAAGTAGAACTCATCACACACAAACATAAGTACTGGAAATGAAAGGACTAAACAATGTCCATAGAAATGAGTATCAAAGTATAGATAAATGCATAAAGTAAAGAAGGCTAGAAAGCTTCCAGTCCATATGCACGTACGTTTAAAGTCAACGAGCGTCCCTGAGTACCTGCCATTTTTGGAACATGAAGAGGAAAACGGCTGAGCAATACGCTCAGTGCACGAATGTACAAATATAGCATGAATAGTATAAGCATATAAACATGAAACAGCGGAAGAAACTAAGTCATGAATAACCCGGTTATATCTTAATAAAACTGGTTTTATAGTTTGAAAAGCCTTATATTTATCTTGTAAAAACTGTTTAACATATTTTACCGTTAGCCAATATAGGGCATGAAATATCAACGTGCATGAATACTTGGAGGGGTGACCTCGTCATGCAAATTAGAGGGGCTGCCTCTAATTTACTATACTGGTTTTGGGTAGGAGGAATCAGCTCCTTGTGAAGGATGCAAGGCACACACCACATTCACACTGAATAATCTGCTGAAAACATGTAAACTAGGATGCACCCATACGCCCCACCTGATAATATAATAAATGGCCAACAGCTGAAAGGGACGCCACGAGCTATCACTCCACTGTGGTGAAGTCATAACACTAATGCCTCTAGTGTTATGGTTATGGTACCTCCATAACTAGGTGAAACTGGTCATGCATGTATATGGCTTTAGGTATCTAATTAAACATAAGCAATTCAAAAACATATAAAACATATACTGGGGAAAATAGTTGGCTGCATACGGGGAATCCTAATAAGGAAAGAATGTCCATACTGAAAGGACGGAGAATCCGTACCTTATGTCTAGTGAACGAAGAAGACGAACAGAAGAGAGTCCTACTTCGGTATCACTAATGCTACATAAATACATACGTGTATAAGTATCTGATTACTGAATACGTAGCTGGTTTTATATCATGTCTTAGCTTGTTTTATATGTTCATGTCATGTTTTACTGATTTAAGCTTTATACTGTGTTTATCATATATTAGGTCTATTCTGATTAAGTATTACTTGTATTTCATGTATTATAATACTTGTTGTGTAATAATAAGTAACTTTCTAAAAATAGCAGGTTTCCTAAAATAGAAAGTTTCCAAAAATAGAAAGTTACCAAAAATAAAAAGTTTCCAGAAATAGAAAGTTTCCAAAAATAGAAAGTTCCCAAAAACAGAAAGTTTCCAAAAATAAAATTACTACTTAAAATAGATAAGTTTCTAAAAATAGAAAGTTTCCATAAATAGATGAGCTGCCTTAAATAAATAAGTTTCTAAAAATAGAATGTTTCCATAAATAGATATAAGCTGGATAATTAAGCTAATTATATAAGCTTAAGTGTTTACTGATTATTATTCTAAGTCATGTGATTATATAGTATAGTTTATTAATTATTTCATGCAAATTAAATAAACTATATGTTAAAGTATTTAATTAAATATAACATGATTTTAATTAAATAAAGGTAAAATACTTAGGTTAAAACATGTATTATTATCTATTAATAATATAACCTAAGTCATGTAAATTAATTAATTATAAGTCATGGTTTTTAATAATTAATTAATTATATAGTCTAATTAAAGATAAATACTTAGGTTAAAATTCATGAATTAATAACTAAATTAATAACCTAAATCATGTAAATTAAATTAATCAATCAAGTTTTTAATTAATTTAATTTAAGTCTTGAAGAAAAATAATATAACTTGTAAAAATCATAAACCTTAAAAAAATGATTCATGAACCGGACCCGTGATTAAAACCCATGAACCGGACCCGTAACCATCACCATACCCCGACTTAATTCGGGGTTTCCCCTTGCCTTGCTGCTGCCGTGAGACCACCACCACCATACCGAGACCATATGGTCTCGGTGGTGCGTAATAAGCCAAGCCGAGACCCCCTTGGGGCTCGGTTAGGCGTCGGCCACAACAAAAACCCCCCTAAACCCTTGATTTGATTTAAACCCCAAGATTAGAACATGTTTATATTACTTGTTTTTAATTAGTTTATTAAAAACATCGTGATTTTATGTGATTATATAAATCAAAACATAAAAAGAAAAGGTTAAAAGTTATACCAATCACGTGAATCGAATGAGGACGAACACACAACGATCCCTTGCAATAAATCAACCCCAAAATCAAACCAAATCACCCCTTGTGGTGATATAAACCTGGCGGCCAAGGAGCAAAGAAAAGAAAACTAGGGTTTTTCTTATTTTCTAAATTTTGTGATAAATGACACATGTTTTTCCTAAATTCCCTAGTTAGTAGATTTACATGGGCTTGGCCCATGTTTCTTGGTATAGCCGTGGGTAGGGGGCCCACATGGGGGTAACCCGAACCTTTCTCGTGTCTAAAATAATAGTGTGTTCTCGTGTTGGTAAATTATGTGTTCTAATTAGTTACCGATCGTGACTTAATATATTTATTCGTGTTCGTAATAAATATATATACATACGTAATATTAGTTCGTGATTATTTTACGTTCATGATTTCATGTTCGTATGTTCGTGATTATAATTATTATTGGGATAATTATCGTATGTTCATACGTAATAAATACTTATCGTGTTATAACACGTACGTAATACTTGTAATTCTTGTTCATGAAACATAAACGTGCTAAAAAAAGGAAAGTTCTAATCATGTACGTACGATCTTAAGGGTACTATTCATGGTAAAAGCATGCGGGTTTTACAGAGTAATCAACCACCAACCGAATTCCTCCTATGTGAAATTCGTCCCCCCCTATGCGGGTAAATGGGGTATAACAACTCTTTCGGGTTATGTAGAAATTGGTAAAACAAACGATTCAAGAAACAAGGACACAAACAAGCAAGCAATCAAGAAGATAACGATTCCAACTAACAAAGATACAAACAAACAAACTAAAGAGTATGAACTAGCAAGTCCCCGACAACGGCGCCAAAAACTTGATGTGCTCGTACGCTAGGTATATTACAAGAATGCAATTACAAATCCTAGACAAGAAGCCAAAAACTTGATATGCGATCTTTCCACACATTGGGTTTTAAATTTATAAACATGAATTACCGATATTAATTAGGAACACAAATTCGAGCAAGTATACTCTAGTCATGTTGCAATTAGGTTGGTAAGTCAAGGTCGTCCCATGGGACTTGGTTATACTCAAGTGTAGTTGTTTGTAACAATGGTAAGTATGATTGTCACGATCACACCACCATGAGAATCGTTAAAGGCATAAGCACACAAAGAACATACATGTATGGTCAAATGATCATATAGACATATGGATGCATAGTTTGGAAAATATATTAAAGGTAATCCTTTCGACCTATAGAACCAATAATAAGACACTAGTGCTTTATAAATCAAGTATACATAAGTCTCAATCAAGTCTCATGAGCCTTATGCCTAAACCAATAACAACAAGAATCCTTTCGGCCCATAGACTTGGTGTTATCAATTTGATAAGTTCCATTTACTTGAAAGATGATTAAAACAATATATTCAAAAGACTCCTTTCGACCTATAATCTAGATTAAACCATTACTTGTTATGTTTATTAAATCTCTTGCACAATCTTCACAAGCACAAGACCAAATCATTAGTCGGTTAACGAATTGAAATCAACCATATTGAGAATAAATTCCGACATTATAGACTCAACAATGATTAACCAAATTGGCAAACAAGAACAAGTTCCAATTCAACCAATATAATGTTATCATCATAATCCAATGAAAAGCACTGATAATATCCAAACATCCATATATCACAAGTTACATGAACAATACAAGCATCAACACATTCACAATATCACTAAACACAAGAATCACCATGAATCATGAACATAAACTACATTGAATAATAAAGAAGAAGTTACTAAACATTGGAATCCATAGCTACAAAGTATCCAAATGATTCTACCCAAATGAACAACCAATATACAATTCGTCCTACCCATAGCCTTCTTGTTGATCCCAAACTTAGATCGATTAAGCTTTGTGTATACGAGATTAGATCAAGTACTACACGTAGAGAAACCTTTGCTTATGAATAAAGTAACTAAGTGTTATGCGGAATTAACACTTAATCTAAAACACAAAGATGTTAAACAAACTTTCACTTGTATTAGAATGATCAAACTTGATTACAATGAAAGAGGTTTAACTTGTGAAAACTTATGAAAACTGATGATTAACATTAACCTAAAAGATCTTCTTTTATAGATTAAGAAGTCTTGTACAATAAGCTACGAATCAACTATTCTAGGTAAAGATAATAATAGAAAATACAATGTCGAGCTTATCTTTACCATACACAAATAAAGAAACAAATAAAAAAAAAGATTCGTATGAAGATATATTCCATCAGTGCTAATCTTCAAGGCTGTCAGCGTTGACTTCTTTAATGTCAACGCTTGGCTGTCAGCGTCCAATGTCATCTTATCAGCGCTTGAATTCTTCTTATCAGCGTCTAGTGAACTGACCCATAATTTATTCCCAACAATCCTCCCCTAAACTTGATATCTATTCCAATGATCAAGTTTCTGAATAAAAACTTAAGGCTTAGGAGGAATCTTACAAAAACTTCTTATGTTGGTGATAAACATATCTAATCAAGTCTTTGGCCACGTCACTAGTATAATCAATCTCCAAGGGTGTCTCCTTCATCTTCTCCAATACTTCTTTGGACAAGAAATAGTCAGCATCCACAAGTAGATACTCTGAAAACTTTGTAGAGCTCAAATGAAACACACCACAAGTAGAATAAAGCCTCCAATGAAGATTACTGAGGTCATCTTCAAGATCCTTCCATATGGCAGGATCTGCTTCCCTTGGACCACACAAAGTCAAAAATGTGTGCCATAGTCTTATTCCATTTGCTGAAGTAGGTGCTTCAGCTGTATACTTGGCCTCTATTAGTCTCCATAGATGCACCAAGTCTTCTCTGTCTATGCTTGCAAAGATAGAAATGATTGAAGTGAAAGTGTGTACCTCCTTCCCAAATCTGCCAATCTTCCAAAATCCACACTCATCTTCATCAAAACTAATGATTGGATTTCTATCATCTAGAGGTACTACATTAACCAAATCTGAAGCTTCCAATGGAGAAAGCTTGAGATGCTTCCTTATGACACCTTCAGTTGGATAATACACATCCATATCTTTGGGAAATTGGAGAGGATCTCCTTTCTTCACTGGTCTTTGAGCAATCCTCATCTCCTTTTGAATCTGCATTTCCTCAGCAAGCTCTTGTTTCCTTTCTTCTGAAAGAAACTGGTAGACATTATTTTCTTGCACATTCCTCCAAATAGGATGTGCCCTATACTCTAGCTCCTCAAAAGATAAAGCCAGCAACTTCTTGTATGTCCATCTAGGTTGATGGCATCTAAGCAACTTGTAATACAACTGCCTTCTATCTCTTTTAAGCCAAGTCTTGACCTCTTGTGCATTAAACCTCAAAATCACCTTTATATCATCTTGTACCCTGAGAAGAACTTCCAACCCCCAAATTTGATCTGACAAACTCATTCCTGGGTTGTCCATAACCTTGTCTTCCCAAGCATGGTACATTCTGGTGATTTCTGGAAGGTCCCAATCAATCTGATTCTTCAAATCACTCAATCTTTCCTTTGCTAACTCATCCCCATATTCAAGTCTTTCTGGATCTTCAATAATTTGAACACTTGAATCTGAGCTATCTCCTTTTTCATCATCACTTTCTTCCTCACTCTCAGAAGTGGCAACAAATGGTGATCTACCACTCCTCTTCAAATCTCTTTCCAAAAGTTGTGCAGCCAACTGTTCATCAAATGCAATTTGTGCTGCATCTTTCTTTGGAACATTTTCTTCAACCAGAATCCCCTTACCCTTGTCTTTTGGATCAATAATAGGTAAGGTAGAAGAAGAAACCTGTGTGGACACATCTTTGATGATTGCTGATGACTGGAATACATCAACACCACCTGCAACTTTGTCAGTGTTCAAGTTACCTTTATCAGCGCCCCGATTACCTTTGTCAGCGCTGGATGTGTCAGCGTTCAAACCTGTATCAGCGCCCATTGTTGCTGTGAAAGATTCTTCCAAGTTCAATGGAGTTACCTTGGATGTATCAATAATTGGGTGCTTCTTCAAGTTGGTGAGTGCCTCAGCAACATTTAAAGATTCACTAAATTGTGAACTCTTCTCACTGGCTGTATGAATCAACTCATCCTCTTCATCCTCCCCTTTGGAAGATTCCTCCATTCTACTCCTGCTACTTGGATTCTCCAAAACAGTTACCCGCTCCCTCAATACTTGGAGTTCACGGCCCTGATTATTGACAATTTGTACAAGGCTGACATTTTGCTTTTGCAAGCTAATGACAGCAGCCGTCAATTCATTCAATGTCATAGGTTCCAATCTGCCCATTACACTTGTGGAGGTGGTTCTCTCTGCAACAAGGCTAGGACCACTAGAGGAGAACACTCCAGCAGTCCTTTGGCGTTTATTCAACCTAGATTGTAATGGGGTGGAAGATGAGGTAGATTGTGTGGGTGTGGGTTGGTTAAGGGGTGTTTGGGATTGTTCAGGGATGTCATCAGTGTTGAGATTGGCTGTGTCAGCGCCAACATGTTGAGTGTCAGTGTTGACATTGGGTTGGTCAACATCCATGTGATCAGGTGAAGGTAATGGTTCAAGAATAGGCTCAAGTTGAGGTGTAGGGTCTGGTTGTGGTTGAGCAGCCTGAATGACTTCAAGCATAGCTTGGGTGAGAGGTATGGATCTGTTTGTGGAGCTCATCTTGTCAAAAATGGTTTTCTTTTGCTTAGGGATCTCATAAAAAGTGTCATGATCCCTAGTACAATATTCTTGTAAATCAAACACCATTTGAAAAAATCTTGGGTAAGCCAAAGTCATTTTACTTCCCTTATTTTTACACATCCCTTCAAAAATCATTTTTGAAAAATTATACTTAAGCCCACGTGACATACAAACCAAAGCACTTGCAATAGACCTGTTTATTTCATTAAAAGCAGTACATTTTGGACTTAAGCATTGAAGAAGGACATGTATCAAATATTTCCAGTCAGAGGGAAATTCCTGCTTATGATATTTATTTAAAGTTTTACCAGCGGGAATAGGATAACCCAATTCCCTAAGACCTTGTTCTATTGTTGCAACGGCAAGAGTAGTCACACCATCAGCGTCATCAAGATGCAAAGCTTGGCGAACCAAGGCTTCAGTGACCACCCATGTTCTTCCATGAACAGTAGATGTTAATGTGGTCACTCCATTAGCTGTTGTGGAACTTACAGTATTCCAAAACTGCCTAATGTGTGCGACAGGGACTAATGGTGCATGAGAAAGTGCATACCTTATTGAGGATGCATTTAAAAATGCCACCATCTGTGAATACTGAGGGAACAAATCATTATCAGCGGCCAAGTAAGCTACCATATTATGTTGGCTCTTGAACTCCAATGTCAGATTGTTTGAGTTGAACTTTGGTGCCATGTTTAAAGCTGTTTAGGTTATGTGATATGGGAAAAATCTAGGAGAAAAATGTTACACAAGAAAATATGAATACTCAGAATAAAAAGATTAGCCAAATTTATAGGAGAGATGCATGAGTTTGATTGGTAAAAAATGAGGCAGTTATATTCAAGGAGAAATGATGAAAATACTGAATCAAATATAACTTATCTCATGCATTAATTAAAAGTAACAACTCCCCAAAATTACGGCCAAAGATTAGTCAAAAATAACAACTGAGTAGGGCCCACTAGGTGTCAACGGTCAAAAATAGCCCATCAACGCCCAACGGCTATATTTTCTTGTCAGCGTTTGCCTAAAGCCTTGTCAGCGTCACGATTGAACGTAACAGCGTTTGGAGAAAAACGTGTCAGCGTCTAAAAAATAAAAATATTTAAAAAGAAAAAGACCTTAACAAAGTAATTTATCCTAAGGGAAATATCTTGCAAGTTGATAATAATTACTGGGCGGCAAGCACTGTCCATTTATGCACACTTGCTTAAGCAAGATAGACACAAATGTCCTCAAGTGTCCCTTGCTAACCAAAATACTTACCAACAAAGTTATTTTATAAAATTCTTTGTAACTCCCAGGTAAACCCATAACAAAACTATTCCCAAGTCTCCCATCAGACCACAACCAATTCTAGGCCAAAAATGTCTTGGCAGCATGCATAGTTTGTCAACTTTGCATGCTACAGTGCCTCATGGTTTAGTAAAACTAACTCATACTCACCTGTGGACACAATCTAGAATTGTGATGAGAGTATTGTAAGAATACCCAAGAGTCCTAAAGGTTCCTTAAACCTCCCCTCAAAGTATGATACATGAGTTTCTCAAAATATATAAGAACATTAAAAAATTTATGTCAAGATAGGAATATAAATATTCCAACCATCATCCATAAACAAAAACATGTCCAAATAGCTCTTCAAAGATCCATACGCAACTCTGTATCCAATGGCATAAAGCTACCACCACCTACACATTTAGATTGAAAACCACAAAACTAACATTTGTTGCTGACAGCGCCCCGACAACACGTATCAGCGTTGAAGGAACTCTTGTCAGCGTTAGACAAGAATATCTCTAACAACGGCAAAATAACACTTGACAGCGTTACATTTACCTTTGTCAGTGTTAGAAAAATAAAGTGGAAAAATCTAAATCATCACAAAGACCAATAACAATGCACTATCCTGTACATACTTTTACAAAAAGGTTCCAAAACACATATTAAGTGAGATTAACCATTCCAATATTTGTTACCAAATATTGAAATCTTCCAGTATCAAAAGGTTTAGTTAATAAATCAGCCACATTATCTTCTGTGGCTACCCTATCTGGTTGTATTAAACCTTTCTCAAAGCAATCTCTTATAAAATGATGTCTAATTTCTATGTGTTTGGTTTTAGAATGATGTACAGGATTTTTAATAATGCATAAAGTACTGTTATTGTCTACAAAAATCTTGGTATGCATGAAATTATACCCATAATCCAACAGCTGGTTCTGAATCCATAAGACTTGTCCACAACAAGCAGCTGCTGCAACATATTCTGCTTCAGTTGTAGAGTTTGCCACCACTGTTTGTTTCTTGCATTGCCAAGATATCAATCTACTCCCAAGAAATTGACATCCACCAGTTGTGGATTTCCTATCAAACTTGTCACCACCATAGTCACTGTCTGAATATGCAATAAGCTCCAATGGAGAATCTTTTGGGTACCATAAGCCAAGATCTGGATAACATCTTAGGTACCTAAAAATTCTTTTCACAGCAAAAAGGTGACACTCTTTGGGAGTCACTTGATGGCGTGCACAAGCACACACAGCAAACATGATGTCAGGTCTTGAGGCTGTAAGATACATCAATGAACCAATCATTGATCTATAGTGCCTAACATCCACATCTTTTCCAGCTCCAATTTTTCCCCAAGGGTTTTCCCTATCCATAGGAGTGGAAGCAGTCTTTTCATGTGGAGAAAAACCATATTTCTTCAAGATTTCAGCTACATATTTGTCTTGGGAGATGAAGATACCATCTTCTTTCTGCTGAACTTGTAACCCTAGAAAGAAGTTCATCTCACCCATTGCACTCATCTTGAACTTATCTGTCATAAGCTTGGAAAAGTCTTCACTCATCTTTGGATTAGTAGATCCAAAAATGATATCATCAACATAGACCTGAACAAGTAAGACATCCTTACCTTTCTTCTTTGTGAACAATGTCTGATCTATGGTGCCCCTTTTAAAACCATTTTCCACCAAGTAAGTGGACAATGTACCATACCATGCTCTTGGGGCCTGATGAAGTCCATACATAGCTTTCTTCACTCTATAAACCTTGTCTGGATTCTCAGGATCTTCAAAACCAGGAGGTTGCATAACGTATACCTCCTCAACAATTGTCCCATAGAGGAAAGCACTCTTCACATCCATTTGATAAACAGTGAAGTTCATACAAGAGGCATAAGCTAGGAAAATTCTTATAGCTTCAATTCTTGCAACAGGAGCAAAGACCTCTTCATAATCTATTCCTTCCTCTTGTGTATATCCTTGAGCTACCAAACGTGCCTTGTTTCTGACCACAATACCCCTTTCATCTTTCTTGTTCCTTAGAACCCATCTTGTCCCAATTGGTCTCACATATCTAGGACAATCAACCAGCTCCCAAACATCCTGTATAGCAAATTGGTGAAGCTCATCCTGCATTGCTTCCACCCAACTAGGTTCTTTGAGAGCATCAAAAATCTTCTTGGGTTCTTCTTGTGACAGAAAACATGCAAACAAACATGCTTGCACAAGAGGGGTATCAACCTTCTTGTGTATATTGGCAATAAATCCACCAAGACTTTGATGGGATCTTCTTGTCTGAACTGGAGTCATAATATCACCAATGATCTGAGATGTGGGGTGATTCTTCATTGTGGAAGTGAGAACTCCTCCTTCAAAAAGTCTGGTGTCCTCAATTTCACGCTCCATGTTGCCAATATCTTCTTCATCAGACTCTGTTTGATCAACAGGAATCTCTTCATGGATATTGGAAGGTCCACCTTGTTCAAAATGGGAAGAGAAAAGATGTGCAAAGGTGTTGTCAACGTCTGAACCTTGTTTGTCAGCGCTTGGGCTAACAGCGCTTGAACTGTTGTTGTCAACGTCTGAGCCATCAGCGTCTGAATTGCTCTTGTCAGCGCTTGATTTCCCTTTGTCAGCGCCTGAAGAACCATGCATGTTTGTATTTGGTGGTATTTGGACACCACCATTATCTTTTCTAGCAGCAGTAGCAGCAGCATAATACTCATCTGTCCATATAGGAAGTGTAACATATTCTTGTGTGGGAGATGACTCAACTGCTAGTGGTCCATCCTTCTTAGCAACCTGTATACCTGAAACATTACCAATTCTCTTTTCCAAAACACTTGAAGTTACCTTCACAATGTCTGGATTAGTAACAGGCATATAATTTAAAGCTCTAGATAAAGGTTCCAAGTCAAACAACCAATTTGGACCACTTTCAGGATCACTAGGTTTACTCTCTAAAAACCTAACATGTACTTTTTCAAGTATACGTTTTTCCTTTTTAATGTAAACCCTATATCCTTTGCTCTGCACTAAATAACCCATGAAATAGCCTTCATCACCTTTTGAATCAAATTTACCTAGGGCATCACTAGTTTCTAAAACAACTACATGACAACCAAAAGGCTTGAGAAAGCCAATATTTGGCTTCCTTCCCCAAAGTAACTCATAAGGTGTCTTATTATGTATTTTGTTGACCAATGCCCTATTTTGAACATAACAAGCTGTGTTAACAGCTTCAGCCCAAAAGGCTATAGGAAAGTGGGCATCAGCCAACATGGTTCTGGCTGCTTCAATTAGGGTCCTATTCTTCCTTTCAGCAACCCCATTTTGCTGTGGGGTTCTAGCTATGCTAAACTGCCTAGTAATTCCTTTCTTGGCACAAAAATCATCTAACAACTGATTTCTAAACTCACCCCCATTGTCACTTCTAATAATTTTGACCTCATTACCATTCTTCTTCTCAATCTGGGTAATGAAATTAATCAGACTTTGGGCAGTTTCACTTTTCTTGGCTAAAAAGAAAGTCCATGTAAACCTGGAAAAATCATCAGTGATGACAAAACAATATGATTTACCCTTCAAACTTTCTATATTAGTTGGACCAAAGAGGTCCATATGCAATAAGTGAAGTGGTTTAGAACTAGAGTGCACCTGTTTAGATTTGAATGAGACCTTGTGCTGCTTGCCCTTAAGACATGCAACACAAGAGTGGTCATTGTGGAAAGCCTTTTCAGGCAAACCATCAACTAAACCAAGCCTCACAAGTCTATTGATATTTTTAAAGTTTATGTGCCCTAATCTCCTGTGCCAAAGATTACTTTCATCTACTGAGGCTTTAGCATAAAAACATGACATCATTTTATTATTCATCTTAATTCCATTAAGATTCACATTATATATGTCTTTATGCCTTGGTGTTCTAAATTCTATGTATTTCTCCTCAGGGAGCTTGTAATCTTTGCTTAACACCAAGCACTCAGTATCTGTGAAAAGAACCTTATTTTTGTTATCACACACTTGTGATACACTAAACAAATTATAATCCAGTTCTTTTACCAGGAAGACATTCTCAAAACGTAGATTATTGGTAATAAGGGTTCCTTTTCCTGTGATGGTGCCATAGCCCCCTCCAAAATATACCTTATCACCATCTTGAATAGGAGTGAAGTTTGTCAGATAGTCTTCCTTTCCTGTCATGTGCCTTGAGCATCCACTATCCCAATATCCATAATCATTGATCTTCTTCTGAATGCCCTGCACATAAAGAAAACACATTAGTTTTCTTTGGGAACCCAAGCCTTGGAAGTCTTGGATTCATTTGGTTGTTCAACAAGAACAGACTTGGTTCTCATAACAACCCCATTTTCATCCCTTTTTGAATGAAATTCCCAGTTAACCCCAACTGGTGTTGACATTGCCTTTGAAATATAATGAAACCTGTTGCATGTCATAGAAAGACCAGTAAAATTAGGGTTTTGGTCTTGTTTTGGTCTCCATGTTAAGCTAGAAGAGGCTTTAGACCTATTTCCCTGTGGTTGCAAATACCTAGGTTTGGCAGTGTGTCTGTCAGCGCTGAAATTGTTCTTGTCAGCGCCCCGATTACCTTTATCAGCGTTGAACCTAGGGTTTGCTACAGGAACCCATTGCCTATTGGACCAAGTGTTTGACTTTTGGAAAGGTCTTAGGCCTTGTGTGTTAGACCCTCTAGAAAAGAATGGGGCTGGTCTAACAACTTGTGAACTTTTGTTCACAAAGGTATTGGGTCTGACAGTGTTTGACCTATGTTGACTTTTGTCAGCGCTGAAATGGTTCCTATCAGCGTTGACATTGGAAGCGTTGACACATTTGTATGCCAAATGTGAAAAGCTACCACATGAGTAACAAGCTTTTCTAGACATAGTCTTAGGTCTAGAAGCAAAGAAGCCTGTTCCATGGTTACTAACTTGGCTTTTTGGTGACCTAGTATTCCTATACATCTCTGCATACTTAACACTAGGTTTTCTAACAGTTTGTGGGCCAAGGTCAACAGCTTTGCCAGTGGTTGGGTGTGAGATTTTAATAGGTGTAGGATCATGGCTCGTGATTGGTGTGGGCTCATTTGGACTTTCACACAACAACCCTCCCTTAACAAACAAAGTGTGGTTAGCTTTCTTCCACTCATCTAGGTCAGTCAGTTTTTGTTTGTATTCTTCAACTGGGGAAGTCACTCTAGGTGGAGGAATGAATTCCTTCTCTTGGAGTTCTGGCAAGCCAGTCCAAGATAAGTCCTTTGATTGGACACCATAGAAATCCCCAGCTGGTGGTGGAACACCAGTATAATCTTTCATCCCAATCCCACTCATGTCCTTAGAGTCTCTTTGTTTACTAACACACTCTCCTAGGGATTGTGTGGCCTTATCAAATCTCTGGATTTTAAGACTCACATTATCTTTATTTTTGTTAGCCTCATCTAACTGAGCTATCAAATCAAGATTAACCCTGTTTGTGATATCTTGAATATCTTTACTTTGATGTAACTCATGTTTTAAGATATTTATTTGATCCTTTAAATCAAACTCCATTTTCTTATACTCAGCTACTGTCTTTTCTGTTTGGGTAAGAGCAATTTGATAATTAGATACTTTGCATCTTTCAGCACTTGCCTCATCTAATAATTTTACTATCTCTTGATTTAGTTTTTCAGTATTTAAACGACAACCCTTAGAACAGAAAGCATCATCATATACCTCATTATTTGATGAAGAGGAGGAGTGTGCCATGAGAGCATATTCAACATGCTCTTCTTTAACTTCAGCAACCAAAGCTCTGTCCTCTTCCTCATCCTTAGCCATAAAGTTCCAGCTCCAGTCCCATCCTCCAACACCATCAATTTGTTGAACAGCAACCATGGCCTTGGGATCTTGGCTCTTAACCATTTGGCTTGAGGGCTTACCAGCATAAGATCTTCTTGGAGATCTACATTCCCTCATAAAGTGCCCCATCCGATGACAATTGTAGCACTCAACTTTGGATTTGTCAAATCCAGCAACATCCTTAGCATTAAAGGTCATCTTCTTCTTGAACCTTTTATTAAACCTGTTTGCTCTTAAACTCACAAGAGCCATAGTCCACTTGATGTCCATCTCTTCCAATTGCTCATCACTTATCTGCTCAAGATCTTCATATGTAATCCTTGAATCACTGGGCAAAGAAGCAATGAATGCACACACAGTATCTAGATCTAAACCAGCAGGTTTAATTCCATCAGCGCCAAAGTTGTGAGTGTCAGCGCTTGAGTATAAAGCGTTGACAGGATATGATCCAACGCTGACAGACTGTGATCCAGCGTTGACATATTGAGATCCAGTGACTGGATGTCCATAGGAGTTCATGGATCCAAATTGGCCTTCACTTTGTGAGAAGAAGGCCATGTTGCTACTGGAAGATTTATTATCACTCTCCAACAGCCATTCATTCTCCAACAGTCTTAGTTTGTTGAAGATGTCATCAAACCTGGAAGTCTTGTGGGTGTTATTGACAAGAATGGATCTTGTCTCAATCTTCCATACATCACCAAGGCTTTTGAGAAAAGTAGCATTCAAGTCAGGGTCATCAATCTGTGTTCCCATGAAGGAAAGTTGACTTGTGATGTCAAGAAGTCTACTTCTCACACTGCTGAGATTCTCATTGGGTTGAGCCTTAAAGACAGCATACTCATGCAAGAGTTGCTTCTTCTTTTCTTCTTTTGTGTCAGCATTGCCACCATGTGCTACTTCAAGAGCTTCCCAAAGCTCTTTTGCAGACTCAAAGCGTTTGTACTTGTGCTGATTCTCATGACCTAAGGCGTGTTTCATGATGTTCAAGATTTTCATGTCCACCCTTTTCTTGGTTATATCTTCAGCAGATACAGCTCTTCCATCTCCAGGCTTTTCCTTCTTATCCGCTTCAGGACAATTAGGAACAGCTATCCTTGTGGCAATAGCATTAGCAATCTTTTGCGCTTTGTCGAATGTGTTCCCATATTCAACAATCTCCCAAAGAGTGTAGTCATGAATAGCTATATATTGCTCAAAATTAGACTTCCAAAGCTCGAAGTTCCTGGCATCAAACATGGGAATTTTGATACTAAGATTTGTGGAGTTGTTTTGTAGCAAAGCAACAGGTTGATCTGTGCCAGACATGATGTTTTTAGGGTTTTGAGAAATTTAGGGTTTTTAGGGTTTTTGGTGTTTTAGGGTTCTTGCGTTACTTAAAGATCAAAAGTTTCTCAACAAGCTCTGATACCACTTGTTGATCCCAAACTTAGATCGATTAAGCTTTGTGTATACGAGATTAGATCAAGTACTACACGTAGAGAAACCTTTGCTTATGAATAAAGTAACTAAGTGTTATGCGGAATTAACACTTAATCTAAAACACAAAGATGTTAAACAAACTTTCACTTGTATTAGAATGATCGAACTTGATTACAATGAAAGAGGTTTAACTTGTGAAAACTTATGAAAACTGATGATTAACATTAACCTAAAAGATCTTCTTTTATAGATTAAGAAGTCTTGTACAATAAGCTACGAATCAACTATTCTAGGTAAAGATAATAATAGAAAATACAATGTCGAGCTTATCTTTACCATACACAAATAAAGAAACAAATAAACAAAAAGATTCGTATGAAGATATATTCCATCAGTGCTAATCTTCAAGGCTGTCAGCGTGGACTTCTTCAATGTCAACGCTTGGCTGTCAGCGTCCAATGTCATCTTATCAGCGCTTGAATTCTTCTTATCAGCGTCTAGTGAACTGACCCATAATTTATTCCCAACACTTCTTGGACATCAACCTCTTGGTGCGAGTATAGAGCCTTTTAGGGTGTTTGGAAATAAGGATTGTTGGAGATTGAATTGTTTAGGTGTGTGGTTTTCTTCTCTACATCACCAATGGCTTATTACATGTACATGGCTACCAATTCCACCACCCCTCACCACTTGGGTGATGGGTGATACCAAAATCACAGCAATATGGGAATATAGGATGTAGAAGATGATGATTAAGAGTGTCTATAAACACTACCCCATGGGTTTTATTTATACTTGAATTATGCTTGGCCACCAAGTAGTTTTCTTGGAGCCAAAGGTGAGTAATTGAGGTGTTATTAACAGGTTTGGAGGGATATAATCGGACTCAAGGTGTTATGGTTGGATTGGGGAACAAGGATAAGTGAATGTTATGTTTAATGTGATTTTTCATAAATTTGTCTAGACAACTTGCCGGCGGCAGCAGAAGTGTTGCCGGTGGCAACTGGGCATTGATTTGCCGCTGGTGGTAACTAAGTATAGATTTTCCGGCGGCAGCAGAAGTGTTGCCGGTAGCAACTGGGCCAACTTTGCCTTATTTCTTCTTTGGTCCTTTTTCTTTGTTTCTTCCACCTTTCTTTCTTCCAAACTTTCCAAGACTCCTTATCATTGTATTATTTATCATAGGAGAGCTACACTTTCATGTCTCGTTCATCTTTTCACCTCTAATTCACATCTTTTCTTCATTTATCGTGATGTAACCATTGATAAACCCACATAACAAATAAGCATCATTAAGTATCATATGTTCATAATAATCATACAAATATATGCATAAACACCACGAATACGCTCATATAAATATGTTAGATTTGAGCGTTATCAGACGTGTTTAATAAAATTTCCTTCATCATCATGAGCCATAAGGTGGGATGATGAATGTCAATTCCCTTGTTTTTGTCCAAGGAACCTTCGGGTGTGGATTTTAAATAAGGAGCACAATTACATCTTAAAGAACCACAAGGTGATATGATGTAGTTGTTGCTAACTCCATTAATAAGATCATAACTGACTTTGGAGGTTTTATTGTTGCTTTTCAGTAGTCCTATTAGCCAAATTTCGGGTCCGGGGATTTATCCCTCAAATCGTGTTAAGTTATCCTTGATGTGGGCTTCCTTTAGTGACAACGGTTTTTGAAGTCGAGGTTAGATTTTGAGTGTTGAGTTTACATCGTTTTTGCCTTCATTTTTAGATTAATAATTATCAAATAAGTCAAATGAGCCTTTGGGTGAATGACAAATAAAATCTAGAGATACAATTAGGAATACAAGGAGATTGAGTTTAACACAAATTACTTCTATGAGTTGTTTTAATTTTGGGGCTTATGATTGACAATGATCTTGTTTTTAAACTTGGCATGGAAAAGTGAAAAATCAAGGACGATGAATCTATTTATGTTCTATGATCCTAAAAGTTATTTTTTAAATAATGAAAGTTTTACATTATGTCTTTGCAAAATAAAGTGTCAAAAGTTGAATAATGGTGTAGTTAGTAGTTTTATTTTATCATTGCTGAGGACACGACAATTGCTTAGCAAGGGGAAGTTTGATATGAGTGAAATTACTCATATCAATTGTATCAATAAATGAACTTAAAATGCATAAAATGTATGAATATGGCCTTATATATGCATGTTTTGTTTATTTCGTGTGTGTAGGTATCAAGTTCACGAAAACCGGCAAAATCGGCACGAGTTTGAAGAAAAGATCGACAAAGCCAAATTCAAGCTCGATTTTAGTGGATTTAATATTTTATGAAGACAAATGGGCTTGTGGATCCCACATTCGGGTATTGGTCCCAAAAGCCCAATAAGGAAGCTAGTGTTTATATACTTGTGTTCAAAAGTCCATACAAAGCCCATTGATACGTATCAAATACACGGATTGAGTATTTGGGCTGCAAGCCCAAATCAAATTACAAGTAGAAATGAATGGAGTACACTTGGGCCTTGTATAACCCATTAGGGTTATGAAAATATTTAAACGAATGAAAGTTATCTTTGGTCAACCATTACTTTTCATCCACACACGTTTATCAAACCAACTCACACATTCACACACACTTATTTACTACCTTCGTTATTTCCTATGTTTTCACCCATCTTCTCTCCCAACACAAAAATAACCAGACCTTTTTACTATTAGTCTAACCCTAATTTCACAATCAATATTGGGTCTTTTTCTAGTTAGAGGCGCGTGAACCTACACGCTCCTTTAATTAAATCCCAATTAATTTGGACTATGAAGATGGAAAGAAGCAAGTGACGTGGCTGATTCCTTGTACCTGATTGGGTGAGACACATCATTCCTCACCACTCCTCCAATCATTGGATGCCATCTCAGCATCAAAGTAACACAACTAGCACACATGGATTTCCACCTTAGCAATCCGTGTGATGAGAGAAGGCTATTCACCGTTAGATTGAAAAGAAAAAAGAGAGTGCAAAAATCAATGTCTGTGATTCGAGATTCTTCTTAACAAACTCCACCAAGAGCCTTGGGGGTTTGGCTATAAAAACCCCCATATTTCCTGTAATTTGGTATCCATTTTTTACTTTAGAGTTATTATGTAGAAATAGTGTTAGGATTAAATTTGTATTTCCTTTATAAGTTTTGTAATTCAAGTTGATTATTAATAAAAGTTTATTTGCATTCAATAATATTTGTGTCTAATTTTCTACTTAAATTGAATTTACAAATTAATTATATATTATGTTTTATCATAATAATGTTCATGATATTCGATTTAAGCTCTTTAATAGCTTAGGTTGGATATTAAGAGTAAAAGTTGGTAGATAAACATTCCCACTGAAAGTTTAATATTAAAATTAATACTGTTCGAATGGAGTTGATGGTGATTCGACGAATGGTGATGAAGAAAGGTGGTCTCGATTCGGTTTAAAAGAGTGCTCAGCGTACATCTTCGTCTCAAAGGGTATCTTCAAAAAGGTTCACATTCATTTTATTAATTTTATGTCTATTTAGTTTTAATTGTTTTTTATTTATATGATGTGATAAAATGTATTAGACTGTGTTGAGTGTCCCTTCTCTTTCGGGGGAAGGTTTTATAAAGAAAACTATCCGTATTGAATATGAATGGAGACCTCCTAGATGTGTTGAGTGTAAGACTTTTGGTCACTCTCTTGATCAATGCTCTAAGAAGGTGGTTGTCTCTCCTATAGTTCTTCCTGCTAGTACTGGTCCATCTATTTCTAATGATGGTTTCCAAACGGTCACCAAAAAAAAGAAAAGGATGACGAAATCTATAAAGGGTGGTAAGTTTACTGGTCCATCGGTTCAACAGAATGTCAAATTTGTTCCTAAAGCTACAACTAGTAACCCGACGAAGGGAGTGACTAATGCGAAAATTGTTTCTTTGCCCAAGTTGAAGTCTATTGATAAGTCATCATCAGGTGTTGGGCTATCTACATCAAATTCTTACTCTGTGTTGGATCACGATGATGAAGATGACGAGGTTGAAATGGTGTATGATGAAACAACTAATTTATTCTCTTAAACAAATGCAGGTGGAAATTCCTTCACGACAGCTGTTAGTTAGTTTGTTTCATTTCGTATTGTGCTAGGTGTTTTGTAAGTGTTTATGGCTTGTCATAAGCACTAGATCTAGATGTTTATCAAGCTGTTTAGCTTGAGTTTAATGTGGTACCTTAGCCACATTCCATTTGTACTTCACTGTTTTTTTGGTTAATCTATTTACCGGGGAAACCCATTACCAAAAAAATAAAATGTCTTAGACTGCTAATCTTTCTGCTATTATTTTTCTTTGTCTGTTAAATGTTTAATTAATGTTGCTGTTGGGATTTTAGAGTGAGAAGTAAGTAATTTGTTAATACTGAAAGTTTTCTTTTAATCTGATAAAAAGAATAGCGAGTTTTAATCTGTTCTAAATAAGGGAATTTGGATTTAAACTGATTTTGTAATTTATGCTGAGATTTCAGTTAAATCAAGTGAGTTTTGGTATGCTAAAGTTTTTTTTAGCTATATGATTTTGGATATAATTTTGATTTTGATAACCTTATCAGCTTTGTTTCTTAAAACTGGAATGTAATATTACTAATAGGATTTAAGTCTGCTCGCTTGTTTATTTGCTGAGATTTATATTAAATCTGCCTTTTTCTGTCCATAGAGTGGTCAGTTTAGATGAGTTGAGTTTTGGTAATTGTATGAGCCTACTGCATCTGTTGGTTCCAAGTAGGGTTAATTGTTCAGTGTTGAGCCTGCTAATTTATGGCTTTGACTTATTAGTTTTGCCAGTATCCTAATGCTTTATCAGTTCTAGTTTAGCTGATATAAGAGTTCTCTTTGCTGATTTTTGTTTATGTTGATGTATGTTTTTGCTTGCTGATATTGTTGTTTCAGCAAAAGGCTAGCAGACCCAATTGGTTTGCTAGTTCTTGACTGATTTATCAGTCAGAATATTCACCCCACAAAGTTACCCCTGTGACTTTTGTTATCAGTTTTACTTCCAAATAAAGTTAATTCAGACTAAAGCTGTCAAAAAGTCACCCCTGTGACTAGCTACCTTTACTTTATCTATCAAAAATAATTTTCACCAAAAATGTCTCTAGTGGGACTCGAACCCATGACCTCCTGGTCATGGGCCAATTGCATTAACCGTCTGGACTAGCTCTTTATTCGTGCTTTAATATTGCTTCTTTTATTAATATAGACTTAATTGTCTGTTGTCAGTTTATCTAAATAGATTTAAATATAAGTTTTGTTTTCATTTAAAGTTAATTTTAAAATATTAGTTTCATAAATTACTTTTATAAAAGTTTTAGAAATAAAATATATTTTATTTTAGGAATTTAAAATTAGTTTTCTTTTATAAATTAATTTTTAAATAATATTAATTTTAATAAGATTTTTAATAAAAATAGTTTTAAAATAGATTTTGTTTAGTTAAAAAGTAAAGTTAAATTTTTAAATAGGTTTATTAGTTTTTAAGTTAGTTTAAATAATGTTTTTAAATAGTATAAAAGTAAACTTAATTAAATAGTCAAGTTTTAATTAATTTTAAATAGTATAATTTTTAAATAGTTTACTTGTTTTTATATTTTTAATAATTGTTTTTAGATTAAATAATGGGGAACGATTCATGCACTTAGGATTTAAAAATTGTAGGATTAATTTTAGTTTAAAAACCGAAGAACAATTCAAATCAATTGTCCAAATCGAAACAAAACGTCTCAAATTCACTCGATCTTCGTGTACAACGAACTTGGTTCATCAACGTGTTTAATCATATTCGTCTTTGGCTTATTTATGGCTTATTACCTTTTCCTAAGGGTAATTTCCTAAATTTGTACTATATCGTATCTAATTAAAATACATCGACGTTTCATCGACACATCAGGTTCAAAAGATGAGTATTCTGCAAGTATTCCTGACGATTCCCAGAAGTATATTTCAAATCTTCTGATGAATAATCCTTATGATACATATAATGAAGAAGTTTTTCCCGAGTGAAGATATTATAGATAAAGTTAAAGGACTTAGGAAAGACCAAAGAATCATACAACGAGATTTTAAGAAGCTGAAAGGATATTTTGAAGGAGCCAAGTCCAAGTTGTAGAAAAGACAAGAGATGTACAATGAAGAAATTGTTCAAGTTCGACTGAAGATTTTTATTCTAGATTTAGTCATTGAGGACATTCAAATAAGACATCGGCCCAATATACGAAGTCTTTTTGATGCCATGAAGGAACTAAAGAAGAAGAGAGCTAGACACTAGACTAGAATTTGTGAATTTTACAAAGCCAAATAGCTGACAAGCTGATTTGTAAATATTCTTAATTTTATGTCTTTTCTTTTATGGTCAACAGTGAAGCTTGTCTTGTAAGTTTAAACAATGCAAGTTGTTAATAAATTAAAGCTGTGTTATCAGTGAAACCTCGTCATTCTATTTATTCGCCTCTAGAAATATGGGATTTCAAAATTTTCGTCAATATAATATTCGGATTTTTGGATTCGTGTTATGAGCTATTTATACTTAAATAAGATAACTTATGATTGTCTTATTTAAATGAATTGATCCCTCATTAAAATAAGAAAAAATTAAATTGTTGAGCCATAATTTTCTAAATGTTGTTCACACGAGTCTGATCAATTCGTAGAAATAATAATTTAAAAAGTTATGGGCTTAAGTGTATAGCTCATACACAAATGTATTTTTCACAATATATAAGATGTTTTTCGTTGATTTTATGATTTTACGATAGTACCAAAATAGGAACCCGTATGAATGATTTGTCAATTGATTTAATGCCCTTATGTATGAAGATTTTGACAAATATATCATTCTCACCCTCTGCTATCTTGTGTGTGGTGATAGAATGGCACCCACAAGAGCATCGACTTCTGCAACGGTAACAGTGACTAAAGAACAAATTAGGCAATGGTAGCTGATAGTGTTGTTGCAGGCTCTTCAAGCACAAGCTACTAACTGAAGGTTTATTAATATCATAACAATTATATAAAACCCTAAACGAGATCAAAGCACACATAGCAGAAGCAATTTAACAAGATCATGATAATAACACAATTATAATTAATTGAATTAGAGTTACATACCTTTACGCTAAAGCAAATCCACAAGACGAAGAACTACTCACCAATTCGGGTTTATACCATATATCACCAAGATATAGTCTAAAGTAAGACTATATTACGATCTTGTACACACGTAATACAACGAGCTAACCGTGATTCTAGCACGTGTTAACCGAGCTATAACGCTTGTGGAAAATCTACCCAAAAACCCAAGAGAGGGGCTAGAACTATATTATAAGCACAATCGAGCGAACAAGAAAACCAATCGAAACCCCTTTGTGGGTGTTTCTTGCGGTCGACCAAAGAGAGAAAGAGGGGAGAGATTATTGTGTGTCTTGAATTATGAGTTGAGGGGTTGTTTATATAGGCCTATGATTTGTTCGTTTTTGTACACCCGAAGGTTATCGTAGTTCCTGGCGAAGTGTGAATGGAAATCCGCGTTTATGTCTCAAGTTTGATGCTCGAATAAAAAGGGTTTTGATTTTTATAGTTAAACTAATAATATTAAAAACAAAATATTAAACGATATAAAAAGCGATATTTATACTACGAATATTAAGCTACAAATATCTAAGAAAAATCTAAATGACAATAAAGATGCTAAACTAAACAAGCATAATTAAAACTATTATAATCATGACACTAAAGCTAAACATCGACAAGGAAACAATAACTATATAAATAAGCTAATGAAATAAAATAATTAAAGAGATAGAGAATTTAACCCGTAATGATGAACCGGAGACGAAAAATTAAACACCCGATCAAATAGCTAAATTAGATCTAAAGTTTATAAATTTTCAAAGTTATTATCAAACTAATTAGTCGATTAAGTTGTCAGTTTTATCAACTAACTACCAAGATAAAATAAATAGATCTATAAACTTTAAATACTAATTTGGCTAAAAGACCCATTAAGCTCCTCGCCAAAAGTGGTGAATCGATACGCCAAGATCATAAGACAATAAACGTTAACGATAATTAAGCTAAACGGCATATCGACTATTCATCAAAAACTATAGATTAAGCACCACTATATTTTTAACCTTGAAATTTCAACACTAATGCTAAACAATAAAAATTGACGTTTGGTATCATATATTTTAAACTAGACTACTTATATATATATATATATGCTAAAAGAACAATATAAAATAAAAATACATAAACAATCTAGACTCTTAAACATTATACTAATAAAATGAAAGTACCATATTATTGGTTGAACAAAGTTTAAGGCTTAAAGACCAACAGCTAGATTAACGACCACTGCCAAGTTGAGAGTTTATAATAACAAATTTGGGTAAAAAAAACAATAGTAGATTCGATTCATTTGTATCATCTAATTGCAAAAATAATAAAAAAAAATACTACCAAATGATAAACATAGAATCCGAAACATCAAACTTAATCAAATCTGCAATGGATTAAGCTTCAACAGTGGTCACCAATATCAAACTCACATGCGAATCACTAAAGCATCTTTACCTTACTTAAAAAAAAAGCATCTACAAAAAAAAAAGTGAGAATCAATTGGAAAAATGAGTGCTGCCTTTCTTTTGTACGCAACACACTTCATCAGATCTCTGAAAATTAAAAGACGCAAGGAATGAAAATATATAAAAAAAGACACCAAAAAGGAAAGCAACGTTTTATATTACTAAATCTACACTGCTTTTAAAAAAAACAGAAAAAGGTAATTTCCAAAAAAAAAAATGAAAGCTGTGCTACTCTACCTAATGAATACGCAGGGGAAAAAGAGAAAATAAGGAATGTTTTATCAATCTAAATAAAGAATGGAAAAGATTTGGAGAAACAAAAATATAGAAAATGAAAACCAATCTATCCTAAAACTCTTTCTATCTAAAAAGCAGGGGAAAAATAGGTTGTCCAGATATGTGTTGGCTGCGTAATATTTAAGCTTCATCTGATCTTCTTGTTCCTCATGGGCCTGCTGCGTTTTTTTCTTGGGCCTTGTGGGCTTGTGTTGGTTGTTGGGCTGCTGGGCTGCTTAAGTGGCTGAAGGCATATTAATGGTATTGGGTCGGTCCGACCCATTTAAAATGGTGTCAGGCCGGCCCAATAAAATACGAATGCACCATCAAACTCGATTTTCCGCGCTCTCTCCATTTCTCGTGCTCGTCTTAGCTCTTTTTCTTCGTTTTTGCTCCTTTTCTTTATTATTCGTGCCTACAATAATAAATAACACATATAAACGATAAATGCACTAAAAATACACGTTTTGCTATTTATTATACCAAAAATGGAGGGATAGCACTAAAATCATGACTAATTCCATGTTTAACAAACCCTTACACTTAAAACGTTGCTTGCCCCCAAGCAACTATTATCACAAACGTTAAATCCAAAATCAATTAAAAACTACTTTATTTGAAATTGCTAAAATAAAAAAAAACCCATAGTGACCCGCCATGCTCGACTTTTTATTCAAGGTATAAGGATCATAGAACGGGAAACACGCAAACTGGGTGTCTCTAGGGAATAAATATCGTCATCCTCTTTTTATTACTCCTAACTAAGCTAAAATTCATTGTACAAACGTTATTGCAAAATTCTAACACTACTTATACTAATAACCTGTGTAAATATAACTTTTTACTCCTATAATTATAAAAGACTAGGCAAGTGTGTTCATTTTCAAATTTTTGATCGTTCAAATCGACATTTATTATGGTTGCTAATCATCTAAGTGGGATATTAGACTCACCGAGTATTACGAGATTTAAGAATCAAAAATAGCCTTTCCCATGTAGCGGCTTTCTTCTCGGGACGTCCCAACCTAATCGGTTAAGTGCCCGGGCTTTTGACACCCCACGGAGAATAGTACCGAGATTGGCGGGATTTTGAAATCAAAGATCTTGAAATCACCGCTAAGCTAATAAAAGACACTTAGATGAAAAACAACGACGGTAATTAGAGACTGAAGATTCAAAGGAGAGATCACTCCATGTAGCGACTTTCTTCTCAGCTTGTCCTTTAGCAAAGCTTAGGAGGCTAGGTTTTTACACCCTCGAGAATAGTATCGGAGCTCACGGGACCTTTGACTTCTACACTCTCTAATACCGTCTAAACTCTTATACAAAATTGACGAATTCTAGTTCAACTTCGGATTTAAATTTGATAAAAAACAAGTTTCTCACAATTATAATTAAAGCAGCAAAAACATAAAACTCTTATTCATATATTTTTTTTTCTTATTCTTTTTTTTTCTTTATTTTCAAATATATATATATATATATATATATATATATATATATATATATATATATATATATATATATATATATATATATATATATATATATATATATATATATATATATATATATATATATATATATATATATATATATATATATATATATATATATATATATATATATATATATATATATATATATATATATATATATATATATATATATATATATATATATATATATATATATATATATATATTTTCTCTTATTTTTTTTCTCTTGCTTTTTTTTCTAATTTCTTTTTTTTTCCAATTTTTTTTCAACATATTTATTTACGCAACATTATTTCAAATTTAAGAAAGTATGCTTTCACTCAAATTTAATAAAAATTTGAACTAGGACTCTATATCAAAATTGCATAAGAATTTATTTTTGCATAACAACACAATTTTTAACGTTCAAAGGCTTGAGAAAAAACACACTTATTAAGTCTAGTTACAATCTAGGAGGAAAAGCCACAGGTTATTCATATAAGCTCTAAAGAGAACCAACTACTCCACGTTTAGCATTTTTATTTGCACAATTCCTAAAAGCTTAGTCTAAAATTAAAGGGAGCAGCCAGATCAACACTCAGGCAGAGTCAGGATCCCCTTTGTTCTAGCCTACGGGACAAGTCAATCACGCACGGTCAAAAATGTTTTATTATTATTAATAAAATAAAATAAAAACAAACAGACATTTGATCAAAATAGGATGCAAGAGGGCAAACAAGTAGGCATGAATATAATCAATATGATATAAAACCCTCCTACACTTAGAACCGAACATTGGCCTCAATGTTCAAAAGTGATAAGGTGATACCCCTACACTTAAGAACTAAAAAGGCTAATGCTAGAATTCCAAGTGTAAGAAGGAGAACAACATCACATATATATGGATAGATAAGAACTGAGTACTCCCCTGATATAGACATGAAGATCGATCGGAGACTGAATGAAGAAGATGATGGAAAACAACAACATCAACCCTCTGAAAGTCTTCTCGATCCAAGGCGACCCTGCACACACAAAAACAAATACCAACAAGCACACATGGAGAGAAGCACGCCCCTACACTTATGTTAGAAAAAGATAAAAAGGATAGATCATCGGGGATCCTCCCGAGAAGCGCTTGTTTTTGTTAACCGAGTCACGAGCCTGACTCGACCCCGAATTAAATGGTCCATGGGGAAGCCTCTAATGTAATACCGGGATCAAAAATCTTATCCTCGGTCCCGGAGGAACATAATAAATGAGAGGCAGGAGGATAAGTCTTGAAGGGTAGAAAAGTCCTCTCGACATAAGAAAAGTAAGTGAAGTCTTGATCCACGGGCGGTGGGGTGGGTAAAGGAGACAAATTGTCATCCCCTAAAGACAATGGATGGTCACAATTCGGCAAAGCCGTAAAGGTGTCAATCATAGAACGGTCAATGTCACCACCCGGGTCAAAGCACTCATCCTCATTTCCCGGTATGAAATGAGGAGAGTAAAAGCGATACATCACCCGCTTGGGTGTGCACGCGGTAGGACGAGGTGGCAACATAATATGAGAAATATCAGAAGACATATCTACCACCCGCATCACCTCCCCAGACCGAATCAAACGGAAGGTAGGGTCAAATCTCTCCACCTCCTCTACGATGGGTGGTGGCATGGCTAACAAAGAATGCTCATCAATAGCAAGAGAGTCGGAGCTATCAATGTCCTCAATCCCCTCTTCAAAGAGAGGATTCACCTCAATAGAGATGTAGGCGTCATCAAAATCAAATAACGGGTTCAAATAAATCTTGAAATTTTCCTTCTGAACATCTTCATCGGATAGTGACTCGTCATCACTAGAAGTAAAATCATCATCGAAATCAAAAAGAGGATTAGAGAAAGCCAAAGAATCGTCTCCCAAGATGTCGGTGGGAGGTAATGAATCATCACTAGAAAGAGATTCACACTCATCGTCACTATCGGAAGCAACCGTAGGCTCACTTTGGATTGGAATAAGAATCTCATCACAAGGAATAGTGATAACTAGATTTTTACCTAATTAAAAAGATTTAAGTTCGTTGTGTTGGTCTAATCGAATTGATCTAGGTTCTCTATGTGACTCAGTTTTATTTTGGTGGAACAAAGATGTGTCGTTGTAGTTTTTAAAATTAAAAGTGCAAAACGATTAAAGTAAATGACTTGAAAGTAAAAGTCTAAATCTACTTAAAATAAAATGGTGCGAGTATTTAAACACGTGACTAAAATTAAAGGGCGCTAAAATAAATGACGCAAAATTAAAACTAACTAAGGCAATCTTAAAACGCAACTAAATCTTAAACTAAGGCAAGATTAAAATAAAACTAAGGCAAATAATCTTAAAGTGCAATTTAAATAAAAGGCGGGAAAAATAAAGCTTGAAAATAAAAGACTGAAATTTAAAAAGAAAAACCAAAAAGAACCTGACAAGAAAAACCTTGATTCGGAAGTTAAAAACTTCCGAATGAACTAGCTTGACTCGAAACTTTTGAGTTCCGAATGAAACAGTCTTGACCCGGAAGTTTTGGTGTTGATCCGGAACTTTTTCCTTCCCTTGATCCGGAACTTCGTTCGGAAGATATTGATCCGGAACTTTTGCCCTTGGTTCAGAACTTTCGAATTGATCCGGAACTTCTGGAACTTCCGAATGAACTGCTTGACTCGGAACTTTTAAGTTCTGAATGAACACTCCCTGATCCGGAAGTTTTGGAGTTCCGAATGAATTGCTTGATCAGGAACTTTTAAGTTCCGAATGAAACCTTTCTGATCCGGAAGTTTTGGACTTCTGGATGAAGCTAGCTTGGTTCGGAACTTTTGGAGTTCCGAATGAGCAACTCTTCGTTCGGAAGACTTCCGGATGAAACCCTTGATCCTGAACTTTCAGACTTTCGAATGAACACCCCTCTTCTCTTGGTTCGGAAGAATTCCTGGGAATACAGAAACACAAACAAACACCCCGAAGAACAAGGGAATCACAGAAACAGGAGTATACCACAGATTTAATCAAAATCAACACAACGATTAAGCTAAACAAATAACGAATCAACAGTTAAACATAAACAAACAATTTAAATCAACAAAACTAACAAATTTAACCACAATAATTAAAAACCCACTTGATCAAAATAAAAGCATGAACATGAACACAAAAATAAACATGAAAATCAAAGATTAAGAAAGGTAGATAAGAGATTGACAAGATAAAGTAAAGATTGACAAGAATTAAATGAAAACTTACTTGAAATTAGATGAATTTAAGGTGCAAGACAAGGTAATTAAATTGACAAGTATTTAAATGACAAGGTAATTAAAAGTGGAAGATTAATTGTCACACTTAGCCAACAAAGAAAATGATTAACAACTAATGACTATTTATAGGGGAGGATTAAGGAAGCTTCCTCCCCTCCTTCATTTCTTCTTAATTGCGAGATTAAGTCCCTCCTTCTTTTAATCTTCATTAATTGCATCATTAGTCCTTTTCTTCTAATCTTCTTAAAACTTGGACTTAAAGGACTTTTGGCTTCGGGATTTCTTTGAACTCGTCTTTAAATTCTTCAATAAAATAGACTTGAATTCTTCGGCTTTTGATAAACTTCCGTCTTTTGACTTTTTCTTCGATAAATCTTCAGAATTGGTCTTGGACTTCCGTTCTTTTTGCACTCTTGACTTCTTGACTTCGTCTTTCATCTTTTTCTTCAATAAAAGTCCGTAAATGCCCGTGAATGTCCGTGTTTTCTCCACTTTTCACCTTTTCGTCCTAAATCACAACAAAAACACAAACCACGCATAATTTCGACATAAAAGACATAAAATACACGTTTTGGTCCGGTTATTATTGTAATTAAGTGGTAGAAAGGATGGGTGTTTACACACCTATCAAATAGTGATAAGACCCTCATCCCCCATGATGAGAGAGGCATCGGTCTCCGTAGTGGAAGAATCGAGAATAGGAGTGGTAGTCTCACATGATGGATTGAGATTGTAAATATTATCCTCTTCCTCATCGTAATAAAAAGAACGCACAAGAGGCGGAGTATAATCACTAAGATTAGATACTTGCTCTTGTCGTTGTCGTTGTCGCTCCTTCAATGCCTCGTTAAATTGAATTAAGTCGTCATGAAGTTTCAAAAGAAGGGCTTGTCTTTCGTCATTCAGATTCAAAGAAGGTTGATGATCGAGGATGTATTGTGGGGGCTCAACATTAGGAAAACCAGAATTATAGCACGGATTTGGTTCATAATAATTCATCGGTTGAAAAGAATTAGAACACGGATTTGGCGCATAATAATTCATCGGCTGACCATAAAAAGTATCGTGAGGGCCCCCACAATGATTGCAACACGGGTATTGAGAAAAATTCGGTGCATGTTGCGGATACGGATCGGCATATATGGAAGAGGGTGAGATAGTGTCATTAGAGGTGAAGTATGAATTGGTCGAATTGCAAAATGAACAATGTCCAAATTCGTGATTAGGGATAGCCATACCGCACCGCTCGCATGAACACCAATAACATGATTGACTATCAGACGACCCACACCCTATACAATATTAATCCATGAAGAATTAAAAATAAGAGGGGTTGAGAAAAAGAATTAAACACGATAAAAGATAAAGAAGAATATTTTTTAAAAACTTTTTTTATATGATATATATAGTAATAAAGAAAATAAAATAAAATAAGAAAATATTTTTGATTTTTATAAATTTTATATATTTTTATGGATTATTAAATATTTTTTATATATATACATAAATACGTAAAACAAACTTTCAAAACGAAAGGATCTTCAAGTCACCAACTAAAAACACAACGCAAACATCGCTACACACAGAGCTGGCAGCGGCGCCATTTGATTTGTTCGTTTTCGTACACCCGAAGGTTATCGTAGTTCCTGGCGAAGTGTGAATGGAAATCCGCGTTTATGTCTCAAGTTTGATGCTCGAATAAAAAGGGTTTTGATTTTTATAGTTAAACTAATAATATTAAAAACAAAATATTAAACGATATAAAAATCGATAATTATACTACGAATAATAAGCTACAAATATCTAAGAAAAATCTAAATGATAATAAAGATGCTAAACTAAACAAGCATAATTAAAACTAATATAATCATGACAATAAAGCTAAACATCGACAAGGCAACAATAACTATATAAATAAGCTAATGAAATAAATAATTAAAGAGATAGAGAATTTAACCCGTAATGATGAACCGGAGACGAAAAATTAAACACCCGATCAAATAGCTAAATTAGATCTAAAGTTTATAAATTTTCAAAGTTATTATCATACTAATTAGTCGATTAAGTTGCAGTTTTATCAACTAACTACCAAGATAAAACAAATAGATCTATAAACTTTAAATACTAATTTGGCTAAAAGACCCATTAAGCTCCTCGCCAAAAGTGGTGAATCGATACGCCAAGATCATAAGACAATAAACGTTAACGATAATTAAGCTAAACGGCATATCGACTATTCATCAAAAACTATAGATTAAGCACCACTATATTTTTAACCTTGAAATTTCAACACTAATGCTAAACAATAAAAATTGACGTTTGGTATCATATATTTTAAACTAGACTACTTATATATATATGCTAAAAGTACAATATAAAATTAAAATACTTAAACACGCTAAGACTCTTAAACATTAAACTAATAAAATGAAAGTACCATATTATTGGTTGAAGCTAGATTAACGAGCACTGCCAAGTTGAGAGTTTATAATAACATATTTGGGCTTAAAAAAAACAATAGTTGATTCGATTCATTTGTATCATCTAATTGCAAAAATAATAAAATAAAAAAAATACAACCAAATGATAAACATAAAATCCAAAACATCAAACTTAATCAAATCTGCAATAGATTAAGCTTCAACAGTGGTCACCAATATCAAACTCACATGCGAATCACTAAAGCATCTTTACCTTACTTAAAAAAAGGCATATACAAAAGAAAATAAAGTGAGAATCAATTGGAAAAATGAGTGTTTCCTTTCTTTTGTACGCAACACACTTCATCAGATCTCCGAAAAGGAAAAGACGCAAGGAATAAAAATATAAAAAAAAGACACCAAAAAGGAAAGCAACGTTTTACATTACTAAATCTACACTACTTTTAAAAAAACAGAAAAAGGTAATTTCCAAAAAAAAAATGAAAGTTGCGCTACTCTACCTAATGAATACGCAGGAAAAAAAAAGAGAAAATAAGGAATGTTTTATCAATCTAAATAAAGAATGGAAAAGATTTGGAGAAACAAAAAGATAGAAAATGAAAACCAATCTATCCTAAAACTCTTTCTATCTAAAAAGCAGGGGAAAAATAGGTTGTCCAGATATGTGTTGGCTGCGTAATATTTAAGCTTCATCTGATCTTCTTGTTCCTCATGGGCCTGCTGCGTTTTTTTCTTGGGCCTTGTGGGCTTGTGTTGGTTGTTGGGCTGCTGCGCTGCTTAAGTGGCTGAAGGCATATTAATGGTATTGGGTCGGTCCGACCCATTTAAAATGGTGTCAGGCCGGCCCAATAAAATACGAATGCACCGTCAAACTCGATTTTCCGCGCTCTCTCCATTTCTCGTGCTCGTCTTAGCTCTTTTTCTTCATTTTTGCTCCTTTTCTTTATTATTCGTGCCTACAATAATAAATAACACATATAAACGATAAATGCACTAAAAATACACGTTTTGCTATTTATTATACCAAAAATGGAGGGATATAGCACTAAAATCATGACTAATTCCGTGTTTAACAGCCTAATTTTTGTAACCCAAAACAAATAAAAGGAAAGTTTTCCCCCCTTCCCCTTGCCTCCATAACCGACGGCCCAACACCCCTTATGGGATGTTCTGAAACCTTCCGATCTTCTTTATTTTTATTTCACATACTATATATTCTTTAACACTTGATAAGTATGAAAACACTCATCAATTATGATCCAAAAACCACTCAAAACACAGTCAAATACATTATATTTAACTGAAAATATCAGAATTACGTGGGTATTTGTGTTTCATGTGTTTTCAGGTAAGAAGATACATTTTTGAGCAAATACGCGTTTTCAAGGGATTTATATGATAAAAGACGAAGAAGGAGACGAAAGATGCTTCAAGGACCTTATTTGCCAAGTTTTCAAAGATCAAGGGCTTAAGTTGCAACTTTTACAAGATGAAGGATGAAATAGCAAGTTATTTAAAAGTTTATATAACTTTTGAAAGAGATCACAAAAAGGAAGGACCAAAGAGAAATGAATGGAAAGTTATATTTACTATACTTGGTCAATTGACCAAGCCGATCAAACTCATAAACACGTCTTCATCTTCAACCGGATAGAGAGAGAAAGAAATGTTTTAACAGACAACTTTATCCCCTTTCACCATTAAGCTTCAAATCGATTTCAAGAGAGTTCAAGAAGGTTTCAGACGAAGACTTAAAAAGCAAAAATGATCCTCTTCCTTTCCTCTACAAGATGATACAATTTAATTAGATCAAGAGCAAGGAATGAAGAAACGCCCAATATCAATAATGAAGGACGAGTTCATTATCCTCGTATTTTACACGTGTCTTCACTGGATTGGTCAAGACACGTCTCTCCTTCTCTTCAGACGGCTATAAATAGCGATCAAGACCCTCATTTGAGGGTGGTTAGCATAGGAGTAGATTACACATAGTTGTTAGAAGTAGTTTAGTTTTCTCTCAAAGTTTTATGAATTTCAGTTAATCAATCAGTTAGATTCAGTTTTGATTTTGTTAATCTTGTTGTAACCGGTCACTTTTTCCACCATTAATAGATCATCAAAGCTTTCTCATTCTTCTTTTCTCTTCTATATTGTTACTGTGATAATCAGAGTAGTGTTCTGTTATAATAGATTGAATGATTTCCTCCATTAATGAGTTTTATTAAAAGCTTCATCTCTTTCTCTTATATTTTCTTGTTTAGTGTTATAAATAGATATAGTGATATAGTTAGTAGAAACTGAACGAATTCGTTTTTCACGGCTTTAGAAATTAAAGTTCGAAGCTTTTTGTTATATTGTTCAATCTTGTGATATTGAGTACTGTTCACGTAAGGTTTGAGTTTTTTAGAAAGTAATTGTAATCTTTTGTTGAAATTTTAGTTAGCAAATCTTTAAAACTGGTTTTGATTTCATGCTTCTAAACATTTTTTCTTGTAAACTGATTTTCAGGCTTACTAGTAAAAAGCTTATGAGAAGCTTTTAATAATTCAAGTTTTTTTTTAGTCAGTTAATGAAAAGTTTTCAGTTGGTTCGATATAGATTAGTAATTGCAGGATTAGCTTCGAGAGTCCTGTTTTGTTTTTCTTCGTTCGTTTTGGTTTGATTTTGCAGGTTTATTTTTAGTTTTTGAAGGAAGCAGAATAGTGGTGTTTCGTTGAGTTCTGTTTGATACGGACGCAGATCAGTAGGAGTGTGTTTGGCGTTGTAGAGATCAGTTTCTAAGCGAGCTCAGCGCTCCGCTTCGTCATCAAAGGACTTGGCCTGGATGAAACAGGTTAAGCGCATTTTATATTTTCTGAATTAAGTAGAATAAGTCTGCTCATTATTAATTGTAGTGTGATCGTATTGTGTGCAACGTGCTTATTTTTAGTTGTTATTGTTTCGTTATTAATCTAGCATTTTAGAGGCGTTGTTATCAAAACTTGAGCTTAGAGCAGCTTTTGCATTTAGATCATATAGATCAGATTAGTTTGTTTCTGCAAATTTTCGATTATAAGCTGTTTGGAATAATCTGTTTTCACTCGGTGTTTGGCAGTAGGTTCTTACAGCTTATAAGGATTCACTAGTTTCATTAAGTCAGTAATTGCTAGATACCTAGGTAGAATTTAGTTGAGAATAGATCAAGTAATCTTTAGTTAATTGGTGCAGTATCTGTTTTCATTCAGATTAGTAAATGGTAGCTAGAATTTGGTATATAAAATAGGCACAAACATAGTATACAGTGAACTTTTGTTCTTTTGTAGAATTTACTTTTGATCAAGTTTGGACGTTTACCACGTTTAGCCCTTCACTTTGTGTCTCTTCGTTGCAGTAATAGTCCTGTACCGTTATAGTTAACGAGTTAGTCAGTTAGCAGGTTGTTGGGCCAGTTTACTTTTGGGCCAGTTTACTTTTGGGCCAGGTTCTATATTAGAAATTTACAGATTTAGCATAAAACGTTTTTTTTTAATAAGATTACATTTTAAACTTTCAAGATTTAATTTTGCATTTTACATCTTATAAAAAGTATATTGTTTCTTTTTACTTTTATAGATACAGTTTTATATTTTGTATTTTGTATTTCTCAATTTGTAGAACAAACTTGTATTTTACTTCTTTAAATTTTGTGCATTTAATTGTCGTATGTGCAATATGTTTTTAGATTAGTACGTATACGTATATAGTCTATTTTTACCTTTTTACGTGTTTTGTGCCTAGTAGTAATAGATACCAAATACACTTTTATTACCAAAAACAATTAAGTCAAGCTTAAAAACTTTATATCAATTCGGATTGAGTCGAGAAAAACGAAAAAAAAGAGAGTTATTAACACTCGTTAATACTTAACTCTTAATTATTTAACGATCGTTAAAGTTATATCTCGGTTTAATTTAATAAATACATAAATATATATTTATTAAATAAATTTATAAATACAATAAATATATTTATTAAATAAAATTAACTCTTTACGTATTGAGTGCAATCCCGTAATCTCGAGTTCGATCCTATCACACGACTATTAAATATAAGTCTATAAACTTTCAGCTCCCACTTGGACATATTTCGAATATCGTGATTATATTGACTAGCGTCTAGTTACACTAGCAATGTCACTAGTACAACTCGAGTAAGGTCTCTTGGATAAAACCTTTTAATGATTCATCATTATTATTATCCTTTTATTTCTAATACAACGTTAATAAGGATATGGATCTCAGTCATTCCTTTCATTGACCATTCTGTTTCTCGTTTAGAGATTCAGCAAGATTACCAAGACAAATTTGGGTGTGGCCACACAAACATCTTACTAATCCCACGAGGGGCCCAGTTGTATTAAACTCCAAAACGAAATTGGAGGAAATAAACTCCATATTGACTACAAGCAAAACTTATGATTTTTTAACACTTCTGAGAATAATCCTTATAGCTACCAATTACGTTTAGCGTTAGATTATTCCACAGAGATGCACTAGACTCATAACAGTTTCCTGGTATCTCATGTCTAAGGATAACTATTTATGATTTACTTGATGACAAAGATCCACAAAGTAAAATCATATAGTTGGGATAAGTATAATATTTGATTCATCGAATATCATCCAAAATCGATCAATATACTTTCAAGTATACTCTATCACTATTTTGATTTGTCTTAGTTTAATAATATTCCCATATTATTAATCGACAACGGACATTTAGCATAACATTTATTCATGGATTAAAACATGAAAAATAGGAAACAAAATTAAATAATAAGAATAAACGAAACCCAATCTTTATTTTATTAAATAATAAAATCTTATCATCCTTATCCAAATACTAATCACAGATTCATTGCATGAGTTCGCTAGCTAGTTGCAGCCCAATAGCCTTGGCATGCTTAACTACCTTTGGTCTAGGCAAAGCCTTAGTAAAAGGATCAGCTACGTTATCATATGTATGAACTTTTATTAATTTGATTTCACGAGCTTCAACTTGTTCTCGGACGTAGTGATGTCTACGCTTAAAGTGTCTGGCGCCTTTCATGACTGCAGAATCATTGGCGAATATAATTGCAGCAGAATTGCAGCAATATATATCAATAGGTTCTGAAGAAACTAGAAGGGGGGGGGGGGTTGAATAGTTTCTCATCGGTTTATCTCCTAATTAAAATTCCTTTCAATTAGGTGAGTGCCAAAACTATCTTTTACTTGAAAGCTAGTTGCATAATGATTAGCTTCATTTCTAATGCATTAACAATAACTAGTAAGTATAATGATTATGAATGTAAATGATGAGTAAGGAAAGAAAAACCTAGTAGGAAGACACCAAGATTTATAGTGGTTCGGCAACGAGGCTCTATCCTCGTTCCTACTCCACTCCTCGAGTACACCTTACTCGAGATTTCCACTATATTCACAAGCTCCCTTCTTGGCGGAGAAAACCTTACAACGTCGCTTACATTATTTTCCGACACTAAGCTAAATGTCGATACCTAATCTTAGCTAGGACCAATCTACACAACGTCGCCCACTTCACCATTTTACGACACAAGGCTAGATGTCCAGTTCTAATCCAAAGCTAGAACCAATCTTCATAACGTTGCCTAATTCACTATTTTCTGAAACAAGGATAGATGTCGAGTTCTAATCCAAAGCTAGAACCAATCTTCACGACTCTTCAATTTGAAGCTAAGTGAGAACTTCACACAACACAACTACACATCACTTTATAGTTACTGAGAACTCACAAGACACAACCACATCACTTTATAGTTTAGTGAGAACTAATACAACTTATTACAACTCAACTAAACATATCCAAGTACACACATGTAGCTTGGATCTACACAACACAAATCCAAGCACACACATATGTAAAGGATTTACACAACTCTAATCCAAGTAGTCACACATAGCTTGGATAAACACAACTAGTCCAAGTATTCACAAATACATTGGATCTACACAAGACACAAATAAACAAATGATGAACATGACTAGATCTTTAGGAGAGGATGATCTTCATCAAGGCTTCATCTTTAATCACTTCACAAGTGTGTGAGTAATCTTCTCTTTGGACAAGGTAAAGAAGGAGATCAAGAGGATAATCGTAAGTAAACATACTTACACATTAAGTGATCATTTACAAATGACTAGGATTAGATAGGAGAAAGAAGGCTGAAAGAGATGTCCAAAAAGGGTTAATGAAAATGCAGATTTAATATACAATTTATAGAAGACAAATCCCAACGGCTAGCTGGGGGCGGTTCCTTAGCTACCCAGGCGGTTCCTTATCGACAGGGAATCGTATAGGCACTTAAGGAACCGTTGAGTAAAGTGAAAGCTTTTAAAAATTAAACTAAAAGTTATTTAGAAAAACACTTAAAACTTAAACTTTGTAAAACTTTAAAACTTAAACTATCGAAATGCAAAACTGAATTCTATCGGAATGCACTAAATTCACAACCATCAGAATGTTATTAAAACCAAGCCATCGGAATAACTCATCTTAATAGTAATCGGAATACCAAAGTCTATTCTGTCGTAATGTTGTTCTATCGGAATGTTGATGTCGCAATATGGTCTTATCGGAATGTCAGATCGGAATAACATAAACACTTCAGTCGCAATGTGCACTGTCGGATTACAAGCTACAAAAATTGGGCAGAGTTTTGACTTAACAAGACCTTAAGTCCCGTCGGAATGTGCGATCGCAATGAGCGATCGCAATCCAGATCGGAATAAGGGGGAAATAACCAAGTGATCGCAAAGTAGAACCACAATGGGTTATTGCGATCAAAACAAGCAGCCGTCGGAATGTGTTGAAATCCATAGGATTGCGATAGAAACAAACTTAATACGAATATGGTGTCAATTTGAAAACTTTATAAGCACATATAATAAGCTACTAAACCAAACTTTAAACAACTCGATGAGCTAGAATTTGACAACTTTCAAAACATAAAATAAAGAACTTTATAAAAGAAACTTTAAAATGACTAAACCTTTTAAGAAATCCGAAAACCAAAAAGCTAAAACATGAAATAAGCTAATAAGCATAAGAAGCTTATAGCCTATCCGTACGAGCTTATATAGGAACAAGAAAGATTAACCTTTAATCACGAAATCATCAAATCAAACGTGTGAAGTGTAATATTCGGATAAAAAATTAAGGTAAACCAAGAAATGTAGAAGGAGATTAAAGAACTTAAAACTTAACTTGAACTTGATTAATGGAATCCAAAAAATACAAAAAAAAAAACTTAAATTTGAAAGATTAAAAGAAAGAAAAGATGAAAAACTTAGTGAGAGAAAGTTGGGAACTTTCTCTCTCTAAAAACTAGAAAGGAAAATGAAAACTAAAACTAGCTAACCACCCTCCTAATGTGATTAGGAGGGTATTTATAGGGCAATGGGAAGTGCATGTGTGGTGTGCTTCCTTCTCTTCTTCTCGACTCGATTTAAATCTTTGTCTTTCTCGATGTCGTCTCGGGATTTGAACTCGTCTTAATAATTTTCTTCTATAATTTAGACTTGAGTTCTTCGACTTCATTAAACTTCCGTCTTTAGACTATTTCTTCGATAAATCTTCAGAATAGGTCTTGGGCATCCGTTCTTTTAGCACTCTTGATCTCTTGACTTCGTCTTTACTCGTTTTCTTCGATAAAAGCCCGTGAAAGCCTGTGTTTTCTTCCTTTTTCATCTTTTGGTCCTAAAACACAATAAAAACACAAACCACGCATAACTCCGACTTTTACGACATAAATTACACGTTTTGGTCATGTTATTATTGGAAATAAGTGGTAAAAGGATAAGTGTTTTCACACTTATTAAGTATACAACTTTCCCTCTTTTTTTATTCTTTTTAAATCTTTTTTTTTATATTTTTTTAGCCCCAAAAAGTTTAGTTACTAAAATTGGTTTCGTTTCCCATTTATTTCCCCTCACACTTAAATTTTGGATTGGAGTCAATGCAAAAAATAAACTTTAAAGCGTGAAAGTGAGGAAAATAAATAAATAGTCCAAGAGAAACGAAACTTCCCGGGCTATGAAATTGCAATTGATCTCCATACGATAAGATGACAAATAAGGAAGGTCAAGCGATTTCATCTCCAATGAGCGTATACACATACGATCCATCAACACGATCAATCCATCTTCCAGAAGCTTTATTGAACCTGCAAAATAAACTAAACTACAAAACACTTAAATTTATTAAGCACACTTTCGTAGGCAACACGATTGCATTTAGCATATGCAACAAGCCTTTAAATCCCTCGGTATCCTGAGTGGACGAGTTGTAGTCTCGTGAGGGTTTTCAGCGAACACACCCACAAAGTTCATACATGAACCACATGAACTTAAACAAACACAAACAAGCATACATGCAAACAAAATGAACCAAGCACACAAGACAACTAACACAAATAAGAACAAACATTATGCATCTATAAACATCACACTTATGAAAATTATAAACAATCTACACACTTACAAACATAACACGACTCAACAAAAATAAAATATTGAAAACTAAAAAAAAAAAAATTACAGTGCCAAACTTGCCGACCGGCAACATGGGTTTGCCGGCGGCAAGTGTCAACAGAAAGGAAAATGTCGGCCGGAACCTTGGGGTTGCCGGCGGCAAGTGAATTTTTAATTTTTTTTAATTTTTTTTAATAATAAGAAAAATGACTAATAATTTAAAGATGACAAAAACATACTTTACTTGGTGCTATGGAAATACAAGAAATATTAAAAATGAAAAATGAACAACTAAAAAAAATGAGATTTGAGAGCTACTTGATGCCTATGAGTTTGCATATATATTTTTTTCTATTTTTTTTCTTTCACAAAAACTTACTCTAAAACTTATCCAACTCAAAAAAATATTTAGGGAACGAGGGTAAGTCTTAAGAAATAAGAATATGATTAGTTGACGTTTTTTTGTTTTTTTATCATGACTCAAAAATTTTACTACTCGCAAAAATTTCCGGGAAACGAATAGTATAAGTTTCGAGCAATGGTTTTCATAATATTTTTTTCTTTTTTTTATATTAAACACAACCAATAAAATGTATACAAACTCTCAACACCAACATATTTTTCAAATCTAAAAATAAAACCTATTTAATTTTTTTAACTAAATGAAACAAAAACATATAATAGAGGTTTTGTACCAAATCTATTAAACCGGATGGTTTTCTAGACTTCGGGTTCTATCCACGGGGTTTGGGAATTAACCGGTGTGAATAAAAATACAAACAAGGCACAAAATTATTAAAACGGGGCGTTTGAGCGGGATATAAGCTTTATTAATAATTGGTTCAAAACTCGATTAACGTATGTTAAACAAGTGTAAAACACAATTAGGAATGGTTTTGGTGAAAGCCAAGTTTAAATGAAAGAAAATAAAAAGAAAATTTTCTTTTTTCAGAAAATTCCATTTGCCGCCGACAACATAAATCTTGCCACCGGCAAGGGGACATCAGAATGTGATTTGCCTCTCGGCAAGGGGCATTTGCCGCCGGCAACAAAATTTTTTTTTCAAATTTTTTCTTTCAAAAAAAAAAACTTTTTTTTTTTCGAGTTGCCGCCCGACATGGGTGTTTTGCCGGCGGCAAGGGGTAACAGTGGGTATTTTGCCGCCCGACAGGGTTGTTTTGCCGACGGCAACCCAATTATTATTATTATTACTTTTTACAAACTTTCTTATAACATAAAAACTAACAATTTTTGTAAAAACACTTTTATTAGAATGATTAAAACAAATGAGATAAAGCTTAATCCAAACACACCCTTAAGAAAGAATAAGACACCTTATGCAAAATAAGGAAAATAAGCACAAAAATCAAAAGGAAAGGATAATAAGCTACAAAGACAAGTAAAACCATTTAGCACACAACATTATAATAACAAAATAAGAAACAACACAATGCACATCTAACACATAACATGAAATAAATGACAAAAACTAGATTCCGAACTTTTTTTTATTTTTCATGTATTTTCCATTTATTTTCAAAACAATTTTTTTAATTTTTTATTTTAACAAATATGACTTAAGGTATCAAATACCATTTATTTTGACTAAAGGAGAATTTTTGTAGTGATCAAAATCGTTAGAAAATGATGAATCCAAACGCCCCCTTAAACTAGGAAAATAAGAACTAAAAGTATGCATCAATGGGAAATGCAAACAAGCACACAATCAAGCAAGCACAAAAGACATAAAAACACTTATACACATCACACATAACAAGACACAAAATCACAAAGCACAAACATACACAAAAATTCATGTGGTCAAGTAGTTCTAGTCATAAACTAGAGTGATTCGGGACAAGGTTTTTAGGTTTTTGAAACAAACACTTTGGGACACATTTAGCAATCAATCATTGAAACAAGCAATTTAAGCACACAAGAGAGGAAATCCTAACACCAAATACTTCATTTTGGCGCCAAGATCATTAAGCAACCTTTTGAGAAATAAGAGATTTTAAGCAAAGGGTGCTCTAACCTTTGTCAAGGGCTAAAGCAATCATTCAAGAGCAACAAACTAAGAATGGAATTTAGAGCAATTCAAAGCCTCCAATTGAGTTGTAACACCCCATTTTGATAAATGGAATGTCACGCGTGATTATGGCGTGTCATCAAAGCATACAAGGATAAATGTCTAAACATTACATGACCATAAAGGAAATACCGGAATCAAACATCGGTAGTCTAAAAGTTGAACTCATCACAAACAAACATAAGTACTGGAAATGAAAGGACTAAAAAATGTCTATAGAAATGAGTATCAAAGTATAGATAAATGCATAAAGTAAAGAAGGTTAGAAAGCTTCCAGTCCATATGTACGTACGCTTAAAGTCTACGAGCGTCCCTGAGTACCTGCTGTTATGGGAACATGAAAAGGAAAACGGCTGAGCAATACGCTCAGTGCACGGATGTACAAATATAGCTTGAATAGTATAATCATATAATCATGAAACAGCAGAAGAAACTAAGTCATGAATAACCCGGTTATATCTTAATAAACCTGGTTTTATAGTTTGAAAAGCCTTATGTTTATCTTGTAAAAACTGTTTAACATATTTTACCGTTAGCCAATATAGGTCATGAAATATCAACGTGCATGAATACTCGGAGGGGTGACCTCGTCATGCAAATTAGAGGGGCTGCCTCTAATTTAATATACTGGTTTTGGGTAGGAGGGATCAGCTCCTTGTGAAGGATGCAAGGCACATACCACACTCACACTGAGTAATCTGCTGAAAACATGTAAACTAGGATGCACCCATACGCCCCACCTGATAATATAATAAATGGCCAAAAGCTGAAAGGGACGCCACGAGCTATCACTCCGCCGTGGTGAAGTCATAACACTGGTGCCTCTAGTGTTATGGTTATGGTACCTCCATAACTAGGTGAAACTGGTCATGCATGTATATGGATTTAGGTATCTAATTAAACATAAGCAATTCAAAAACATATAAAACATATACTGGGGAAAACAGTTGGCTGCATACGGGGAATCCTAATAAGGAAAGAATGTCCATACTGAAAGGACGGAGAATCTGTACCTTATGTCCAGTGAACGAAGAAGACGAACAGAAAAGAGCCCTACTTCGGTATCACTAATGCTACATAAATTCATACGTGTATAAGTATCTGATTACAGAATACGTAGCTGGGTTTATATCATGTCTTAGCTTGTTTTATATGTTCATGTCATGTTTTACTGATTTAAGCTTTATATTGTGTTTATCATATATTATGTCTATTCTAATTAAGTATTACTTGTATTTCATGTATTATAATACTTGTTGTGTAATAATAAGTAACTTTCTAAAAATAGTTGGTTTCCTAAAATAGAAAGTTTCCAAAAATAGAAAGTTACCAAAAATAGAAAGTTTCCAAAAATAGAAAGTTTACAAAAATAGAAAGTTGCCAAAAATAGAAAGTTTCCAAAAGTAGAAAGTTTCCAAAAATAGAAAGTTTACAAAAATATAAAGTTTCCAAATATAGAAAGTTTCCAAAAATAGAATTACTGCTTAAAATAGATAAGTTTCTAAAAATAGAAAGTTTCCATAAATAGATTAGTTGCCTTAAATAAATAAGTTTCTAAAAATAGAAAATTTCCATAAATAGATATAAGCTGGATAATTAAGCTAATTATATAAGCTTAAGTGTTTACTGATTATTATTCTAAGTCATGTGATTATATAGTATAGTTTATTAATTATTTCATGCAAATTAAATAAACTATAGGTTAAAGTATTTAATTAAATATAACATGATTTTTATTAAATAAAGGTAAAATACTTAGGTTAAAACATGTATTATTATCTATTAATAATATAACCTAAGTCATGTAAATTAATTGATTATAAGTCATGGTTTTTAATAATTAATTAATTATATAGTCTAATTAAAGATAAATACTTAGGTTAAAATTCATGAATTAATAACTAAATTAATAACCTAAATCATGTAAATTAAATTAATCATGTTCATGTTTTTAATTAATTTAATTTAAGTCTTGAAGAAAAATAATATAACTTGTAAAAATCATAAACCTTAAAAAAATGATTCAGGAACCGGACCCATGATTAAAACCCATGAACCGGACCCGTAACCATCACCATACCCCGACCTAAGTCGGGGTTTCCCCTTGCCTTGCTGCTGCCGTGAGACCACCACCACCATACCGAGACCATATGGTCTCGGTGGTGCGAAATAAGCCAAGCCGAGACCCCCTTGGGGCTCGGTTAGGTGTCGGCCACAACAAAAACACCCCTAAACCTTTGATTTGATTTAAACCCCAAGATTATAATATGTTTATATTACTTGTTTATAATTAGTTTATTAAAAACACCGTGATTTTATGTGATTATATAAATCAAAACATAAAAAGAAAAGGTTAAAAGTTATACCAATCACGTGAATCGAATGAGGACGAACACACAACGATCCCTTGCAATAAATCAACCCCAAAATCAAACCAAATCACCCCTTGTGGTGATATCAACCCGGCGGCCAAGGAGCAAAGAAAAGAAAACTAGGGTTTTTCTTATTTTCTACCTTTTGTGATAAATGACACATGTTTTTTCCTAATTTTCCTAGTTAGTAAATTTACATGGGCTTGGCCCATGTTTCTTGGTATAGCCGCGGGTAGGGGGCCCACATGGGGGTAACCCGAACCTTTCTCGTGTATAAAATAATAGTGTGTTCTCGTGTTCATAAATTACGTGTTCTAATTAGTTATCGATCGTGACTTAATATATTTATTCATGTTCGTAATAGATATATATACATACGTAATATTAGTTCGTGATTAATTTACGTTCATGATTTCATGTTCGTATGTTCGTGATTATAATTATTATTGGAATAATTATCGTGTGTTCATATGTAATAAATACTTATCGTGTTATAACACGTACGTAATACTTGTAATTCTTGTTCATGAAACATAAACGTGCTAAAAGGAAAGTTCTAATCATGTACGTACGATCTTAAGGATACTATTCATGGTAAAAGCATGCGGGTTTAACAACTCTTCCCCCCTAAAAAGAATAATTCGTCCCCGAATTATAGATAAAGTAAACTGGAAAAGAAGAACATACCCGAATTCAAAATATTAAATGAGGGTAAGAAGCCCGGATAGACTCCTCTGTTTCCCAAGTGGCTTCCCGCTCGGTATGATCCCTCCAAAGGATTTTGACGAATGGAATCGTCTTCCTTCTCATGACTCGTTCTTGTTTGTCAAGAACTCGTTCGGGTTCTTCTATAAAAGTGAGATCTTCACGAATCTGTTCTAGTGGATACTGAACCATGTGAAGGGGATGATACTGGTACCCTCTGAGTAAGGACACATGAAACACATTGTGTACATGAGAAAGCTGCGGAGGTAACGCTAAACGGTAAGATACTTCACCAACCTGTTCAATGATAACAAACGGTCCGATGAACCGAGGACTGAGCTTCCCTTTAATTCCAAAACGTCTAACACCACGTGCCGGTGAAACCTTAAGGAAAACATGATCTCCTACGTTAAAATGTATGTCCCTACGATGCTTGTCTGTGTAGCTCTTCTGACGTGACCGTGCTTCTTGAAGTTTCTGCTTAGCTACTGCGACCCTCTCATTAGTCAACTCTATGATCTCTGGTCCTTCAAGTGTTCGCTCACCAACCTGATCCCAGCAAATTGGGGCGCAAAACTTTCTACCATACAACATCTCGAAAGGAGCACACTTGATACTTGCGTGCCACCTCTTGTTGTATGCAAACTCGACCAAACAGATATAATCGTCCCAATCACCCGTCCATTCCAACGCACATGACCTCAACATGTCTTCCAATGTCTGAATCGTTCGCTCTGACTGCCCGTCTGTTTGAGGATGAAAAGTCGTGCTAAGCTTAAGTTGTGTACCCCAAGCTTTCTACAGACTATTCCAAAATCACGAAGTGAATCGAGGATCTCTGTCTGAGGCGATGCTGGATGGAGCACCGTGGAGTCTCATGATCTCCCTTCTATAAGTATCGGCGAGTTTACTGACCGAATCTTACTTGCGGATCGGTAAGAAATGAGCTGATTTGGTAAGTCGATCCACGATAACCCAAATTGCATCGTGCTTCCTCTTGGTTGGCGGAAGACCAATAACAAAATCCATGGTGATTTTGTCCCACTTGCACTCTGGGATATCTAACGGTTGAAGAAGACCACCAGATCGCTGATGCTCGATCTTAACCTACTGGCAGGTTAGACATTTGGAGACGTAAGTGGCAGCATCCTCTTTCATACCACTCCACCTAAAGTACTGCTTGATGTCATGGTACATCTTGGTCGAACCAGGATGTATCGAGAATGGGGAGCTATGAGCTTCAGCTAACAAGGCTTCCCGGAGTTCTTGATCATCAGGAACACAAAGTCTCGTGCCCTGCCATAAGATACCATCTACATCTACTCTGAACTTTATCTGCTTCTCCAAATTCTGAATTATCGCCCAGATTTCTCCATCATCTTTCTGAGCTTCCTTGATCTTAGAGAGTAACTCGGGTTCTACTCTAAGATTAGCCCAGTAACCGTGCTTTCCACGTACCATGATTTCTATGTCTAGTTTCTCCAAGTCTCTTATGATTTCCTCCTCAATCTTAATGCCGTTGATCATTCCGGACTTTCTGCTAAGTGCATCTACTACTACATTCGCCTTGCCGGGATGATACTGCAGATTAATGTCATAATCCTTCAACAACTCTAACCATCTCCTCTGTCTCATGTTCAATTCACGCTGAGTGAAGATATACTTCAAGCTCTTGTGGTCCGTGAAAATGTCACATGATTCTCCATATAAGTAGTGCCTCCATATCTTCAAAGCAAACACGACTGCAGCAAGTTCCAAGTCATGCGTAGGGTAAGTTTCCTCATAAGGCTTAAGCTACCGTGAAGCGTACGCGATCACTTTCCCATCTTGAATGAGAACACAGCCAAGTCCCTTCCCCGATGCATCACTGTAGATTTGAAATCCACCCGTACCAGATGGGAGAGTAAGAATAGGTGCAGATACCAACTTCTGCTTCAGGTCTTCAAAGCTCTTCTCTTGTTCTTCAGTCCAGACGAATTTCTCCCCTTTCCGCATCAGTTTGGTCAATGCTAGTGCTAGGCGGGAAAAGTTCTCTACGAACCTACGGTAATAACCAGCTAAGCCTAGGAAGCTGCGGACTTTAATCGTTGATGTCGGCCTTGGCCACTAGTAATAGCCTCAACCTTTGCTGGATCCATAGTGATTCCTTCTGCTGATACAATGTGACCTAAGAATGACACCTTGTCTAACCAGAACTCACACTTGGATAATTTAGCATACAACTGCTTCTAGCGAAGAATCTGTAGTACTTCACGAAGATGGTCTTCGTGTTCCTCTTTGGACTTAGAGAAAATCAGGATGTCATCGATGAAAACAATGACGAACTTGTCCAGAAATTCATGGAAGATTATGTTCATCAGATCTGTAAAACCCGCATTTAATTATACATATATTAAGAGAATGAAAAATTGGGCCTAAGCCCATCCATTGCATAAAAGAAACGGGACTTAACCCTTTGTTTCATTCAGTCGAACAAAAAAAATATTAGGGTTTGTGTACTTGTGATGGCCGCCAGTTTAAAACAAGAACAGAGGGTTCCGTATATGATTTCTCGTCCTTAGTAATTGTCTGTAACCTCCAGGTTTTGTTAATCATTGTAAGGTACGAAATCAATCCGTCTTTTATTCCATCATGTTTGATTTTAAGCTGTTGTGATAGGAACCGAGCCAAAGGGCCTCGGTTTGGTCCTCTTGATGCCCAGCCGTGACCAATAGGTCATGGTGGTATCTATTCCTTGGTCGGCCAAGAACAACAGCCCCAATAAGGAGGGGCATCGGCATTAAGGGTGCTTCATTTTGTGCAGCCGAGCCAAAAGAAAAAAAAGGGGGGTGTCGGGTTGGAGCCTGGTGCAACCGAGAGTCAAAGACTCTCGGTGATAACCTTGTGATGACCAGCTAGGGCGTGTTTGGTTAGTTTATCAGGGGGGTAACCGTAAAACAGAAACAAACCGAGAGTTAAGACTCTTGGTATATAAATAAAATCTAAAGGGTGCGTTTGGTTAGTATAAACAGTGGGAAGACGTATACAAGCAGTGGGAAAAAGGGGTAAAATCAGTACCTGGCTTCTAAACAGAAAATAAAGGATTTTATTTTCAGAATAGCGACGGTTTTGTGACATTATTTTCCGTCGCAGACTGTTTTTGTGACAGTTTTCTTTATAGACAGTTTTAAAAACTCTCAGCTTTTGGTGACACTTTTAGTGACACAGAATTCTGTCACTAATTCTTGTGGACAGATTTATATAGGTAGATTTAATCATTATATGTTGATTTGTTTAGTGCGACCGAGATGGGATATCTCGGTAGGCTCGGGACATTATTATAATAAATAAAATAAATATTCTTATATTATACCTTTTTTAATTAAATTTTTTTATAAATGTTTAAAATATATTTAAATGTATTAAATTAAAATAGTTCTTTAATATTTAAAAAGGGTATAATTTTATGAAATGAACTAAATTATTTGGGAACTTTCTAAATTAAGAAACTTTTTATTTTAGCGGGATACGTAATATAGTACTACTATAGCGTCGGAAATACGTTGTACCGTAACTAATAGTAGAAAGATAATACATTAAAATGAATTATTATAAGGTCAGATTTATCAGTTAATATATGTACGGAATTTCAGAAATAAAATAAATAAATGAAAGACAAATAAGAACATGAAATTAAATAAGTGAATATATGTTTACTCATTCACGTCCCTTATTCATGTAGATCGCGTGAAATCAGAGTAGACTTTCGGTCAATTTATCTCGGTCGGTTACTGGACACGAGGTACGGATTTCCGTCCTTTCAGTAAGGACTTCCTTTCTATGCATGATTAGGATTCCCCGTCTTCAACCAAATGTTTCCCCAGTATATGTTTAAGTTTATCAGTGATCACGTTAATAACTAAATAAATTGCCTGAGCATTATATACAAGCACGACCAGTTTATGTACTAGTTACGGAGGTACCGTAACCACGGCACTAGAGGCACCAGTGTCGTGACTCACATGCAGGAGAGTGATATCCTGCATCGTCCCACTCATGTTCAGGTTGGCCATTTTTATATGTATGTTTAGTGGGGCGTATGGATGCATCCTAGGCTTATATGTGTTACAAGTTATCAGGGTGAATGTGGTGTGTGCTCTACATCCTTCACATTGGAGCTGATCCCTCCACCCAGCACAGTATTTAGACGTCACCCCTCTACAGCATGACGAGGTCACCCCTCCAGTTATTCATGCACGGTTGTTATAGTACGTGACCTATATAAGCTCTGGCAAATAAAATACAGTAAATGCATGTTTTCAGAATTAATAGTTATATTTCAGTATCAGTATATATGAACCAGGTTTTTCAGATTTTATGTAGAGTTCTACCACATGTTACATATCAATCTTATAGCTTCATTGTTGTCTTCTATTTCATTACCTTCAGTACATTCTTATCATGCTATATCCGTCCACTGAGCGTTATGCTCAGCCGTAGTTTCCTTTCATGTTTCCAAACGGCAGGTACACAGGGACGATCTTAGGACTTCTAAGAGAGTATGTGTATTTGGATGGGAGCTATCCAGACTCCTTTATTTTTATGCACACATTACATTACATTACTTTGATTGTTTGGACACTGTTTCGTCCTTTTTCTTTCAGTACTTAATATTTATATTTTGAGCTTATGTTGGATTACCGATGTTTGATTCCGGTATTTTCGTATGGTCAATTAATGTTTTAATACATTGCCTTGCATGCTTTGATGACACGCCATAAATACACGTAACGGTCCACTTATCCAAGTGGGGTGTTACAATTATGGTATCAGAGCCTGGTTCGACCTGTAGGCTCTAAAACTTGGCCTGTGACTAGTGGGTAGTCACCAGGAACTTCCTGTATTTTGGCGTCGTTATCTTCTATGCTACTCATGTATTTTACCAGTCGGATTTCCAAAATTTTGATTAAGTAAACGGTTGGTACAGGACTGGCCATACTTAATCGCATGTGCTTTTCAGCGAACTTTTCGTTTTGGTGAACTGACCATAGGCGTTCACCATTGCCGTTTAAATTTTGTATAGATGAACTGACCATAGGCGTTCATCCTTACTCATGTTAGATTTATGTTTCAGTAAATTGTCATTTTGTGAACTAACCCTAGGCGTTCACCAGTATTCATGTCATATTTTGTTGGCTATACCTTCATGAATTACACTATGCATATTCAGATTTATTACCCTAGATTTTGGCAGTTCTATCAACTTATCCTCTTTTATTTCAGATGCAACCCAGACGCGAAACCGAGAATGATCCTAATGCAGCTGCCATTGCTGCTGCTGTTCAGGCTGCTATACAGGCCATGTTACCCCAAATTCGTGATGAGATCCGAGCTGAATATCAAAATGGACCTCAGCAGAATAACAACCCTCCTGTTCCACCACCTGCCACTCTACCCGCTTGGCTGGATTTGTTTAACAAGCAGAAACCCCGACTTTTTGAGCAAACTGTAGCTCCAACTGACGCGGAAGACTGGATCTACCATGTAGAGAAAATTTTTGGAGCTATGGGTTGCGGTGATGTTTTCAAGGTTAGGCTTGCAGTTTACAAGCTGGAAGGTCCTGCTCTGCATTGGTGGAGGTCTCAGAAGCTGTCCAATGGGGGAGATGCTTGGGAGCTTACATTGACCTGGGCACGTTTCAAGACGATGTTCTATGACCAGTTTTTCCCGCATGCGGAGCAAGCTAAAATGAAGAGGGACTTCCACGTCATTCGTCAGAATCATGGCGAGAACAGTATAGAGTTCATGCACCGATACCTCAGGATGGCTGGATTCTTAGGGGAGGCTGCGGGTACCGCAGAGGAGCAAGCGAAGCAATTTCGCTGGGCTCTTCACTCTAGGACTACAGATAGGCTGGTGAGTGCCACATTCACTAATGTGTCACAAGTAGCTAATGCAGCTCATGATATTGAGATGATTTTCGAGAGGGATGAGCTCGAGAATGTAGAGCGACCGGAGAAGAGGTACATCTCACCCAACAGACTTAAACAATTTAGCTCCCATTATTTCTTGTCAACTTATATGTTATGCCTTATTCAATTATAATCTTATAGACACAGAGGAGGAGACCGATCCCAATCGGCTACTCCACATCAGAACTACAGGAACTACGGTCAGTCATATGACCGTAATCGATCAGATAAGAGGAGCGGCGGTGATAATTACCGCGGCAGCTCCAACTCATCTGGCAGCTACAGGTGATTCTTTAAGCTCTAGAAATACTAAACTATCATGTAGAACAGATCTTAAAATTTTGTAAATACCAACAGAGATGCTGGACAGGGGCGTGACCAAAGCAACAGTGGTCAGCAGGTTTCCCGACCGGCAAATTCTGGTAATATTAAATTTCAGTCAAACAGCCTCAGTTCAGATTAAGATATCAGAATCGTGACACGTGTTTATCATCATAAATCAGGTTCTCAGCAAACCAGAGCTACTTCCACCGGGTATACTTATCCCAGTTGCATCACATGTGGGAAGAAACACTCGGGACCTTGTCGTCGTGGTACGGGTAATTGTTACAAGTGTGGTCAGCCGGGCCATTTGAAGAGGGATTGCAAGAGCGGGGATGCTGCCGGTACCTCAGGCCAGATCCCTCAGATTTTACCTCCACCACCACCAATACCACCAACCACTGGTCGTGTCTACACTACTACCCGTGAGCAAGCAAATAATACCACAGGTACCATTACTGGCATTTTGTTTATACACGGACAGTCTGCATGCGTGCTTTTTGATACAGGCGCCACGCACTCAGTTATATCTACTTCATATGCTGTTAGAATAAACATGACCCCTACGCCACTAGATAGTGCACTTAGTATATCTACCCCCATGCGAGATTTTTTACTCATTACCCAGGTGTATAAGGACCTCCCTCTTGAGTTTGATGATAAAATCCGTCCAGTCAGTGCCCTTCCTCTAGATATGTGCGAATTCGATATTATTCTGGGTATGGATTGGTTGTCGGCTAATCGTGCCACCATAGATTGTCATGCTCACCGGGTTATCTTTGGTGATGTCCAGACACCATAGTATATTCACCGGGGCTTCCTACCAGGAAAACATGTCCAGATCATTTCAGCTTTGCAGGCTCGTACCTTATTATACCATGGTTGTGAAGGTTTCCTAGCTACAGTTCATGACACGACTTCTGAGGCACCTTCAATTCATGATCAGCCAGTGGTGTAAGATTTCCCAGATGTCTTTCCAAAGGAAATCCCAGGCTTATCTCCCATGCGAGAGGTAGAATTTGGTATCGATCTCATTCCAGGTGCAGAACCAGTATCTAAAGCTCCTTACCGTATGGCTCTTGTAGAGCTTAAGGAACTGAAAGATCAGCTTCAGGAACTTCTAGAAAGGGGTTTCATTCGTCCAAGCGTGTCACCGTGGGGCGCTCCAGTTTTGTTTGTCAAGAAGAAGGATGGTAGTATGCGTTTGTGTATTGACTACCGTGAGTTGAATAAGCTCACTATTCGTAAGCGTTATCCACTTCCTCGTATTGACGATTTATTCGATCAGCTTCAGGGTGCCAAGCACTTCTCAAAGATCGATCTACGATCAGGCTACCATCAGCTGCGTGTGAAAGAGCAGGATATATCCAAAACTGCTTTTCGCACGAGGTTCGGTCATTACGAGTTTGTTGTTATGCCATTCGGTCTCACGAATGCGCCTGCAGTATTTATGGACTTGATGAACAGAGTCTTCCACGAATTCTTAGACAAGTTTGTGATTGTATTCATTGATGACATCCTTATTTTCTCCAAATCTAAAGAGGAACATGAGGATCATCTCCGTACAGTTTTGCAGATTCTCCGACGAGAGAAGCTTTATGCAAAATTTTCTAAGTGCGAGTTTTGGCTGAATACAGTGGCGTTTTTAGGTCATATTGTTTCTGCAGAAGGAATCACTATGGATCCTGCAAAGGTGGAGGCTATCACCAAATGGCCAAGACCGACATCTGTCACAGAGATACGTAGTTTTCTTGGGTTGGCGGGTTATTACCGCAGGTTTGTGGAAAACTTCTCACGTTTGGTGTTACCATTGACCCAACTTATGCGAAAAGGTGAGAAGTTTATATGGACCGAGGAGAGAGAAAAGAGTTTTGAGGAACTCAAGCATCGATTGATCTCAGCACCGATACTTACTCTTCCATCCTGTACAGGTGGTTATCAGATTTACAGTGACGCTTCAAGAAAGAGCTTAGGCTGTGTTCTTATGCAGCATGGAAAAGTCATTGCTTATGCTTCGCGTCAACTGAAGCCGTATGAGAAAAATTATCCTACTCATGATCTAGAGCTCGCAGCAGTCGTTTTCGCCCTTAAAATCTAGAGGCATTATTTTTACGGTGAGTCGTGTGATATCTTCACCGATCACAAAAGTCTCAAGTATATATTTACACAGCGAGAGCTGAACATGAGACAGCGGCGATGGTTAGAACTGCTGAAAGACTATGACACTAATATCCAGTATCACCCAGGTAAAGCAAATGTAGTAGCGGATGCCCTTAGCAGATAGTCAGGTATGATTAATGGCATCGAAGTTCAGGAAGAAATTAGTCGGGACTTAGAGCGGTATGATATTGAGCTCTTAGTACGCGGACAGAGGGGATACTGGGCTAGTCTGAGGGTAGAACCGGATTTACTCTCTAGGATTAAAGCCGCACAAAAGGATGATGGTGAAATCTGGGCGATTGTCCAGAACATTAACCAGCAGACCGAATTTCGCATCGATGACGATGGTATCGTATGGCAGGGTACCAAACTCTGCGTTCCAGAAGACCCTGCTCTCAGAGAAGCCTTAATGACTGAGGCTCACAGCTCTCCGTTCTCTATCCATCCAGGTTCCACTAAAATGTACCACGATCTTAAGCAGCATTTCTGGTGGAGCGGCATGAAACAGGATGTCGCAACATTTGTGTCTAAATGCTTAACCTGTCAGCAGGTTAAGACAGAGCACCAACGTTCCAGTGGTCTTCTCCAGCCATTAGATATTCCAATGTGGAAATGGGACAAGGTCTCTATGGATTTTGTCACCGGACTACCAGAGACTCAGCGGAGGCATGATGCAATCTGGGTTGTTGTCGATCGTTTGACCAAGTCGGCACATTTCATTCCTATTCGCAAAGATTTCGCAGTCAGTAAATTAGCGAAACTATTCACCAAGGATATCGTACGATTACACGGTACACCTTCAGAAATTATATTAGATAGGGATCCCCGTTTCACTTCTCACTTCTGGGAAGGTTTGCATAAAGCTTGGGGAACTAGGCTCAAGCTCAGCACAGCCTTTCACCCGCAGACAGACGGTCAGTCAGAGCGTACCATCTAGACCTTGGAGGACATGCTACGCGCCTGTGCATTAGAATGGAAAGGACACTGGGATGACTATATTTGCTTGGTCGAGTTTGCCTACAACAACAGTTGGCATGCTAGTATCAAGCGTGCTCCATTCGAGATGTTATATGGCAGGAAATGCCGTGCTCCTATTTGTTGGGATCAGGTGGGAGAACGTTTGATTGAAGGACCAGAATTGATAGAACTGACCAATGAAAAGGTCGCCATTGCTAGGGAAAAACTGCAAGAAGCGCGTACTCGCCAGAAGAGTTACGCCGACAAGCATCGCAGAGATCTATCTTTTCAGACTGGGGATCGTGTGTTCCTCAAAGTATCACCCGCACGCGGTGTCAGACGTTTTGGCCTCAAAGGAAAGCTCAGCCCTCGTTACATCGGACCGTTCGAAATCCTTGAACGTATTGGTGAAGTGTCATATCGATTGGCGTTACCACCTCAGCTTTCACACGTCCACAACGTGTTTCATGTATCATTACTCAGAGGGTACAACTATCATGAGCTTCACAAAGTGAATTACCCACTCGATCATATTCGGGAGGATTTATCTTATATTGAGGAACCCGAAGCAGTTTTAGATTGCCAGGATCGAGTTATGAGAAGGAAGACCATTCCTTTCGTTAAAATCCTGTGGAGGAACCATACCGAGTGGGAGGCCACTTGGGAAACAGAGGAGTCTATACGGACTTCTTATCCTCAATTCCAATTTTAATTCGGGTATGTCTTTCAGTATACGTCTCTCAGCTTATATGTTTCAGCTTTCATGTTCTTTCAGTGCATGTGTCGTTCAGTAGAGGTAGTTCCCAACTTTAGATACCTTTAATTCGAGGACGAATTCTTCTTTTAGAGGGGAAGAATTGTAAACCCAGTACGGCCGTATCCTTAATTCGGGGACGAATTATTTTTTTAGAAGGGAAGATTTGTAACACCTGTTGATCCCAAACTTAGATCGATTAAGCTTTGTGTATACGAGATTAGATCAAGTACTACACGTAGAGAAACCTTTGCTTATGAATAAAGTAACTAAGTGTTATGCGGAATTAACACTTAATCTAAAACACAAAGATGTTAAACAAACTTTCACTTGTATTAGAATGATCGAACTTGATTACAATGAAAGAGGTTTAACTTGTGAAAACTTATGATAACTGATGATTAACTTTAACCTAAAAGATCTTCTTTTATAGATTAAGAAGTCTTGTACAATAAGCTACAAATCAACTATTCTATGTAAAGATAATAATAGAAAAACAATGTCGAGCTTATCTTTACCATACACAAATAAAGAAACAAATAAACAAAAAGATTCGTATGAAGATATATTCCATCAGTGTTAATCTTCAAGGCTGTCAGCGTTGACTTCTTCAAATGTCAACGCTTGGCTGTCAGCGTCCAATGTCATCTTATCAGCGCTTGAATTCTTCTTATCAGCGTCTAGTGAACTGACCCATAACTTATTCCCAACAATCCTCCCCTAAACTTGATATCCATTCCAATGATCAAGTTTCTGAATAAAAACTTAAGGCTTAGGAGGAATCTTACAAAAACTTCTTATGTTGGTGATAAACATATCTAATCAAGTCTTTGGCCACGTCACTAGTATAATCAATCTCCAAGGGTGTCTCCTTCATCTTCTCCAATACTTCTTTGGACAAGAAATAGTTAGCATCCACAAGTAGATACTCTGAAAACTTTGTAGAGCTCAAATGAAACACACCACAAGTAGAATAAAGCCTCCAATGAAGATTACTGAGGTCATCTTCAAGATCCTTCCATATGGCAGGATCTGCTTCCCTTGGACGACACAAAGTCAAAAATGTGTGCCATAGTCTTATTCCATTTGCTGAAGTAGGTGCTTCAGCTGTATACTTGGCCTCTATCAATCTCCATAGATGCACCAAGTCTTCTCTGTCTATGCTTGCAAAGATAGAAATAATTGAAGTGAAAGTGTGTACCTTCTTCCCAAATCTGCCAATCTTCCAAAATCCACACTCATCTTCATCAAAACTTATGATTGGATTTCTGTCATCTAGAGGTACTACATTAACCAAATCTGAAGCTTCCAATGGAGAAAGCTTGAGATGCTTCCTTATGACAGTTTCAGTTGGATAATACACATCCATATCTTTGGGAAATTGGAGAGGATCTCCTTTCTTTACTGGTCTTTGAGCAATCCCCATCTCCTTTGCAATCTGCATTTCCTCAGCAAGCTCTTGTTTCCTTTCTTCTGAAAGAAACTGTAAGACATTATGTTCTTGCACATTCCTCCAAATAGGATGTGCCCTATACTCTAGCTCCTCAAAAGATAAAGCCAGCAACTTCTTGTATGTCCATCTAGGTTGATGGCATCTAAGCAACTTGTAGTACAACTGCCTTCTATCTCTTTTAAGCCAAGTCTTGACCTCTTGTGCATTAAACCTCAAAATCACCTTTATATCATCTTGTACCCTGAGAAGAATTTCCAACCCCCAAATTTGATCTGATAAGCTCATCCCTGGGTTGTCCATTACCTTATCTTCCCAAGCATGGTACATTCTGGTGATTTCTGGAAGGTCCCAATCAATCTGATTCTTCAAATCACTCAATCTTTCTTTTGCCAACTCATCCCCATATTCAAGTCTTTCTGGATCTTCAATAATTTGAACACTTGAATCTGAGCTATCTCCTTCTCTTTCATCATCACTCTCTTTCTCACTCTCAGAAATGGCAACAAATGGTGATCTACCACTCCTCTTCAAATCTTTTTCCAAAAGTTGTGCAGCCAACTGTTCATCAAATGCAATTTGTGCTGCATCTTTCTTTGGAACATCTTCATCAACCAGAATCCCCTTACCCTTGTCTTTTGGATCAATAATAGGTAAGGTAGAAGAAGAAACCTGTGTGAACACATCTTTGATGATTGCTGATGACTGGAATACATCAACACCACCTGCAACTTTGTCAGCGTTCAAGTTACCTTTATCAGCGCCCCGATTACCTTTGTCAGCGCTGGATGTGTCAGCGTTCAAACCTGTATCAGCGCCCATTGTGGCTGTGAAAGATCCCTCCAAGTTCAACGGAGTTACCTTGGATGTATCAATAATTGGGTGCTCCTTCAAGTTGGTGAGTGCTTCAGCAACATTTAAAGATTCACTAAATTGTGAACTCTTCTCACTGGCTGTATGAATCAGCTCATCCTCTTCATCCTCCCCTTTGGAAGATTCCTCCATTCTACTCCGGCTACTAGGATTCTCCAAAACAGTTACCCGCTCCCTCAATACTTGGAGTTCACGGACCTGATTATTGACAATTTATACAAGGCTGACATTTTGCTTTTGCAAGCTAATGACAGCAGCCGTCAATTCATTCAATGTCATAGGTTCCAATCTGCCCTCAGCGAGAATGGGGATTTGACCTCCCAAAATAGAATCATAGGGCATGGATGAGGTCTTAATGATGTTGGGACTGTCTTGACCAGCATCTAAGCGTGTGTCAATAGCCCCAGCCTCATCCATGTCACCAGCCACACTTGTGGAGGTGGTTCTCTCTGCAACAAGGCTAGGACCACTAGAGGAGAACACTACAGTATTCCTTTGGCGTTTATTCAACCTAGATTGTAATGGGGTGGAAGATGAAGTAGATTGTGTGGGTGTTGGTTGGTTAAGGGGTGTTTGGGATTGTTCAGGGATGTCATCAGCGTTGGGATTGGCTGTGTCAGCGCCAACATTTTGAGTGTCAGCGTTGACATTGGGTTGGTCAACGTCCATGTGGTCAGGTGAAGGTAATGGTTCAAGGATAGGCTCAAGTTGAGGTGCAGGGTCTGGTTGTGGTTGAGCAGCCTGAATTACTTCAAGCATAGCTTGGGTGAGAGGTATAGATCTGTTTGTGGAGCTCATTTTGTCAAAAATGGTTTTCTTTTGCTTAGGGATCTCATAAAAAGTGTCATGATCCCTAGTACAATATGCTTGTAAATCAAACACTATTTGCAAAAATCTTGGGTAAGCCAAAGTCATTTTACTTCCCTTATTTTTACACATCCCTTCAAAAATCATTTTTGAAAAATTATACTTAAGCCCACGTGACATACAAACCAAAGCACTTGCAATGGACCTGTTTATTTCATTAAAAGCAGTACATTTTGGACTTAAGCATTGAAGAAGGACATGTATCAAATATTTCCAGTCAGAGGGAAATTCCTGCTTATGATATTTATTTAAAGTTTTACCAGCAGGAATAGGATAACCCAATTCCCTAAGACCTTGTTCTATTGTTGCAATGGCAAGGGTAGTCACACCATCAACGTCATCAAGACGCAAAGCTTGGCGAACCAAGGCTTCAGTGACCACCCATGTTCTTCCATGAACAGTAGATGTTAATGTGGTCACTCCATTAGCTGTTGTGGAACTAACATTATTCCAAAACTGTCTAATGTGTGCGACAGGGACTAATGGTGCATGAGAAAGTGCATACCTTATTGAGGATGCATTTAAAAATGCCACCATTTGTGAATACTGAGGGAACAAATCATTATCAGCGGCCAAGTAAGCTACCATATTATGTTGGCTCTTGAACTCCAATGTCAGATTGTTTGAGTTGAACTTTGGTGCCATGTTTAAAGCTGTTTAGGTTATGTGATATGGGAAAAATCTAGGAGAAAAATGTTAGACAAGAAAATATGAATACCCAGAATAAAAAGATTAGCCAAATTTATAGGAGAGATGCATGATTTGGATTGGTCAAAAATGAGGCAGTTATATTCAAAGAGTAATGATGAAAATATTGAATCAAATATAACTTATCTCATGCATTAATTAAAAGTAACAACTCCCCAAAATTACGGCCAAATATTAGTCAAAAATAACAACTGGGTAGGGCCCACTAGGTGTCAACGGTCAAAAATAGCCCATCAACGCCCAACGGCTATATTTTCTTGTCAGCGTTTGCCTAAAGCCTTGTCAGCGTCACGATTGGACGTAACAGCGTTTGGAGAAAAACTTGTCAGCGTCTAAAAATAAAAATATTTAAAAAGAAAAAGACCTTAACAAAGTAATTTATCCTAAGGGAAATACCTTGCAAGTTGATAATAATTACTGGGCGGCAAGCACTGTCCACTTATGCACACTTGCTTAAGCAAGATAGACACAAATGTCCTCAAGTGTCCCTTGCTAACCAAAATACATACCAACAAAGTTATTTCATAAAATTCTTTGTAACTCCCAGGTAAACCCATAACAAAACTATTCCCAAGTCTCCCATCAGACCACAACCAATTCTAGGCCAAAAATGTCTTGGCAGCATGCATAGTTTGTCAACTTTGCATGCTACAGTGCCTCATGGTTTAGTAAAACTAACCCATACTCACCTGTGGACACAATCTAGAATTGTGATGAGAGTATTGTAAGAATACCCAAAAGTCCTAAAGGTTCCTTAAACCTCCCCTCAAACTATGATACATGAGTTTCTCAAAATATATATGAACATTAAAAATTTATGTCAAGATAGGAATATAAATATTCCAACCATCATCCATAAACAAAAACATGTCCAAATAGCTCTTCAAAGATCCATAAGCAACTCTGTATCCAGTGGCATAAAGCTACCACCACCTACACATTTAGATTGAAAACCACAAAACTAACATTGTTGCTGACAGCGCCCCGACAACACTTATCAGCGTTGAAGGAACTCTTGTCAGCGTTAGACAATAATATCTCTAACAACGGCAAAATAACACTTATCAGCGTTACATTTACCTTTGTCAGTGTTAGAAAAATAATGTGGAAAAATCTAAATCATCACAAAGACCAATAACAATGCATTATCCTGTACATACTTTTACAAAAAGGTTCCAAAACACATATTAAGTGAGATTAACCATTCCAATATTTGTTACCAAATATTGAAATCTACCAGTATCAAAAGGTTTAGTTAATAAATCAGCCACATTATCCTCTGTGGCTACCCTATCTGGTTGTATTAAACCTTTCTCAAAGCAATCTCTTATAAAATGATGTCTAATTTCTATGTGTTTGGTTTTAGAATGATGTACAGGATTTTTAATAATGCATAAAGTACTGTTATTGTCTACAAAAATCTTGGTATGCATGAAATTATACCCATAATCCAACAGCTGGTTCTGAATCCATAAGACTTGTCCACAACAAGCAGCTGCAGCCACATATTCTGCTTCAGTTGTAGAGTTCGCCACCACTGTTTGTTTCTTGCATTGCCAAGATATCAATCTACTCCCAAGAAATTGGCATCCACCAGTTGTGGATTTTCTATCAAACTTGTCACCACCATAGTCACTGTCTGAATATGCAATAAGCTCCAATGGAGAATCTTTTGGGTACCATAAGCCAAGATCTGGATAACATCTTAGGTACCTAGAAATTCTTTTCACAGCAAAAAGGTGACATTCTTTGGGAGTCACTTGATGGCGTGCACAAGCACACACAGCAAACATGATGTCAGGTCTTGAGGCTGTAAGATACATCAATGAACCAATCATTGATCTATAATGCCTAACATCCACATCTTTTCCAGCTCCAATTTTTCCCCAAGGGTTTTCCCTATCCATAGGAGTGGAAGCACTCTTTTCATGTGGAGAAAAACCATATTTCTTCAAGATTTCAGCTACATATTTGTCTTGGGAGATGAAGATACCATCTTCTTTCTGCTGAACTTGTAACCCTAGAAAGAAGTTCATCTCACCCATTGCACTCATCTTGAACTTATCTGTCATAAGCTTGGAAAAGTCTTCACTCATCTTTGGATTAGTAGATCCAAAAATGATATCATCAACATAGACCTGAACAAGTAAGACATCCTTAACTTTCTTCTTTGTGAACAATGTCTGATCTATGGTGCCCCTTTTAAAACCATTTTCCACCAAGTAAGTGGACAATGTACCATACCATGCTCTTGGGGCCTGATGAAGTCCATACATAGCTTTCTTCACTCTATAAACCTTGTCTGGATTCTCAGGATCTTCAAAACCAGGAGGTTGCATGACATATACCTCCTCAACAATTGTTCCATAGAGGAAAGCACTCTTCACATCCATTTGATAAACAGTGAAGTTCATGCAAGAGGCATATGCTAGGAAAATTCTGATAGCTTCAATTCTTGCAACCGGAGCAAAGACCTCTTCATAATCTATACCTTCCTCTTGTGTATATCCCTGAGCTACCAAACGTGCCTTGTTTCTGACCACAATACCTCTTTCATCTTTCTTGTTCCTTAGAACCCATCTTGTCCCAATTGGTCTCACATATCTAGGACAATCAACCAGCTCCCAAACATCCTGTATAGCAAATTGGTGAAGCTCATCCTGCATTGCTTCCACCCAACTTGGTTCTTTGAGAGCATCAAAAATCTTCTTGGGTTCTTCTTGTGACAGAAAACATGCAAACAAACATGCTTGTACAAGAGGGGTATCAACCTTCTTGTGTATATTGGCAATAAATCCACCAAGATTTTGATGGGATCTTCTTGTCTGAACTGGAGTCATAACATCACCAATGATCTGAGATGGGGGGTGATTCTTCATTGTGGAAGTGAGAACTCCTCCTTCAAAAAGTCTGGTGTCCTCAATTTCACGCTCCATGTTGCCAATATCTTCTTCATCAGACTCTCTTTGATCAACAGGAATCTCTTCATGGACATTGGAAGGTCCACCTTGTTCAAAATGGGAAGAGAAAAGATGTGCAAAGGTGTCGTCAACGTCTGAACCTTGTTTGTCAGCGCTTGGGCTAACAACGCTTGAACTGTTGTTGTCAACGTCTGAGCCATCAGCGTCTGAATTGCTCTTGTCAGCGCTTGATTTGCCTTTGTCAGCGCCTGAAGAACCATGCATGTTTGTATTTGGTGGTATTTGGAAACCACCATTATCTTTTCTAGCAGCAGCAGCAGCAGCATAATACTCATCTGTCCATATAGGAAGTGTAACATATTCTTGTGTGGGAGATGACTCAACTGCTGGTGGTCCATCCTTCTTAGCAACCTGTATACCTGAAACATTACCAATTCTCTTTTCCAAAACACTTGAAGTTACCTTCACAATGTCTGGATTAGTAACAGGCATATAATTTAAAGCTCTAGATAAAGGTTCCAAGTCAAACAACCAATTTGGACCACTTTCAGGATCACTAGGTTTACTCTCTAAAAACCTAACATGTACCTTTTCAAGTATACGTTTTTCCTTTTTAATGTAAACCCTATATCCTTTGCTCTGCAATGAATAACCCATGAAATAGCCTTCATCACCTTTTGAATCAAATTTACCTAGGGCATCACTAGTTTCTAAAATAACTACATGACAACCAAAAGGCTTGAGAAAGCCAATATTCGGCTTCCTCCCCCAAAGTAACTCATAAGGTGTCTTATTATGTATTTTGTTGACCAATGCCCTATTTTGAACATAACAAGTTGTGTTAACGGCTTCAGCCCAAAAGGCTATAGGAAAGTGGGCATCAGCCAACATGGTTCTGGCTGCTTCAATTAGGGTTCTATTCTTCCTTTCAGCAACCCCATTTTGCTGTGGGGTTCTAGCTATACTAAACTGCCTAGTAATCCCTTTCTTGGCACAAAAATCATCTAACAACTGATTTCTAAACTCACCCCCATTGTCACTTCTAAGAATTTTGACCTCATTACCATTCTTCTTCTCAATCTGGGTAATGAAATTAATCAAACTTTGGGCAGTTTCACTTTTCTTGGCTAAAAAGAAAGTCCATGTAAACCTGGAAAAATCATCAGTGATAACAAAACAATATGATTTACCCTTCAAACTTTCTATATTAGTTGGACCAAAGAGGTCCATATGCAATAAGTGAAGTGGTCTAGAACTAGAGTGCACCTGTTTAGACTTGAATGAGACCTTGTGCTGCTTGCCCTTAAGACATGCAACACAAGAGTGGTCATTGTGGAAAGCCTTTTCAGGCAAACCATCAACTAAACCAAGCCTCACAAGTCTATTGATATTTTTAAAGTTTATGTGCCCTAATCTCCTGTGCCAAAGATTACTTTCATCTACTGAGGCTTTAGCATAAAAACATGACATCATTTTATTATTTATCTTAATTCCATTAAGATTCACATTATATATGTCTTTATGCCTTGGTGTTCTAAATTCTATGTATTTCTCCTCAGGGAGCTTGTAATCTTTGCTTAACACCAAGCACTCAGTATCAGTGAAAAGAACCTTATTTTTGTTATCACACACTTGTGATACGCTAAACAAATTATAATCCAGTTCTTTTACCAGGAAGACATTCTCAAAACGCAGATTGTTGGTGATAAGTTTTCCTTTTCCTGTGATGGTGCCATAGCCCCCTCCAAAGTATACCTTATCACCATCTTGAATAGGAGTGAAATTCGTCAGATAGTCTTCCTTTCCTGTCATGTGCCTTGAGCATCCACTATCCCAATATCCATAATCATTGATCTTCTTCTAAATGCCCTGCACATAAAGAAAACACATTAGTTTTCTTTAGGAACCCAAGCCTTGGGAGACTTGGATTCATCTGGTTGTTCAACAAGAACAGACTTGGTTCTCATAACAACCCCATTTTCATCCCTTTTTGGATGAAAAGCCCAGTTAACCCCAATTGGTCTTGACATTGATGAGTCCTATGATCGTTGGGCTCAATGGTTATGAACCATATATCTAGGATGATCATCATTCATATGATAACATAGCGGAAAAGAACAATGATCATGACAAGGTGTTTATGCACATAAGAACACATGAATTAAAACAAATGGGATGTTCATTATATTAATAACAAACATCCACTAGACGTGTATACATTGAATCCCACGTCTAGTGCGACACACACTTTAGGTTTACATTGTGAATGAATAATATGATTAAAACCTATGACCCTTGGTTCCTTTTATAGTGTAAGGATTAGGGTTTACAAGAGATAAGAATGAATAAACAAGTAAATCTTCTATTTAAATAAACTTATACAAAATATCTTTTGCATGTTTATCTAAATAGAAGCTTCCATTAGCTTCTTTTGTCTACGTTTTGTCAATGCTTGAATTGCATGTGACAATGCTTGGATTGCTCTTGACAATGCTTGATTCCATCAACGCCTAAATAACTCTTGTCAACGCTTGGAATGCTCTTGTCAACGCCTAGACAAATACTTCACGTTTTCTTCATTTTTGAGTTTCTGCCACATCAACTTTTTGACCCAACAATCTTCCCCTAGTTGATAGTGGCAAAACTCTATGTGTATCTCTTGTAAGTTATACATGATCTTCAAATTGCTTCCCCTCAAATGTAGCATATATTTTCTTCCCCTTTTTGTCACATCAACAAGGAAGTAAACAATGTTGCAATGTTGAAGATTCTCCAAATGTAGGCTCTGTGTAATGATCCTGAAGAAAAATAACTTAAAGTAGTCTTTGATACAGAAGTAGAATACCACAAACCTATGTTCCATATCTTGTAGAATGTGATGAAGTATGTGGCCGATACAAAAATCCTCATCCTTTGTGAGACACTGAGCACGATAATGTAACTCCTTCAAGTGATAGAAAATATGTGCATAGAGAACCATAAGAAAAATCACATATTCCTAGATCTTGTATCACTTCATCAGTAACCATGTAAGCACAAACAAGTTACCTTTAAATCAATGCTACCCAGCCATGATTTAAAGATATGATGAAACATAAACTCGCAAAAATCTTCTTCAATCATCAAACTTTCCATAAGAATTCTTCCCCTTAAGCTAACACCTCTTCATGACAAGTCTTAATGAACCAATATCCTCATATGTAAAAGTTAGAAGACGAATAACTCTTTCACAAGGCTATCCCGATTACATATTCGAATACCAATCAAAGTCTTCATGAATTATTGCTAACTTACTTTAAAATCATTAATCCTTTTAAAAATATCCGAGCCATAAATATCATAATGATATTCTGAATTAATAGAAGATTCCATGTACCTTTGTGTGTCTTTCCCTTCTTTTTGTGTGCTTAAAACGTACCCATTTTCTCAAACAGCAGCAAACGTTGTGTTGTCCAATATCTCTTCTGTCCAATATCTTGGACAGATGTATTGTCCGATATCTGACAATACGTATCAACGTTGAAGCTCATATATCGGACGACACTGTCAACCTATCAGCGTTGACTTATTCCTTGTCAGCGTCGAAACCCTTCTTGTCAGCGCTTGAATTACACACGTCAGCGCCGACCTAAAATCCTGTCAGCGTTCTGCGAAACCTTATCAGCGTCGACCAAAAATCTTGTCAACGTCAAATTCTTATCAGCACTGCACTAAAACTTTGACAACGTCAAAATAAGTCCCATCAACGTTGACAAATGGCCTACGTGAATTAAATAATAGGATCATGTCCGTAACCCTATGATTTGCTTTTAACTTTGCCATGTGAACACAATGAAAATCACCCAATCAGAAACGAGCAACCATGTGAATGCAAACCTTTTCTTCAATTATACACTCGTTTCACAACTTTGTTATCTTCCGTGTGAACACAAAGAATTTCCCCCAATGAGAAATTTAGATCCGTGTGAACATAAGATCTTTTGACCAATCAGAACGTGATCTTCATGGTAATACACTACACTAGCATGTAGAGTAGCAAAGCTTCAAATAACAAATTAGGGTTTCTTTTGGCCGTGTGAATGCATCGATTTTCAATCAGCAGCTTTAATTTGACCAGCAGCAATGAATCGAACATAAGTACTCGCTGTACTCATATAGATCTAGGGTTTGTATGCCAAACCGAATCTAGGGTTGCAAAACCCTAATATCATAGTCATGTTTAAGGTTTGTAAAACCCTTTTATTGCTGCTCACCATTCCTTGTGTCTTCTTGAATTGATCTAGGGTTTGTAGAAAAACCCTAAACCATGATTTTATGTAAACAAGAAATCTGAAAATCTGCCACCAGCCAACTTCGACGCTTAATAACTTTTGCCTGGGGATAGAACTCGACAATCCCTCCGGTGGATGTTTAGATCTATGTATGTAGAACACACATCTAAAATTTCGTGACGATCCAACGGTTAGATCAAAAGTTATGACCTTCTGAATACTGCTGCGCACACAAAAACGTCCAGAAAAATTCAATACGAATTTTTCTTCTTCACCATACACGAACACCTCATCGGACCTAGATATCTAGAGCCTTAGGCTCTGATACCAATTGATGAGTCCTATGATCGTTGGGCTCAATGGTTATGAACCATATATCTAGGATGATCATCATTCATATGATAACATAGCGGAAAAGAACAATGATCATGACAAGGTGTTTATGCACATAAGAACACATGAATTAAAACAAATGGGATGTTCATTATATTAATAACAAACATCCACTAGACGTGTATACATTGAATCCCACGTCTAGTGCGACACACACTTTAGGTTTACATTGTGAATGAATAATATGATTAAAACCTATGACCCTTGGTTCCTTTTATAGTGTAAGGATTAGGGTTTACAAGAGATAAGAATGAATAAACAAGTAAATCTTCTATTTAAATAAACTTATACAAAATATCTTTTGCATGTTTATCTAAATAGAAGCTTCCATTAGCTTCTTTTGTCTACGTTTTGTCAATGCTTGAATTGCATGTGACAATGCTTGGATTGCTCTTGACAATGCTTGATTCCATCAACGCCTAAATAACTCTTGTCAACGCTTGGAATGCTCTTGTCAACGCCTAGACAAATACTTCACGTTTTCTTCATTTTTGAGTTTCTGCCACATCAACTTTTTGACCCAACAGACATGACCTTTGAAATATAATGAAACCTGTTGCATGTCATAGAAAGACCAGTAGAATTAGGGTTTTGGTCTTGTTTTGGTCTCCATGTTAAACTAGTAGAAGCTTTAGACCTATTTCCCTGTGGTTGCAAATACCTAGGTTTGGTAGTGTGTCTGTCAGCGCTGAAATTGTTCTTGTCAGCGCCCCGATTGCCTTTATCAGCGTTAAACCTAGGGTTTGCTACAGGAACCCATTGCCTATTGGACCAAGTGTTTGACTTTTGGAAAGGTCTTAGGCCATGTGTGTTAGACCCTCTAGAAAAGAATGGGGCTGGTCTAACAACTTGTGAACTTTTGTTCACAAAGGTATTGGGTCTGACAGTGTTTGACCTATGTTGACTTTTGTTAGCGCTGAAATGGTTCCTATCAGCGTTGACATTGGAAGCGTTGACACATTTGTATGCCAAATGTGAAAAGCTACCACATGAGTAACAAGCTTTTTTAGACATAGTCTTAGGTCTAGAAGCAAAGAAGCCTGTTCCATGGTTACTAACTTGGCTTTTTGGTGACCTAGTATTCCTATACATCTCTGCATACTTAACACTAGGTTTTCTAACAGTTTGTAGGCCAAGGTCAACAGCTTTGCCAGTGGTTGGGTGTGTGATTTTAATAGGTGTAGGATCATGGCTCGTGATTGGTGTGGGCTCATTTGGACTTTCACACAACAACCCTCCCTTAACAAGCAAAGTGTGGTTAGCTTTCTTCCACTCATCTAGGTCAGTCAGTTTTTGTTTATATTCCTCAACTGGGGAAGTCACTCTAGGTGGAGGAATGAATTCCTTCTCTTGGAGTTCTGGCAAGCCAGTCCAAGATAAGTCCTTTGATTGGACACCATAGAAATCCCCAGCTGGTGGTGGAACACCAGTATAATCTTTCATCCCAATCCCACTCATGTCCTTAGAGTCTCTTTGTTTACTAACACACTCTCCTAGGGATTGTGTGGCCTTATCAAATCTCTGGATTTTAAGACTCACATTATCTTTATTTTTGTTAGCCTCATCTAACTTAGCTATCAAATCAAGATTAACCCTGTTTGTGATATCTTGAATATCTTTACTTTGATGTAACTCATGTTTTAAGATATTTATTTTATCCTTTAAATCAAACTCCATTTTCTTATACTCAGCTACTGTCTTTTCTGTTTGGGTGAGAGCAATTTGATAATTAGATACTTTGCATCTTTCAGCACTTGCCTCATCTAATAATTTTACTATCTCTTGATTTAATTTTTCAGTATTTAAACGACAACCCTTAGAACAGAAAGCATCATCATATACCTCATTATCTGATGAAGAGGAGGAGTGTGCCATGAGAGCATATTCAACATGCTCTTCCTTAACTTCAGCAACCAAAGCTCTGTCCTCTTCCTCATCCTTAGCCAAAAAGTTCCAGCTCCAGTCCCATCCTCCAACACCATCAATTTGTTGAACAGCTACCATGGCCTTGGAGTCTTGGCTCTTAACCATTTGTCTTGAAGGCTTACCAGCATCAGATCTTCTTGGAGATCTACATTCCCTCATAAAGTGCCCCATACGATGACAATTGTAGCACTCAACTTTGGATTTGTCAAATCCAGCAACATCCTTAGCATTAAAGGTCATCTTCTTCTTGAACCTTTTATTAAACCTGTTTGCTCTTAAACTTACAAGAGCCATAGTCCACTTGATGTCCATCTCTTCCAATTGCTCATCACTTATCTGCTCAAGATCTTCATATGTGATCCTTGAATCACTAGGCAAAGAAGCAATGAATGCACACACAGTATCTAGATCTAAACCAGCAGGTTTAATTCTATCAGCGCCAAAGTTGTGAGTGTCAGCGCTTGAGTATGAAGCGTTGACAGGATATGATCCAGCGCTGACAGACTGTGTTCCAACGCTGATAGGATGTGATCCAGCGTTGACACATTGAGATCCAGTGGTTGGATGTCCATAGAAGTTCATGGAATCAAATTGACCTTCACTTTGTGAGAAGAAGGCCATGTTGCTACTGGAAGATTTGTTATCACTCTCCAAAAGCCATTCATTCTCCAACAGTCTTAGTTTGTTGAAGATGTCATCAAACCTAGAAGTTTTGTGGGTGTTATTGACAAGAATGGATCTTGCCTCAATCTTCCATACATCACCAAGGCTTTTGAGAAAAGTAGCATTCAAGTCAGGGTCATCAATCTGTGTTCCCATAAAGGAAAGTTGACTTGTAATATCAAGCAGTCTACTTCTCACACTGCTGAGATTCTCATTGGGTTGAGCCTTAAAGACAGCATACTCATGCATGAGTTGCTTCTTCTTTTCTTCTTTTGTGTCAGCATTGCCACCATGTGCTACTTCAAGAGCTTCCCAAAGCTCTTTTGCAGACTCAAAGCGTTTGTACTTGTGCTGATTCTCATGACCTAAGGCGTGTTTCATGATGTTCAAGATTTTCATGTCCACCCTTTTCTTGGCTATATCTTCAGCAGATACAGCTCTTCCATCTTCAGGCCTTTCCTTCTTATCAGCTTCAGGACAATTAGGAACAGCTACCCTTGCAGCAATAGCATTAGTAATCTTTTGAGCTTTGTTGAATGTGTTCCCATATTCAACAATCTCCCAAAGAGTGTAGTCATGGATGGCTACATATTGCTCAAAATTAGACTTCCAAAGCTCGAAGTTCCTGGCATCAAACATGGGAATTTTGATACTAGGGTTTGTGGAGTTGTTTTGTAGCAAAGCAGGAGCAGCAGGTTGATCTGTGCCAGACATGATGTTTTTAGGGTTTTGAGAATTTTTAGGGTTTTTAGGGTTTTTGGTGTTTTAGGGTTCTTGCGTTACTTAAAGATCAAAAGTTTCTCAACAAGCTCTGATACCACTTGTTGATCCCAAACTTAGATCGATTAAGCTTTGTGTATACGAGATTAGATCAAGTACTACACGTAGAGAAACCTTTGCTTATGAATAAAGTAACTAAGTGTTATGCGGAATTAACACTTAATCTAAAACACAAAGATGTTAAACAAACTTTCACTTGTATTAGAATGATCGAACTTGATTACAATGAAAGAGGTTTAACTTGTGAAAACTTATGATAACTGATGATTAACTTTAACCTAAAAGATCTTCTTTTATAGATTAAGAAGTCTTGTACAATAAGCTACGAATCAACTATTCTAGGTAAAGATAATAATAGAAAATACAATGTCGAGCTTATCTTTACCATACACAAATAAAGAAACAAATAAACAAAAAGATTCGTATGAAGATATATTCCATCAGTGCTAATCTTCAAGGCTGTCAGCGTTGACTTCTTCAAATCTCAACGCTTGGCTGTCAGCGTCCAATGTCATCTTATCAGCGCTTGAATTCTTCTTATCAGCGTCTAGTGAACTGACCCATAATTTATTCCCAACAAAACCCGTATTTAATTATACATATATTAAATACGTAAAGACTTTACGTTTCAGAAATAAAACACGCGGGAATTCAGAATAAAAGCGCATGAATTAAATTATATAAGTTAAAAATAATAATAAAAGAATAAGAAAAGGAAAGGGCCAAGGGCCGGTTTTTGTTTTTAAAAAAGAAAAAAAGAGAATGAAAAATTGGGCCTAAGCCCATCCATTGCATAAAATAAACGGGGCTTAACCCTTTGTTTCATTCAGTCGAACAAAAAAAATATTAGGGTTTGTGTACTTGTGGTGGCCGCCGGTTTAAAACAAGAACAGAGGGTTTCGTATATGATTTCTCGTCCTTAGTAATTGTTTGTAACCTCCAGGGTTTGTTAATCATTGTAAGGTACGAAATCAATCCGTCTTTTATTTCATCCTGTTTGATTTTAAGCTGTTGTGATAGGAACCGAGCCAAAGGGCCTCGGTTTGGTCCTCTTGATGCCCAGCCGTGACCAATAGGTCATGGTGGTATCTCTTCCTTGGTCGGCCAAGAACAACAGCCCCAATAAGGAGGGGCATCGGCATTAAGGGTGCTTTATTTTGTGCAGCCGAGCCAAAAGAAAAGAAAAAAGAAAAAAAGGGGGTGTCGGGTTGGAGCCTGGTGCAACCGAGAGTCAAAGACTCTCGGTGATAACCTTGTTATGACCAGCTAGGGCGTGTTTGGTTAGTTTATCAGGGGGGTAACCGTAAAACAGAAACAAACCGAGAGTTAAGACTCTTGGTATATAAATAAAATCTAAAGGGTGCGTTTGGTTAGTATAAACAGTGGGAAGACGTATACAAGCAGTGGGAAAAAGGGGTAAAATCAGTACCTGGCTTCTAAATAGAAAATATAGAATTTTATTTTCAAATTAGCGACGGTTTTGTGACATTATTTTCCATCGCAGACTGTTTTTGTGACAGTTTTCTTTATAGACAGTTTTAAAAACTCTCAGCTTTTGGTGACACTTTTAGTGACACAGAATTCTGTCACTAATTCTTGTAGACAGATTTATATAGGTAGATTTAATCATTATATGTTGATTTGTTTAGTGCGACCGAGATGGGATATCTCGGTAGGCTCGGGACATTATTATAATAAATAAAATAAATATTCTTATATTATACCTTTTTTAATTAAATTGTTTTATAAAATGTTTAAAATATATTTAAATGTATTAAATTAAAATAGTTCTTTAATATTTAAAAAGGGTATAATTTTATGAAATGAACTAAATTATTTGGGAACTTTCTAAATTAAGAAACTTTCTATTTTAATGGGATACGTAATATAGTACTACTATAGCGTCGGAAATACGTTGTACCGTAACTAATAGTAGAAAGATAATACATTAAAATGAATTATTATAAGGTCAGATTTATCAGTTAATATACGTACGGAATTTCAGAAATAAAATAAATAAATGAAAAACCAATAAAAACATGAAATTAAATAAGCGAAAATCAGTTTACTCATTCACGTCCCTTATTCATGTAGATCGCGTGAAATCAGAGTAGACTTTCGGTCAGTTGATCTCGGTCGGTTACTGGACACGAGGTACGGATTTCCGTCCTTTCAGTAAGGACTTCCTTTCTATGCATGATTAGGATTCCCCGTCTTCAGCCAAATGTTTCCCCAGTATATGTTTAAGTTTATCAGTGATCACGTTAATAACTAAATAAATTGCCTGAGCATTATATACAAGCACGACCAGTTTATGTACTAGTTACGGAGGTACCGTAACCACGGCACTAGAGGCACCGGTGTCGTGACTCACATGCAGGAGAGTGATATCCTGCATCGTCCCACTCATGTTCAGGTTGGCCATTTTTATATGTATGTTTAGTGGGGCGTATGGATGCATCCTAGGCTTATATGTGTTACAAGTTATCAGGGTGAATGTGGTGTGTGCTCTACATCCTTCACATTGGAGCTGATCCCTCCACCCAGCACAGTATTTAGAGGTCACCCCTCTACAGCATGACGAGGTCACCCCTCCAGTTATTCATGCACGGTTGTTATAGTACGTGACCTATATAAGCTCTGGCAAATAAAATATAGTAAATGCATGTTTTCAGAATTAATAGTTATATTTCAGTATCAGTATATATGAACCAGGTTTTTCAGATTTTATGTAGAGTTCTACCACATGTTACATATCAGTTTTATAGCTTCATTGTTGTCTTCTATTTCATTACCTTCAGTACATTCTTATCATGCTATATCCGTCCACTGAGGGTTATGCTCAGCCGTAGTTTCCTTTCATGTTTCCAAACAGCAGGTACACAGGGACGATCTTAGGACTTCTAAGAGAGTACGTGCATTTGGATGGGAGCTATCCAGACTCCTTTATTTTTATGCACACATTACATTACATCACATTACATTACTTTGATTGTTTGGACACTGTTTCGTCCTTTTTCTTTCAGTACTTAATATTTATATTTTGAGCTTATGTTGGATTACCGATGTTTGATTCCGGTATTTCTGTATGGTCAGTTAATGTTTTAATACATTGCCTTGCATGCTTTGATGACACGCCATAAATACACTTAATGGTTCACTTATCCAAGTGGGGTGTTACAAGATCCATGAACACTGCTGGAGCATTAGTCAGGCCGAATGGCATGACTACAAATTCGTAGTGGCCATAGCGGGTACGAAAAGCAGTCTTGGCGATGTCTTGCTCCTTAACCCGTAGCTGATGATAGCCTGACCTGAGATTAATCTTGGAGAAGTATTTGGCCCCTTGGAGTTGGTCAAACAGATCGTCTATACGTGGGAGTGGATACCTATTCCTGATGGTAATCTTGTTGAGCTCGCGATAATCTATGCAAAGACGCATACTGTCGTCCTTTTTCTTAACAAATAAGACCGGTGCGCCACATGGAGATGCGCTCGATCGAATGAAACCTCGTTCCAGAAGTTCTTGCAGTTGATCCTTCAGCTTCTTTAAATCTATGGGAGCCATGCGATAAGGAGCATTAGAAATCGGCTCAGCCCTTGGGATAAGCTCGATATTAAATTCCACTTCACGTGCAGGTGGTATGCCCGGAAGTTCTTCTGGAAATACATCTAAAAATTCTAACACTATCGGCTGATCCTGAATTGATGGAGATTCAACATCCATGTCATGAACAGTAGCTAGATAACCCTCGCACCCATGTGACAGTAATGCACGTGGTTGCAGGGTTGATATGATTTATACAGACCTACCGGGTACGAACCCGTTGTGAATGTACTCCGGCGCATTAACATCACCGAAGATGACTCGATATGAATGGCAGTCTATGGTAGCATGATGCTTGGATAGCCAATCCATGCCCAAAATCATGTCAAAGTCATTCATGTCCAGTGGAAGTGCGTCAACAGGACGAACCTTATCATCAAACTCTAGGGGAAGGCTCTTGTAGACATGGGTTATAAGTACAGAGTCTCTCAAAGGCGTGTAAATACTGAGTCTATTCTCTAGTGGCATTGGGAGCATCCTAACATTCTTGGCATAAGCAGTAGAAATGACCGAGTGAGTAGCACCCGTATCAAACAGAACACATGCAGCTTTACCATACATATACAAGATTCTAGTGATTGTACCTATAGACTTGTTGGCCTGATCGCGAGATGTCGTGTAAACGCGCCCAGTAGTAGGAGGCGGCTTGGTATCAACATGTCCTGATGTGCCCTCCATCTCGCCCTTGCGGCAGTCCTTCATGCGATGGCCAGGAAGACCACACTTGAAGCATGCGTCACTGTCGCGGCGACATGGCCCTGGGTGCCTACGGTGGCAAGTAGAGCAAAGAGGATGAGTAAATCCTCTAGCAGGTGTCCTGACTGGCTGAGAACCTGCTAAGAACACTTATACATGAGACATGAAAAATAGGGTACAAAGGACAAAGCGAATAATCGTAAGATTGAATACCAGTGATAGCTGGACGGTTAGGCTGTGAACCTCTATGGTTCTGGTCCCTACCGTTTCCATGGTTCCTGGTAGAAGATTTGCTAATGTGTCAGAATTAAGAGTTATAACATGTAATCATAAGAAAAATGCGTAAGTATAAGGACCTGCTGCTGTTGGAGTGTCCAGCGTTGTTACGGTAATTATCATTACCGCCATGCTTATCCGTAGCAGAACGGTCGTTAGTCTGACCGTTTCCCTTGGGCTGGTTAGGCTGCTGCTGAGTAGCCGGCTGAGACCGGTCCCCATTCTTCTGCCTGGAAGATACAATTTAAAGAGATAAAATATTGACATATACTGAAAGAAAATGGAGTGGTCACCGCTTGAATACGAATGTTTACCTCTTATCGGGTTTCTCTGCTTCCCCGAATTCATCTCTCTCATGCAGCATCTCCAACTTACGTGTCGCATCGGCCACTTGTGCTACCGTGTTGAGCGAAGCACACACCAAGTTGTTTGCGACCGATGTACGAAGAGCCCACCAAAAGTGGTGTGCATGCTCTTCAGGAGTACCTGCCGCTGCACCAAGGAAACCAGCTAAGTGAAGAAAGCGTTGCATGAACTCGTTGCTATTCTCCCCAGCTCTCTGTCGGATCCCATGTTACTCCATCTTCAACTTGTCTTGCTCAGCCTTCGGAAAGAACTGCTCCATCACCCTATCTCTAAACTGAGCCCATGTCAAACCAGCCACCTAATCATCACCTCCCTCAAACTGCTTTAGTGCTAACCACCAATTTAACACATCACCTTCGAACCAGTAGCATGCCAACCTCGACTTGTACACGGGGTCACAGCCCATAGCATCGAAGATCTTCTCAATGTGAGCCAACCAGCTTTCAGCTTCACTAGGGCTATCTGTTCTCTCGAAAGCTCGCGGACGGAGCTTTTAGAATCTCTCCAGCCATGTGGCCAATGTCACTGGAGGAGGAGGAGGAGGTGCTGGGTGATGCTGCTGATTATTGGCAGCCTGAACCTCAGCCCTGATCTCGTTCCTCAGCTGAGGAAGCAAAGCTTGCATTGCTGCTTGGATCGCTGCATTGAGTTGTTCCTGCTCGCGTGTGAGAACCATCTGACAGTATAACATAAAATACATGATTAAACTGATCAAAACATAAACTATATACATGAAAAAAAAATTCATACCAATAAATCATGAGAAAAATTTTATGCAGGAAAACTAGTACATGAATGCATGATGCAGTTCTATGAAAACTTTTGTATGCTCGAGAGTGAACGCCTATGGTCAGTTCACCCAAAATAAAAGACATGGCGAGGGGACGCCTATGGGTCGGTCCCAAATTTAAAAGTTTCGATAAAACATATGCGACTAAATAGGGCCAGTCCTGTACCAACCATTACTTAGTCATAAACCTGCGACAATGACATATATATGTATGCAAGAAAATGATGAATGCATGAAAACCGACTGTCAGTTCTAGGAAGACCATAGTGACTACCCACTAATCACAGGTCATAATTTGAGAGCCTACAGGTCGAAGCCTTGGCTCTGATACAATAATTGTAACACCTCATTTTGATAAATGGAATGTCACGCGTGATTATAGCGTGTCATCAAAGCATACAAGGATAAATGTCTAAACATTACATGACCATAAAGGAAATATCGGAATCAAACATCGGTAGTCCAAAAGTAGAACTCATCACACACAAACATAAGTACTAGAAATGAAAGGACTAAACAATGTCCATAGAAATGAGTATCAAAGTATAGATAAATGCATAAAGTAAAGAAGGCTAGAAACTTCCAGTCCATATGCACGTACGTTTAAAGTCTACGAGCGTCCCTGAGTACCTGCTGTTTTTGGAACATGAAGAGGAAAACGGCTGAGCAATACGCTCAGTGCACGGATGTACAAATATAGCATGAGTAGTATAAGCATATAAACATGAAACAGCGGAAGAAACTAAGTCATGAATAACCCGGTTATATCTTAATAAAACTGGTTTTATAGTTTGAAAAGCCTTATATTTATCTTGTAAAAATTGTTTAACATATTTTACCGTTAGCCAATATAGGTCATGAAATATCAACGTGCATGAATACTTGGAGGGGTGACCTCGTCATGCAAATTAGAGGGGCTGCCTCTAATGTACTATACTGGTTTTGGGTAGGAGGAATCAGCTCCTTGTGAAGGATGCAAGACACATACCACATTCACACTGAATAATCTGCTGAAAACATGTAAACTAGGATGCACCCATACGCCCCACCTGATAATATAATAAATGGCCAAAAGCTGAAAGGGACGCCACGAGCTATCACTCCGCCGTGGTGAATTCATAACACTGGTGCCTCTAGTGTTATGGTTATGGTACCTCCATAACTAGGTGAAACTGGTCATGCATGTATATGGCTTTAGGTATCTAATTAAACATAAGCAATTCAAAAACATATAAAACATATACTAGGGAAAATAGTTGGCTGCATACGGGGAATCCTAATAAGGAAAGAATGTCCATACTGAAAGGACGGAGAATCCGTACCTTATGTCCAGTGAACGAAGAAGACGAACAGAAGAGAGTCCTACTTCGGTATCACTAATGCTACATAAATACATACGTGTATAAGTATCTGATTACTGAATACGTAGCTGGTTTTATATCATGTCTTAGCTTGTTTTATATGTTCATGTCATGTTTTACTGATTTAAGCTTTATACTGTGTTTATCATATATTATGTCTATTCTGATTAAGTATTACTTGTATTTCATGTATTATAATACTTGTTGTGTAATAATAAGTAACTTTCTAAAAATAGCAGGTTTCCTAAAATAGAAAGTTTCCAAAAATAGAAAGTTACCAAAAATAAAAAGTTTCCAAAAATAGAAAGTTTCGAAAAATAGAAAGTTCCCAAAAACAGAAAGTTTCCAAAAATAAAATTACTACTTAAAATAGATAAGTTCTAAAAATAGAAAGTTTCCATAAATAGATTAGCTGCCTTAAATAAATAAGTTTCTAAAAAAAGAAAGTTTCCATAAATAGATATAAGCTGGATAATTAAGCTAATTATATAAGCTTAAGTGTTTACTGATTATTATTCTAAGTCATGTGATTATATAGTATGGTTTATTAATTATTTCATGCAAATTAAATAAACTATATGTTAAAGTATTTAATTAAATATAACATGATTTTAATTAAATAAAGGTAAAATACTTAGGTTAAAACATGTATTATTATCTATTAATAATATAGCCTAAGTCATGTAAATTAATTAATTATAAGTCATGGTTTTTAATAATTAATTAATTATATAGTCTAATTAAAGATAAATACTTAGGTTAAAATTCATGAATTAATAACTAAATTAATAACCTAAGTCATGTAAATTAAATTAATCAATCAAGTTTTTAATTAATTTAATTTAAGTCTTGAAGAAAAATAATATAACTTGTAAAAATCATAAACCTTAAAAAAAATGATTCATGAACCGGACCCGTGATTAAAACCCATGAACCGGACCCGTAACCATCACCATACCCCGACCTAAGTCGGGGTTTCCCCTTGCCTTGCTGCTGCCGTGAGACCACCACCACCATACCGAGACCATATGGTCTCGGTAGTGCGAAATAAGCCAAGCCGAGACCCCCTTGGGGCTCGGTTAGGCGTCGGCCACAACAAAAACACCCCTAAACCCTTGATTTGATTTAAACCCCAAGATTAGAACATGTTTATATTACTTGTTTTTAATTAGTTTATTAAAAACATCGTGATTTTATGTGATTATATAAATCAAAACATAAAAAGAAAAGGTTAAAAGTTATACCAATCACGTGAATCGAATAAGGACGAACACACAACGATCCCTTGCAATAAATCAACCCCAAAATCAAACCAAATCACCTCTTGTGGTGATATAAACCTGGCGGCCAAGGAGCAAAGAAAATAAAACTAGGGTTTTTCTTATTTTCTAACTTTTGTGATAAATGACACATGTTTTTCCTAAATTCCCTAGTTAGTAGATTCACATGGGCTTGGCCCATGTTTCTTGGTATAGCCGCGGGTAGGGGGCCCACATGGGGGTAACCTGAACCTTTCTCGTGTCTAAAATAATAGTGTGTTCTCGTGTTGGTAAATTACGTGTTCTAATTAGTTATCGATCGTGACTTAATATATTTATTCGTGTTCGTAATAAATATATATACATAAGTTATATTAGTTCGTGATTATTTTACGTTCATGATTTCATGTTCGTATGTTCGTGATTATAATTATTATTGGGATAATTATCGTGTGTTCATACGTAATAAATACTTATCGTGTTATAACACGTACGTAATACTTGTAATTCTTGTTCATGAAACATAAACGTGCTAAAAAAAGGAAAGTTCTAATCATGTACGTACGATCTTAAGGGTGCTATTCATGGTAAAAGCATGCGGGTTTTACAGAGTAATCAACCACCAACCGAATTCCTCCTATGCGAAATTCGTCCCCCCCTATGCGGGTAAATGGGGTATAACAACTCTTTCGGGTTATGTAGAAATTGGTAAAACAAACGATTCAAGAAACAAGGACACAAACAAGCAAGCAATCAACAAGATAACGATTCCAACTAACAAAGGTACAAACAAACAAACTAAAGAGTATGAACTAGCAAGTCCCCGGCAGCGGCGCCAAAAACTTGATGTGCTCGTACGCTAGGTATATTACAAGAATGCAATTACAAATCCTAGACAAGAAGCCAAAAACTTGATATGCGATCTTTCCACACATTGGGTTTTAAATTAATAAACATGAATTACCGATATTAATTAGGAACACAAATTCGAGCAAGTATACTCTAGTCATGTTGCAATTAGGTTGGTAAGTCAAGGTCGTCCCATGGGACTTGGTTATACTCAAGTGTAGTTTTTATAACAATGGTAAGTATGATTGTCACGATCACACCACCATGAGAATTGTTAAAGGCATAAGCACACAAAGAACATACATGTATGGTCAAATGATCATATAGACATATGGATGCATAGTTTGGAAAACATATTAAAGGTAATCCTTTCGACCTATAGAACCAATAATAAGACACTAGTGCTTTATAAATCAAGTATACACAAGTCTCAATCAAGTGGTCACTCATGAGCCTTATGCCTAAACCAATAACAACAAGAATCCTTTCGGCCCATAGACTTGGTGTTATCAATTTGATAAGTTCCATTTACTTGAAAGATGATTAAAACAATATATTCAAAAGACTCCTTTCGACCTATAATCTAGATTAAACCATTACTTGTTATGTTTATTAAATCTCTTGCACAATCTTCACAAGCACAAGACCAAATCATTAGTCGGTTAACGAATTGAAATCAACCATATTGAGAATAAATTCCGACATTATAGACTCAACAATGATTAACCAAATTGACAAACAAGAACAAGTTCCAATTCAACCAAATATAATGTTATCATCAAAATCCAATGACAAGCACTGATAATATCCAAACATCCATATATCACAAGTTACATATGAACAATACAAGCATCAACACATTCACAATATCACTAAACACAAGAATCACCATGAATCATGAACATAAACTACATTGAATAATAAAGAAGAAGTTACTAAACATTGGAATCCATAGCTATAAAGTATCCAAATGATTCTACCCAAATGAACAACCAATATACAATTCGTCCTACCCATAGCCTTCTTGGACATCAACCTCTTGGTGCGAGTATAGAGCCTTTTGGGGTGTTTGGGAATAAGGATTGTTGGAGATTGAATTGTTTAGGTGTGTAGTTTTCTTCTCTACATCACTAATGGCTTATTACATGTACATGGCTACCAATTCCACCACCCCTCACCACTTGGGTGAGGGGTGATACCAAAATCACAACAATATGGGAATATAGGATGTAGAAGATGATGATTAAGAGTGTCTATAAACACTACCCCATGGGTTTTATTTATACTTGAATTATGCTTGGCCACCAAGTAGTTTTCTTGGAGCCAAAGGTGAGTAATTGAGGTGTTAGTAACAGGTTTGGAGGGATATAATCGGACTCAAGGTGTTACGGTTGGTTTGGGGAACAAGGATAAGTGAATGTTATGTTTAATGTGACTTTTCATAAATCTGTCTAGACAACTTGTCGGCGGCAGCAGAAGTGTTGCCGGTGGCAACTGGGCATTGATTTTCCGCTGGTGGTAACTGAGTGTAGATTTGCCGGCAGCAGTAGAAGTGTTGCCGGTAGTAACTGGGCCAACTTTGCCTTATTTCTTCTTTGGTCTTTTTTCTTTGTTTCTTCCACCTTTCTTTCTTCCAAACTTTCCAAGACTCCTTATCATTGTATTATTTATCATAGGAGAGCTACACTTTCATGTCTCGTTCATCTTTTCACCTCTAATTCACATATTTTCTTCATTTATCGTGATGTAACCATTGATAAACCTACGTAACAAATAAGCATCATTAAGTATCATATGTTCATAATAATCATACAAATATATGCATAAACACCACGAATACGCTCATATAAATATGTTAGATTTGAGCATTATCAGACGTGTTTAATAAAAATTCCTTCATCATCATGAGCCATAAGGTGGGATGGTGAATGTCAATTCCCTTGTTTTTGTCCAAGGAGCCTTCGGATGTGGATTTTAAATAAGTAGCACAATTATATCTTAAAGAACCACAAGGTGATATGATGTAGTTGTTGCTAACTCCATTAATAAGATCATAATTGACTTTGGAGGTTTTATTGTTGTTTTTCAGTAGTCCTATTAGCTAAATTTCGGGTCCGGGGATTTATCCCTCAAATCGTGTTAAGTTATCCTTGATGTGGGCTTCCTTTAGTGACAACGGTTTTTGAAGTCGAGGTTAGATTTTGAGTGTTGAGTTTACATCGTTTTTGCCTTCATTTTTAGATTAATAATTATCAAATAAGTCAAATGAGCCTTTGGGTGAATGACAAATAAAATCTAGAGATACAATTAGGAATAAAAGGAGATTGAGTTTAACACAAATTACTTCTATGAGTTGTTTTAATTTTGGGGCTTATGATTGACAATGATCTTGTTTTTAAACTTGGCATGGAAAAGTGAAAAATCAAGGACGATGAATCTATTTAAGTTTTATGATCCTAAAAGTTACTTTTCAAATAATGAAAGTTTTACATTATGTCTTTGCAAAATAAAGTGTCAAGAGTTGAATAATGGTGTAGTTAGTAGTTTTATTTTATCATTGCTGAGGACACGGCAATTGCTTAGCAAGGGGAAGTTTGATATGAGTGAAATTACTCATATCAATTGTATCAATAAATGAAATTAAAATGCATAAAATGTATGAATATGGCCTTATATATGCATGTTTTGTTTATTTCGTGTGTGTAGGTATCAAGTTCACGAAAACCGGCAAAATCGGCACAAGTTTGAAGAAAAGATCGACAAAGCCAAATTCAAGCTCGATTTTAGTGGATTTAATATTTTATGAAGACAAATGGGCTTGTGGGTCCCACATTCGGGTATTGGGCCCAAAAGCCCAATAAAGAAGCTAGTGTTTATATACTTGTGTTCAAAAGTCCATACAAAGCCCATTGATATGTATCAAATACACGGATTGAGTATTTGGGCTGCAAGCCCAAATCAAATTACAAGTAGAAACGAATGGAGTACACTTGGGCCTTGTATAACCCATTAGGTTTATGAAAATATTTAAACGAATGAAAGTTATCTTTGGTCAACCATTACTTTTCATCCACACACGTTTATCAAACCAACTCACACATTCACACACACTTATTTACTACCTTCGTTATTTCCTATGTTTTCACCCATCTTCTCTCCCAACACAAAAATAACCAGACCTTTTTACTATTAGTCTAACCCTAATTTCACAATCAATATTGGGGATTTTTCTAGTTAGAGGCGCGTGAACCTACACGCTCCTTTAATTAAATCCCAATTAATTTGGACTATGAAGATGGAAAGAAGCAAGTGACGTGGCTGATTCCTTGTACCTGATTGGGTGAGACACATCATTCCTCACCACTCCTCCAATCATTGGATGCCATCTCAGCATCAAAGTAACACAACTAGCACACATGGATTGCCACCTTGGCAATCCGTGTGATGAGAGAAGGCTATTCACCGTTAGATTGAAAAGAAAAAAGAGAGTGCAAAAATCAATGTCTGTTATTCAAGAATCTTCTTAACAAACTCCACCAAGAGCCTTGGGGGTTTGGCTATAAAAACCCCCATATTTCCTGTAATTTGGTATCCAGTTTTTACTTTAGAGTTATTATGTAGAAATAGTGTTAGGATTAAATTTGTATTTCCTTTATAAGTTTTGTAATTCAAGTTGATTATTAATAAAAGTTTATTTGCATTCAATAATATTTGTGTCTAATTTTCTACTTAAATTGAATTTACAAATTATTTCTATATTCTGTTTTATCATAATAATGTTCATGATATTCGATTTAAGCTCTTTAATATCTTAGATTGGATATTAAGAGTAAAAGTTGGTAGATAAACTTTCCCACTGAAAGTTTAATATTAAAATTAATATTGTTCGAATGGAGTTGATGGTGATTCAACGAATGGTGATGAAGAAAGGTGGTCTCGATTCGGTTTAAAAGAGTGCTCAACGTACATCTTCGTCTCAAAGGGTATCTTCAAAAAGGTTCACATTCATTTTATTAATTTTATGTCTATTTAGTTTTAATTGTTTTTTTATTTATATGATGTGATAAAATGTCTTAGACTATGTTGAGTGTCCCTTCTCTTCCGGGGGAAGGTTTTACAAAGGAAACTATCCGTATTGAATATGAATGGAGACCTCCTAGATGTGTTGAGTGTAAGACTTTTGGTCACTCTCTTGATCAATGCTCTAAGAAGGTGGTTGTCTCTCCTATAGTTCTTCCTGCTAGTAATGGTCCATCTATTTCTAATGATGGTTTCCAAACGGTCACCAAAACAAAGAAAAGGATGACGAAATCTATAAAGGGTGGTAAGTTTACTGGTCCATCGGTTCAGCCGAATGTCAAATTTGTTCCTAAAGCTACAACTAGTAACCCGAAGAAGGGAGTGACTAATGCGAAAATTGTTTCTTTGCCCAAGTTGAAGTCTATTGATAAGTCATCATCAGGTGTTGGTCTATCTACATCAAATTCTTACTCTGTGTTGGATCACGATGATGAAGATGACGAGGTTGAAATGGTGTATGATGAAACAACTAATTTATTCTCTAAAACAAATGCAGGTGGAAATTCCTTCACGGCAGCTGTTAGTTAGTTTGTTTCATTTCGTATTGTGCTAGGTGTTTTGTAAGTGTTTATGGCTTGTCATAAGCACTAGATCTAGATGTTTATCAAGCTGTTTAGCTTGAGGTTAATGTGGTACCTTAGCCACATTCCATTTGTACTTCACTATTTTTTTGGTTAATCTATTTACCGGGGAAACCCATTACCAAAAAAATAAAATGTCTTAGACTGCTAATCTTTCTGCTGTTATTTTTCTTTGTCTGTTAAATGTTTAATTAATGTTGTTGTTGGGATTTTAGAGTGAGAAGTAAGTAATTTGTTAAGACTGAAAGTTTTCTTTTAATCTGATAAAAAGAATAGCGAGTTTTAATCTGTTCTAAATAAGGGAATTTGGATTTAAACTGATTTTGTGATTTATGCTGAGATTTAAGTTAAATCAAGTGAGTTTTGGTATGCTAAAGTTTTTTTTAGCTATATGATTTTGGATATAATTTTGATTTTGATAACCTTATCAGCTTTGTTTCTTAAAACTGGAATGTAATATTACTAATAGGATTTAAGTCTGCTCGCTTGTTTATTTGCTGAGATTTATATTAAATCTACCTTTTTCTGTCTATAGAGTGGTCAGTTTAGATGTGTTGAGTTTTGGTAATTGTATGAGCCTACTGGATCTGTTGGTTCCAAGTAGGGTTAATTGTTCAGTGTTGAGCCTGCTAATTTATGGCTTTGACTTATTAGTTTTGCCGGTATCCTAATGCTTTATCATTTCTAGTTTAGCTGATATAAGAGTTCTCTTTGCTGATTTTTGTTTATGTTGATGTATGTTTTTGCTTGCTGATATTGTTGTTTCAGCAAAAGGCTAGCAGACCCAATTGGTTTGCTAGTTCTTGACTGATTTATCAGTCATAATATTCACTACACAAAGTTACCCCTGTGACTTTTGTTATCAGTTTTACTTTCAAATAAAGTTAATTCAGACTAAAGCTGTCAAAAAGTCACTCCTATGACTAGCTACCTTTACTTTATCTATCAAAAATAATTTTCACCAAAAATGTCTCTAGTGGGACTCGAACCCATGACCTCCTAGTCATGGGCCAATTGCATTAACCATCTGGACTAGCTCTTTATTCGTGCTTTAATATTGCTTCTTTTATTAATATAGACTTAATTGTCTGTTGTCAGTTTATCTAAATAGATTCAAATATAAGTTTTGTTTTCATTTAAAGTTAATTTTAAAATATTAGTTTCATAAATTACTTTTATAAAAGTTTTAGAAATAAAATATATTTTATTTTAGGAATTTAAAATTAGTTTTTTTTATAAACTAGTTTTTAAATAATATTAATTTTAATAAGATTTTTAATAAAAATAGTTTTAAAAATAGATTTTGTTTAGTTAAAAAGTAAAGTTAAATTTTTGAATAGGTTTATTAGTTTTTAAATTAGTTTAAATAAAGTTTTTAAATAGTATAAAAGTAAACTTAATTAAATAGTTAAGTTTTAATTAATTTTAAATAGTATAATTTTTAAATAGTTTACTTGTTTTTATATTTTTAATAATTGTTTTTAGATTAAATAATGGGGAACGATTCATGCACATAGGATTTAAAAATTGTAGGATTAATTTTAGTTTAAAAACCGAAAAACAATTCAAATCAATTGTCCAAATCGAAACAAAACGTCTCAAATTCACTCGATCTTCGTGTACAACGAACTTGGTTCATCAACGTGTTTAATCATATTCGTCTTTGGCTTATTTATGGCTTATTACCTTTTCCTAAGGGTAATTTCCTAAATTTGTCCTATATCGTATCTAATTAAAATACATCAACGTTTCATCGACACATCAGGTTCAAAAGATGAGTATTCTGCAAGTATTCCTGACGATTCCCTGAAGTATATTTCGAATCTTCTGATGAATAATCCTTATGATACATATAATGAAGAAGTTTTTCCCGAGTGAAGATATTATAGATAAAGTTAAAGGACTTAGGAAAGACCAAAGAATCATATAACGAGATTTTAAGAAGCTGAAAGGATATTTTGAAGGAGCCAAGTCCAAGTTGTAGAAAAGACAAGAGATGTACAATGAAGAAATTGTTCAAGTTCGACTGAAGATTTTTATTCTAGAGTTAGTCATTGAGGACATTCAAATAAGACATCGGCCCAATATACGAAGTCTTTTTGATACCATCAAGGAACTAAAGAAGAAGAGAGTTAGACACTAGACTAGAATTTGTGAATTTTACAATGCAAATAGCTGACAAGCTGATTTGTAAATATTCTTAATTTTATGTCTTTTCTTTTATGGTCAACAGTGAAGCTTGTCTTGTAAGTTTAAACATTGCAAGTTGTTAATAAATTAAAGATGTGTTATCCATGAAACCTCGTCATTCTATTTATTCGCCTCTAGAAATATGGGATTTCAAAATTTTCGTCGATATAATATTCGGATTTTTGGATTCGTGTTATGAGCTATTTATGCTTAAATAAGATAACTTATGATTGTCTTATTTATATGAATTGATCCCTCATTAAAATTAGAAAAATTTAAATTGTTGAGCCATAATTTTCTAAATGTTGTTCACACGAGTCTGGTCAATTCGTAGAAATAATAATTTAAAAAGTTATGGGCTTAAGTGTACAGCTCATACACAAATGTATTTTTCACAATATATAAGACGTTTTTTGTTGATTTTATGATTTTACGATAGTACCAAAATAGGAACCCGTATGAATGATTTGTCAATTGATTTAATACCCTTATGTATGAAGATTTTGACAAATATATCATTCTCACCCTCTGCTATCTTGTGTGTGGTAATAGAATGGCACCCACAAGAGCATCGACTTCTGCAACGGTAACAGTGACTAAAGAACAAATTAGGCAATGGTAGCTAATAGTGTTGTTGCAGGCTCTTCAAGCACAAGCTACGAACTGAAGGTTTATTAATATCATAACAATTATATAAAACCCTAAACGAGATCAAAGCACACATAGCGGAAGCAATTTAACAAGATCATGATAATAACACAATTATAATTAATCGAATTAGAGTTACATACCTTTACGCTAAAGCAAATCCACAAGACGAAGAACTACTCACCAATTCGGGTTTATACCATATATCACCAAGATATAGTCTAAAGTAAGACTATATTACGATCTTGTACACACGTAATACAACGAGCTAACCGTGATTCTAGCACGTGTAAACCGAGCTATAACGCTTGTGGAAAATCTACCCAAAAACCCTAGAGAGGGGCTAGAACTATATTATAAGCACAATCGAGCGAACAAGAAAACCAATCAAAACCCATTTGTGGGTGTTTCTTGCGGTCGACCAAAGAGAGAAAGAGGGGAGAGATTATTGTGTGTCTTGAATTATGATTTGAGGGGTTGTTTATATAGGCCTATGATTTGTTCGTTTTCGTACACCCAAAGGTTATCGTAGTTCCTGGCGAAGTGTGAATGGAAATCCGCGTTTATGTCTCAAGTTTGATGCTCGAATAAAAAGGGTTTCGAGTTTTATAGTTAAACTAATAATATTAAAAACAAAATATTAAACGATATAAAAAGCGATAATTATACTACGAATATTAAGCTACAAATATCTAAGAAAAATCTAAATGACAATAAAGATGCTAAACTAAACAAGAATAATTAAAACTATTATAATCATGACAATAAAGCTAAACATCGACAAGGCAACAATAACTATATAAATAAGCTAATGAAATAAAATAATTAAAGAGATAGAGAATTTAACCCGTAATGATGAACCGGAGACGAAAAAGTAAACACCCGATCAAATAGCTAAATTAGATCTAAAGTTTATAAATTTTCAAAGTTATTATCATACTAATTAGTCGATTAAGTTGTCAGTTTTATCAACTAACTACCAAGATAAAATAAATAGATCTATAAACTTTAAATACTAATTTGGCTAAAAGACCCATTAAGCTCCTCGCCAAAAGTGGTGACCGATACACCAAGATCATAAGACAATAAACGTTAACGATAATTAAGCTAAACGGCATATCGACTATTCATCAAAAACTATAGATTAAGCACCACTATATTTTTAACCTTGAAATTTCAACACTAATGCTAAACAATAAAAATTGACGTTTGGTATCATATATTTTAAACTAGACTACTTATATATATATATATGCTAAAAGCACAATATAAAATTAAAAGACATAAACAAGCTAAGACTCTTAAGCATTATACTAATAAAATGAAAGTACCATATTATTGGTTGAACAAAGTTAAAGGCTTAAAGACCAACAGCTAGATTAACGACCACTGCTAAGTTGAGAGTTTATAATAACAAATTTGGGCTTAAAAAAACAATAGTAGATTTTGTATCATCTAATTGCAAAAATAATAAAATAAAATAAAATACTACCAAATGATAAACATAAAATCCAAAACATCAAACTTAATCAAATCTACAATGGATTAAGCTTCAACAGTGTTCACCAATATCAAACTCACATGTGAATCACAAAAGCATCTTTACCTTACTTAAAAAAAAGGAATCTACAAAAGAAAATAAAGCGAGAATCAATTGGAAAAATGAGTGCTGCCTTTCTTTTGTACGCAACACACTTCATCAGATCTCCGAAAATTAAAAGACGCAAAGAATGAAAATATAAAAAAAAGACACCAAAAAGGAAAGCAACATTTTATATTACTAAATCTACACTACTTTTAAAAAAAACAGAAAAAGGTAATTTCCAAAACAAAAAAATTAAAGCTGCGCTACTCTACCTAATGAATACGCAGGGGAAAAAAAGAGAAATAAGGAATGTTTTATCAATCTAAATAAAGAATGGAAAAGATTTGGAGAAACAAAAAGATAGAAAATGAAAACCAATCTATCCTAAAACTCTTTCTATCTAAAAAGCAGGGGAAAATAGGTTGTCCAGATATGTGTTGGCTGCGTAATATTTAAGCTTCATCTGATCTTCTTGTTCCTCATGGGCCTGCTGCGTTTTTTTCTTGGGCCTTGTGGGCTTGTGTTGGTTGTTGGGCTGCTGGGCTGCTTAAGTGGCTGAAGGCATATTAATGGTATTGGATCGGTCCGACCCATTTAAAATGGTGTCAGGCCGGCCCAATAAAATACGAATGCACCGTCAAACTCGATTTTCCGCGCTCTCTCTATTTCTCGTGCTCGTCTTAGCTCTTTTTCTTCGTTTTTGCTCCTTTTCTTTATTATTCGTTCCTACAATAATAAATAACACATATAAACGATAAATGCACTAAAAATACACGTTTTGCTATTTATTATACCAAAAATGGAGGGATATAGCACTAAAATCATGACTAATTCCGTGTTTAAACAAACCCCTACACTTAAAATGTTGCTTGCCCCCAAGCAACTATTATCACAAACGTTAAATCCAAAATCAATTAGAAACTACTTTATTCGAAATTGCTAAAATAAAATAAAAATTAAAAACCATAGTGACCCGCCATGCTCGACTTTTTATTCAAGGTATAAGGATCATAGAACGGGAAACACGCAAACTGGGTGTCTCTAGGGAATAAATATTGTCCTCCTCTTTTTATTACTCCCAACTAAGCTAAAATTCATTGTGCAAACGTTATTGCAAAATGCTAACACTACTTATACTAATAACCTGTGTAAATGTAACTTTTTACTCCTATAATTATAAAAGACTAGGCAAGTGTGTTCATTTCCAAATTTTTGATCGTTCAAATCGACATTTATTATGGTTGTTAATCATCTAAGTGGGATATTAGACTCACCGAGTATTACGAGATTTAAGAATCAAAAATGGCCTTTCCCATGTAGCGGCTTTCTTCTCGGGACGTCCCAACCTAATCGGTTAAGTGCCCTGGCTTTTGACACCCCACGGAGAATAGTACCGAGATTGGCGGGATTTTGAAATCAAAGATCTTGAAATCACCGCTAAGCTAATAAAAGACACTTAGATGAAAAACAACGACGGTAATTAGAGATTGAAGATTCAAAGGAGAGATCACTCCATGTAGCGACTTTCTTCTCAGCTTGTCCTTTAGCAAAGCTTAGGAGGCTAGGTTTTTACACCCTCGAGAATAGTATCGGAGCTCACGGGACCTTTGACTTCTACACTCTCTAATACCGTCTAAACTCTTATACAAAATTGACGAATTCTAGTTCAACTTCGGATTTAAATTTAATAAAAAGCAAGTTTCTCACAATTATAATTAAAGCAACAAAAACATAAAACTCTTATTCATATATTGTTTTTCTTAATCTTTTTTTTTCTTTTTTTTCAAATATATATATATATATATATATATATATATATATATATATATATATATTTTCTCTTATTTTTTTTTCTCTTGCTTTTTTTCTAATTTCTTTTTTTTCCAATTTTCTTTTTCAACATATTTATTTACACAACATTATTTCAAATTTAAGAAAGTATGCTTTCACTCAAATTTAAGTAAAAAGTTGAACTAGGACTCTATATCAAAATTGCATAAGAATTTAGTTTTGCATAACAACACAATTTTTAATGTTCAAAGGCTTGAGAAAAAACACACTTATAAAATCTAGTTACAATCTAGGAGGAAAAGCCACAGGTTATTCATATAAGCTCTAAAGAGAACCAACTACTCCACGTTTAGCATTTTTATTTGCACAATTCCTAAAAGCTTAGTCTAAAATTAAAGGGAGCAGCCAGATCAACACTCAGGCAGAGTCAGGATCCCCTTTGTTCTAGCCTACGGGACAAGTTAATCACGCACGGTCAAAAATGTTTTATTATTATTAATAAAATAAAATAAAAACAAACAGACATTTGATCAAAATAGGATGCAAGAGGGTAAACAAGTAGGCATGAATATAATCAATATGATATAAAACCCCCTACACTTAGAACCGAACATTGGCCTCAATGTTCAAAAGTGATAAGGTGCTACCCCTACACTTAAGAACAAAAAAGGCTAATGCTAGAATTCCAAGTGTAAGAAGGAGAACAACATCACATATATATAGATAAAGATAAGAACTGAGTACTCCCCTGATATAGACATGAAGATCGATCGGAGACTGAATGAAGAAGATGATGGAAAACAGCAACATCAACCCTCTGAAAGTCTTCTCGATCCAAGGCGACCCTGCACACAAAAAAACAAATACCAACAAGCACACATGGAGAGAAGCACGCCCCTACACTTATGTTAGAAAAATATAAAAAGGATAAATCATCGGGTATCCTCCCGAGAAGCGCTTGTTTTTGTTAACCGAGTCACGAGCCTGACTCGACCCCGAATTAAATGGTCCATGGGGAAGCCTCTAATGTAATACCGGGATCAAAAATCTTATCCTCGACCCGGAAGAACATAATAAATGAGAGGCAGAAGGATAAGTCTTGAAGGGTAGAAAAGTCCTCTTGACATAAGAAAAGTAAGTGAAGTCTTGATCCACAGGCGGTGGGGTGGGTAAAGGAGAAAAATTGTCATCCCCTAAAGACAATGGATGGTCACAATTCAGCAAAGCCGTAAAGGTGTCAATCATAGAACGGTCAATGTCACCTCCCGGGTCAAAGCACTCATCCTCATTTCCCGGTATGAAATGAGGAGAGTAAAAGCGATACATCACCCGCTTGGGTGTGCACGCGGTAGGACGGGGTGGCAACATAATATGAGAAATATCAGAAGACATATCTACCACCCGCGTCACCTCTCCAGACCGAATCAAACGGAAGGTAGGGTCAAATCTCTCCACCTCCTCTACGATGGGAGGTGGCATGGATAACAAAGAATGCTCATCAATAGAAAGAGAGTCGGAGCTAACAATTTTCTCAATCCCCTCTTCAAAGAGAGGATTCACCTCACTAGAGATGTAGGCGTCATCAAAATCAAATAACGGGTTCAAATAAATCTTGAAATTTTCCTTCTAAACGTCTTCGTCGGATAGTGACTCGTCATCACTAGAAGTAAAATCATCATCGAAATCAAAAAGAGGATTAGAGAAAGCCAAAGAATCGTCTCCCAAGATGTCGGTGGGATGTAATGAATCATCACTAGAAAGAGATTCACACTCATCTTTACTATCGGAAGCAACCGTAGGCTCACATTGGATTGGAATAAGAATCTCATCACAAGGAATAGTGATAAGACCCTCATCCCCCATGATGAGAGAGGCATCGGTCTCCGTAGTGGAAGAATCGAGAATAGGAGTGGTAGTCTCACATGATGGATTGAGATTGTAAATATTATCCTCTTCATCATCGTAATAAAAAGAACGCACAAGAGGCGAAGTATAATCACTAAGATTAGATACTTGCTCTTGTCGTTGTCGTTTTCGCTCCTTCAATGCCTCGGTTAGTTGAATTAAGCCGTCATGAAGTTTCAAAAGAAGGGCTTGTCTTTCGTCATTCAGATTCAAAGAAGGTTGATGATCGAGGATGTATTGTGGGGGCTCAACATTAGGAAAACCAGAATTATAGCACGGATTTGGTTCATAATAATTCATCGGTTGAAAAGAATTAGAACACGGATTTGGCGCATAATAATTCATCGGCTGACAATAAGAAGTATCATGAGGGCCCCCACAATGATTGCAACACGGGTATTGAGAAAAATCCGGTGCATGTTGCGGATACGGATCGGCATATATGGAAGAAGGTGAGATAATGTCATTAGAGGTGAAGTATGAATTGGTCGAATTGCAAAATGAACAATGTCCAAATTCGTGATTAGGGATAGCCATACCGCACCGCTCGCATGAACACCAATAACATGATTGACTATCAGACAACCCACACCCTATACAATATGAATCCATGAAGAATTAAAAATAAGAGGGGTTGAGAAAAAGAATTAAACACGATAAAAGATAAAGAAGAATATTTTTTTTAAACTTTTTTTTAATATGATATATATAGTAATAAAGAAAATAAAATAAAATAAGAAAATATTTTTTATTTTTATAAATTTTATATATTTTTATGGATTATTAAATATTTTTTATATATATACATAAATACGTAAAACAAACTTTCAAAACGAAAGGATCTTCAAGTCACCAACTAAAAACACAACGCAAACATCGCTACACACAGAGCTGGCAGCGGCGCCATTTGATTTGTTCGTTTTCGTACACCCGAAGGTTATCGTAGTTCCTGGCGAAGTGTGAATGGAAATCCGCGTTTATGTCTCAAGTTTGATGCTCGAATAGAAAGGGTTTTGATTTTTATAGTTAAACTAATAATATTAAAAACAAAATATTAAACGATATAAAAATCGATAATTATACTACGAATATTAAGCTACAAATATCTAAGAAAAATCTAAATGACAATAAATATGCTAAACTAAACAAGCATAATTAAAACTATTATAATCATGACAATAAAGCTAAACATCGACAAGACAACAATAACTATATAAATAAGCTAATGAAATAAAATAATTAAAGAGATAGAGAATTTAACCCGTAATGATGAACCGGAGACGAAAAATTAAACACCCGATCAAATAGCTAAATTAGATCTAAAGTTTATAAATTTTCAAAGTTATTATCAAACTAATTAGTCGATTAAGTTGTCAGTTTTATCAACTAACTACCAAGATAAAACAAATAGATCTATAAACTTTAAATATTAATTTGGCTAAAAGACCCATTAAGCTCCTCGCCAAAAGTGGTGAATCGATACGCCAAGATCATAAGACAATAAACGTTAACGATAATTAAGCTAAACGGCATATCGACTATTCATCAAAAACTATAGATTAAGCACCACTATATTTTTAACCTTGAAATTTCAACACTAATGCTAAACAATAAAAATTGACGTTTGGTATCATATATTTTAAACTAGACTACTTATATATATATATATATATATATATATATATATATATATATATATATATATATATATATATATATATATATATATATATATATATATATATATATATATATATATATATATATATATATATATATATATATATATATATATATATATATATATATATATATATATATATATATATATATATGCTAAAAGCACAATATAAAATTAAAATACATAAACAAGCTAAGACTCTTAAACATTAAACTAATAAAATGAAAGTACCATATTATTGGTTGAACAAAGTTGAAGGCTTAAAGACCAACAACTAGATTAACGACCACTGCCAAGTTGAGAGTTTATAATAACAAATTTGGGCTTAAAAAAACAATAGTAGATTCGATTCATTTGTATCATCTAATTGCAAAAATAATAAAATAAAAAAAATACTACCAAATGATAAACATAAAATCCAAAACATCAAACTTAATCAAATCGGCAATAGATTAAGCTTCAACAGTGGTCACCAATATCAAACTCACATGCGAATCACTAAAGCATCTTTACCTTACTTAAAAAAAGGCATCTACAAAAGAAAATAAATTGAGAATCAATTGGAAAAATGAGTGCTGCCTTTCTTTTGTACGCAGCACACTTCATCAGATCTCCGAAAATTAAAAGACGCAAGGAATGAAAATATAAAAAAAAGACACCAAAAAGGAAACCAACGTTTTATATTACTAAATCTACACTACTTTAAAAAAAACAGAAAAAGGTAATTTCCAAAAAAAAAAATGAAAGCTGCGCTACTCTACCTAATGAATACGCAGGGGAAAAAAAGAGAAAATAAGGAATGTATTATCAATCTAAATAAGGAATGGAAAAGATTTGGAGAAACAAAAAGATAGAAAATGAAAACCAGTCTATCCTAAAACTCTTTCTATCTAAAAAGCAGGGGAAAAATAGGTTATCCAGATATGTGTTGGCTGCGTAATATTCAAGCTTCATCTGATTTTCTTGTTCCTCATGGACCTGCTGCGTTTTATTCTTGGGCCTTGTGGGCTTGTGTTGGTTGTTGGGATGTTGGGCTGCTTAAGTGGCTGAAGGCATATTAATGGTATTGGGTCGGTCCGACCCATTTAAAATGGTGTCAGGCCGGCCTAATAAAATACGAATGCACCGTCAAACTCGATTTTCCGCGCTCTCTCCATTTCTCGTGCTCGTCTTAGCTCTTTTTCTTCGTTTTTGCTCCTTTTCTTTATTATTCGTGCCTACAATAATAAATAACACATATAAACGATAAATGCACTAAAAATACACGTTTTGCTATTTATTATACCAAAAATGGAGGGATATAGCACTAAAATCATGACTAATATCGTGTTTAACAGCATAATTCTTGTAACCCAAAACAAATAAAAGGAAAGTTTTTCCCCCCTTCCCCTTGCCTCCATAACCAACGACCTAACACCCCTTATGGGATGTTCCGAAACCTTCTGATCTTCTTTCTTTTTATTCCACATACTATATATTCTTTAACACTTGATAAGTGTGAAAACACTCATCAATTATGATCCAAAAACCACTCAAAACACAGTCAAATACATTATATTTAACTGAAAATATCATAATTACGTGGGTATTTGTGTTTCATGTGTTTTCAGGTAAGAAGATACATTTTTGAGCAAATACGCGTTTTCAAGGGATTTATATGATAAAAGACGAAAAAGGAGACGAAAGATGCTTCAAGGACCTTATTTGCCAAGTTTTCAAAGATCAAGGGCTTAAGTTGCAACCTTTATAAGATGAAGGATGAAATAGCAAGTGATTTAAAAGTTTATATAACTTTTGAAAGAGATCACAAAGAGGAAGGACCAAAGAGAAATGAATGGAAAGTTATATTTACTATACTTGGTCAATTGACCAAGCCGGATAGAGAGAGAAAGAAATGTTTTAACAGACAACTTTATCCCCTTTCACCATTAAGCTTCAAATCAATTTCAAGAGAGTTCAAGAAGGTTTCAGACGAAGACTTAAAAAGCAAAAATGATCCTCTTCCTTTCCTCTACAAGATGATACAATTTAATTAGATCAAGAGCAAGGAATGAAGAAACACCCAATATCAATAATGAAGGACGAGTTCATTATCCTCGTATTTTACACGTGTCTTCACTGGATTGGTCAAGACACGTCACTCCTTCTCTTCAGACGGCTATAAATAGCGATCAAGACCCTCAAAGTTTTATGAATTTCAGTTAGATTCAGTTTAGTTTTCTCTCAAAGTTGTTAGGAGTAGTTTAGTTTTCTCTCAAAGTTTTATGAATTTCAGTTAATCAATCAGTTAGATTCAGTTTTGATTTTGTTAATCTTGTTGTAACCGGTCACTTTTTCCACCATTAATAGATCATCAAAGCTTTCTCATTCTTCTTTTCTCTTCTATATTGTTACTGTGATAATCAGATTAGTGTTCTGTTATAACAAATTGAATGATTTCCTCCATTAATGAGTTTTATTAAAAGATTCATCTCTTTCTCTTATATTTTCTTGTTCAGTGTTATAAATAGATATAGCGACATAGTTAGTAGAAACTGAACGAATTCGTTTTTCACGGCTTTAGAAGCTTTTTGCTATATTGTTCAATCTTGTGATATTGAGTACTGTTCACGTAGGGTTTGAGTTTTTTAGAAAGTAATTGTATGCTTTTGTTGAGATTTTAGTTAGCAAATCTTTAAAACTGGTTTTGATTTCATGCTTCTAAACATTTTTTCTTGTAAACTGATTTTCATGCTTACTAGTAAAAAGCTTATGAGAAGCTTTTAATAATTCAAGTTTTTTTTAGTCAGTTAATGAAAAATTTTCAGTTGGTTCGATATAGATCAGTAATTGCAGGATTAGCTTCGAGAGTCTTGTTTTGTTTTTCTTCGTTCGTTTCGGTTTGATTTTGCAGGTTTATTTTTAGTTTTTGAAGGAAGCAGAATAGTGGTGTTTCGTTGAGTTCTGTTTGATACGGACGCAGATCAGTAGGAGTGTGTTTGGCGTTGTAGAGATCAGTTTCTAAGCGAGCTCAGCGCTCCGCTTCGTCATCAAAGGACTTGGCCTGAATGAAACAGGTTAAGCGCATTTTATATTTTATGAATTAAGTAGAATAAGTCTGCTCATTATTAATTGTAGTGTGATCGTATTGTGTGCAACCTGCTTGTTTTTAGTTATTATTGTTTCGTTATTAATCTAGCATTTTAGAGGCGTTGTTATCAAATTTTGAGCTTAGAGCAGCTTTTGCATTTAGATCATATATATCAGATTAGTTTGTTTTTTGCATATTTTCGATTATAAGGTGTTTGGAATAATCTGTTTTCACTCGGTGTTTGGCAGTAGGTTCTTACAGCTTATAAGGATTCACTAGTTTCATTAAGTCAGTAATTGTTAGATACCTAGGTAGAATTTAGTTGAGAATAGATCAAGTAATCTTTAGTTAATTGGTGCAGTATCTGTTTTCATTCAGATTAGTAAATGGTAGCTAGAATTTGGTATATAAAATAGGCACAAACATAGTATACAGTGAACTTTTGTTCTTTTGTAGAATTCATTTTTGATCAAGTTTGGACGTTTACCACGTTTAGCCCTTCACTTTGTGTCTCTTCGTTGCAGTAAAAGTCCTGTACCGTTATAGTTAACGAGTTAGTCAGTTAGCAGGGGGTTGGGCCAGTTTACTTTTGGGCCGGTTTACTTTTGGGCCAGGTTCTATATTAGAAATTTACAGATTTAGCATAAAAGGTTTTTTTTAATAAGATTACATTTTAAACTTTCAAGATTTAATTTTGCATTTTACATCTTATAAAAAGTATATTGTTTCTTTTTACCTTTATAGATACAGTTTTATATTTTGTATTTTGTATTTCTCAATTTGTAGAACAAACTTGTATTTTACTTCTTTAAATTTTGTGCATTTAATTGTCGTATGTGCAATATGTTTTTAGATTAGTACGTATACGTATATAGTCTATTTTTACCTTTTTACGTGTTTTGTGCCAAGTAGTAATAGATACCAAATACAATTTTATTACCAAAAACAATTAAGTCAAGCTTAAAAACGTTATATCAATTCGGATTGAGTCGAGAAAAACGAAAAAAAGAGAGTTATTAACACTCGTTAATACTTAACTCTTAATTATTTAACGATCGTTAAAGTTATATCTCGGTTTAATTTAATAAATACATAAATATATATATTTATTAAATAAATTTATAAATACAATAAATATATTTATTAAATAAAATTAACTCTTTACGTATTGAGTGCAATCCCGTAATCTCGAGTTCGATCCTATCTCACGACTATCAAATATAAGTCCATAAAATTTCAGCTCCCACTTGGACATATTTCGAATATCGTGATTATATTGACTAGCGTCTAGTTACACTAGCAACGTCAGTAGTACAACTCGAGTAAGGTCTCTTGGATAAAACCTTTTAATGATTCATCATTATTATTGTCCTTTTATTTCTAATACAACGTTAATAAGGATATGGATCTCAGTCATTCCTTTCATTGACCATTCTGTTTCTCGTTTAGAGATTCAGCAAGATTACCAAAACAAATTTGGGTGTGGCCACACAAACATCTTACTAATCCCACGAGGGGCCCAGTTGTATTAAACTCCAAAACGATATTGGAGGAAATAAATTCCATATTTACTACAAGCAAAACTTATAATTTTTTAACACTTCTGAGAATAATCCTTATAGCTACCAATTACGTTTCGCGTTAGATTATTCCACAGAGATGCACTAGACTCATAACAGTTTCCTAGTATCTCAAGTCTAAGGATAACTATTTATGATTTACTTGATAACAAAGATCCACAAAGTAAAATCATATAGTTGGGATAAGTATAATATTTGATTCATCGAATATCATCCAAAATCGATCAATATACTTTCAAGTATACTCTATCACTATTTTGATTTGTCTTAGTTTAATAATATTCCCATATTATTAATCGACAATGGACATTTAGCATAACATTTATTCATGGATTAAAACATGTAAAATAGGATACAAAATTAAATAATAAGAATAAACGAAACCCAATCTTTATTTTATTAAATAATAAAATCTTATCATCCTTATCCAAATACTAATCACAGATTCATTGCATGAGTTCTCTAGCTAGTTGCAGCCCAATAGCCTTGGAATGATTAACTACCTTTGGTCTAGGCAAAGCCTTAGTAAAAGGATCAGCTACGTTATCATATGTATGAACTTTTATTAATTTGATTTCACGAGCTTCAACTTGTTCTCGGACGTAGTGATGTCTACGCTTAAAGTGTCTGGCGCCTTTCATGACTCCAAAATCATTGGCGAATATAATTGCAGCAGAATTGTCGCAATATATATCAATAGGTTCTGAAGAAACTAGAAGGGGGGGGGGGGGGTTGAATAGTTTCTCATCGGTTTATCTCCTAATTAAAATTCCTTTCAATTAGGTGAGTGCCAAAACTATCTTTTACTTGAAAGCTAGTTGCATAATGATTAGCTTCAATTCTAATGCATTAACAATAACTAGTAAGTATAATGATTATGAATGTAAATGATGAGTAAGGAAAGAAACAACCTAGTAGGAAGACACCAACATTTATAGTGGTTCGGCAACGAGGCTCTATCCTCGTTCCTACTCCACTCCTCGAGTACACCTTACTCGAGATTTCCACTATATTCACAAGCTCCCTTCTTGGCGGAGAAAACCTTACAACGTCGCTTACATTATTTTCCGACACTAAGCTAAATGTCGATACCTAATCTTAGCTAGGACCAATCTACACAACGTCGCCCAGTTCACCATTTTACGACACAAGGCTAGATGTCCAGTTCTAATCCAAAGCTAGAACGAATCTTCATAACGTTGCCTAATTCACTATTTTCTGAAACAAGGATAGATGTCGAGTTCTAATCTAAAGCTAGAACCAATCTTCACGACTCTTCACTTTGAAGCTAAGTGAGAACTTCACACAACACAACTACACATCACTTTATAGTTTAGTGAGAACTCACAAGACACAACCACATCACTTTATAGTTTAGTGAGAACTAACACAACTTATTACAACTCAAGTAAACATATCCAAGTACACACATGTAGCTTGGATCTACACAACACAAATCCAAGCACACACATATGTAAAGGATTTACACAACTCTAATCCAAGTAGTCACACATAGCTTGGATGAACACAACTAGTCCAAGTATTCACAAATACATTGGATCTACACAAGACACAAATAAACAAATGATGAACATGACTAGATCTTTAGGAGAGGATGATCTTCATCAAAGCTTCATCTTTAATCACTTCACAAGTGTGTGAGTGATCTTCTCTTTGGACAAGGTAAAGAAGGAGATCAAGAGGATAATAGTAAGTAAACATACTTACACATTAAGTGATCATTTACAAATGACTAGGATTAGATAGGAGAAAGAAGGCTGAAAGAGATGTCCAAAAAGGGTTAATGAAAATGCAGATTTAATATACAATTTATAGAAGACAAATCCCAACTGCTAGCTGGGGGCGGTTCCTTAGCTACCCAGGCGGTTCCTTATCGACAGGGAACCGTATAGGCACTTAAGGAACCGCGGAGTGTAGACTCCGCTCCTTTTTGTATTTTAGTAAATTTAAAATATCTGAGGCTGTTTAAACCTTCAAAGGATATTCTTATGGCATTTGGAATATGCCATATTCAAATTTACATTTTCATTTTAATAAAACATTTTCTTAAAAATAAAGTGTATTAAAAATCTTTTGTTACATTTGACAAAAGTGAGTTTTAAGGCTAATCACTTTTATGATCACTAAGCATGATTAAGATATGTTAGTGTAATGATTATTACCTTGATGATAGTGTTTGTTAGATAATTCGTTTTATAGTTGTGTTTGACAATAAATGTCTTTGTAATTTGTCGTGATCAAAACTAAGAAAGATTAATTAGTACTAACAATGTTTTAGGCATTGCTTTGCATTAACAATCTCCCCCTTTTTGATTACGACAAACTATAAACTCATTTACGTAAAATACAAGATTATTTGAATTATTAATGAGTTTATCACTATCATTTCTCCCCCTTTGTCGAAACACAAAGGTTAGCACAAGTCTTTAAAGAAGAAAAGAACCGGACTTTGCTAGTATCTCCCCCTTGGTGCTTACTCCCCCTTGCTTGGGGAACCAAGTAAATGAGCTAAGGTGACATGCTACACAAAGGTTAGAAGAAAGAAAAGAAAACACCAATGTATATATGTGCACTACCTACTAACTAACTTGAGAGGGAGAAGGAAAAGAAACCTCAAATTAGAAGCAAGTATTTGCTAAGTATGTCTAAAGAGTGTGTGTTGACAACATCATAGTTCAATTGGTTGAATAAAGGAAAAAAAGAAACATCCAAACCAATCAAAGATGATTAAAATGTCAAGGGGTTAAAATTTAGAATTTATAGAATCACCCATAATTAATTGTAAGTTTTAACCATGATCAACTCTTTAACAAATGTGTGAAAAAGAATTAGCGGGAAAGATAACACACATAACATTCATATTACACAAATATGAAATAACATACAAGAGAAATATTCATACACACAATATGAATATTTAAAGCAAAAAATATGGAAAATAAACCACAAAGCATAGACTACTCTAATAGTGATAATCTTCCGAGATTGCGTAAGTTTTATTGACTCAAACAACTAAAGAGCAAAATGTGCCTTAGATGGAAAAGAAAGACGACGAAGCATCATTCGAAGTTTTGTTCACGGGAACGAAATCTTTGAGAGGAGGTCAAGTGAGGAGGAATTCAAGGAAATTTAGCTTGTCATAGATATGAGCAAGTTCAATTTGTTGAAATTGACAACAAGCACATGAGGAACCATGATGCGAAACAAAGTCGTTTGATGGGGGAGGTCCATCAAAATGAGAGTTTGGTGGAGATGGAGATTATGGATAACAGATGTTTTCATAATGCCTGGTGAGATTAGGAAATGAAGATAGGTCATTGAGTTGTGGAGAGTTGAAAGAATGAGGTGGTGGTGGAAGAATTTCCTTTTCTCTGGTAATTCGATTTATAGAGTAAGTCTCATTCCAATATTTAATCGGAGAGAAAGAAGAATTCTTGGAGGATTTTTGGAGAAGAAGAATCATAAGGATTCTTGTTCTTTTTTATCCAAACGGGTCGAACCGAGATTTTTGGTTTCTTTGAAAGATTAGAAGAAGAAGGTTTAGGTTGAGAAGATTGTGACAAAGAAATGTCAAGGTTAGGAATGGAAGAGTTAGGAACTATGAGGGTTGAAGAGAAGAACTCGCAAAAGAGAAGAACTTTAAGAAAATAGACAAGGCAAAGATTTGAAATGAAAACAAAAGGTTTTAGGGAATGTTTAGCCAAATTGGGTAAACAAAGAATTTTAACCAAGACAGTGGTCAAAGAAGAAAGACAAAAAATAAGATAAAAGTAGCTTTCCCGTACGCGGTTCCATATGGGAGCCCGCGGTTCCATATCTATATGGAGTCGCCTAGCGGCTAAGGAGCCGCGTCCAGTGGATCACATACCATGATTTCAAAAGTTTTTGAGAAAAATAAGACTTTTTCAAAATTTTGCAAATCTTCGATTTTTACCTCTTTTAGCACTAGAGTATGCTAGGGTTACATAAAAGCAACACATTCACAAAGAATGCCATGACAAAGGGTGACAAAATATTTAGATAACAATTTGATCCAATTTTAAGTCAAGCTTTTAGAGGTTGTAATAGATTTAGGTTCAATTTTAAATATATTGAGGTTGATTAATGTAACCACAAAGGTTAAAACACATAAAGTTACATCCATAGATCATCCTCATGAGAAATTCATGAAGGAAAGGAAAGGAAATACAAGAAAGGAAATAACAACTAACTAATACAAAGTTAGCTAAAACTAGGTCTTGAATGCATAGTCTTCTTTGGCTTGATCATCTATAAAAGCATTTTATTTTGAAAACCATCATTCATATCCTAGGAGGAGGAGGATTAGCAAATAGGTTCAACAAGAAGCTTTGCAACTTGATGTGAGCCCCAATCATCTCCAACCTAATGATATCAATGAGGTGGAAGTTGTTCAAGCAACAAGGATAATTGGTTCCATTGTGCATGAAAAAATCAAACAAGTGTGGATCACCCAAGAACCGGGAAACGGGAACACCTAAGAGTGGAGTGTTAGAGGGAGGAGGATGTGGAGAGGGCATGGTATCCAAGGGTAATATGGGTGAGATGGGTGAATTTGGTGGAGTGAAAGGAAGAGGCTCATAAACAAAGGGAATTCTTTGATGAGGTTGAGGTTGAGCATTCACATTTAAAGGAGGACTAGAGGTGAAGGGTGAGAAAAACTCATTCATTCTTTATTGGAATGAAGAGGAGCTAGAACCATATGAATGGTTAGTACCATGAGTTGAGTTTGTCTTTCATGAATCAAGTGGTGGTGAAAGTGATGAAGAGATGAAAATAGGAGAAGTTCCACTCTTGGATTTGTGAGAGGATGGAGAACCATGTTTAGGAAACTTGAATTTCATCTTAAGGTTTCTTTTGGATGAGGAAGTTTTGGAAGAGTTAGATGTTCTAGTGGACACCATGGTTGTGTGTTTAGGTTTAGAGAGAGGTTTAAGGAATGAAGAACTCAATCAACAAGAGAGAGTTTAAGAAGAGGAAGAGATTATCCAAACTAGTAATGAGTTAAAAGTGTTTTATGTGAACAATAAAATTAGGTAGCCTAGTTTAGGAAAGTACAGGTTTTTGCAAAAGTTTTATCAATGTTTACACAGATCAAAGGAGAATAGTGTAAAGTAAAAATTCTTTTTGGAACATACAGAGACACTTCCTTATAGAAAGGCGCGGTTCTTTATCGCTAAGGAACCGCGGCCTAGATAAGGAGCCACCCCCAGTGGGTTTGATAAAAGGCACTTCTAGAAATTATTGTTAGCCCAGATTTAATATAAAGGTTTATCAAGCCAAAATGGACTATAACTCAAGGTCTAGGAAGCTAACTAACACATAAGATGCACAAAGCCATGAAAATCGAAAGATCGATAGCATACAATTAAGATTAAAATATTAGAGAATCCAAACACAAAGTATTAGTTAATGAACACATATCATCCTAAGAAGATGTTTACACACATGTTAACCATTCAAGAGTGGGATATATCATTCATCTATGAGCATTTCCTCCTTGCCTTGATTCACTTCTTATTCGATCTTGAAGATGAAGATTGAGATAATACTGATAGTCTCTATCAATGTCTAGAGAAGACAATTGAGAGATAGAGGATGACAAGTCATAACAAGGATTGAGAGAGTTGTCTTGAGAGACATTTCCATCTTCATTTGAATCATATGTGGGAACAGAAGAGACATTCCCTTCAATAGGAAGCATGACTCGATCCACGAAGTGAAATGATGAAGCATTTAGAGGTGGAAAGTCAAGAAGAAGTTTCTTAAGAAGCCATGAGAGAATCATGGCATACGGAAGGCTAGAACAAGATCCACTAAGAACAAATCTTATTCTTCTAGCTATGAAAAATGCAAGGTCGTATGGAGTGGTGGTAGCAACACAATACAACATATGTGCAAGACAAGCGGGCACATGGTTGTGATTACCAACCAAGCACATTGCATTTTCCCTAATGATTTCGGCCCAATGGATCATCAAATCACTAAGATCGCTAGTTGGTATTTCCCAAGGAGTGAGAGCACGAAATTCACCCTTAAAATTACCAAGAATAGGGTATTCATGAGGTTTAGTAATGGCACAAGAGATGGCCGAAGCCGAAGGTATCTCGGTTACATAATGCACATCAATAGGGGCCGATTCTAAGTAGTTTAAACCCCAAGCATCGGTGAACCTACATTGACCTTCGTATGGAACTCTGAGAATCTTACCAAATTCCTCAAGAATACAAAGGTTTTCCCCTTGATGGAAAATATTATAGATAAACCATTATTGATGCACATTAATGTGTACGAGTTAAAGAATTACACGAGGAAGGAAGGAAAGATTGGCTCGTTTATATCAAGCAAACAATCAAAGCCAATGGTATTAAACATGAATCGAATGAAGTCAAGTCCAAGAAAGTTAGAAGGAACAATGCGTCCTTCATAGAAACAACGAGATTCAAGACTACGATAAGTGTTTTGAGTAGAACAAGATTGAATCAAAGAAAGATTAGGCATGTATTCTCTAGTACGTTGGTGGCAATTTTGATATCCTGAAGTCATGACAATACCTAAAAATAACATACAAGCATATTTCTCCAATTACTCATATGTTACATATAAACCAAAAATAAAAAAAAATGAGAATGTTTTTCATCAATCTCTTGACAAACAAAGGTTTAATCCTTATCATTCTCATATTCACAATGTACCTAGTTCATCATTGACAATGACACATTGACCATGTAAGATCAACAATGAACTTGAACATTGGTTTTTAAAAACAAGGTTTTTAGGTAAGCATTTAACAATGCCATTACCAACTTGTTCATGGGTTCATATCAATTCCATCAATCAACCAAAATTATTTAGTCAAAATTCGGATTTTTTCTACAAGTGGGTTTTAGTGATATCTCAATGATTATGAACCTAAGGAATCATAGTAACAATACTATGTCAACTCTTATTCCTAGTAAGGTTCTAATTCAATGTCAATTTTAAAAATCCCCAATTATGAATGTATGAACCCTAGAACAAATTAGATGAAGTTGAAAGAGATGACTTACAGATAATTGATCTTGGATGATGGATGAGTGAAACCCAAAAATCGAAATCATTTAATCTTGAGTAATTGAAGGTTTTGGAAAAACAACAATGGTGGAAAACTGGGTATTCTCGTCACTATGTTACTATGTTGGAAAAGAGAGAGAAGGAGTTTTTGAAAAAGTGATCTTTAATAAAAACTGGCTCTTTAGTCGCTAGTACTGGACGCGGTTCCTTATCGATAAGGAACCACCTGTTAGAACCGCGACAATAAGGAACCGCCTACAGTGGCGTGTTTTAATCAAGGAAAATCAAAGAAATTTTCAAAACCAAAATTTTCTAAAAACCTTAAAATATGTCTTAAGCCTTTAGGAAATCATTGGACCACCAAAACACTAGGTAATAATGCTTTATTGAAAGATTACGATTTGAATCAAGATAGGAAAGGACCGAAACGGGCAAACGACTACTCTTAGCAAATAAGCAAAGAGGAGAGGAGTCAAGAGAAGTGAATCAAGACCAAGAACATTGCTCAAGAGACAAATGACATTCTTCAAATCGAGTAGACGAAGAGCTTGTGTCATATATAGTGGTTTAAGACCTGCCTTTCCAGCGAAAGTCTAAACGGATTTGGTAATGAACTATACCAAGCAACTTTGATACATAGAATAAGATCATTTTCAAGAGTAGTCTTATTCTATTTCAAAATGTGAGCAAAGTATAGATTCACTTTCTCTCCCACATGATCGGATAATTATTGTTAGGATTACAGTAACACTATCCTTGGAATATTTCAATTCCAAATGTGTAAAATCCATCTACAACTTAATGAAGTAGTTTGGTATCTCAAGGGATTCATTCATCATCCTAGAGATGAGCTTAATTTCACAAGTTACACATGATATTGGGCCTACTAACCGTAAGGGTGCAAACCATGGAAATCATGCTTGATACTTTAAGCTTCTACTAACTCACTCTACATCTCCATAGTGAGTCAAGTATCCAAGAAATGAAGGTTTGAGAGGGAAAAAGGGAAGGATCACAAACCACAAACAAATGTCAAGTCAAGGATGCCAAGAATAAACATATAGTCAATTAATGATCAAAAGAATGATCAATAGGGCGTGTGAAAGAACGAAAACATACCTTGGCCACAAATTGCATTCCAAGCTAACTAGGAACCAATGCAAAGCCCAACTATGACTAATAGTGACTACTAAGTCTTCAAGGACTAGTATCACTCTCATCCATCTTGATATCATCATTCAATGATGTTGGAAATCAAAGAAGATGAGTCTTCTACAAGTGTAAGTAACTCAATCCACAATCAGTTGAATGATTGATCTTCATGAGTACCTACACATAACAAGATGAAAACTAGTAGATACATTTCAAGAGTAAATATAAGATGCATAAATACTACTACAAATCTAAATGAGATGCAATATTATCAATTAAAAGGCTTATTTTCAATAAAAGATAGTTTTGACCAAAGAAAAACTTTAGTACAACTTAACCTTCTAATTTGAGGAGACAATGGATCAATCCAAGTTTTAAAGTACAATATACTTCAAAGATATTGTGTCACCATCTCTCTGATACCAATTGTAGAGACTAGAAGGGGGGTGAATAGTTTCTCATCGATTTATCTCCTAATTAAAATTCCTTTCAATTAGGTGAGTGCCAAAACTGTCTTTTACTTGAAAACTAGTTGCATAATGATTAGGTTCAATTCTAATGCATTAACAATAACTAATAAGTATAATGATGATGAATGTAAATGATGAGTAAGGAAAGAAACAACCTAGTAGGAAGACACCAAGATTTATAGTGGTTCGGCAACGAGGCTCTATCCTCGTTCATACTCCACTCCTCGAGTACACCTTACTCGAGATTTCCACTATATCCACAAGCTCCCTTCTTGGTGGAGAAAACCTTACAACGTCGCTTACGTTATTCTTCGACACTAAGCTAAATGTCGAGACCTAATCTTAGCTAGGACCAATCTACACAACGTCACCCACTTCACCATTTTACGACACAAGGCTAGACGTCGAGTTCTAATCCAAAGCTAGAACCAAACTTCACAATGTTGCCTAATTCACCATTTTCTGACAAAAGGCTAGATGTCGAGTTATAATCCAAAGCTAGAACCAATCTTCACGACTCTTCACTTTGAAGCTAAGTGAGAACTTCACACAACACAACTACACATCACTTTATAGTTTAGTGAGAACTCATAAGACACAACCACATCACTTTATAGTTTAGTGAGAACTAACACAACTTATTACAACTCAACTAAACATATCCAAGTACACACATGTAGCTTGGATCTACACAACACAAATCCAAGCACACACATATGTGAAGGATTTACACAACTCTAATCCAAGTATTCACACATAGCTTGAATGAACACAACTAGTCCAAGTATTCACAAAATACATTGGATCTACACAAGACACAAATAAACAAATGATGAACATGACTAGATATTTAGGAGAGGATGATCTTCATCAACGCTTCATCTTTAATCACTTCACAAGTGTGTGAGTAATCTTCTCTTTAGACAAGGTAAAGAAGGAGATCAAGAGGATAATCATAAGTAAACATACTTAACACATTAAGTGTTCATTTACAAATGACTAGGATTAGATAGGAGAAAGAAGGCTAAAAGAGATGTCAAAAAAGGGTTAATGAAAATGCAGATTTGATCTACTATTTATAGAAGACAAATCCCAGCGGCTAGCTGAGGGCGGTTCCTTAGCTACCCAGGCGGTTCCTTATCGATAGGGAACCGCATAGGAACTTAAGGAACCGCGGAGTGTAGACTCCGCTCCTTTTTTTCTTTTAGTGAATTTGAAAAATCTGAGGCTGTTTAAACCTTCAAAGGATATTCTTATGGCATTTGGAATATGCCATATTATAATTTACATTTTCATTTTAATAAAACATTTTCTTAAAAATAAAGTTTATTAAAAATCTTTTGTTACATTTGACAAAAGTGAGTTTTAAGGCTAATCACTTTTATGATCACTAAGCATGATTAAGATATGTTAGTGTAATGATTATTACCTTGATGATAGCGTTTGTTAGATAATTCGTTTTATGATTGTGTTTAACAATAAATGTCTTTGTTAATGCAAAGCAATGCCTAAAAACATTGTTAGTATAAATTAATCTTTCTTAGTTTGATCACGACAAATTACAAAGACATTTACTGTTAAACACAATCATAAAACGAATTATCTAACAAACACTATCATCATGGTAATAATCATTACACTAACATATCTTAATCATGCTTAGTGATCATAAAAGTGATTATCCTTAAAACTCACTTTTGTCAAATGTAACAAATTTTTTTTAATAAACTTTATTTTTTAGAAAATGTTTTATTAAAATGAAAATGTAAATTTGAATATGGCTGTAACACCCCATTTGTTAGGATATGATGCTACTGTAAATTATGGCGTGTCATCAAAGCATGCAAGGTAAATGTCTAAACATTCATGACCGTAAATAGAAATACCGGAATCAAACATCGGTAGTCTAGTAACTCACACACAAGCAATATAAGTACTGTAAGTGGAAAGGACTAAAAAATGTCCAAAAGAGGTAAAGTATGATAAAGTAGGAATAAATGCATAAGGTAAAAGAGGCCGGATAGCTTCCAATCCGAATGCACATACTCTGGAGTTCCTACTTGCGTCCTTGGGTACCTGCCGTTTGGGAACGTGGAAAAGTAGACGGCTGAGCATAACGCTCAGTGCACGGATATTCAATAAAGCATGGAAGACATAGAATATGAAAGCATATAAGAGCATAAAGCGTGAATAGCAGCGGAAATGAATAAGTCCTAGAAAACCTAGTTGTATGTCATGTTAACTGATTTTAGTTATGAAATCATAGCTTATGTTACTTATATAAAATCTGTATTAGTTAATGTACCATAATAGCCAATATAGGTCATGAGGTCAACAACGTGCATGAATACTTGGAGGGGTGACCTCGTCATGCAAATTACAGGGGATGCCTCTAATTTAATTGGTAAATGGGTAGGAGGGATCAGCTCCTTGTGAAGGATGCAAGGCACACACCACATTCATCATAAAATCCTGACTGAAACATGTAACTAGGATGCAGCCATACGCCCCACATGATAATATAATAATATAATGTCCAAATAACTGAAAAGGGACGCCACGAGCTATCACTCTGCCGTGGTGAAGTCATAACACTAGTGCCTCTAGTGTTATGGTTATGGTACCTCCACAACTAGGTGAAACTAGTCATGCATGTATATGGCTAAGGTAACTAATAAAACATAAGAATTTAATCTGTAAATACTGGGAAAACAGTTGGTTGCATACGGGAAGACCTAATGAAGGAAGAGATTGTCCTTACTTAAGGACGGGAAACCCGTACCTTATGTCCAGTAGAAGTTAAGGAAAACAATGAAGACTAATCCGCCTCGACGGATAACACTACATAAGAAATATGGACGTGTATGAGTTATCTGAATTACATGTGTTTTACTGGTTTCGTGTATTATTAGCTTGTTATACATACTCTGTCATGTTTTACTGTTTACTGTGTTAACTGTAGTTATTCTGATGTTCTGTTAATTATTAATCAAGTAATAGTGCATTATAATACTTGTATTGTAATACTAAGTAACTTTCTAAAAATAGAAGGTTTCCATAAATAGTAAGTTTCTAAAAATAGAAAGTTTCCAAAAAATACTAGGTTTCCATAATTAGAAATAAGCTGGATTATAAATAAAGTTTAATTAGTACAATACAAGTCTTGGTTATAGTTCATTAATTGAATAACTGGTTAATTAATTAAACTATACATTATATGATTTTAATTAAAATACATGTTTTAATTAAATGACTAAGTAAAAATACCTTAGGTTATATATGAATTAATTAAATAAATTAATTTAGCCTAAGGTTTAGTATAACGTGAATTTAAAAATAGTTTTCATGAAAAATCCGAATCCCGAGCCCGTGTTTCATATAAGTCGAAACCAACCAAGCCGAGCCCCTTGGGGTCTCGGTGGTGGTGTAGAAAACAAAACGAGCCCCTTTGGGGTCTCGGGTGTCTCGGCCGAACCACAAACCACACAAACCAAACCCAAAACCATCTTTAATTAATCTAATACATGTTTTATTCTTGTTCTTGATGATTAATTAAATGATAACATGAAATCAAAAGAATTAAAAAGAAAAGAAAAAGGGTTTGATTTATACCGAACGCATGAAAAGAACAAAGGAATGATCACGAACACAAAACCAATAACAAAAATCGTCTGGTTTCTCCTTCTGGCTTGTTGTAGCCGGCGGCACCAAGAGACAAAAGGGAAAGAGCAGAAAACTTTGTAAACCTAAAATAATGAAGTTGTTTTTTCCCCTAGTGTTTTAATAAAAATTAGTTATGGGCCAAAAGGCCCACATGGCCTCCCTTCTTGTCTTTTCCGCGGTTATGGGGCCCACTAAGGGTAAACCCGAAGTTTTTCCGTGTTAAAATAATTATCGTGTATGTTTGTGTTTTAGTATTCGTAAATTTGGTATTCGTGATCGTGTTACATTTATAATATTCATGATTGTTCGTTATTTATTGTCGTGACACGTGTATTAATATTATAAATGGAAATTTTATATTTTTCGTGTTTTCATAAGTTACTGTTTACGTGTACTGTTCATAGGATTTTAATGCGGGATTTACAACTCTTCCCCTCTAAAAGAACAATTCGTCCTCGAATTGGAGAAACGTAAACTAAAAGAAAACATACCCGAATTAGAACTGGAAGTTAGGGTAAGAAGTCCGTATAGACTCCTCCGTCTCCCAAGTGGCTTCCCGCTCAGGATGATCCCTCTAGAGGATTTTGACAAAAGGGATCGTCTTCCTCCGCATGACATGATCTTGTCGCTCAAGAACTCTCTCGGGTTCTTCAACATATGAAAGATCCTCTCGAATCTGATCAAGTGGATACTGGACAACATGAACTGGATGATAGTTGTATCCTCTAAGTAAGAACATATGGAACACGTTGTGAACATGTGATAGCTGAGGCGGTAACGCTAAATGGTATGACACTTCACCAACGCTTTCTATGATGTCGAACGGTCCAATGAAGCGAGTACTGAGCTTTCCTCTGATTCCAAAACGTTTAACTCCTCGTGCAGGTGATACCTTGAGGAAAACGTGATCATCTACGTTGAAAGATACGTCTCTACGATGTTTATCAGCATAGCTTGATAGGTGTGTAAACACCCATCCTTTTATCACTTAACTACAATAATAACCAAGCCAAAACGTGTATTTTATGTCTTAAATGTCAGAATTATGCGTGGTTTGTGTTTTTGTTATGATTTAGGATCAAAATGTGAAAAGGGAGGAAAACACGGACTTTCACGGGCTTTTATCGAAGAAAAAAGACAAAAGACGAAGTCGAAAGATCAAGAGTGCTAAAAGAACGGAAGTCCAAGGCCAATTCTGAAGATTTATCGAACAAAAAGTCTAAAGACGGAAGTTTACTAAAAGCCGAAGAACTCAAGTCTAAATTAATGAAGAAATTACAAGACGAGTTTATTAATCCCGAGACAAAGTCGAAAAAAGTCGAAGAATTAAGAAGACGAAAAGACGTGAAGAAGAAGAATAACCAACACATGCTTAGTCTTTCCTAATCCCCTATAAATAGACTCCTAATATGTCACTAGGAGTTTTTGGCTAATTTGACACATTAGTTCTTCCATTTTCATTACTTGCATTTTTCTTAATTGCACCTTTAATTACTTGTCTTGCACCTTCAATTTGTAAGTTTAATCTTTACTTTTAATTGTTGAATCTTAATTTTGATCAAGTTTTTAATTAAACTCTCATTCTACCTTTCTTGTTTTGCTTAATCTTTGTGCTTATTATCTTATTATTATGCTTATTTGATTACTTGTTATGTTTTTATGATTATGATTGTGTTAGCTTATTGATTTGATAGCTTATTGTGTTTTTCTTTAAAATTGATTAAGTGCTTTTTAGTTAATTTTTATAAAAAGTTTATTTTTAATATTTTTATTATTTAGTGTTTTTAAAAGTTTTTAAATTTTGCCTTATTTGCTTTTTCTTTATTTTGAATTGTTAAAAGTTTTAGTTAAGTGCTTATTTGTTTCTAGCTTAATTTTAGTTTTTAGCTTATTTGATTCTTAGTGATATCCGGATTATTGCAAAACCCTTTTATTCCGGATAGTAGCCAGAATATTCCGGATAAGCAACCGGACTAGTATTCTGGATAAAGACTCTTCGTATATTAAGGATTAGCCCTAGTAGATTATTCCGGATAAGGGTATAAACGTTATTTCGGATAAGTTGTTTTAGGTGATATTCCAGATAAGGTGACAGATTTTTCCGGATAAGTATCCAAACATCGGATTCCAGATAACCACCTCGACTGGACATTCCAAATAAGCAAAGAGTGAATATTCCGGATAACAAACTTCTTGTTATTCCGGATAACTGTAACCTAGTTATTCCGGATAAGGGTTCGGTGGAATTATTCCGGATAAGAGTAAGCAGATTATTCCGGATAAGGAACCGATGAATATTCCGGATAAGGAGTGACAGACCATATTCCGGATAAGCGTTGGAACCAGGATTCTGGATAAGCAGATCAAGTTGATTCCAGATAAGGTAAAGAACAAGGTATTCCGGATAAGGTGACAATATTCCGGATAACTCGTTAAACATTATTCCGGATAAGCTGTACTTTGTTGGGTATTCTAAATAAGTGATAGTATTCTGGATCCCGGCTCAGGTTCTGTTTACTTTCTTCTTATTTTCAAGCAATTATTCTTTTCCCGCCATTTTTCTTAAGTGTTATTTTTATAGCTTTCCTTTATTTTAAAATTAAAGTTCACATTTTTATTACGTTGTCAATTTAATTTTTCGTCACGCTTTAATTTTTAAGTCATTTAATTAATTTACTTTTCAAAATTTTAATATTGCACCATTTACATTTTAATTAGTTCTAGTTTTAATTAAACGTCAATTTACTTTAAAAATTTTGCACCTTTATTTTACAACAACGACAAACATTTTTCTTAACCAAAAATAATTGAGTCACATTTTAAACCAGTAATCAATTCGATTAGACCACTTCAACGAACTTAATTTTTATACTGGGCAAAAGCCAGCTATAAAATTGCGCCGCTGCCGGCTCTTTTCTTTAAGATTAACGGTTTTCTGTGAGAGACGCGTTGCTTTTTAGGATCCGTTCACTCGTGAGCGTTATTTTTATTGCTTAAAAATTTCAAAATCCATAAAAATTAAAAATCTTCAAAAATCCAAAAAGATTTTATTTTTATTTTTATAATGTATATATATTGTCTATTGTTTTGGTATTATTTTCTTTTGCTTTTGCAGGTGTATACGTACTAGATCTTCAACTTATCCGGAGCCCGAGACTCGTGAAGATTTAGCTATGGCAGGTAATAAGTGTGTAAACACTTATCCTTTTGCCACTAAAATCAAGGAAAAACAAGACCTAATCATGTGTTTAATGTCGTAAAAGTCGGAATTACGCGTGGTTTTGTGTTTTTGTGTTAAATTAGGTACAAATGATCAAAAGGAAAGAAAACACGGGATTTCACGGTCAAATGTTGAAGAAAAGTCCAAAAAGAGACGAAGACAAAGTCAAAAGACCAAAAGTTTAACGACGATCACGAAAGCCAGCCAAACCGACACGAGTTTGAAGAAAATGAACAAGGAAACCGAAATCGAGCTCGATTTTATCGGATTAAATCTTTTTGAAGATATTCAAGTCTTGTGGGCCCCACATTGGATAAATGGGCTCAAAAGCCCATTTAAGGATTTTAAGAATAAACTTCTTGTCATTAAGCCCAAACCATATGGCCCAAATTGACAAAATGGGACGGAAGGAATTGAATTGGGCCTTAAGCCCATAAAAACAAACGGATGAAAAAAAAAGAGTATTTCATGTTTTTTTTACTTGGTCAAAGGTCAACCCTCACAATAACAATAAACCCAACCGTCCCATTTCAATATTATCAAAAAGAAAAGTAAATCCCCTCAAACGTGTTACCACCCCACACGTTTTACCATACATCACCCCACACCCTTTTTTATTTTAATTTTACCTACCCAACCCCACTTCATGTTTTAAATAAACATTTACTCCAAACCGTCCACTACCCCCTCACCACACGTTTTTAAATGAACAATTATCTCCCCACCCCCATTGGTTTCGATACAAACAAGAGAATAACTCACCCACTTTTATCTCTTCACCCAAAACTAACACAGCTTTATCACCCTTCCCTTTTAACCCTAGATCAAATAATGGGGTTTTTGTTCAAAAGAAAGCGCGTGGAATACACACTCCCATATAAAATCACCATCAAAATCGGAATAGGAAAATGGTGGTCCAAATCCTACGTGGCTTAATCCTTTTTCTGATTGGTGGATACAACTCATCATACACGAATCCCCCAATCATTATCTTCCACATCACCCCTAGAGAAACACAAGAAACACTTATATCTGCCAAGGTGGTGATCCACGTGATAAGGGGTTCTTTTCTGCCGTAGATTAAAGAAGAAAAGAGAGAGAAATAAATAAGCGGCCAAGATCAATTACCGTGAGCACCAAGGAGTTTGAAGAAGTTTTTTTAGGGTTTCTCCTATAAAAACCCTTTCACTTGTGTAATTGGGGATAGCTTTTCCTTTATTTTCAGTTTTTTTTAATTAAATTAGGAGTAGGGTAAATTAGCTTTAATTTTCTGAAAAATTAGATTAGGATTTAAATTGTAATTTTAATTTCTAGTTTTGTAATTTTTTTTATATTAATTAATGGAAAGTTTGATTTAATTCATTTTATTCTCATTTTTTTTAATTTACTGTCAAGTTATAAATTTCATCTTCAATATATTTTTCTGATTATTACTGTTCGAATGATTATTATTATAAAAGAAAAAAAAATAATAAAAAAAATATACTGTTCGTGAGTATTGTTGATGTTCGATGCTGTTTGGATCAAGGTTTTGAGTTGTTGATGATTGGGTTCGAAGGTGATGTTTTGTTCTCGGTTCAAAGGGGGCACAACGCCTACCTTCGGCTCAACGGGTCTCTACTCAAGGTTTTCATCTCCTTTTCTTTATTGTTTTATTTAAGTCTCGTTTTAAAATCATCCTGCTCATGATATTTTATTACTTTGACTTGTCTGTTATTTGCTAGAATTATCTGTTGGATTTTGATACTTTTGTAGGATTTGCTATTTTGTTCTTCTAAATATTAAGTTTTGTTCATTGTTCTCTTTTGGTTCGGTTTACTTTTAATCTGCTTTCAGTTTTTAGGATGAGGATTTAGTCTCTACTGCCTATTTTATCGCTGATATGTCTTATTTAAGTTTAATTCTGCTGGTTAAGATTTGTTTTATTCTGCTTGTGTTTAGTTTAGATTTTGCTTAATATTTGGTTCATTTAGTTCGTATCTGCTTGAATTTATTCATTTGGTTTTAGTTTTAAGTTTGATTCATTAGACTTTTATGATTTTTGATGTGCTTATTATTGTCAGTCCTTATTAAGTTTAGGATTTTACTGCTTATTTCTAATTAGTTTATTTCAGAATTTATTCAGCTTATTTGATTCTGCATTTTCAGCTTATTTGTTTCAGCTTATTTAGTCATTTAATCTTATTTAGTCTATTTAGATGCTTTTCTGATATGCTTATTTGGTCCTTTCTTTTATTTGCTGTTTTACTACTGCACATTCAGATCTTTTTGATCTGTATAAAAAAAAAATCCCAACAAAAAAAATAAATAGCTAAAAAGCTGTTTGAGCTGGGTCTCGTACCCGTGACCCCTAGCTTAGCAGCCAACGCCCATTCCATCTCCTCTATTGTTTTTTATGTTTTACATTGCTTAGTTGATTAATATAGGAAGTTAACTTCTGGCAGTTTTAATTAAATAAGTTTAAATTTATTTACTTTATTTAAAAAGTTTATTTAAATTTTCTTTTAATCTGTTTTTATAAAATAATAAAATATATATATATATATATATATATTAATTACTTTTAAAATTAGTTTAAATTTTAAATTTAGTTTAATTAAAGCTTTTAGTTTATTTAAAATTTAGAAAAAATAGTTTTTATTAAGTTTTGTTTTAATCTAGTTTATTTTGAGCTTTATTTTTTAAAATATTTTTCATTTAAAGTTTTTTTTTATCTAGTTTTTATCTTAAATTAGTTTTAAATTTTAGTTTCAATTTAAATTAGATTAAATTAGTTTTTTTTTAAATTGTTTAGATAATTTTTAAATAGTTTTTAATTAAATAGTTTTTAATTAAATAGTTTTAGTTTAAAATTCCAACAATTTACTTTTACCAAAAACAAAGTTAAGTTGAAACGTTAAACCGGAAATCAAATTCGAGTGAGTCGAGGAACGATAATAGAAATATAAAAAAAAGGGTAACAAAATCTCATTTTTCAAATGGCGCCGCTGCCGCTTCGCTCGTACGATTGACGATTTTTTCGTGAAGACGTTCGGATTTTGGGATCCGTTCTCTTTGAACATTACGTTTCTTGCAACAAAAATAAAAAATACAAAAAAATCAAAAACTCAAAAATACAAAAAAAAATAAAAAATCACAAAAGCAATTTCTTTCCTAACAATTGCACCAAAAAAATTAATTAAAAAAATCCAAAAGTAATACTTTTTCCTAAAGGTATTACACCAAAAATATTACGTATTAGTGTTAATTTTTAGTTCGATTTCTTTCGATTTTTCTTGTGTATATATTTTTCTAAAAATTTTAAAAAATATTCTTCTTTATCTTCTATTGTGTTTAATTCTTTTTCTCAACCCCTCTTATTTTTAATTCTTCATGGATTCATATTGTATTGGGTGTGGGTCGTCTGATAGTCAATCCTGTTATTGGTGTTCATGTGAGCGGTGCGGTATGGCTATACCTAATCACGAATTTGGACATTGTTCATTTTGCAATTGGACCAATTCACACTTCACCTCTAATGACACTAACTCACACCCTCCCACATATGACAATCCCTATCCGCAACATGAACCGGGTTTTTCCTAATACCCGTGTTGCAATCATTGTGGGGGCCCTCACGATACTTCGTATTGTCAGCCAATGAATTATTATGAGCCAAATCCGTGTCCTCATTTTTCCTCACCGATGGATTATTATGAACCAAATCCGTGTTCTAATTCTTCTCAACCGATGACTTCCTATGAGCCACATCCGTGCTATAATTCTGGTTTTCATAACTATGAGCCCCCACATCCCACCCTCAATCATCAATCGTCTCATAGAATTCAACAAATCAATGCTTTGAATGACGAAAGAAAAACCCTTCTTTTGGAACTTCATGACGGCTTAATTCGACTGATAGAGACATTGGAGGAGCAACAACGACAAGAGCAAGTATCTAATCTTAGTGATTATACTCCGCCTCTTGTGCGTTCTTTCTATTATGATGATGACGATGAGAATACTATTTCTTGGAATGATCTTTGTGCACAATGTCCTAGTGCAATTGTAATTCCTTCTCTCGACTTGCCGGCTCTCGAGCCTAAGGATTCTACCACTCCTATTTTCGATTCTTCCACTACGGAGCCCGATGCCTCTCTCATCATGGGGGATGAGGGTCTTATCACTATTCCTTGTGACGAGACTCTTATTCCAATCCAAAGTGAGCCTACGGTTGCTTCCGATAGTGACGATGAGTGTGAATCTCTTTCTAGTGATGACTCATTACCTCCCACCGACATCTTGGGAAACGATTCTTTGGCTTTCTCTAATCCCATTTTTGATCTCGATGATGATTTTACTTCTAGTGATGACGAGTCACTATCCGATGAAGACGTTCCGAAGGAAAATTTCAAGATTTATTCGAACCCTTTATTTGATTTTGATGACGCCTACATCTCTAGTGACGTGAATCCTCTCTTTGAAGAGGGGATTGAGGACATTGATAGCTCCGACCCTATTGCTATTGATGAGCATCCTTTGTTAGCCATGCCACCTCCCATCATAGAGGAGGTGGAGAGATTTGACCCTAGTTTCCGTTTGATTCGGTCTGGTGAGGTGACGCGGGTGGTAGATATGTCTTCTGATATTTCTCATATTATGTTGCCACCCCGTCCTACCGCGTGCACACCCAAGCAAGTGATGTATCGCTTTTACTCTCCTCATTTCATACCGGGAAACGAGGATGAGTGCTTTGACCTGGGAGGTGACATTGACCATTCTTTTATTGATACCATTACGGCTTTACCGAATAGTGACCATCCTATGTCTTTGGGGGATGACAATTTGTCTCCTTTACCCACCCCACCTCCCGTGGATCAAGACTTCACTTACTTTTCTTATGTCGAGAGGACTTTTCTACCTTTCATGACTTATCCTCCTGCCTCTCATTTATTATGTTCCTCCGGGACCGAGGATAAGATTTTTGATCCCGGTATAACATTCGAGGCTTCCCCATGGACCATTTAATTCGGGGTCGAGTCAGGCTCGTGACTCGGTTAACAAAAACAAGCGCTTCTCGGGAGGCAACCCGTTGATCTATCTTTTATTTATTTTCTACAATAAGTGTAGGGGGAGCCGTGTAGGTTGTTTGTTTTGTGTGTTGTGATTGTGTAGGTACATGTGCTTTGATGATCCACTTTTGGTACTTTTGACGAGACCCGTGTTCCCGTGTTACCCGTATACCCGGTTCCTTCGATAAGTTTTTGCTATTGTGATTCTATCTTGTATATAAATAAAACATATAATTGTAATCACTTTAGTTTTCCCTTCTTTAGCTCGATTTTAAACAGCGTACTCAATGTCCTAAGTGTAGGGGAGTTTATTCTCCCACATGCTTAAACATTGAGGACAATGTTTATATTAAGTGTAGGGGGACTTCTATCGAATTTTAGTGGGCTTTTCCATGAATTTGACCCCATTTAACCGGAAAATTTAAAAAAAATTTCAACGTTTTTCAAATTTTTGATCTATTTTGGCCTAGTAGTATTTTTATTTATTTTATTATCGCATCGTAATAATTTCCAATTCAAAAATAAAGTCAATAATGAAATAATTAAATAAAATGGTTTTAACAAGTTTAGATATCTTTGATATATTAGGCCCGTCGTGAATATTTTGACTCAACCCGAGTTTACTTATCCAAGTTTACTCTAGCTAGTATCCTTAACCATATGGACCTTAATTGGTTTATTAGGCTAAGCATCCACGAGTCTCATTCCTTGAGATTTTAAATTGTGGAGAACGAGAGATGATAGAGTTAATTATAAGTTTGGTATTCTTTCATTAACTTATGTGAGTTAATTATGAGCTTTTTCTCCCATCACTTGTTAATAAATATATTTGCAATAAATAAGGTTGTACGATTTAAAAGGTTACTTAGCTTCTAGCACAAGATCGTTTAAAAGTTGCTCGGTATTAATTAGAGTTCATAGCCAAAGCATAACTTATTGAAACGGGACGCGAAGATTGGCTTATCCAAAAAGGCCCTAACAAGGCATGAGGATACCCGAGTCCAAAAAGGCCCTCACAAGGCATGAGGATTCACTTTTTGCTAAAGATCCTAAGATGATGTGAAGATCATTAATCCAAATCAATATGAAGGATCAAGACACACGACGAGAAGCAATTACGCCCCTAAAGATCATGGAGAAGTCTATCCAAAAAGACCCTAACAAGGTATGAGGATAAATAGATCCAAGTCCGAAAAGGAGGCGGATCGTTGTATATCAAAATCCTAAATAAAGAAGAGGATAAATGAAGAAGTCGTGGTCAACGTTTGAAGCATCTTTCACTCCTTATGAAGATGTATACCAAAATGAAGAGAAGACCATAATTTCAAGATCGTCTCTCAAGATTTGAAGTTTGAAGTACAAGCCAAATATCGGTCCGAGAAAGGTCTCAAATCGTGAAACGAGTTATGCCAAGATATGAACTTTTTGAGGTTTCGAGAAGCAGTTTTAAAAGATTTTGTCCTTTATCTAACTATTGATTAAATCGTCCCACTTTATTTTCGGCCTTAATAAATTATCGAAATAAGTCAAAAATGCATCCTCGTGATCATTCAAGACAACAATAAAATACAAGAGATACACCGTAGGAATAAGGGGGTCTAAGTGATTAACTAAACCACATGAGTAAGTGTTAGTGGTGCTAACTTGTAATAACAATGATCTCGTTTTTGAGCTTAGTATGAGGAACGTGAAACTTGAGGGTGATTAATATTCATGACACTAAAGCCCTAATCTAAGTCTTAGATTTCTTTACGAGTTTCTTCCATTTAATAATTTCCAAGTTAATAAAATAATCATTTAATTCTTGTTTCCTTTAAAGTTTTTATCTTTTCATCATGGTAGTAGTGGTAATAATTATAAAGGCCGAGATGGATTGATTATGAGAAAAATGTAACTTATGCTTTAAAACTATGCATTGCATGGGGTCATTGCAATGGTCAAGTGTAGGGGATTTAATAAGTGTGTAAACACTTATCCTTTTGCCACTAAAATCAAGGAAAAACAAGACCTAATCATGTGTTTAATGTCGTAAAAGTCAGAATTACGCGTGGTTTTGTGTTTTTGTGTTAAATTAGGTACAAATGATCAAAAGGAAAGAAAACACGGGATTTCACGGTCAAATGTTGAAGAAAAGTCCAAAAAGAGACGAAGACAAAGTCAAAAGACCAAAAGTGTAACGACGATCACGAAAGCCGGCCAAACCGACACGAGTTTGAAGAAAATGAACAAGGAAACCGAAATCGAGCTCGATTTTATCGGATTAAATCTTTTTGAAGATATTCAAGTCTTGTGGGCCCCACATTGGATAAATGGGCTCAAAAGCCCATTTAAGGATTTTAAGAATAAACTTCTTTTCATTAAGCCCAAACCATATGGCCCAAATTGACAAAATGGGACGGAAGGAATTGAATTGGGCCTTAAGCCCATAAAAACAAACGGATGAAAAAAAAGAGTATTTCATGTTTTTTTTTACTTGGTCAAAGGTCAACCCTCACAATAACAATAAACCCAACCGTCCCATTTCGATATTATCAAAAAGAAAAGTAAATCCCCTCAAACGTGTTACCACCCCACACGTTTTACCATACATCACCCCACACCCTTTTTTATTTTAATTTTACCTACCCAACCCCACTTCATGTTTTAAATAAACATTTACTCCAAACCGTCTACTACCCCCTCACCACACGTTTTTAAATGAACAATTTATCTACCCACCCCCATTGGTTTCGATACAAACAAGAGAATAACTCACCCACTTTTATCTCTTCACCAAAACTAACACAGCTTTATCACCCTTCCCTTTTAACCCTAGATCAAATAATGGGGTTTTTGTTCAAAAGAAAGCGCGTGGAATACACACTCCCATATAAAATCACCATCAAAACCGGAATAGGAAGATGGTGGTCCAAATCCTACGTGGCTTAATCCTTTTTCTGATTGGTGGATACAACTCATCACACACGAATCCCCCAATCATTATCTTCCACATCACCCCTAGATAAACATAAGAAACACTTATATCTGCCAAGGTGGTGATCCGCGTGATAAGGGGTTCTTTTCTGCCGTAGATTAAAGAAGAAAAGAGAGAGAAATAAATAAGCGGCCAAGATCAATTACCGTGAGCACCAAGGAGTTTGAAGAAGTTTTTTTAGGGTTTCTCCTATAAAAACCCTTTCACTTGTGTAATTGGGTATAGCTTTTCCTTTATTTTCAGATTTTTTTAATTAAATTAGGAGTAGGGTAAATTAGCTTTAATTTTCTGAAAAATTAGATTAGGATTTAAATTGTAATTTTAATTTCCAGTTTTGTAATTTTTTTTATATTAATTAATGGAAAGTTTGATTTAATTCATTTTATTCTCATTTTTTTTTAATTTACTGTCAAGTTATAAATTTCATCTTCAATATATTTTTCTGATTATTACTGTTCGAATGATTATTATTATAAAAGAAAAAAAAATAATAAAAAAAATATATTGTTCGTGAGTACTGTTGATGTTCGATGCTGTTTGGATCAAGGTTTTGAGTTGTTGATGATTGGGTTCGAAGGTGATGTTTTGTTCTTGGTTCAAAGGGGGCACAGCGCCTACCTTCGGCTCAACGGGTCTCTACTCAAGGTTTTCATCTCCTTTTCTTTATTGTTTTATTTAAGTCTCGTTTTAAAATCATCCTGCTCATGATATTTTATTTCTTTGACTTATCTGTTATTTGCTAGAATTATCTGTTGGATTTTGATACTTTTGTAGGATTTGCTATTTTGTTCTTCTAAATATTAAGTTTTGTTCATTGTTCTCTTTTGGTTCGGTTTACTTTTAATCTGCTTTCAGTTTTTAGGATGAGGATTTAGTCTCTACTGCCTATTTTATCGCTGATATGTCTTATTTAAGTTTAATTCTGCTGGTTAAGATTTGTTTTATTCTGCTTGTGTTTAGTTTAGATTTTGCTTAATATTTGGTTCATTTAGTTCGTATCTGCTTGAATTTATTCATTTGGTTTTAGTTTTAAGTTTGATTCATTAGACTTTTCTGATTTTTGATGTGCTTATTATTGTCAGTCCTTATTAAGTTTAGGATTTTACTGCTTATTTCTAATTAGTTTATTTCAGAATTTATTCAGCTTATTTGATTCTGCGTTTTTAGCTTATTTGTTTCAGCTTATTTAGTCATTTAATCTTATTTAGTCTGTTTAGATGCTTTTCTGATATGCTTATTTGGTCCTTTCTTTTATTTGTTGTTTTACTACTGCACATTCAGATCTTTTTGATCTGTATCAAAAAAAAAATCCCAACAAAAAAAATAAATAGCTAAAAAGCTGTTTGAGCTGGGTCTCGTACCCGTGACCCCTAGCTTAGCAGCCAACGCCCATTCCATCTCCTCTATTGTTTTTTTTATGTTTTACATTGCTTAGTTGATTAATATAGGAAGTTAACTTATGGCAGTTTTAATTAAATAAGTTTAAAGTTTATTTACTTTATTTAAAAAGTTTATTTAAATTTTCTTTTAATCTGTTTTTATAAAATAATAAAAAAAATATATACATATATATTTTAATTACTTTTAAAATTAGTTTAAATTTTAAATTTAGTTTAATTAAAGCTTTTAGTTTATTTAAAATTTAGAAAAAAAAGTTTTTATTAAGTTTTGTTTTAATCTAGTTTATTTTGAGCTTTATTTTTTAAAATATTTTTCATTTAAAGTTTTTTTTTATCTAGTTTTTATCTTAAATTAGTTTTAAATTTTAGTTTCAATTTAAATTAGATTAAATTAGTTTTTTTTTAAATTGTTTAGATAATTTTTAAATAGTTTTTAATTAAATAGTTTTAGTTTAAAATTCCAACAATTTACTTTTACCAAAAACAAAGTTAAGTTGAAACGTTAAACCGGAAATCAAATTCGAGTGAGTCGAGGAACGATAATAGAAATATAAAAAAAGGGTAACAAAATCTCATTTTTCAGCAGGTGTGAACAACAACAATAACCCACCGCACCTCAACAATAACAACAACAATGTTCTTCCACAGCCCGATCTTCGGACAATGGAGGAGCTTTGTCAACCCACAATGTTTGGACGAGGAGGACCGATTGCGCCGATGCAAATCACGGCTCCGGATTTTTCGTTGAAGCATCATATGACCAACAAGTGCAAACTAATCCATTTCGCGGATTGCCTGATGATGATGCCAACAAGCACCTCGACAAATTCATTACTATTACTCAAAGCATGAAGTTGCCCGGTGTTACTATGGATGTCCTTTGCCTACAGCTCTTTCCACATACTTTATCACACCACGCCGAAAAATGGTTTGATCGTCTCCCGAAGAATTCCATTCATACTTGGGACGACATGACTCAACGATTTTTGTCGCGCTACTTTCCACCATCCATGGTCACGAGCCTTCGAAATCAAATCAGCGGTTTCATGCAAGAACCCGATGAATCTCTCTTTGATGCTTGAGAAAGATATAACGTTTTGATCGATCGATGTCCAAACCACAACATGCTCCCCGTTACCTTAATTGACACTTTCTACAATGGTTTGACTTTTCTTGATCGTGATACGATTAATGCAGCCGCCGGTGGCACATTTATGAAAAGAAGACCCGAGGAGTGTAGAGAGCTTATTGAGAACATGACTACTCATCATAAAAATTGGGATACCTCCGCTTCTTCAAGGAACAACCCGAGAGTCAATGTTTCTTCTACTTCAGCAAACCCCGATATGACCGAATTCACCCGCATGATGGCCGAAATGAACAAAAATATCTTGCTCATCGCTACCAACCAACAACAACAAGTTAAAGTTGTAGCAAATTCTTGTGAGACATGCGGCGGTACTCAGTCATACACTGATTGTTCTTCTACTCAAGGCAATCCGGAAAACGTGTATGCGGCTTATGGTAACTATTCACCGGAAAATTACCAAGCCCGACCTCAAGGGGATCGAAATTTGCTAAGTTACAGGTCGAACAACTATCTTTCACCCGGTTTTTCTCCTCAAAACCACAACCCCAACAACAATTACAATAGAAGCAACCAAATCCCACCTCGAGCTTCTAATCCTTATCACCCACCCGCTCAACAAGCACCACCCATTAATCAAGATGTTGAAGCTTTAATGAGAACCCAAAGAGAGCAAATCAAGAATCTACAAAGCCAAATTATCAATCTGAAAGGGGATATCACTAAGCAAAGGAAGGGCATTAGGTCCGAGCTTCGAAATGATATACAAAAATCCTTCAGCACTCAAACGAATGATTTGAAGAATATGCTGGCTAGTTTCTTACCAACCACTCAACCCTCTACTTCGGGCTCTCTACCTTCAAACACCGTCACCAACCCGAGAGCGAATGTGAGTGCTATTACTACCCGTAGTGGAGAAACTTTAGTACGACCATCTACCCCACCCCCAGTTACACCATCTACACCTCATCCACCACCATTTATCCCTACTACTCCCACACCTAGTATTAGTTCACCATTACCGTCTCCACCTCTACCAACTGAAGTACCCATGAAGAACCCTTCACCAACCCCACCTTCCACCTATAAACCCAGCATTCCTTACCCTTCTCGACTCGACAAGGCTAGAATTTTGACTAAGAATGACGTTCCTCTAAATTTTTGGACAAGATTGTCGGCATGACCGTCACCTTTACCCTTGTTGAAGCTCTTGCCCAAATGCCACAATTTGTCAAGATGTTTAAGGAATTGCTTAATAAGAAGGAGAAGATGGCCGAGTTTGTTAATACTCGATTAAATGAAAATTGTTCTGCCGTCCTTCTTAAAGAACTTCCGGAAAAACTTGGAGATCCCGGTCGTTTTGTGCTACCTTGTACTTTTAACCAAACCGACGAATTTACTGCCTTAGCCGATCTCGGGGCAAGTATAAATTTGATGCCTTTCAGTGTTTGGAAAAAGTTATCATTGCCCGACCTTACACCAACTAAGATGATTCTTGATCTTGCAAACCACACTCTCGCTTACCCCGTTGGTATTGCCGAACATGTGTTCATTAAAGTTGACACCTTCACTTTTCCGGTCGACTTTGTTGTTGTAGATTATGAAATGGACCCTCGTATTCCTTTAATACTTGGTCGGCCATTCTTGAGAACCGGAAAATCTCTTGTCGATGTTGCCGAAGGTACGTTAATCTTAAGGGTCGGGAATGATGCACAAGTGTTCGAAATGGGGAAGATCACAAACAAATCCAATGGAAGAGAATCGGCGAATATGATTAATGTGCTTGATGATTTTGTCGTCTACAACAATCCTCTATTCGACTTTTGCTATGATAATCCACTGTTCCAAGATGATGTGGATGATTCTCTATCCAATTCTGATCCTCCATCAATTTATGATTCTCCACCGATCTTTGATGATTATAATGACGATTCTAGTTCCGATGGAGATGATTATGATGATTTTACTTCTGAGTATCCAGACATGCCCACTTTCGATGATTTTGATGAGGCCGATACTCTCTCGAGTGATTCTTCAGATGATGAAGATCCTCCGCCAACCATGCTTAATCCTACTTTGGATGACTACTCATTTGAGGAAGACTTTTCTACTTTTCTCAATACATACTTCCCTCATGAGAGTGATGCCCCTCCTTTAGACTTTGATGATTATGGTCTTTATCCTACTTTGGATATGAAGAAACCCGCTTCAAAGGAGAAGAAGCCGGCCGACACCGATATCCGCAGCACTTATGTCTTGATACCTCTATACCCACCCTCTAAGGATGAGATTGCGAGATTTATGATCGGATACTCTTCAAGGTTTGCTAAGTCTGAGTGTTATTTTCCCCTAAAGGAAAAGGTGTTCGACCCCGGCATTTCACTTTTCAAGCCATCTCAGTATCCATCTGATGAAATAAAAGGGAAAATCTTTGGAACTTATAGAGATATGCTTGCACTTCACCCTTGCCACCACCGTGCTCTATCTTTGCTTAAGGGAACCTTTCCTACTCTTCTTTGGCTTGCCTTGTTCGCCTTAAGCTTGTGCTTCTTGATGGATGAAAACCATGTCTTTGATCCCGGTGGATTTGTTTCAAGCTTCTTCCTATGCGAATCAAGGTCGAGTCAGGCTTACGACTCGGTTATAAAAAACAAGCGCTTTTTGGGAGGCAACCCAAGTATCTATCCTTTTTCTCTTATTTTTATAATAAGTGTAGGGGGAGACCCTAGTATGTTTTTTGTTGTCTTCTTTCTAATCATATGCAGGGATTCGAGCTTTCAAAGATCCATTCTTGATGACTTTTGACGAACCGTGATCCCGTGTACCCGTCTTCCCGGTTCTATCCTAAACTCTTTTGATTCATTATTTTATCATTTATGATTGAAATAGGAATCACTTTAGTTGTCTCTTCCATAGCAAGATTTAAACAACGTGCACAATGTCCTAAGTGTAAAGGAGTTTACTTCCACATGCTTAAACATTGAGGACAATGTTTATATTAAGTGTAAGGGGGACTTCTATCGAAGTTAAGTGGTCTTTTCCTTGTATTTGCCCTCATTTTAACCGGAATATCAATTTTTCGACAATTTTCAAAATTTTTAATCTATTTTGGCCTGTTAGTTTTTCTTTTGTTATAGTTATTTTCTTTCTTTGCTAGAATAAATTTTAATAAAGTGGTTTTAATTTTCAAACTTTGTGAATCTTTTGACTCAACCCGAGTTTACTTATCTAAGTTTACTCTAGCTAGTATCCTTAACGTGTTTAAGTCAAGTTTTGCTAGGCTTTTATATAGGGGACTTTAAAACGCGAAAGTCTTAACTCTCACGGGTTAAGAGCAAGAAATTTTCGCAAGTTCCTATAATTGATCCTAGAGAGTCGTTTATCAAGGGATCTTTAAAATGCGAATTCTAAACTTGAAAAAGTCTAAGAGTTTGCAAGATGGTATTGATGACTCGAAAACCCAAAACTTTGATTTAATTGGCTAAGCATCCACGAGTCTCATTCCTTGAGATTTTAAATTATGGAGAACGAGAGATGATAGAGTCAATTATAAGTTTGGTATTCTTTCGTGAATTTATGTGAGTTGATTATAAGCCTATTCTCCCATCGCTTGTTATTAAATATAATTGCAATAAATAAGGTTGTACGATTTGAAAATTTACTTAGCTTCTAGCCCAAGATCGTTTAAAAGTTGCTCGGTATTAATTAGAGTTCATAGCCAATGCATAACTTATTGAAGCGGGATGCGAAGATTGGCGAGTCCGAAAAGGCCCTAACAAGGCATGAGGGCTACATTTTGTTGCTAAAGATCCAAAGTGATGTGAAGAATCATTTATCAAAAATCAATATGAAGGATCGAGACACACGACGAAAAGCAAATACTCTCGTAAAGATCATGGAAAAAGGCCCTAACAAGGTATGAGGACATATAGATCCAAGTCCTAAAAGGAGGCGGATCGTTGTATATCAAAATCCCAAATAAAGATTGAAGACAAATGAAGAAGTCGTGGTCCAAATATGAAGAATCTCTCAAAACATCAAGTGAAGAAATTCCTATTATGAAGAGAAGACCATTATTTCATGAACATCTCTCAAGATTTGAAGTATGAAGTCGCTGCCAAATATCAGTCCGAGAAAGGTCTCAAATCGTGAAGCGAGTTATGCCAAGATATGAACTTTATGAGGTCCCGAGAAGCAGTTTTAAAAGATTTTGTCCTTTAGCTAACTATTGATTAAATCGTCCCACGTTATTTTCAGCCTTAATAACTATCGAAATAAGTCAACAATGCATCCTCGTGATCATTCAAGACAATAATAAAATATAAGAGATACACCTAAGAATAAGGGAGTCTAAGTAAATAATTGGCCCACATGAGTTCATGTTAGTTTGCTAACTTATAATAACAATGATCTCGTTTTTAAGCTTGGTATGAGGAACGTGAAACTTGAGGATGATAATCATTCATGGCATTCCAAAACCCTAAGGTAAGTCTTTGATTTCTTTACTTGTTTTGTTATTTTCTATCTCTTTAATAAAGGCCAATGTGGAATGATTGTGATGAAAAGTGTAATCTTGCTTTGTAATTAATGCATTGCATGAGGACATTGCGATGGTCAAGTGTAGGGGATTTGATAGGTGTGTAAACACCCATACTTTTATCACTTAACTACAATAATAACCAACCCAAAACGTGTATTTTATGTCTTAAATGTCATAATTATGCGTGGTTTGTGTTTTTTGTTGTGATTTAGGATTAAAATGTGAAAAGGGAGGAAAACACGGACTTTCACGGGCTTTTATCGAAGAAAAAAGACAAAAGACGAAGTCGAAAGATCAAGAGTGCTAAAAGAACGGAAGTCCAAGGCCAATTCTGAAGATTTATCGAAGAAAAAGTCTAAAGACGGAAGTTTACTGAAAGCTGAAGAACTCAAGTCTAAATTTTGAAGAAATGACAAGACGAGTTTATTAATCCCGAGACAAAGTCGAAAAAAGTCGAAGAATTAAGAAGACGAAAAGACGTGAAGAAGAAGAATAACCAACACATGCTTAGTCTTTCCTAATCCCCTATAAATAGACTCCTAATATGTCATTAGGAGTTGTTGGCTAATTTGACACATTAGTTCTTCCATTTTCATTACTTGCATTTTTCTTAATTGCACCTTTAATTACTTGTCTTGCACCTTCAATTTTTAAGTTTAATCTTTACTTTTAATTGTTGAATCTTAATTTTAATCAAGTTTTTAATTAAACTCTCATTCTACCTTTCTTGTTTTGCTTAATCTTTGTGCTTATTATCTTATTGTTATGCTTATTTGATTACTTGTTATGTTTTTATGATTATGATTGTGTTAGCTTATTGATTTGATAGCTTATTGTGTTTTTCTTTAAAATTGATTAAGTGCTTTTTAGTTAATTTTTATAAAAAGTTTATTTTTAATATTTTTATTTTTTAGTGTTTTTAAAAGTTTTTAAATTTTGGCTTATTTGCTTTTTCTTTATTTTGAATTGTTAAAAGTTTTAGTTAAGTGCTTATTTGTTTCTAGCTTAATTTTAGTTTTTAGCTTATTTGATTCTTAGTGATATCCGGATTATTGCAAAACCCTTTTATTCCGGATAGTAGCCAGAATATTCCGGATAAGCAACCGGACTAGTATTTCGGATAAAGACTCTTCGTATATTCAGGATAAGCCCTAGTAGATTATTCCGGATAAGGGTATAAACGTTATTCTAGATAAGCTGTTTTAGGTGATATTCCGGATAAGGTGACAGATTTTTCCGGATAAACATCCAAACATCGGATTCCGGATAACCACCTCGACTTGACATTCCGGATAAGCAAAGAGTGAATATTCCGGATAACAAACTTCTGGTTATTCCGGATAAATGTAACCTAGTTATTCCGGATAAGGGTTCGGTGGAATTATTCCGGATAAGAGTAAGCAGATTATTCCGGATAAGGAACCGATGAATATTCCGGATAAGGAGTGACAGACCATATTCCGGATAAGCGTTGGAACCAGGATTCCGGATAAGCAGATCAAGTTGATTCTGGATAAGGTAAAGAACAAGGTATTCCGGATCAGGTGACAATATTCCGGATAACTCGTTAAACATTATTCCGGATAAGCTGTACTTTGTTGGGTATTCCGAATAAGTGACAGTATTCTGGATCCCGGCTCAGGTTCTGTTTACTTTCTTCTTATTTTCAAGCAATTATTCTTTTCCCGCCATTTCTCTTAAGTGTTATTTTTATATCTTTCCTTTATTTTAAAATTAAAGTTCAAATTTTTATTACGTTGTCAATTTAATTTTTCGTCACGCTTTAATTTTAAGTCATTTAATTAATTTACTTTTCAAAATTTTAATATTGCACCATTTACATTTTAATTAGTTTTAGTTTTAATTAAACGTCAATTTACTTTAAAAATTTTGCACCTTTATTTTACAACAACGACAAACATTTTTCTTAAACCAAAATAATTGAGTCACATTTTAAACCAGTAATCAATTCGATTAGATCACTTCAACGAACTTAATTATTATACTGGGAAAAAGCCAGTTATTATAGCTCTTCTAACGAGCAGGAGTTTCCTGAAACATTGCCTTGGCGACATCGACCTTCTCATTGGTCACTTTAATCATCTCTGGACCCTCAAGTAGTCGTTCGCCCACCTGATCCCAGCAGATTGAGGCGCCACACTTTCACCATACAACATCCCAAAGGAGCACACTCGATGCTATTGTGCCAGCTGTTGTTGTATGCGAATTCTACTAGCAATAAATAGTCATCCCAGCTTCCTGACCACTCTAGAGCACACAATCGCAGCATGTCCTCCAATGTCTGAATGGTACGTTCCGACTGTCCGTCGGTATGAGGATGAAAGGCAGTGCTGAGCTTAAGTCTGGTGCCCCAAGCTTTCTGCAGACTCTGCCAGAAACGTGATGTGAAACGGGGATATCTGTAAGAGATGATTTCTGATGGAGTACCATGTAGTCTCATGATCTCCCTCTGGAATGTGTCTGTTAATTTTCTGACCGGATGCTCCTTGCAAATCGGCAGAAAATGAGCAAATTAATCAACCTATCCATAATAACCCAGATAGCGTCGTTCTTCTTCTGAGTAACCAGAAGACCAGTAACAAAATACATGGAGATTTTGTCTCACTTCCATGCTGGAATATCTAATGGTTGTAGTAAACCACTAGCTCGCTGGTGTTCGATCTTCACCTGTTGGCAGATCATACATTTAGAAACGAAGGTGGCAACATCCTGCTTCATACCACTCCACCAAAAGTGTTGCTTGATGTCGTGGTACATCTTGGTAGAACCAGGATGTATGCTAAATGGAGAACTGTGAGCTTCAGACAACACAGCTTCCCTGAGTGTAGAGTCATTAGGAACCACTAGTCTAGTGCCCTGCCATAAGATACCGTCATTGTCAACACGAAACTTCGTCTGCTGATCAAGGTTCTGAATGATCGCCCAAATCTCACCATCGTCCTTCTGAGCTTCCTTGATCCTAGATTGTAAGTCTGGTTCTACTCTAAGATAGCCCAGTAACCGTGTTGTCCTCGTACACAAAACTCAATATCAGTCATTTCTAGGTCATGCATGATCTACTTTGCAATCCAGATGCCAACAATCATACCCGACCTTCTGCTTGGAGCATCTGCCACCACATTCACCTTACCAGGATGGTCCTGAATGTTGGTGTTGTAGTCCTTCAATTGCTCTAACCATCTCTTTTGTCTCATGTTCATTTCCTTCTGGGTGAAGATGTACTTGAGACTCTTGTGGTCGGTGAATATGTCACATGATTCACCATACAAATAATGTCTCCAGATCTTCAACGCGAAAACAACTGCTGTAAGCTCTAAATCGTGAGTAGGATAGTTTTGTTCATAAGGTTTCAGCTGTCGTGATGCGTATGCAATAACCTTCCCATGTTGAATGAGAACGCAGCCTAAACCCTTTCCTAAAGCGTCACTATAAATCTAAAATCCACCTGAGCCAGATGGGAGAGTAAGAATAGGTGCAGTCACTAACTTCTGTTTCATATCTTCAAAGCTCTTCTCTCGCTCTTCCGTCCAGACGAATTTCTCTCCTTTCCTCATTAGCTTATTTAAAGGTAAGGCTAACCGTGAAAAGTTCTCTACAAACCTACGGTAGTAGCCAGCTAAACCCAGAAAGCTTCTAACTTTAGTTGAAGATGTAGGTCTTGGCCATTTAGTGATAGCTTCAACCTTGGTAGGATCCAGGATGATCCCCTCTATGGATACAATATGGCCCAGAAATTCCACCTTGTTTAACCAGAACTCACACTTAGAGAACTTGTCGTACAGCTGCTTTTGACGAAGGATCTGTAAGACTGTACGAAGGCGTTCCTCATGTTCCTCCTTGGATTTGGAGAATATCCGGATATCATCAATGAACACAATAACGAACTTGTCTAGAAACTCATGGAAGACATGGTTCATTAAATCCATGAAGACAACTGAGCATTAGTGAGTCCGAATGGCATAACTACGAACTCGTAGTGCCCATAACGTGTACGGAAAGCAGTCTTGGAGATGTCATGCTCTTTAACCCGTAACTAATGGTATTCGGACCTCAGATCAATCTTCGAGAAATGCTTGGCTCCCTGTAGTTGATCAAACAGGTCATCAATACGCGACAAAGGATCACGATTCCTGATCGTGATCTTGTTCAGCTCATGATAGTCTATACATAAACGCATGCTGCCGTATTTCATCTTCACGAACGGTACCGGTGCACCCCATGGAGATGCACTGGGATGGAAGAAACCCCGTTCCAGAAGTTCCTGCAGCTGATCTTTTAGTTCCTTAAGCTCTATAGGAGCCATACGGTAAGGAGCTTTGGAAATCGGCTCTACACCTGGTATGAGCTCGATTCCAAACTCGACTTCACGAACAGGTGGAATGCCTGAAATTTCATCTGGAAATACGCCAGGAAACTCTGACACAGTAGGCTGATCTTGGATCGATGGAGACTCGACAGTAATGTCAAGAATATTGGCTATGAAGCCCTGACAGCCATGTGATAGCAATGCACGCGCCTCCATGGATGAAATAATTTGTACTGACCTCCCTGGCAGAAAACCATGGTGTATGTACTCTAGAGATTTAACATTACCGATGATAACCCGATAAGTGTGGCAGTCAATCGTAGCCTTGTGTTTGGATAACCAGTCCATGCCCAAAATCAAGTCAAAATCGCACATGTCCAAAGGAAGTGCGTCAACTCTACGGATCTTATCATCAAATTCTAGGGGAAGATCTTTGTACACCTGGGTGATTCGTACAGAGTCCCTAAGTGGCGTGGAAATGCATAAGGCATTATCTAATGGCATCGGGGAAATCTTAACATGTACAGAAAAAGTAGTGGACACGACTGAATGCGTCGCTCAAGTATCAAACAGAACACATGTTTCCAAACCGTTCATAAAGAGATTTCCGGTGATGGTACCTGAAGTCTTATTCGTCTGATCTCTAGTAGTAGTGAACAAGCGACCAGAAATAGGAGGTGGCTTGGTGTTGGCGTGCCCAGAGGTGCCTTCTATCTCACCCTGGCGACAGTCCTTCTGCTGATGGCCTTGTTGGCCACACTTGAAACAACCACCTATACTTCGGCGGCAAACACCCGAATGTCTGTGCGGACAAGTAGGACAGATAGGGTACATGAATCTCCCAGTAGGCCTCCCAACTAGCTGAGAGCCTGTGACCATATTCCAAGCATGAGACGTGATCGTGGAACATAAACATGATTACATAAAAGGTTTGAGCATTACCTGGTGTTGCAGGATAGTTCAATTGCGAACCTTTGCGGTCCGGGTCCCTTTCATAACCACTGTTCCTGAATATGAACGCTGGTGTGTCAGAATAGTGACATATACGTAGTTTAATAATGTTGAAGGTAGAGGTAAGGACCTACTCTCGTTGAACTCATTACAGTAGTTGTAATTACCATCACACCTTTCTGGATCATAATGATCATTGGACTGGCCGTTTACCTCGGATGACTGTTGCTGAGCGGCCGTAGGCTTACGTCATCAGTCTTCTGCCTGGAATATAACATTGAACAGAGGATTATATGAATGAAAAATACTGATGGAAATGAACTGTTTACAATTGGTGATTTAAGATACCTCTTCACCGCTCTGTCATCACCAAACTCCTCCCATTCCTGAAGCATCTCGAGCTTACGGGCTGCATCGGCCACCTGTGCCACTTTAGTGAAAGTAGCACATACCAAGTTGTTGGCAACCAAAGTGCGAAGTTCCTAGCGAAACTTATCAGCCTGCTCCGCAGCAGTTCCTGTGGCTGGACCCATAAATCTTGCTAAACGGAGAAACCTTTGCATGAATTCGTTGTTGTTTTTACCAGCAACATGCCGAATGTTGTGGTAGTCCCTTTTGAGCTTTTCTTGCTAAGCATGTGGAAAGTACTGATTAAAGAAGAGCTCTTTAAACCGGTCCCATATCAGCTGTGTAACCCAATTATCATCACTGTTGGACTGCTTGACGGATTTCCACTACTGCAACACATCACCTTCAAACTTATAGCAAGCCAGTCTTTCCTTGAAAACACCGTCACAACCCATTGCATCGAAAATCTTCTCGATGTGAGAAATCCAAGCTTCAGCCTCGTTGGGGCTGTCAGTCTGCTCAAACGAACGGGGTCGCTGTTTGTTGAACCTCTCTAACCAAGTCATAACTGGTGGAGAAGGAGGTGGAGGATTGTTGGGATTTCCATGAGCCTGGAATTCCACATGAACTTCGTCTCTGATTTCATTGCGAAGTTAGGGAAGGATGGCTTGCAGAGCTGCATTGACAGCTATTGTCAAATCTAGAGTATTGCGGTTGTTCACCATCTGACAGTTTAAAACAACAAAATGCAACATAAATCATAAATCTGAAATGAGATAACATAAAAATGCATGAACAATGTATAAATCAATGAAGCAGTTTATAATGCATGAAACAATGTAGAATGCATGATGCAGTTTATAAAACTTTTATATGAACGGGAGTGAATGCCTATTGTCAGTTCACTCAAAACAAACGACATGGCGCGGGGACGCCAACGGGTCGGTCCTAACATTAAAAGTTTCGATAAAAGCACATGCGACTAAATAGGGTCAGTTCTGTACCAACCATTACTTAGTCATACCTGCTACAATGATATGAATGCATGAAATAAAATGAAAGTAAATGAATGCATGAAAACCAACTGTCAGTTCTAGGAAGAAACTGGTGACTACCCGTAAGTCACAGGTCATGTTTTACAGAGCTACAGGTCGAAACCTTGGCTCTGATACCATAATTGTAACACTCCATTTGTTAGGATAGGATGCTACAGTAAATTATGGCGTGCCACCAAAGCATGCAAGGTAAATGTCTAAACATTCATGACCTTAAATAGAAATACCGGAATCAAACATCGGTAGTCTAGTAACTCACACACAAGCAATATAAGTACTGTAAATGGAAAGGACAAAACAATGTCTAAAAGAAAGAAAGTATGATAAAGTAGGAATAAATGCATAAGGTAAAAGAGGCCGGATAGCTTCCAATCCGAATGCACATACTCTGGACATCCTACTTGCGTCCTTGGGTACCTGCCGTTTTGGAACGTGGAAAAGTAGACGGCTGAGCATAACGCTCAGTGCACGGATATACAATAAAGCATGGAATACATAGAATATGAAAGCATATAAGAGCAGAAAACATGAATAGCAGCAGAAATGAATAAGTCCTGGAAAACCTAGTTGTCTGTCATGTTAACTGGTTTTAGTTCTGAAATCATAGCTTATGTTACTTATGAAAATCTGTATTAGTTAATGTACCATAATAGCCAATATAGGTCACGAGGTCAACAACGTGCATGAATACTTGGAGGGGTGACCTCGTCATGCAAATTAGAGGGGATGCATCTAATTTAATTGGTAAATGGGTAGGAGGGATCAGCTCCTTGTGAATGATGCAAGGCACACACCACATTCACCATGAAATCCTGACTGAAACATGTAACTAGGATGCACCCATACACCCCACATGATAATATAATAATATAATGGCCAAATAACTGAAAAGGGACGCCACGAGCTATCACTCCGCCGTGGTGAAGTCATAACACTAGTGCCTCTAGTGTTATGGTTATGGTACCTCCATAACTAGGTGAAACTGGTCATGCATGTATATGGCTAAGGTAACTAATAAAACATAAGCATTTAATCTGTAACTATTGGGGGAAACAGTTGGCTGCATACGAGAAATCCTAATGAGGGAAGAGATTGTCCTTACTGAAGGACGGGAAATCCGTACCTTATGTCCAGTAGAAGTTAAGGAAAACTATGAAGACTAATCCGCCTCGACGGATAACACTACATAAGAAATATGGACGTTTATGAGTTATCAGAATTACATGTGTTTTACTGGTTCTGTGTATTATTAGCTTGTTATACGTACTTTGTCATGTTTTACAATTTAGTGTGTTAACTGTAGTTATTCTGATGTTTTTTAAGTATTAATCATGTAATTGTGTATTATAATACTTGTATTGTAATACTAAGTAACTTTCTAAAAATAGCAGGTTTCCATAAATAGTAAGTTTCAAAAAATAGAAAGTGTCCAAAAATAGTAAGTTTCCATAATTAGAAATAAGCTGGATTATAAATAATAATTAAAGTTTAATTAGTACAATACAAGTCTTGGTTATAGTTCCTTAATTGAATAACTGGTTAATTAATTAAACTATACGTTATATGATTTTAATTAAAATACATGTTTTAATTAAATGACTAAGTAAAAATACCTTAGGTTATACATGAATTAATTAAGTAAATAAATTTAGCCTAAGGTTTAGCATAACGTGACTTTAAAAATAGTTTTCATGAAAAACCCGAATCCCGAGCTCGTGTTTCATATAAGTCGAACCATATAAGCTATAAACAAGTCCCACCTAGACCTTGGAGGGGTCTCGGTTGACACTAAATAACACAACAAACATGCAACACATACCCCGACTTAAAGTCGGGGTCCTTTGGTCTCGGGTCCGAACAACAAAACCAAGCCGAGCCCCTTTGGGTCTCGTTGGTGCCTCGGTTACACCCAAACTAAATAAAAAGCACACCCCAACCTTCAGTCGGGGTTTCTTACCTGCGTCCGAGCCAAAACCAACCAAGCCGAGCCCCTTGGGGTCTCGGTGGTGGTGAAGAAAACAAACCGAGCCCCTTTGGGGTCTCGGGTGTCTCGGTCGAACAACAAACCACACAAACCAAACCCAAAACCATGATTTAATTAATCTAATACATGTTTTATTCTTGTTCTTGATGATTAATTAAATGATAACATGAAATAAAAAGAATTAAAAAGAAAATAAAAAGGGTTTGATTTATACCGAACGCTTGAAAAGAACAAAGGAATGATCACGAACACAAAACCAATAACAAAAATCGGCTGGTTTATCCTTCTTGCAAGTTGTAGCCGCCAGCACCAAGAGACAAAAAGGAGAGAGCACAAAATTTTCTAAACCTAAAATAATGAAGTTGTTTTTTTCCCCTGGTGTTTTGATAAAAATTGGTTTTGGGCCAAAAGGCCCACATGGCCTCCCTTCTTGTCTTTGTCGTGGCTATGGGGCCCACTAAAGGTAAACCCGAAGCTTTTCTGTTTTAAAATATTTATCGTGTATGTTCGTGTTTTAGTATTCGTGAATTTGGTATTCGTGATCATTTCACATTTATAATATTCATGATTGTTCGTTATTTATTGTCGTGACACGTGTATTAATATTATAAATGGAAAGTTTAAATTTTATCGTGTTTTCGTAAGTTACTGTTCACGTGTACTGTTCATAGGATTTTAATGCGGGTTTTACAACTCTTCCCCTCTAAAAGAACAATTCTTCCTCGAATTGGAGAAACTTATACTGAAAGAAAATATACCTGAATTAGAACTGGAAATGAGGGTAAGAAGTTCGTATAGACTCCTCCGTCTCCCAAGTGGCTTCCCGATCAGGATGATCCCTCCAGAGGATTTTGACGAAACGGATCGTCTTCTTATTAGGTTGTCTCTTTCCTTGCTCATTACTTACATTCATTATCATTAAACTTACTACACATTGTTAATGCATTAGAATTTAATCTAATCACTATGCAACTAGCTTTCAAGTAAAAGATAGTTTTTGCACTCACCTAATTAAAATGAATTTTAATTAGGAGATAAACCGATGAGAAACTATTCAACCCTCCCCCCCCTTCTAGTTTCTACAATTGGTATCAGAGCGATGGTGACACAAGATCTTTGAAGTATATTGTACTTTAAAACATGGATCGATCCATTGTATCCTTAAATTAGAAGGTTGCGTTGTACTAAAGTTTTTCTTTGGTTAAAACCATTTTTTGTTGAAAATAAGCCTTTTAAGTTGATAATATTGCATCTCATTTAGATTAGTAGTATTAATGCATTTTAGATTTACTCTTAAAATGTATTTACTAGTTTGCATCTTGTTATGTGTAGGTACTCATGAAGATAAATCATCCTATTGATTGTGGATTGTGTTACTTACACTTGTAGAAGACTCATCTTCTTTGATTTCCAACATCATTGAATGATGATATCAAGATGTGTAGGAATGATACTAGTACTTGAAGACTTAGTAGTCACTATTAGTCATTGTTGGGATTTGCATTGGTTCCTTGAAAGCTTGGAATGTAATTTATGGTCAAGGTATGTTTTCGTTCTTCCACACGCCATATTGATCATTCTTTTGATCATTCTTTGACTATATGCTTGTTCTTGGCATCCTTTCCTTGACATTTGTTTGTGGTTTGTGATTCTTCCCTTTTTCCCTCTTAAACCTTCATTGCTTGGATACTTGAGTCACTATGGAGATGTAGGGTGAGTTAGTAGAAGCTTAAAGTATCAAGCATGATTTCCATGGTTTGCACCCTTATGGTTAGTAGGCTCAATATCATGTGTAACTTGTGAAATTAAGTTCATCTCTAGGATGATTAGTGAATCCCTTGAGATACCAAACTACTTCATTAAGTTGTAGGTGGATTTTACATATTTGGAATTGAAATATTCCAAGGATATTGTTATTGTTAATCCTAGCAACAATTATCCGATCATGTGGGAGAGAAAGTGAATTTATACCTTTCGTATGTTTTGAAATATAATAAGACTACTCTTGAAAATGATCTTATTCTATGCATCAAAATTTCTTGGTATAATTCATTACCAAAGCCGTTTAGACTTTCGCCGGAAAGGCACGTCTTAAACCACTATATATGACACAAGCTCTTCGTCTCCTCGATTTGAAGAATGTCATTTGTCTCTTGAGCAATATTTTTGGTCTTGATTCACTTCCCTTGACTCCTCTCCCCTTTGCTTCTTTGCTACGAGTAGTCGTTAGTCTGTTTCGGTCTTTTCCTATCTTGATTCAACTCTTAATCCTTCAATAAAGCATTATTACCTAGTCTTGTGGTGGTCCAATGATATTCTTAAAGGTTTAAGCTATATTTTTAAGTACTTTAAAAATTTTGGTTTTCAAAAATTCTTTGTTTTTCTTTGATAAAAACCGACCACTGTAGGCGATTCCTTATCAAGCGCGGTTCCAATGCGCGGTTCCTTATCGATAAGGAACCGTGGGCAGAATCTTAGCTAAAGCGCCAGTTTTATTAAAATAACCTTTTCAAACAAAACCTTCTCTCTCCTTCACACATACAGCGACGTGTTCTTGGCTTTCCACCATTGTTGTTTCTTCAAAAATCTTCAATCACTCAAATTAATTGATTCAAGTTCATGGGTTTCACTCATCCATCATCCAAGATCAATTAATTTTAAGTTATTTCTTTCAACTTCCTCTAATTTGTTCTAGGGTTCATACATTCATAATTGGGGATTTTTTAAATTGACATTGAATTAGAACCTTAATAGGAATAAGAGTTGACATAGTATTGTTGCTATGATTTCTTAGGTTCATATTCATTAAGATTTCACTGAAACCTACTTGTAGAACAAATCCGAATTTTGACTAAATATTTTGGTTGATTGGTGGAATTGATATGAACCTATGAACAAGTTGATAATGGCATTGTTGAATGCTTACCTAAAAACCTTGATTTGAAAGACCAATGTTCAAAGTTCATTGTTGATCTTACTTGATTAATATGTTATTGTCAATAATGAACTAGGTACATTGTGAGTATGAGAATGATAAGGATTAAACCTTGTTTGTCAAGAGATTGATGAAATACATTCCCATATTTTTTATTCTTAGCCTATATGTAACATATGAGTGATTGGACAAATATTTGTTTTATATTTAGGTACAAATCAGGCCTTCGAGATATCAAAAAGATCACCAAGACACTAGAAAATATATGCCTAACCTTGCCGACTTTTGTCACTCAACTCAACTTGCCCACGCCTTTCATTCTCTTCAAACTCGTTGTTTCCACGAGGGTAGAGTTGTCCAAGAGGACATTAGGAATTATGCTTACATTAAGTCTATGTTTGAACAAATTGGGTTCGATTGTTTGTTATACATAGAAGAATACATTTACCCCCAATTCCTCTTGGAGGTCTTTAGCACTTATTCTCTCATTATGGAAAATGGTAGAATATTTGTTAGGTTCATCTTGAATGGTCAACTCATTCAATGCTCTCTCGAAGCCTTTGGTCAAATTCTTGGTGTGCCATTTGAGGGCACTTGTCGGTTCACGGATAAATGGAATCTTGAGGCTCTCCTTGAGTCCAATGATTGTCCTCTAAATGACCACTTGGAAGTTGACCTTGACTTCATCCTTGACATCATTTCCAAAGAGCGTAAGGGAACCGTTGTAAGTAGCCTTCATACTAAAAGACGTTCGGTGAAACGTCATGAGGTTCTCTTAAGCGACCTTAATGATGATATGGTCCAATGGGCCAACATCCTTAGGGAAAATGTGTTTTGTCTTGGTGGTAATCAGGATCATGTTCCGGCATGTTTAGTGCATATGGTTTTTTGCATCTTTACCGAAACCAAGTACAATTTAGCATATTTTATCGCTGGACGGATCAATTATTCTATCTCTAAGCCAAAAACAAACCTCCCTTATGCCATGCTCCTTACTCGCCTCTTAAAAAGGGTTGTTCGTGACTTTCCTAATCTCGATCTTTCTCGCTTTCAACTGGTTCAATGAGTAATGTTACCTATTCAAGAGGTATAAGAAAGAAAGCCTAGAAGTGATCGAGGTTCAAGAAAAGCCGACCAACAAGAGTCCGATGATGAGGACACTTTTATGCCAACAAGTGATGGTGATGCCATAGATACAAGTGCTCATTTTGGCTCTTCGAGTAACTCCCACCCATCCACTAACTCATTCATGGACGGGTTAGAAGACCTATCTCCTCCTCCTCACCATGCTACTAGTGAAATTCCGGAGAACCTTAGTCTTGAGGATGTCTATCGGTCAAATCTTAGAACACAAGGTGAGTTGCATGATCATCGAGTTGAGTCAAGAGGTGGATTCAAGTACTTGGGAAAATTGATCAAAGGACTTGGCAAGAAGAAAAGATGATGACTTGGATTTGATTCATAATGAACATGTTGTTGGACATGTTTTGTGGTGTTGAACTTCTCTTTTATTATTATGTGTGTATTAACTATTAGTACTTGTTTGGATTACTAACTATTTTAATCCTTAATTAACTATGTAATCAATCTTTTGATTTACATAGCTTTGTGCATAATTTGTGTTTGTTAGCTTCCTAGATTTTGATTTATAGTTAACTTTAGCTTGCTATTTACTTGTGTGAAATCTGGGCTAACCAAAGTTTGAGGAAGTGCACATTTTTGACACCACTGGTCGCGGTTCCATATCGAGTCTGTGGTTCCTTAGCGATAAAAAACCGCGGACCTACATAAAAAAACCACCTGTCCCTGTTTCGACAGAATCTTTGCTTTACACTGTTTTCCTTAATCTGTGTAAAACTTTGATAAATTTTTTGCAAAAACCTGCACTTTCCTAAACTAGGCTACCTAATTTCATTATTCACCTAAAATGATTTTAACCCATTACTAGTTTGGATCATTCCCTTCTCTTCTTAAACCCTCTATTGTTGATTGTGTTCTTCATCCCTTCAACTCTTCTCTAAACCTTAAAACACAACCATGGTGTCCACTAGAACATCCATTTCTTCCAAAACTTCCTCTTCCAAAAGAAGCCTTAAAATTAAAATTAAGTTACCTAACATTGGTTCTTCATCTTTTCACACTCCCAAAAATAAGATTTCTCCTATTCTCATTTCCTCTTCACCTTCACCAACCCTTGCTCCATGTAAGACAAACTCAACCCATGGTACTAACCATTCACATGGTTCTACCTCCTATTCATTCCAATCAAGAATGAATAAGCTTTCTTCACCCTTCACTCCTAGTCCTCCTTTGGATGGGATTTCTCAACCTCAACCTCTACAAAGTATTCCCTTTGTACTTGAGCCTTTGGTTACCTCTCCTTTCACTCCACCAAATTCTCCCATCTCACCCTTGGACACTATGCCTCCACCACCTCCTCCACCCTCAAACACTAATGCTCCTATTTTAGGCATTCCTATTCCTTACTTCATGGGTGATCCTTACTTCTTTGGGTTCCTAGAAGCTCATGGTGCAAATTGCCCATGTTGTCTCTATAATAACTACATCATTCAAAACCTAAGGTTGGAGATGCTTGGTCTTCATAGAAGGTTTCATGATTTCTTGCTTGCCTTGTTCTCCATGCCTCCTCCTCCTAGGAGATGAATGATGGTTTTCAAAATAAAATGATTTTTTAAAAAATGAAGGTCAAGCCAAAGAGGACTATGAATTCAAGACCTAGTTTTAGCTACCTTTGTAGTAGTTAATTGTCTTTTTAATTCTTGTATTTCTTTTCTTTTCCCTCATGATTTTCTCATGTGGATGATCTATGGATTTAGTTTTATGTGTTTTAACCTATATGATCACATTAATTATCTTCAATTTATTTAAAATTGAACCTAAATCTATCACAACCTCAAAAAACTTGACTTAAAATTGGATCAAAATGTTATGTAAATTTTTTGTCACCCTTTGTCAAGACATTCTTTGTGAATGTGTTGCTTTCATGCAACCCTAGCATACTCTAGTGCTAAAAGAGGTAAGAATCCAAGATTTGCAAAATTTTGAAATAGTCTTATTTTTCTCTAAAACTTTTAAAAATCAAGGTTTGCTTTACTCTGGACGTGGCTCCTTAGCCCCCAGGCGGCTCCATATCAATATGGAACCGCGGGCTCTATTAAGGAACTGCGTACAGGAAATCCGTTCGTGGCTTATTTTTTGTCTTTCTTCTTTGACCACTGTCTTGGTTAAGATTCTTTGTTTACCCAATTTGGCTAATCATTCCCTAAAACCTTTTATTTTCATTTCAAATATTTTCCTTGTCTATTTTCTTTAGATTCTTCTCTTTTGGGAGTTCTTCTCATCATCCCTCATAATGTCTAATTCTTACATTCCTAACCTTGACATTTCTTTGTCACAATCTTCACAACCTAAAGCTTCTTCTTCAAATCTTTCAAAGAAACCGAAAATCTTGGTTCGACCCGTTTGGATAAAAAAGAACAAGAATCCTCATGATTCTTCTTCTCCAAAATCCTCCAACAATTCCTCTTTCTCTCCGATTCAATATGGGAATGAGACTTAATCTATAAATCCAATTACCGGAGAAAAGGAAATTCTTCCACCACCACCTAAACCTTTCAACTCTCCTCAAGTTAATGACCTATTTTTTTCCCTAATCTCACTAGGCATTGTGAAAACATCTCTTATCCATTATCTCCCTCTCCACCAAACTATAATTTTGATTGACCTCCCCCATCTAACGACTTTGTTTTGCATCATGGTTCCTCGTGTGCTTGTTTTCATTTTTAACAAATTGAACTTGCTCATATCTATGACAAGCTAAATTTCCTTGAATTCCTCCTCACTCGACCTCCTCTCAAAGTTTTCGTTCCAGTGAACAAAACTTCGAATGATGCTTCGTCGTCTTTCTTTTCCATCTAAGGCACATTTTGTACGTTAGTTGTTTGAGTCAATAAAACTTAAGCAATCTTGGAAGATTATCACTATTAGAATAGTCTATGCTTTGTGTTTTATTTTCCGTATTTTTTTTTGCTTTAAATATTCATATTGTGTGTATAAATATTTCTCTTGTATGTTATTTCATATTTGTGTAATATGAATGTTATGTGTGTTATCTTTCCCGCTAATTCTATTTCACACATTTGTTAAAGAGTTGATCATGGTAAAAACTTACAAATTAATTATGGGTGATTCCATAAATTCTATATTTTAACCCCTTGACATTTTAATCATCTTTGATTGGTTAGGATGTTTCTTTTCTTTCTTTATTCCACCAATTAAACTATGATGTTGTCAATACACACTCTTTGGACATACTTAGCAAATGCTTGCTCCTAATTTGAGATTTCTTTTCCTTCTCCCTCTCAAGTTAGTTAGTAGGTAGTGCACATACATACATTGGTGTTTCTTTTCTTTCTTCTAACCTTCGTGTAGCATGTTACTTTAGCTCATTTACTTGGTGCCCCAAGCAAGGGGGAGTAAGCATCAAGGGGGAGCTACTAGCAAAGTCCGGTTCTTTTCTTCTTCAAAGACTTGTGCTAACCTTTTTGCTTCGACAAAGGGGGGAGAAATGATAGTGATAAACTCGTTAATAATTCGAATAAACTTGTATTTTACGTAAATAAGTTTATAGTTTGTCGTAATGAAAAAGGGGGAGATTGTTAATGCAAAGCAATGCCTAAAAACATTTTTAGTATCAATTAATCTTTCTTATTTTTTATCACAACAAATTACAAAGACATTTATTCTCAAACACTATCAAAAAATGAATTATTTAACAAACACTATCATCAAGGTAATAATCATTAAACTAACATATCTTAATCATGCTTATTGATCATAAAACTGATTAGCCTTAAAACTCACTTTTGTCAAATGTAACAAAAGATTTTTAATAAACTTTATTTTTAAGAAAATGTTTTATTAAAATAAAAATGTAAATTTGAATATGGCATATTCCAAATGCCATAAGAATGTCCTTTGAAGGTTTAAACAGCCTCAGATATTTCAAATCCACTAAAAGACAAAAAGGAGCGGAGTCTACTCTCCGCGGTTCCTTAAGTGCCTATGCGGTTCCCTATCGATAAGGAACCGCCTGGGTAGCTAAGGAACCGCCCCTAGATAGCCGTTGGCATTTGTCTGCTATAAATAGTGGATCAAATCTGCATTCTCATTAACCCTTTTTGGAAATCTCTTTCAGTCTTCTTTCTCATATCTAATCCTAGTCATTTGTAAATAGTCACTTAATGTGTTAAGTATGTTTACTCGTGATTATCCTCTTGATCTCCTTGTTTACCTTGTCCAAAGATAAGATCACTCACACACTTGTGATGTGATTAAAGATGAAGATTTGATGAAGATCACCTTCTCCTAAAGATCTAGTCACGTTCATCATTTGTTTATTTGTGTCTTGTGTAGATCTAATGTATTTGTGAATACTTAGACTAGTTGTGTTCATCCAAGCTATTTGTGAATACTTGGATTAGAGTTGTGTAAATCCTTTGCACATGTGTGTGCTTGGATTTATGTTGTGTAGATCCAAGCTACATGTGTGTACTTGGATATGTTTAGTGGAGTTGTAATTAGTTGTGTTAGTTCTCACTAAACTATAAAGTGATGTGGTTGTGTCTTGTGAGTTCTCACTAAACTATAAAGTGATGTGTAGTTGTGTTGTGTGAATTTCTCACTTAGCTTCAAAGTGAAGAGTCGTGAAGATTGGTTCTAACTTTGGATTAGAACTCGACATCTAGCCTTGTGTCAGAAAATGGTGAAGTAGGCAGCGTTGTGAAGATTGTTTCTAGCTTTGGATTAGAACTCGACATCTAGCTACTAAACGAGCTACTAAACGAGCTTTATAGGATTGTACTTTTTCGTCCATGTCGGTTTTCTTCTTGTATATCCACTTATCCCTTTCAGGATCAAGCATGGCGGATTTATAATTAGCGGGTTCTCCAAGATCCCCAACTTCATCATCATCCTCTATGTTATGACATATATTATTATTTGCGTTTTTAATCCTTGCAGATCTACGCAGAGGAACTAATTCTGGTTGAACCGCCAGACTTTCTGGTTCTACAGGAATTACATCGCTAGGACCAATCTACACAACGTCGTCTACTTCACCATTTTACGACACAAGGCTAGATGTCCAGTTCTAATCCAAAGCTAGAACCAATCTTCACAACGTTGCCTAATTCACCATTTTCTGAAACAAGGATAGATGTCGAGTTCTAATCCAAAGCTAGAACCAATCTTCACGACTCTTCACTTTGAAGCTAAGTGAGAACTTCAAACAACACAACTACACATCACTTTATAGCTTAGTGAGAACTCACAATACACAACCACATCACTTTATAGTTTAGTGAGAACTAACACAAATTATTACACTCAACTAAACATATCTAAGTACACACATGTAGCTTGGATCTACACAACACAAATCCGAGCACACACATATGCAAAGGATTTACACAACTCTAATCCAAGTAGTCACACATAGCTTGGATGAACACAACTAGTCCAAGTATTCACAAATACATTGGATCTACACAAGACAAAAATAAACAAATGATGAACATGACTAGATCTTTAGGAGAGGATGATCTTCATCAAGGCTTCATCTTTAATCACTTCACAAGTGTCTGAGTGATCTTCTCTTTGGACAAGGTAAAGAAGGATATCAAGAGGATAATCGTAAGTAAACATACTTACACATTAAGTGATCATTTACAAATGACTAGGATTAGATAGGAGAAAGAAGGCTGAAAGAGATGTCCAAAAAGGGTTAATGAAAATGCAGATTTAATATACAATTTATAGAAGACAAATCCCAACGGCTAGCTGGGGGCGGTTCCTTAGCTACCCAGGCGGTTCCTTATCGACATGGAACCGTATAGGCACTTAAGGAACCGCGGAGTGTAGACTCCGCTCCTTTTTGTATTTTAGTAAATTTAAAATATTTGAGGTTGTTTAAACCTTCAAAGGATATTCTTATGGCATTTGGAATATGCCATATTCAAATTTACATTTTCATTTTAATAAAATATTTTCTTAAAAATAAAGTTTATTAAAAATCTTTTGTTACATTTGACAAAAGTGAGTTTTAAGGCTAATCACTTTTATGATCACTAAGCATGATGAAGATATGTTAGTGTACTGATTATTACCTTGATGATAGTGTTTGTTAGATAATTCGTTTTATAATTGTGTTTGACAATAAATGTCTTTGTAATTTGTCGTGATCAAAACTAAGAAAGATTAATTAGTACTAACAATGTTTTTAGGCATTGCTTTGCATTAACAATCTCCCCCTTTTTGATTACGACAAACTATATAGTCATTTACGTAAAATACAAGATTCTTTGAATTATTAACGAGTCTATCACTATCATTTCTCCCCCTTTGTCGAAGCAAAAAGGTTAGCACAAGTCATTGAAGAAGAAAAGAACCGGACTTTGCTAGTATCTCCCCCTTGGTGCTTACTCCCCCTTGCTTGGGGCACCAAGTAAATGAGCTAAGGTGACAGGCTACACAAAGGTTAGTAGAAAGAAAAGAAACACCAATGTATATATGTGTACTACTTACTAACTAACTTGAGAGGAAGAAAGAAAAGAAATCTCAAATTAGAAGCAAGTATTTGCTAAGTATGTCTAAAGAGTGTGTGTTGACAACATCATAGTTCAATTGGTTGAATAAAGGAAAAAAAGAAACATCCAAACCAATCAAAGATGATTAAAATGTCAAGGGGTTAAAATTTAGAATTTATAGAATCACCCATAATTAATTGTAAGTTTTAACCATGATCAACTCTTTAACAAATGTGTGAAAAAGAATTAGCGGGAAAGATAACACACATAACATTCATATTACATAAATATGAAATAACATACAAGAGAAATATTCATACACACAATATGAATATTTAAAGCAAAAAATATGGAAAATAAACCACAAAGCATAGACTACTCTAATAGTGATAATCTTCCGAGATTGCTTAAGTTTTATTAACTCAAACAACTAAAGCACAAAATGTGCCTTAGTTGGAAAAGAAAGACGACGAAGCATCATTCGAAGTTTTGTTCACGGGAACGAAAACTTTGAGAGGAGGTCGAGTGAGGAGGAATTCAAGGAAATTTAGCTTGTCATAGATATGAGCAAGTTCAATTTGTTGAAATTAACAACAAGCACATGAAGAACCACAATGCAAAACAAAGTCGTTTGATGGGGGAGGTCCATCAAAATGAGAGTTTGGTGGAGAGGGAGATAAGGATAACAGATGTTTTCACAATGCCTAGTGAGATTAGGAAATGAAGATAGGTCATTGAGTTGTGGAGAGTTGAAAGGTTGAGGTGGTGGTGGAAGAATTTCCTTTTCTCTGGTAATTCGATTTATAGAGTAAGTCTCATTCCAATATTTAATCGGAGAGAAAGAAGAATTCTTGGAGGATTTTGGAGAAGAAGAATCATAAGGATTCTTGTTCTTTTTTATCTAAACGGGTCGAACCGAGATTTTCGGTTTCTTTGAAAGATTAGAAGAAGAAGGTTTAGGTTGAGAAGATTGTGACAAAGAAATGTTAAGGTTAGGAATGGAAGAGTTAGGCATTATGAGGGTTGAAGAGAAGAACTCCTAAAATAGAAGAACTTTAAGAAAATAGACAACACAAAGATTTGAAATGAAAACAAAAGGTTTTAGGGAATGTTTAGCCAAATTGGGTAAACAAAGAATCTTAACCAAGACAGTGGTTTAAGAAGAAAGACCAAAAATAAGATAAAAGTAGCTTTCCCGTACGCGGTTCCTTATGGGAGCCCGCGGTTCCATATCGATATGGAGCCGCCTAGAGGCTAAGGAGCCGCGTCCAGTGGATCACATACCATGATATTCAAAAGTTTTTGAGAAAAATAAGACTTTTTCAAAATTTTGCAAATCTTGGATTTTTACCTCTTTTAGCACTAGAGTATTCTAGGGTTGCATAAAAGCAACACATTCACAAAGAATGTCATGACAAAGGGTGACAAAATAATTAGATAACATTTTGATCCAATTTTAAGTCAAGTTTTTAGAGGTTGTAATAGATGTAGGTTCAATTTTAAATAAATTAAGGTTGATTAATGTAACCACAAAGGTTAAAACACATAAAACTACATCCATAGATCATCCTCATGAGAAATTCATGAAGGAAAGGAAAGGAAATACAAGAAAGGAAATAACAACTAACTAATACAAAGTTAGTTAAAACTAGGTCTTGAATGCATAGTCTTCTTTGGCTTTACCATCTTTAAAATCATTTTATTTTGAAAACTATCATTCATATCCTAGAAAGAGGAGGATTCGCAAATAGGTTCAACAAGAAGCTTTGCAACCTTATGTGAGCCCCAATCATCTCCAACCTAAGGATATCAATGAGGTGGAAGTTGTTCAAGCAACAAGGATAATTGGTTCCATTATGCATGAAAAAATCAAACAAGTGTGTATCACCTAAGAACCGGGAAATGGGAACACCCAAGAGTGGAGTGTTAGAGGGAGGAGGATGTGGAGAGGGCATGGTATCCAAGGGTAATATGGGTGAATTTGGTGGATTGAAAGGAAGAGGCTCATAAACAAAGGGAATTCTTTGATGAGGTTGAGCATTCACATTTAAAGGAGGACTAGAGGTGAAGGGTGAGGAAAACTCATTCATTCTTTATTGGAATGAAGAGGAGGTAGAACCATGTGAATGGTTAGTACCATGAGTTGAGTTTGTCTTTCATGAATCAAGTGGTGGTGAAAGTGATAAAGAGATGAAAATAGGAGAAGTTTCACTCTTGGGTTTGTGAGAGGATGGAGAACCATGTTTAGGAAACTTGAATTTCATCTTAAGGTTTCTTTTGGATGAGGAAGTTTTGGAAGAGTTAGATGTTCTAGTGGACACCATGGTTGTGTGTTTAGGTTTAGAGAGAGGTTTAAGGAATGAAGAACTCAATCAACAAGAGAGTGTTTAAGAAGAGGAAGAGATTATCCAAACTAGTAATGAGTTAAAAGTGTTTTATGTGAACAATAAAATTAGGTAGCCTAGTTTAGGAAAGTACAAGTTTTTGCAAAAGTTTTATCAATGTTTACACAGATCAAGGGAGAATAGTGTAAAGTAAAAATTCTTTTTGGAACATACAGAGACAGTTCCTTATAGAAAGGCGCGGTTCTTTATCGCTAAGGAACCACGGCCTAGATAAGGAGCCACCCCAGTGGGTTTGATAAAAGGCACTTCTAGAAATTATTGTTAGCCCAGATTTAATATAAAGGTTTATCAAGCCAAAATGGACTATAACTCAAGGCCTAGGAAGCTAACTAACACATAAGATGCACAAAGCCATGAAAATCAAAAGATCGATAGCATATACAATTAAGATTAAAATATTAGAGAATCCAAACACAAAGTATTAGTTAATGAACACATAACATCCTAAGAAGATGTTTACACACATGTTAACCATTCAAGAGTGGGATATATCATTCATCTATGAGCATTTCCTCCTTGCCTTGATTCACTTCTTATTCGATCTTGAAGATGAAGATTGAGACAATACTGATAGTCTATATCAATGTCTAGAGAAGACAATTGAGAGATAGAGGATGAAAAGTCATAACAAGGATTGAGAGAGTTGTCTTGATAGACATTTAAATCTTCATTTCAATCATGCGTGGGAATAGAAGAGACATTCCCTTCAATAGGAAGCATGACTCGATCCACGGAGTGAAATGATGAAGCATTTAGAGGTGGAATGTCAAGAAGAAGTTTCTTAAGAAGCCGTGAGAGAATCATGGCATATGGAAGGCTAGAACGAGATCCACTGAGAACAAATCTTATTCTTCTAGCTATGAAAAATGCAAGGTTGTATGGAGTGGTGGTAGCAACACAATACAACATATGTGCAAGACAAGCAGGCACATGGTTGCGATTACCATCCAAGCACATTGCATTTTCCCTAATGATTTCGGCCCAAGGGATCATCAAATCACTAAGATCGCTAGTTGGTAATTCCCAAGGAGTGAGAGCACGAAATTCTCCCTTAAAATTACCAAGAATAGGGTGTTCACGAGGTTTAGCAATGGCACAAGAGATGGCCAAGCCGAAGGTATCTCGGTTACATAATGCACATCAATAGGGGCCGATTCTAAGTAGTTTAAACCCCAAGCATCGGTGAACCTACATTGACCTTCGTATGGAACTCTGAGAATCTTACCAAATTCCTCAACAGTATATACAAAGGTTTTCCCCTTGATGGAAAATCTTACAGATAAACCATTATTGATGCACATTAATGTGTACGAGTTAAAGAATTACACGAGGAAGGAAGGAATGATTGGCTCGTTTATATCAAGCAAACAATCAAAGCCAATGGTATTAAACATGAATCTAATGAAGTCAAGTCCAAGAAAGTTAGAAGGAACAATGCGTCCTTCATGGAAACAACGAGATTCAAGACTACGATAAGTGTTTTGAGTAGAACAAGATTGAATCAAAGAAAGATTAGGCATGTATTCTCTAGTACGTTGGTGGTCATTTTGATATCCTGAAGTCATGACAATACCTAAAAATAACATACAAACATATTTCTCCAATTACTCATATGTTACATATAAACCAAAAATAAAATAAAAATGAGAATGTGTTTCATCAATCTCTTGACAAACCAAGGTTTAATCCTTATCATTCTCATATTCACAATGTACCTAGTTCATCATTGACAATGACACATTGACCATGTAAGATCAACAATGAACTTGAACATTGGTTTTTAAAAACAAGGTTTTTAGGTAAGCATTTAACAATGCCATTACCAACTTGTTCATGGGTTCATATCAATTCCATCAATCAACCAAAATGATTTAGTCAAAATTCGGATTTGTTCTATAAGTGGGTTTTAGTGAAATCTCAATGATTATGAACCTAAGGAATCATAGTAACAATACTATGTCAACTCTTATTCCTAGTAAGGTTCTAATTCAATGTCAATTTTAAAAATCCCCAATTATGAATGTATGAACCCTAGAACAAATTAGATGAAATTGAAAGAGATAACTTACAGATAATTGATCTTGGATGATGGATGAGTGAAACCCACAAATCGAAATCATTTAATCTTGAGTAATTGAAGGTTTTGGAAAAACAACAATGGTGGAAAACTGGGTATTCTCGTCACTATGTTGGAGAAGAGAGAGAAGGAGTTTTTGAAAAAGTGATATTTAATTAAAACTGGCTCTTTAGTCGCTAGTACTGGACGCGGTTCCTTATCGATAAGGAACCACCTGTTTGAACCGCGACAATAAGGAACCGCCTACAGTGGCGTGTTTTAATCAAGGAAAATCAAAGAAATTTTCAAAACCAAAATTTTCTAAAAACCTTAAAATATGTATTAAGCCTTTAGGAAATCATTGGACCACCACAACACTAGGTAATAATGCTTTATTGAAGGATTACGAGTTGAATCAAGATAGGAAAAGACCGAAACGGACAAACGACTACTCTTAGCAAATAAGAAAAGAGGAGAGGAGTTAAGAGAAGTGAATCAAGACCAAGAACATTGCTCAAGAGACAAATGACATTCTTCAAATCGAGTAGACGAAGAGCTTGTGTCATATATAGTGGTTTAAGACCTGCCTTTCCAGCGAAAGTCTAAACGGCTTTGGTAATGAACTATACCAAGAAACTTTGATACATAGAAAAAGATCATTTTCAAGAGTAGTCTTATTCTATTTCAAAATGTGAGCAAAGTATAGTATTTACAGTAACACTATCCTTGGAATATTTCAATTCCAAATGTGTAAAATCCATCTACAACTTAATGAAGTAGTTTGGTATCTCAAGGGATTCATTCATCATCCTAGAGATGAGCTAAATTTCACAAGTTACACATGATATTGGGCCTACTAACCATAAGGGTGCAAACCATGGAAATCATGCTTGATACTTTAAGCTTCTACTAACTCACTCTACATCTCCATAGTGAGTCAAGTATCCAAGCAATGAAGGTTTGAGAGGGAAAAAGGGAAGAATCACAAACCACAAACAAATGTCAAGGCAAGGATGCCAAGAACAAACATATAGTCAATTAATGATCAAAAGAATGATCAATAGGGCGTGTGAAAGAATGAAAACGTACCTTGGCCACAAATTGCATTCCAAGCTAACTAGGAACCAATGCAAAGCCCAACTATGACTAATAGTGACTACTAAGTCTTCAAGGACTAGTATCACTCTCATCCATCTTGATATCATCATTCAATGATGTTGGAAATCAAAGAAGATGAGTCTTCTACAAGTGTAAGCAACTCAATCCACAATCAGTTGAATGATGGATCTTCATGAGTACCTACACATAACAAGATGAAAACTAGTAGATACATTTCAAGAGTAAATCTAAGATGCATAAATACTACAAATCTAAATGAGATTCAATATTATCAATTAAAAGGCTTATTTTCAATAAAAGATAGTTTTGACCAAAGAAAAACTTTAGTACAACTTAACTTTCTAATTTGAGGAGACAATGGATCGATCCAAGTTTTAAAGTACAATATACTTCAAAGATATTGTGTCACCATCTCTTTGATACCAATTATAGAAACTAGAAGGGGGGTTGAATAGTTTCTCATCGGTTTATCTCCTAATTAAAATTCCTTTCAATTAGGTGAGTGCCAAAACTGTCTTTTACTTGAAAACTAGTTGCATAATGATTAGGTTCAATTCTAATGCATTAACAATAACTAGTAAGTATAATGATGATGAATGTAAATGATGAGTAAGGAAAGAAACAACCTAGTAGGAAGACACCAAGATTTATAGTGGTTCGGAAACGAGGCTCTATCCTCGTTCATACTCCACTCCTCGAGTACACCTTACTCGAGATTTCCACTATCCACAAGCTCCCTTCTTGGTGGAAAAACCTTACAACATCGCTTACATTATTTTCCGACACTAAGCTAAATGTCGAGACCTAATCTTAGCTAGGACCAATCTACACAACGTCGCCCACTTCACCATTTTACGACACAAGGCTAGACGTCGAGTTCTAATCCAAAGCTAGGACCAAACTTCACAATGTTGCCTAATTCACCATTTTCCGACAAAAGGCTAGATGTCAAGTTATAATCCAAAGCTAGAACCAATCTTTACGACTCTTCACTTTGAAGCTAAGTGAGAACTTCACACAACACAACTACACATCACTTTATAGTTTAGTGAGAACTCACAAGACACAACCACATCACTTTATAGTTTAGTGAGAACTAACACAACTTATTACAACTCAACTAAACATATCCAAGTACACAAATGTAGCTTGGATCTACACAACACAAATCCAAGCACACACATATGCGAAGGATTTAGACCACTCTTATCCAAGTATTCACACATAGCTTGAATGAACACAACTAGTCCAAGTATTCACAAAATACACTGGATCTACACAAGACACAAATAAACAAATGATGAACATGACTAGATCTTTAGGAGAGGATGATCTTCATCAACGCTTCATCTTTAATCACTTCACAAGTGTGTGAGTGATCTTCTCTTTAGACAAGGAAAAGAAGGAGATCAAGAGGATAATCATAAGTAAACATACTTAACACATTATGTGTTCATTTACAAATGACTAAGATTAGATAGGAGAAAGCAGGCTGAAAGAGATGTCAAAAAAGGGTTAATGAAAATGCATATTTGATCTACTATTTATAGAAGACAAATCCCAGCGGTTAGCTGGGGGTGGTTCCTTAGCTACCCAGGTGGTTCCTTATTGATAGGGAACCGCATAGGCACTTAAGGTACCGCGGAGTGTAGACTCCGCTCCTTTTTTTCTTTTAGTGAATTTGAAATATCTGAGGCTGTTTATACCTTCAAAGGATATTCTTATGGCATTTGGAATATGCCATATTATAATTACATTTTCATTTTAATAAAACATTTTCTTAAAAATAAAGTTTATTAAAAATCTTTTGTTACATTTGACAAAAGTGAGTTTTAAGGCTAATCACTTTTATGATCACTAAGCATGATTAAGATATGTTAGTGTAATGATTATTACCTTGATGATAGCGTTTGTTAGATAATTCGTTTTATGATTGTGTTTGACAATAAATGTCTTTGTTAATACAAAGCAATGCCTAAAAACATTGTTAGTATCAACTAATCTTTCTTAGTTTTGATCACGACAAATTACAAAGACATTTATTGTTAAACACAATCATAAAACGAATTATCTAACAAACACTATCATCATGGTAATAATCATTACACTAACATATCTTAATCATGCTTAGTGATCATAAAAGTGATTATCCTTAAAACTCACTTTTGTCAAATGTAACAAAAGATTTTTAATAAACTTTATTTTTTAGAAAATGTTTTATTAAAATGAAAATGTAAATTTGAATATGGTTGTAACACCCCATTTGTTAGGATAGGATGCTACTGTAAATTATGGCGTGTCATCAAAGCATGAAAGGTAAATGTCTAAACATTCATTACCATAAATAGAAATACCGGAATCAAACATCCATAGTCTAGTTACTCACACACAAGCAATATAAGTACTGTAAGTGGAAAGGACTAAACAATGTCCAAAAGAGGTAAAGTATGATAAAGTAGGAATAAATGCATAAGGTAAAAGAGGCCGGATAGCTTCCAATCTGAATGCACATACTATGGAGTTCCTACTTGCGTCCTTGGGTACCTGCCGTTTGGGAACGTGGAAAAGTAGACGGCTGAGCATAACGCTCAGTGCACGGATATACAATAAAGCATGAAAGACATAGAATATGAAAGCATATAAGAGGATAAAGCATGAATAGCAGCAGAAATGAATAAGTCCTGGAAAACCTAGTTGTCTGTCATGTTAACTGGTTTTAGTTCTGAAATCATAGCTCATGTTACCTATATAAAATCTTTATTAGTTAATGTACCATAATAGCCAATATAGGTCATGAGGTCAACAACGTGCATGAATACTTGGAGGGTGACCTCATCATGCAAATTAGAGGGGATGCCTCTAATTTAATTGGTAAGTGGGTAGGAGGGATCAGCTCCTTGTGAAGGATGCAAGGAACACACCACATTCACCATGAAATCCTGACTGAAACATGTAACTAGGATGCGGCCATACGCCCCACATGATAATATAATAATATAATGGCCAAATAACTGAAAAGGGACGCCACGAGCTGTCACTCCGCCGTGGTGAAGTCATAACACTAGTGCCTCTAGTGTTATGGTTATGGTACCTCCATAACTAATAGAAAACTGGTGATGCATGTATATGGCTAAGGTAACTAATAAAACATAAGAATTTAATCTGTAACTACTGGGGAAAACAGTTGGCTGCATACGGGAAATCCTAATGAAGGAAGAGATTGTTCTTACTTAAGGACGGGAAATCCGTACCTTATGTCCAGTAGAAGTTAAGGAAAACGATGAAGACTAATCCGCCTCGACGGATAACACTAGAGTTATTCTGATGTTCTGTTAAGTATTAATCATGTAATAGTGTATTATAATATTTGTATTGTAATACTAAGTAACTTTCTAAAAATAGCAGGTTTCCATAAATAGTAAGTTTCTAAAAAAGAAAGTTTCCAAAAATAGTAGGTTTCCATAATTAGAAATAAGCTGGATTATAAATAATAATTAAAGTTTAATTAATACAATACAAGTCTTGGCTATAGTTCATTAATTGAATAACTGGTTAATTAATTAAACTATACGTTATATGATTTTAATTAAAATACATGTTTTAATTAAATGACTAAGTAAAAATACCTTAGGTTATACATGAATTAATTAAATAAATTAATTTAGCCTAAGGTTTAGTATAACGTGACTTTAAAAATAGTTTTCATGAAAAACCCGAATCCCGAGCCCGTGTTTCATATAAGTCGAAACCAACCAAGCCGAGCCCCTTGGGGTCTCGGTGGTGGTGTAGAAAACAAACCGAGCCCCTTTGGGGTCTCAGGTGTCTCGGCCGAACCACAAACCACACAATCCAAACCCAAAACCATATTTAATTAATCTAATACATGTTTTATTCTTGTTCTTGATGATTAATTAAATGATAACATGAAATCAAAAGAATTAGAAAGAAAAGAAAAAGGGTTTGATTTATACCGAACGCGTAAAAAGAACAAAGGAATGATCACGAACACAAAACCAATAACAAAAATCGTCCGGTTTCTCCTTCTGGCTTGTTGTAGCCGACGGCACCAAGAGACAAAAGGGAAAGAGCACAAAATTTTGTAAACCTAAAATAATGAAGTTGTTTTTTTTCCCCTAGTGTTTTAATAAAAATTGGTTTTGGGCCAAAAGGCCCACATGGCCTCCCTTCTTGTCTTTGTCGCGGTTATGGGGCCCACTAAGGGTAAACCCGAAGTTTTTCCGTGTTAAAATAATTATCGTGTATGTTCGTGTTTTAGTATTCGTATATTTGGTATTCGTGATCGTGTTACATTTATAAAATTAATACTTTTTATAATGATTTAAGCATGAATGACCAAGATTCACTAAATAGTGCTTCGGGGGGTAATATTTTGGTTAAGACTTCTAATGCCGCTTGGGATATCATTGAGAATAAGTCTCGTGTGCAAACCAAGAGTGTGCGGACCAATGCCGCTAGTGCTAGTACTAGTGACAGCGACAAGCGACTTGACAAAATTACTACGCTTCTTGAATCGCTTGTTACCCACACCGCTAACAACACCAACAGCATCAATGCTAAAAACGCTCAAGACGCTCAAGTCAATGCTGTTAGCCAACCATGTGAAATATGCGGGGGTCCTCACTCTTACACCACTTGTACCGCCACCCAAGACTACCCTTCTGAGAATGTGAATGCAGCATACGGTACCTATCCTCCGGCCGCTCATCAAGCTCGTCCTCAAGGAGACCGCAACTTGCTTAGCTACCGCTCGAACAACTTTCTCTCACCGCCCGGTTTTCCTCCTAACAACCCAAACCAACAACAAAACCTCAATCGCCCTCCTCAACAACAACAACAACCTCGTGCACCATACCAACCACCTCACAAACAACCATATCCTCCTCAAAGAAACAACCAAGTTTACCAACAACCTGCTTATCAACAACCCGCCTACAATGCTCTTCCCAACTAACCCACCGCATTACACCAAGATATTGGAACCTACATGAGGACTAATGATGTGATCGTGGACAATCTCTAACGGGAAGTGCTCAACTTGAAAGCAAACATGGTGAAACAAGGGAACGATCTGCGAGCTGATATGAGAAACACTTTGGCAAGTCAAACGAATGACTTAAGGAACATGATGGCTAGTTTCTTCCAAGGTAATCAACCCTCTTCTACGGGTACTCTTCCGAGTAACACCGTTGCGAATCCAAGAGGGGAGATGAAAGCAATCACCACTCGCAGTGGCAAAGGTACCAAGGAACCCGAGCTTCCTATACCTCCACTGGTGATTGTGACTAAGGAAAACGAGTCACCTGCTCCTATTCCTCATCCTTCTACTTCCCCAATTTCTCCACCTCTTACTTCTACCCCTCCTCCACCCAAGGATGTGAGTGATCCTTCGACCCCAACTTCCTCTTCTTCCGATATACCTTATCCATCAAGGTTGGGGAAAGAGAAGCTCAAAAGCAAGGACGATATTCAGGTTTCGAACTTTCTCAAAATGTTTAAACAATTGAATTTCAACATCTCCTTCGCTGAGTCTCTCGCTCACATGCCCAAATATGCGAAAATGTTCAAAGATCTTCTTAGCGACAAGGATAAGCTTCTTGATATTGCTAACACCCAACTTAATGAGAATTGCTCTGCAGTGCTCTTAAGGAAATTGCCAACCAAGCTTGGTGATCTGGGTCGCTTCTTAATCCCTTGTAACTTCCCGGGAGTAGAGAATTGCATGGCCTTAGCCGATCTAGGTGCCAATATTAATTTAATGCCTCTAAGCGTTTGGAAGCAATTATCTCTCCCTAAGCTAGTCCCCACCAAAATGACTTTGGAATTAGCTAACCGTACGGTTGCTTATCCAGTGGGGATAGCCGAAGACGTTTTTGTAGGAGTCGACAAATTCACTTTTCCTGCCGATTTCGTCGTCGTCGACTACGATATGGACCCTCGTGTGCCATTAATTGTTGGTCGTCCATTCTTGAGGACCGGTCGCACTCTCATCGATGTTGAAGCGGGTGAGCTTATCATGAGAGTGGGTGACGATAAAATCGTCTTCAACATGGGAAAGCTTTCTAAACAGCCTTATTCATACGAGAGTGTTAATTGTATTGACGTTCTTGATGAGGCTTGTGACGAACACTTCAAAGATGCTTGTAAAAGTATTCCTACCTCTCCTCCCAATGTTGAGACTGTTTCCTCTATTGATTCATCACTATCTCTATTTGGAGACAGTGATTTCCTTTGGAAAGATTTGGAAGCCAACATGGGAGATGTGAACTTAGAACATGACGATTCTCCCACCGATTGGGATGAAGATCTTCGCCTCATTGAGAACCTTCTTAAAGAAGACAATATTTCCCACCATCTCCCAAGGATATTGCTATCGATGCACCGACTTTGAATACGCCTCCCATCGAAAATCCTCCGGATTTAGAACTTAAGGAGTTGCCGCCCCATCTCGAGTACGTGTTCCTTGAAGATAAGAAAAAGTCTCCCTTCATCATCGCGAAGGACTTAAAAGAAGAAGAAAAATCTCGCCTCATCGCCGTGCTTAAAGATCATAAGAAGGCAATTGCTTAGAAAATTTCCGACATCCGCGGAATTGATCCAAACTTTTGTACTCACAAGATTCTCATGGAAGATGACTTTAAACCCGCAATCCAGAGCCAAATATATCGTTCCTCCTCGACTCGAATTGATTTTACTTTTTCTCGTTAAGACGTTATTCATTTTTGGTTAATAAAAGCGAATTTGGTATTTATACTACTTTCGACAAATTTATAAATGGCGCGGAAAACAAAGTAAAGTACTATATTTGTATTATATACTAGTACTATACTATGTTACTACTAAAATAAAATGAAACTTAAAACGTAAATCAATTTTAAAGTAACACATCAAAGTGGTGAATACAATTCACGTCATAGATGGGCCATCTAAGAAGCAAGTAGCCTAACAAACTTAACGAACCAACTAACAGATTGGAGCTTCTATGCAGTTGGTATATAACTAGACGAACTAACAGACTAACACTCTAATTAAAGACGCTAACAGAATAGCATGAACGGACTGTGACTGAAAATAGACAATACGAAATCAGGGACTAAAGCTGTAAACTGTCGAAACTTGTACAGTTCATGACAGAAACTAATTAGAATCCAAATCCTACTATCTACACATACTTTCTGTATTAACTTTTGAATGAAAATCTTTAAGCTACTTATAGATTATTTATAAACCTACAGATTTTCTATTTGACCAAGCGTTTTCGTTATGAAAAGTGAGAATTAAACTAGTGAATGTAAACATATACTATCAGTACAGTATTGAAAACAATTCGATGTGTAGCTATTCTAAACCAATCTTAAAACAGTAATGAGCCAAAGTTTTGAGAGCTAAAAAAAATGTAACAGGACTATTTTTTTAAGCAATCAACTATCTATCTATAACTACCAGCAGAATTAAGCTACAAATGCAGGAAATGAAACATTCATAATTATACTACAATTACGCAGCTAGAAAATTATGCTAAGAACTTAAAGAGTGAACGAGAGGACCTGTTTTTCCCGGCCTAGTCCGCTGATGTCGAAGCTCAAACTGAACCAGAAACAATTATTACTAACCAACAAGCTATAACAGCTATTGAAATCAGCAATTATGCGAAGCTAAACCATATGAACCAAGCTACTGATCTGTCATCCGTGGCCAGCCCGTTGATGGTGATGCGAACTGATTGACTGAATATAACCAGCAACTTTAGGATCTCGATGCTTCAGCTTATACCATAAGCTATAACAACTTATCTTATCTTCTTAACTCAGTACTTGCAGAATTAAAATCAAAGAGTGTAAAGCTGGAAAATGCAAATTAAAAACTTGATAACAGCAACTAAGCTGGAAATGCATTGATTCAAAAGCTGTAAAAATAACTCATAAGTTCATAAAAGCTTACGCATCAGTAAAAGAAAAAGCTCATAAGCTCTAAAACTAAGGCTATTACGAAAGCTTATTAAATCTGAAATCGATACCAAACTTTGACATACAAACCGAATTATAAACAAACCGAAACATTAGCTATATTAAAAAAAACAAACCCGCATCGTTCATCACACAAACAACTATCATAAATCGAAACTACTTCTTTAATCAACTCGAAAACAATGAAACTTCAGACCACATCCGATTCACAAACTAATCTCATAAATCGAACAAACTGAATTTATCGTTAACACAGGAACATCAATCTAAACAACTTTATATTAAGAATCAAACTACATCCACTACTACCGAATCGAATCCAAAAGCATGAAGCAATTACAAAGAACAAAAACAATAGAAGCAGAAAGATAAGATGGAATTGCTGCCTAATATAAAAGCTATGATGCGTATGAATTCAAAAATGAACAGAAAAAAAAAAGAAGATAAAAAATGGGAAGAACCTGCGTACTCCTTTCTAGATGTCTACCTACTTAAAAAAACAGACAGGGAAAAAGTGTATATATAATAAAAATGAAAGTTGCGTTTTTTAAATAATCCTCGAATTCATGACGTCATCAAACAAGAGGTTATCAAACTTCTTGATGCCGGCTTGATTTACCCTATTTCGGATTCGCCTTGGGTAAGTCCCGTCCATTGTGTGCCCAAGAAGGGCGGAATAACCGTTGTTCCCAATGAACACAACGAGTTGATTCCCACTCGTCTCGTTACTGGGTGGAGAGTTTGTATTGACTATCGCAAGCTCAATAATGCCACGAGAAAAGATCACTTTCCTCTTCCTTTCATGGATCAAATGCTCGAGCGTCTAGCGGGTAATGACTATTACTGCTTCTTAGACGGTTTCTTCGGGTATTTTCAAATTCCCATCGATCCTAAAGACCAAGAGAAAACCACATTCACTTGTCCCTATGGAACATTCGCTTACAAACGCATGCCTTTCGGTTTATGCAATGCTCCTGGGACGTTCCAAAGGTGTATGATGGCTATCTTCCATGACATGGTTGAAGAAACTATGGAAGTATTCATGGATGATTTCTCGGTTTATGGCGATTCTTTCTCTGCTTGCCTTGCCAATTTAGAACGTATGCTTAAGCGGTGTGAAGACACTCGCCTTGTTCTTAATTGGGAAAAATGCCATTTCATAGTAAAAGAGGGCATCGTGCTAGGACACAAGATCTCCAAAGCCGGTCTTGAAGTGGACCGTGCTAAAGTCGACGTTATTGCTAAGTTGCCTCCACCTTCAACCGTGAAGGGTGTGAGAAGTTTCCTGGGTCATGCGGGCTTCTACCGTCGCTTTATCAAAGATTTTTCTAAAATCGCTCGCCCGATGACCCACCTCTTGGAAAAAGATACTCCTTTTATCTTTTCCAACGAGTGTATCAAAGCCTTCAACCTTCTTAAGGATAAGCTAACTAAAGCACCGGTCTTGGTTACCCCTAATTGGGAGCTTCCCTTTGAGTTGATGTGCGATGCTAGCGACTTTGCTATTGGAGCGGTTTCGGGCCAAAGAGTGAACAAACACTTCCAACCGATCCATTACGCTAGCAAGACAATGACGGGGGCTCAATTGCATTACACGACAACCGAAAAAGAGCTTTTAGCTGTTGTCTATGCTTTTGAAAAGTTCTGCCCCTATCTTGTCCTTTCTACCACCATCGTGTATACCGATCATTCCGCGTTGAAGTACTTGTTGACTAAGCAAGATTCCAAACCAAGACTTATTCGCTGGGTTTTGCTACTCCAAGAAATTAAAATCGAAATTCGCGATAAGAAAGGAGCTGAAAACCTATCCGCGGATCATCTCAGCAGACTTGAGGATCCTTATCAAGGGGAACATCCGAACAAAGAGATCAATGACTCTTTTCCCCTGGAGACCTTATTGTCTATCCACTCGACTTCTGATGAAACCCCGTGGTTTGCGGACATTGCAAACTACTTGGCGGGTGGAATTCTCGTCGACGGGTTAACATCCCAACAAAAGAAGAAGTTATTCAAAGACATTAAGACTTACTTTTGGGATGACCCGTATCTATTCAAACAATGTGCTGATTTGATTATTCGCCGATGTGTTGATGGACCGACAGCTTTAGAAATCCTTGACGCTTGCCACAAAGGACCCACCGGTGGTCACTTTGGTCCCAACTACACCGCCAAAAAAGTGTTTGACTCGGGATTTTATTGGCCCACCATTTATCGTGATGCTCACGAGATGGTTAAACGTTGTGATACTTGCCAAAAACAAGGCAAGATCACACATAAAGACGAGATGCCTCAGAATTTCATTCAAGAATGTGAAATCTTTGATGTTTGGAGTATCGACTTTATGGGGCCATTCCCTTCCTCTAAAGGAAACAAATACATCCTTGTAGCCGTTGACTACGTTTCAAAATGGGTTGAAGCCAAAGCTTTACCCACTCATGACGCAAGGGTGGTTTGTAACTTTTTGAAGTCGCTGTTCGCTAGATTCAGTGTGCCTCGTGCCATTATTAGTGATCGCGGGACTCATTTTTGCAATGACCAATTTGCAGGAGTCATGGCTAAGTATGGTGTAAATCATCGTCTTTCCACCGCCTACCACCCACAAACTAATGGCCAGGCTGAAATCTCTAACCGAGGATTAAAGCGAATTCTTGAACGAACCGTGGGAGAGCATCGTGCCTCATGGGCTGATAAACTTGATGATGCTTTGTGGGCTTTTCGTACCACATACAAGACTCCGATTGGTTGTACACCATATCGTCTCGTGTACGGGAAAGCATGCCACCTCCCCATTGAGTTGGAGCACAAGGCTTACTGGGCCTCGAAGTGGGCTAATTTCGATATCAAAAAAGCCGGTGACCTACGCAAGATCCAACTCAATGAGCTGAATGAACTCCGGAATGAGGCTTATGAAAATTCTTTGATCTATAAGGAAAAGACTAAGCTCATTCACGACTCCAAGATTAAAAACCGAGAGTTCGAAGTTGGAGACAAAGTTTTACTCTTCAACTCTCGGTTGAAAATCTTTTTGGGCAAGCTGAAATCTCGTTGGTCCGGCCCATTCACCGTTGCCCAAATTTTTCCATATGGTACTCTCGAGCTCGCTCAACCTAATGGACCTAATTTTAAGGTGAATGGCCAACGAGTGAAGTTGTACTTTGGTGAGGACATCTCTCATGAGATGATTCCATCCCTCACCACGTTTCCCATGAACTAATTTTGGGTCGAGTCAGGCTCGTGACTCGGTTATCAAAAACAAGCGCTCCTCGGGAGGCAGCCCGAGCATCTATCCTTTTCTGTTTTAACCTCCTAAGTGTAGGGGGGCCTCTATAGGTTCTTTGTGTTTATGGGTGATGTGATTACAGGGATAAGTGCACTTTTGGAACCTTTGAATAACCGTGCTCCCGTGTTATCCGAAATCCGGTTCTATCTCTCAACTATCGTGATTCAATTTTCTTCATACTCACATTTGAAATTGATCACGTTAGTCGTCTCTTCCTTAGCTTGATTTAACCAACGTGCACAATTTCATAAGTGTAGGGAAACTTTTCCCACATGCTTAAACATTGAGGACAATGTTTATCTTAAGTGTAGGGGGGGGACTTCTATCGAAGTTTTAAGTGGACTTTTCCATGAAAATGCCTTCATTTAACCGGAAAATCATCTTTTTCAACATTTTTCAAATTTTTAATTAACTTTGGCCATGTAGTCGTAATTTTTTAATTTTTCTCATTGCTTTCATATGTATATATCCTGAAATAAAGTCAAAAATATTAATAAAGTGGTGTAGCTAGTTTAGAATCTTTGACATATTAGGCATGTTACGTTTATTTTGACTCAACCCGAATAGACTTATCCAAGTTTATTCTAGCTAGTATCCTTAACCATGTAGACCTTAATTGGTTTATTAGGCTAAGCATCCACGAGTCTCATTACTTGATATTTTAAATTGTGGAGAACGAGAAATGATAGAGTCAATTATAAGTCGGTATTCTTGCACAAGCTCACTTGGTGTAATTATTTGCCTATTCTCCCATCACTTGCTAATAATTTATCTGCAATAAGTAAGGTCGTACAATTTGAAAAGTTACTTAGCTTCTAGCCCAAGATCGTTTAAAAGTTGCTCGCTAATGATAAGAGTTCATAGCCAATGCATAACTTATGAAGCGGGGCGCGGAGATTGGCGAGTTCGAAAAGGCCCTAACAAGGCATGAGGATTCAGTCTTATTGCTAAAGATCCAAGGTGATGTGAAAAGCATTATTCCCAAAATCAATATGAAGGATCAAGACTCACGACGAAAAGCAATCAACTCCCATAAAGATCATGGAGAAGTCTATCCGAAAAGACCCTAACAAGGTATGAGGATAAATAGATCCAAGTCCGAAAAGGAGGCGGATCGTTGTATCTCAAAATACCAATTAGAGATTGAAGAAATAATCATGAAGTCGTGGTCAACAAAGTTGGAGTACCCCTCAAAAGTCTCCAAGTGAAGAAACTCTATTAACGAAGAGAAGACCATTATCTCAAGAACGTCTCTCAAGATATAAAGTATGAAGTACATGCCAAATATCGGCCCGACAAAGGTCTCAAATCGTGAACCGAGTTATGCCAAGATATGAACTTTTTGATATCCCGAGAAGCAGTTTTAAGAGATTTTGTCATTTAGCTAACTATTGATCAAATCGTCCTACTTTGCTTTCAGCCTAAATAAACTATCGAAATAAGTCCAAAAATGCATCTTCATGATCATTCTAAGACAAAAATAAAATATAAGAGATACACCTAGGAATAAGGGAGTTTAAGCATATAATTAAGCCATGTGTGTAAGTGTTTGATTTAATAACAATGATCTCGTTTTTAAGCTTAGTTTGGGGAACGTGAAACTTGAGAGTGATAAATCTTCGCAGCACCGAAGCCCTAATGTAAGTCTTAGATCTCTTTGCAAGTTATTTCCATATAGCTATTTCCAAGTGAAAATGGTTTTCTATCCTTTTGTTTCTATTAAAATTTAATTTCTTAGTATTTTAATTTTTGTTCAGTAGTATTTTAATAAGGCCAATGTTGATTGATTGTGAGAAAAGTGTAAAATTGCTTTATCGCTAAGCATTGCATGAGGGCATGGCAATGGTTAAGTGTAGGGGATTTGATAGGTGTGAAAACACCCATCCTTTTACCACTTATTTCTTACTAAAACAAGACCAAAATGCGTGTTTAATATCATTTGTTTGGAATTATGCGTGGTTTTTGTGTTTATTGTGTTTTCAGAGCCAACCGGATGGATAGTGGAGAAAACATAGGATTGCACGGGTTTTATCGAGGAAAAAGACTCAAGACGAAGTCTATTGTCCAAGAGATGCAAAAGATTTGAAGTCAATGGGCCTGTTTGAAGATTTATCGAAGAAAAGGACCAAAGATGGAAGATTTACATATGTCGAAGAAACTCAAGTCTATTAAACGAAGAAATCAAAAGACGAGTTGAATTTAATCGTCGACAAATCTCGAATCAGAATCGAAAACGTCAACTTTTCTGAAAAGACGAGAAGACAAGAAGAAAGGGAAAAATCCCACTCACCAACCAACCACTAGGACTATATAAAGAATTCCCCTTCACACTTTATAGTTAGTTTTTAGTTTTTCATCTTTTCCTTTCTTCTATTCGTAGGCATCACCAACACCATTAGGGTGTTTGGTGATTTTCATTCTTGTTTTTACCAATCTTGTAGTTTAATCTTTCTCCTTTGATTGTTTAAACTTTAATCATCAATATAATCTTTCCATTTCATCTTGTTCATCTTGTTCTTTGATTCAAAGTTTTTAAGTTATAGTTTGGTTGATTTTGATCTTCAAAAGTTGATGGGTTTTGTGTTTTTATGATTGGGATTTGTTGTTTATGGCTAGTAGATGATTTGTGATTAGTTTTGTTTAAGAATTGGTTAAAAACTTGGTCGATTTTTGATAAAATCGTGTTCCCCTTTTTCCTGTCTGTAAACTGTTCTTCATTCCCCAGTTATTCCGGATAGCCATGTATTCCGAATAGCAAAATTATTCCGAGTAGCCTAATTATTCCGAGTAGCCAAATATTCCGAATAGAAATTTTATTCCGGATAGCCATGTATTCCGAATAGCATTTCATTCCGGATAGCCATATATTCCGAATAGCTTAATTATTCCGAATGGCAATTTATTCCGGATAGAACCTTATATTCCGAGTAGCCAAATATTCCGGATAGGATCATTATTCCGAGTAGCAATTTTATTCCGGATAGCCTTTTTATTCCACATAAGACTTTTATTCCGCATAGCACATTTATTCCGAATAGCTTATTTATTCCGCATGGAGCTTTTTGTCTGATTTATTCCGGATCAAGCCACATTCCGAATCAAGCATTTTTTAAGGTTATTTACTGTTACTGTTTTATTTAATTTGTATTCAAGTTTTACTTTTGTTAATTAATTTCTTCTAGTTTACTTTTAATTACCTTACGCATTTACCTTCTTAGTAACATAGATAACCAAACCCACTATTTCTCACCAAGAACAAATCATTCCACTTTTAGCTGTGATCAATTCGAGAAGATTCCGAGACATAATCTGAACCCCAAGTAAAACCATCATATCAATGATCACATTCATTAACTTCTATTTATTTAAAATTGAACCTAAATCTATCACAACCTCAAAAAACTTGACTTAAAATTGGTTCAAAATGTTATGTAAATTTTTTGTCACCCTTTGTCAAGACATTCTTTGTAAATGTGTTGCTTTCATGCAACCCTAGCATACTCTAGTACTAAAAGAGGTAAAAATCCAAGATTTGCAAAATTTTGAAAAAGTCTTATTTTTCTCCAAAACTTTTAAAAATCAAGGTTTGCTGTACTCTGGACGCGGCTCCTTAGCCCCCAGGCGGCTCCATATCAATATGGAACCGCGGCTCTATTAAGGAACCACGTACAGGAAATCCGTTCTTGGCTTATTTTTTGGTATTTCTTCTTTGACCACTGTCTTGGTTAAGATTCTTTGTTTACCTTTGGCTAATCATTCCCTTAAACCTTTTATTTTCATTTCAAATCTTTTCCCTGTCTATTTTCTTTAAATTCTTCTCTTTTGGGAGTTCTTCTCTTCATCCCTCATAATGTCTAATTCTTCCATTCCTAACCTTGACATTTCTTTGTCACAATCTTCACAACCTAAAGCTTCTTCTTCTAATCTTTCAAAGAAACCGGAAATCTCGGTTCGATCCGTTTGGATAAAAAAGAACAAGAATTCTCATGATTCTTCTTCTCCAAAATCCTCCAACAATTCCTCTTTCTCTCCGATTCAATATGGGAATGAGACTTACTCTATAAATCCAATTACCGGAGAAAAGGAAATTCTTCCACCACCACTTAAACCTTTCAACTCTCCTCAACTTAATGACCTATTTTTTTCCCTAATCTCACTAGGTATTATGAAAACATCTCTTATCCATTATCTCCCTCTCCACCAAACTCTAATTTTGATGGACCTCCCCCATATAACGACTTTGTTTTGCATCATGGTTCCTCGTGTGCTTGTTTTCGTTTTCAACAAATTAAACTTGCTCATATCTATGACAAGCTAAATTTCCTTGAGTTCCTCCTCACTCGACCTCCTCTCAAAGTTTTCGTTCCAGTGAACAAAACTTCGAATGATGCTTCGTCGTCTTTCTTTTCCAACTAAGGCACATTTTGTACGTTAGTTGTTTGAGTCAATAAAACTTAAGCAATCTTGGAAGATTATCACTATTAGATTAGTCTATGCTTTGTGGTTTATTTTCTGTAATTTTTTTTGCTTTAAATATTCATATTGTGTGTATGAATATTTCTCTTGTATGTTATTTCATATTTGTGTAATATGAATGTTATGTGTGTTATCTTTCCCGCTAATTCTATTTCACACATTTCTTAAAGAGTTGATCATGGCTAAAACTTATAAATTAATTATGGGTTATTCCATAAATTCTAAATTTTAACCCCTTGACATTTTAATCATCTTTGATTGGTTTGGATGTTTCTTTTCTTTCTTTATTCCACCAATTAAACTATGATGTTGTCAATACACACTCTTTGGACATACTTAGCAAATGCTTGCTTCTAATTTGAGATTTCTTTTCCTTCTCCCTCTCAAGTTAGTTAGTAGGTAGTGCACATACATACATTGGTGTTTCTTTTCTTTCTTCTAACTTTTGTCTAGCATGTCACTTTAGTTTATTTACTTGGTGCCCCAAGCAAGGGGAGTAAGCATCAAGGGGGAGCTACTAGCAAAGTCCGGTTCTTTTCTTCTTCAAAGACTTGTGCTAACCTTTTTGCTTCGACAAAGGGGGAGAAATGATAGTGATAAACTCGTTAATAATTTGAATAAACTTGTATTTTACGTAAATAAGTTTATAGTTTGTCGTAATCAAAAAGGGGGAGATTGTTAATGCAAAGCAATGCCTAAAAACATTTTTAGTATCAATTAATCTTTCTTAGTTTTGATCACGACAAATTAGAAAGACATTTATTGTCAAACAAAATCATAAAATGAATTATCTAACAAACACTATCATCAAGGTAATAATCATTAAACTAACATATCTAAATCATGCTTATTGATCATAAAAGTGATTAGCCTTCAAACTCACTTTTGTCAAATGTAACCAAAGATTTTTAATAAACTTTATTTTTAAGAAAATGTTTTATTAAAATAAAAATGTAAATTTGAATATGGCATATTCCAAATGTCATAAGAATATCCTTTGAAGGTTTAAACAGCCTCAGATATTTCAAATCCACTAAAAGACAAAAAGGAGCGGAGCCTACTCTCCACGGTTCCTTAAGTGCCTATGTGGTTCCCTATCGATAAGGAACCGCCTAGGTAGCTAAGGAACCACCCCCAGATAGCCGTTGGCATTTGTCTTCTATAAATAGTGGATCAAATCTGCATTCTCATTAACCCTTTTTGGACATCTCTTTTAGTCTTGTTTCTCTTATCTAATCCTAGTCATTTGTAAATGATCACTTAATGTGTTAAGTATGTTTACTCATGATTATCCTCTTGATCTCCTTGTTTACCTTGTCCAAAGATAAGATCACTCACACACTTGTGATGTGATTAAAGATGAAGCTTTAATGAAGATCGCCTTCTCCTAAAGATCTAGTCATGTTCATCATTTGTTTATTTGTGTCTTCTATAGATCCAATGTATTTGTGAATACTTGGATTAGAGTTGTGTAAATCCTTTGCACATGTGTGTGCTTGGATTTGTGTTGTGTAGATCTAAGCTACATATGTGTACTTGGATATGTTTAGTTGAGTTGTAATTAGTTGTGTTAGTTCTCACTAAACTATAAAGTGATGTGGTTGTGTCTTGTGAGTTCTCACTAAACTATAAAGTGATGTGTAGTTGTGTTGTGTGAAGTTCTCACTTAGCTTCAAAGTGAAGAGTCGTGAAGATTGGTTCTAGCTTTGGATTAGAACTCGACATCTAGCCTTGTGTCAGAAAATGGTGAAGTAGGCAGCGTTGTGAAGATTGTTTCTAGCTTTGGATTAGAACTCGACATCTATCCTTGTGTCATAAAATGGTGAAGTAGGCGACGTTGTGTAGATTGGTCCTAGCTAAGATTAGGTCTCGACATTTAGCTTAGTGTCAAAAAATAATGTAAGCGACGTTGTAAGGTTTCTCCGCCAAGAAGGGAGCTTGTGGATAGGAAATATCGAGTAAGGTGTACTAGAGGAGTGGAGTAGGAACGAGGATAGAGCCTCGTTGCCGAACCACTATAAATTTTGGTGTCTTCCTATTAGGTTGTCTCTTTCCTTACTTATTACTTACATTCATTATCATTATACTTACTACACATTGTTAAAGCATTAGAATTGAACCTAATCACTATGCAACTAGCTTTCAAGTAAAAGATAGTTTTTACACTCACCTAATTAAAAGGAATTTTAATTAGGAGATAAACCGATGAGAAACTATTCAACCCCCCCTTCTAGTCTCTACAGTCTTTGTAATTTGCTGTGATCAAAACTAAGAAAGATTAATTAGTACTAACAATGCTTTTAGGCATTTCTTTGTATTAACATGTTCTTTTATTGAGGGCATCACTCCAAGATCTCCAATAAACTTCCTAATCCAAACAGCTTCCATTGCAGCGTTTGAAGCAGCCATGTACTCAGATTGAGTAGCGTACATTGCAAACTTGTCTTCCATTCCAGCTTCTATTGCTCTTCCAGTCAACTGAACCTCTATTGATTACAAAAACGTAACCCGTCTGAGACTTCGTATCGTCTATATCACATTGCCAGGACGCATCACAGAAACCTGTCACATTCAGTTATGTGTCTAGTTTCCCTCTAAATACCAAAAACATATCTTTCGTACTCCTCAAATACTTTAGATTATGTTTAACAACAGTCCAGTGGAGCTTCCTTAGATTCTGTTGGTATCTACTGACCAAGTTCTGAGAAACGCCACATCAGACCTTGTGCATCTTACAACATACATAATAGATCCTACAGCTGTAGCGTAAGGCACCTTCTGCATGTATGCCTCCTCTTCAGGAGTTGATGCATCCATCTCATGACTCAGATTATGCTTAACTTCCATAGGTTAAAAACCTTTCTTGGAATTATGCATGTTATACTTCTTCAATATCTTATCTATATAAGCATCTTGACTTATACCAATTAACCGTGTTTTCCTATCCTGATAGATCTTAACTCCCAGAATGTAGCAGCCTCTCCTAAATCCTTCATAGAAAAACATTTACCAAGATAATCCTCAACAGCTTTAAGTCTTGGAATGTTACTTCCCATTATTAATATGTCATCAACATATAGGACTAGAAATACTACATCACTCCCACTAGCTTTGCGATATACACATGGCTCATCATGATTTTGAATAAATCCAAACTTTTTTTATTTCTTCATCAAATAGTTTATTCCATTGACGTGATGCTTGCTTCAAACCATAGATGGATCTTTGAAGTTTGCACATGTGTCCTGGATGCTTAGGATCAACATACCCTTCTGGTTGCTGCATATAGATGTCTTCATCTAAGCGACCATTCAAGAAGGCAGTTTTAACATCCATTTGCCATATCTCATGGTCATAGTATGCTGCTATAGCTATGCGAATCCTAATAGCTCTTGAGTCTGCTACATGAGAAAATGTCTCTTCGTAGTCTACGTCAAAAGTTTGAGTAAAACCTTTAGCTACTAAACGAGCTTTATAGGATTGTACTTTTTCGTCCATGTCGGTTTTCTTCTTGTATATCCACTTATGTCTCACTACTTTATCATTTTGTGGTGGATTTACAAGAATCCAAACATCATTTACTTTCATGGATTTCATTTCCTCATCCATAGCAACCATCCACTTATCCCTTTCAGGATCAAGCATGGCGGATTTATAATTAGCAGGTTCTCCAAGATCCCCAACTTCATCATCATCCTCTATGTTATGACATATATTATTATTTGCATTTTTAATCCTTGCATATCTATGCAGAGGAACTAATTCTGGCTGAACCGCCAGACTTTCTGGTTCTACAGGAATTACATCGCTAGTGTTTTCCAGAAAGGTAATGTATCTATATGACTCTCTTCAAGATCATAATTTCTCCCACTGAATTCTTGATTTACAAGATCACATTCAAGGAAGTCTCCATACCTAGCAACAATCACTTTGTTCTCGAGTGGATAATAAAAGTAGTAACCCATAGTTTCCTTAGGGTATCCTACAAAGATACATTTTACAGATCGTTGTTGGAGTTTATCGCCCGAGTCATGTTTCACATACGCCTCGCAACCTCATACTTTTAAATAAGACAAATATGGCTTCTTGCCATGCCATAGTTCATATGGTGTCTTATTAAACTTCTTCGTGGGAACCATATTTAAAATGCGAACAACAGACTCTAAAGCATAATCCCAAAATGTTTAAGGTAAAGTTGTAAGATTAAACATAGATCGCACCATATCTTAATAATGTACTATTTCTTCTTTTAGATACACCATTTTGTTGTGGATTATAGGGAGAAGTAAGATGCTGAAAAATTCCATTCTCACTTAGATAATCTATAAACTCTTGACTTAAACATTCACCACCTCTATCAAAACGAAGAGATTTAATCTTCTTTCCTAGTTGCAGTTCTACTTCTACATTAAACACTTTGAATGTTTAAAATACCTCATGTTTATGTTTAAGCAAATAAACATAACCATAACGACTATAATCATCCGTAAATGTTAAGAAGTAGCTAATACCTTTCCTTGACAAATGTCTAAGTGGTCCACACACAGTATGTATTAATCCAAGTAGATCAGTGGCTCTTTCAGTATTGCTATTAAAAGGTTTCTTGATCATCTTTCCAGAGATACAAGACTCACAATTATCAAATGATTCATCATTGATATTTTCTCAAAAACGTTCACATTGAAGTTTTTGTATACGAGTCTTCCCAATATGGGCAAGTCTACAATGCCAAAGATAAGACGTGTTATGGTCAAACTTTCTCTTCTTATTCATGCTAAAAATAGAATTATCATTATTCTTGGATTCATTATCATGCATTTCTATTTCAAACACACCATTCAAAAAAATTGCATTAAAATAGAAAATATCATCTTTCCAAACAGAAATTTCATTATACTCAATAGTGTGAACGAATCCATTATTCAACAAACAAGAAAAGGAAATAACACCCCTAAAAATTGTAGGTGCATAATGACAATTATTTAAAATCAGTACTAAACCCGGAGGTAAAACTATATTAAATGTTCCTATAGCTTCAACCGCTGCTTGTGCGCCATTGCGCACTTGCAGAAATTGCTCCCCATAGGAAAGCTTCCTTTCCAGATTAAATCCCTGCAGCGTATTACAGATGTTAATACCGCATCCCATATCATATTCTAGGAATTTAATTTGTATGTCAAATTAAAGAATTCGATCATACATAAAGTACCTGAAGCTGCAGCGCTTTGCTTAGACTTCTTCTTTATTTCTCGCAACTCTTCGAGGTAAAGAGGGAAATTCCTCTTCCAGTGACCACTTACCTTGCAATGGTGACAAGTCTCATCCTTTTGAGATTGATTCTTCTTGACAAAGTTCTGCTTAGGTTTCGAATAAGTCGCAAATTGCTTGCCCTTATCACCCTTGCCTTTGCCTTTCTTCTTGTTCGCTTGCGGTTTTGGCTTACTCATTCTACCCTTTTGTATGGTTAGTACAGGAGGAGTAGAAGTAGATGCCTTGTCTTTTAACCCCTTTTCGTAGTCAAAAAGCATTGCATGCAAATCATAACTGTCTTCCCCGTGCAATGCATATCATAGTTTCGAACAAAATCATTGAAGTCCTTGTTAAAGGACCTATTGATCAAGTTGATAGCCATATTATGATCATAGTGTTGTCTTAGTGCAATGAGCTATTCCATATAACCCCCTCATCTCCATATAATGGGCACTAACAGACTTTCCAAGAGCTTGCTTGCAGCTACAAAGCATCTACGAAGTCGTAGATCTCCACAGCTTGCGGCTTTTCGAACATAGCCTTGAGTTCATCAAGCATTAGCTTAGGCGAAAATAACTCATACTTCTTTTGAAGTAGAGGGGACATTTTCCCTAACATAAAGCAAGCCACCTCCAAGTGCTTCTTAACATTAACAGCATGTTCAATCCTTTGCACTTCAGAAGCTCCTTCAGCAAGATCCTCCAAATAGGAAGTAGTTAAGATATCAATAGTACCCGCTACTCTCAAGATAATTCTTAGTGAGCAGTACCAATCATTGAAGTTTGGGCCAGTAAGTTCAGGACGATCAAAAAACATTTTGAACGCAGAACTTATTGTGTTATTGTCGGGTTGAGCTATTTCTACATAAAGAAGTTCAAATATTAGTATTTTCGATAATAAAATAATTTCAAGAAAATAAAATTACCCCGGTATAAAAACCATAGTATTTTCCTTGAATCCTAGAACTATATTGACATTTACATCAGTTGATCTGCTAGTAATGAATGTACTCAACATAGCGACTTGTCGAACAATTCAATTGACAAATAATTTTCAATTTCTAGGTTTTTAAGGGATTTACATTGCCAAAAAAACGTTTTGCATTGTAAACATGTTTCATTCCTTCTGAATGCCTTAAGTTTCCAGATCTCACTGAGTAACTTAATTAAGTCGTCTAATTTGAGTAACGTAAAACCATCATACGAATTCTCATTCAATGAAAGTTTTCTTTCCATCACAACATCATCCAAAAATCTCATTTGACGACGTAGCAATTCCAAGTGTTCGTCAATTAGGAGCATTCGACTTAAATTTTAAGGGTATAAATTTGATGTCAAATCAAAGTATGGAGAAGCCTGCATACAACTCTGTTGAATCCAAGATCTTTAGACTCAGACAGTAAAAACTGTTTTATCTAAGTTATCAGTTTTATATGTGATGAACACAACAGAATAATACAATTGACAAGAACAAGATGTTTAACAAAGATGAATGATTCTCAAAGGGTTTGTATTATTGATTAACACAACCAACTCTAGGTGTGTGTCCATTGAATCCCACACATAGAGATCAAAATAACAGTAGGTTACATTGTGAATATTGGAACTGATGAATAAACCTATGTCTGGTGGTTCCTTTTATAACATAAGGAAACCAGGAATACACAGAAACTAAATAATATATTAATGAATTAATCAAAACAAAAATATTCATTCTTATCACTACTTTGACCAAATCTTTTCTTCTTATCACATATGGCAGGGGAAACTTATAGCAGTGGAAAGTTTCATAGCAGGGGGAACTTTCTTGTATTTTGTCCACCAGCTTGAAGTTTCTCCTAATGTCATATTTGGTCCTTCTTGTTTCCATGGTGATTTGACTCATCAACTTTTGACCCAACAATCTTCCCTTAGTTGATGATGTCAAAACACTTCCCCTTAAGCATACATCATAAAAGATCAACAGGCTGCACATTCTTTGTAAACATCTTCCCCTTTTTGACATGATCAAATAGGGGTCTTGTAAGTAAACAACTTTGATTTTAAACTACTACTTAACCAATATCATACATCAAACCCAAGCATTCCACTTTTCAAAATACCCTCCATGAAGAACATAGGTTGTGCACCCCTAATAAAAAATGATTTTGAGAAGTAGATACTCACATTAGTTGTAGTAATACCAATGAGCAGTAGCATAAATCTTCACCTCAATGTCATATGTGAATGACTAGCACTTCATCAATTTAGCTTCCCCTTAAATTGTGTTAATCTTTTATGAATCTTGAATTCTGTAGGCTTTATGTAATGATTACATATGAAGAAATCTGATCATAACTTACTTGATGATGAAGTAGAATAACCCGAACTTGTGTTCTATGTCTTGCACTAACCACGTGACAAAGTGCTACCTTATACAAAATCCTCATTTTTGCTGAAAATGAGACACTGAGCACGATAATGTAACTCCTTCAAGTAATAGAAAATATGTGCATAGAGTACCATAAGAAAAATCACACATTCCTAGATCTTGTATCACTTTGTCACTAGGTGTTTAAGCATAAAGCGCATACCCGCGAAAATCTACTTCGTCCTCAAATAGATGATAAAAAAATTTCTTCGTAATCAATAAATATAAAACGAGCCTTTATACCTTTAAACTAGTTGCTGTGAATATGCCAAACTCCAAAACACTGCTGTCTCAAAAATCATATCAGACAGCAGGGGGAACTTTCAAAAACTGTGGGAATCTATTAATGAAAGCAGTAGGAACTATTGAAGGCAGGGGGATCGTAGCAGGGGAACTTTGACCAACCAGCAGGGGGAACTTAGACTCATACATTTATTCCCAACAAACTCCATATCATAAGTTTAATAAAACATTAAGTAAACTTTTCACGAAACTAAACTTCTACATAAATTATGTTGAGGTATTGGTTCAACCAATTTAATAATTTACCCACAACTATTCACAACGTACTTATGGCTAAAGCACAAAGCAATAACCTTATTCATTGTGAATTCGGATGTAAATTTGCGGTAAATTAACCTTAAGGTACAATTCAAATAATAATCGTAGGTAATTTCAATTCGACGCACAGGCGAGCCGGGAATTTGGTCAGCGACTAATGGCTTAACACCTCCTTCCTTAACCGGGTACATGACCAGCGGTGCGTTAAACCCACTTTAAAGTTTATCAAAAGGAGTAGGCCGTTAGATTATTATTGCAATTTACCAATCAATATAATCTTATGTAATTTAGATCTCAAACAAATCTTAATTTTAATATGATTTAGTCCATATTATTTCTTTTCAAAAAAACTCTTGTTTACAACAATTCGAACAATTTTAACATAAACAAGTAAAAAAAACTAAATCATAAACACATAATAACAATTTATATGTGCAACAAATAAATCAAATAGCCACATGCATACGATTTATTCAATAATCGTCAAATCTAGGTTTTTATATTCACATAAAAGTCTTCCCTAATTCAAAATTTATTGAATCAAATAATCACGTAGCACATAAAATCATATAAGCATATAATTTTATAATCCATGAAAACATGCACGTTATCATGGATCCTCCCATAAATCTTAACAATTAAATCTCTACGGATCATAACCATACATGACATAACAATTAATCATGCAATTTAATCTAAAATTATCCCACATGTAATTTAGGGTTTCAAAACAATTTTTTTTTATATATATAAATTTGGCAAAAACCCTAATTTTTAAAAAACAAAACCCTAATTTTAAGAAAACCTAAAAAAACATGTAGTTTTAACTCAAAACAATTATTAATTAAAAAAACTTTAGATTTTCGATAATTATAACATGTTAAAACGGCTCTGACACCACGGAAGGTTTATTAATATCATAACAATTATATAAAACCCTAAATGAGATCAAAGCACACATAGCGGAAGCGATTTAACAAGATCATGATAATAACACAATTATAATTAATCGAATTAGGGTTACATACCTTTACGCTAAAGCAAATTTACAAGACGAAGAACTAATCACCAATTCGGGTTTATAACGTATATCACCAAGATATAGTCTAAAATAAGACTATATTACAATCGTGTACACACGTAATACAACGAGCTAACCGTGATTCTAGCACGTGTAAACCGAGCTATAACGCTTGTGGAAAATCTACCCAACAATCCTAGAGAGGGGCTAGGACTAAATTATAAGCACAATCGAGCAAACAAGAAAACCAACCAAAACCCCTTTGTGGGTGTTTTTTGTGATCGACCAAAGAGAGAAAGGGGGGAGAGATTATTGTGTGTCTTGAATTATGAGGTAACGGGTTTTTTATATAGGCCTAATTCTTGTAACCCAAAACAAATAAAAGGAATTCCCCCCCCCCCTTCCTCTTGCCTCCATAACTGACGACCCAACACCCCTTATGGGGTGTTCCGGAACCTTCCGATCTTCTTCCTTTTTATTCCACTTACTATATATTCTTTAACGCTTGTTAATACTTAACTCTTAATTATTTAACGATCGTTAAAGTTATATCTCGGTTTAATTTAATAAATACATAAATATATATTTATTAAATAAATTAATAAATACAATAAATATATTTATTAAATAAAATTAACTCTTTACGTATTAAGTGCAATCCTGTAATCTCGAGTTCGATCCTATCAAACGAATATTAAATATATGTCCATAAACTTTCACTAACATGCCTAATGTTGAAAGGAATAATGTTCAAAGAGAAATTCCTGTAGCCAAGAGATGTAGCTACAAGGATTTCATGAACTGTCAACCTTTTAACATCAAAGGATCTGAAGGTGCTGTTAGTCTTATTCGTTGGTTTGAGAGAACTGAATCAGTATTTTCTCGTAGTAATTGTATTGACGACTACAAAGTGAAGTTTGCTACTGGTACACTAACTGATGAAGCATTATCCTGGTGGAATTTATTTGATCAACCCATCGGAATTGAATAAGCTTATAAGACCACCTGGTCTGAATTTAAGAAGCTGTTAATAAAGAAGTATTGCCCTAGAAACGTGATCAGAAAGATAGAAGAAGAATTTTATCAACCTAAGGTGGAAGGAAATGATCTCAAGACATACATAAGAAGGTTCCAAGAACTAGCACTATTATGCCCAACTATGGTGCCAAATTCTAAGAAACTTATGGAAGCATTCATAGGAGGATTGCCTCAAAGTATTGAGGGAAATGTTACTACTTCAAAGTCCCAAACTTTAGAAGAAGTAATTTCCACAACTCAGAGGCTAATGGATCAGGTTCAAAAGCATAATCTTGAGCAAGGAGCTGAGGATCATAAGAGGAAGTTCGAAGATAAAAGAGACGCCAAAGTCAATAAAGATCATTACTACTCCAATAATCGCGGCAACGACAATCGCTCCAACAATCGCTACAATAAGGATCGTAAGGATAAGAGGCAAGAAAACTTCAAGAATAATAGTGTTATCTCATCCAAGAGAAAGGTGTATGCTGGAAAACTACCACTATGTATAAGATGTACTCTGTATCACGAGGGGCCTTGCAGTGTTCAGTGCCAGATTTGCCATAATGTGGGTCATATAACTAGGAACTGCAAGAAGAAAGGGCCAGCTACTGGAAATAAATAAGCTGTATTTCAATTTTTAGAATAAGACGTCTTACTTTGAACTAAATCTCGGGACGAGATTTTCTTTAAGGGGTAGAGACTATGACAACCCAGTATTTTCATCTATTTATTATGTACATTATTCTTGTAAAATAAATAATACTTTGTTTTTATGGTGATTTTTTTTTTGTTTTTCTTATATGAATTATGTGTATAGCTTACATAACAAGGTGCACAAACTCACACAACTCACACTATCAATTCTACTTGTGTTTGTATCATATGAAGACCTTATATATATCAAGTCTAAACCTTAAAAGTGATCTTATAAGTACCATAATAATAAGAATATCTCAAATATAACTATGATGCTCTAAATTCCCTTAGAAACCCTAGAATCCCTTTAAATGAGTTGTAAACTCAATAATGGTAAACTATGAATGGAAAGTACATATGAATAAGTTATTATGAATTATAAACAAGTTATAAACTATACTTTGAAGATATAATAATACCTAAGAATGATAAAAATAAACTATACAAAGCTAAGTACAAGTAAAAGTGCATAATAGTCTAGATCATCACCTAGAAACCCTTAGTAAACAATGTTTTAAGCATATAACTACATAATATCTATGTACAAGTATCAAATACAATATAGTAATCATAATCTATCATACAAAAGAAAGGAAATTGATCACAAAACACTAATATTCACTAATACAAGGCTAATTACAAGTTAAAACCTAGTAACCAAGATTAGCATCCATTTCACATTGAATTAGAGTCTAATATTTTGCCACTAATTATAAAACTCAACTAAGTATCATAATAAGTTAATACATTTATTTCAAGTTAAGTTACAAATTATTTAAGCACACAGTACAAGTTTTTAAAGCATAGGACCCTAAGCTCACTTAATTATCCCTAAGATATGATTAACCTATATAAACCCTTAAACTAAGAATGTAGAAACCCTAAAAGTCATAAACATACTATATAAGACTTAGAATAAGCTTACATTAAGATATAAACCCTAATTACCCAAGATAGAAAGTCATTAGGCTTCATGATCTAAAAACCCTTATATTAAGAAATTTACATGGAATCACTACCTAGTCTTTTGGAACAAGTCTACAAAAACTTATAAGACTTAATTAAGGTTATAATATTATGTTAAGACAATGTACAAGTACACCAATGCACAAGGTACAAGATTTTAATGCATGGCTTGTAAATTAGGTTAAAATGGGTATTTTTACTCTTTAGACATGTTTACTTAGAATAGCTTAGTAAAACCAATGTAGGGACTTCATGAACACATTGAGGACAATGTAGGAGGTATAAAATGAGTTTAAATTAGTAGCTATAATCACTTTTACTAAGACTTAACCATAAATCATTAAAAACCCTAACCCGCCTAAGTTTTCTTCCCAATTTCACCTCAAACCTTTGTTAAACTTCAAAACAAAGACCCAAGCTTCTTAATTACAATGTATAAACCAGAATTATACCCTAATACATCACTAATCACATTCCTAAACCCTTAATCACTAAAATCACAAAGTATAAAGTTACAAGCCCGAGAAAATGAACCCGGCTAGGTTTTTCCCTCCAAAATCAAGTTTAAACTCTTTCCCTCCCATTACAAGTTTGAAATTAGATATTTACAAGATCTTTTAGGCCTTCTAGAAGACCTCTAAGCTGCTGGATCATCAGCTTGTAGATGTAGAATCACCATTCTTATCCATTAGAGCCGAAACTTATTTCTAGCCACAAACCATGGATTGGTTTGAATCTAGCTTGTATAGTCAGCTCCTATAATTTAATAGACCTCCCCTAGAATCCCTTAGTCACTTATCTACAGGCCTTACACGTTTCATGGATTTGCTTGGAGGCTAAGGGTGAAAACTAGTATAAATAGGCACATATACCTTACATTGTAAGCTTGCACCCCGTTTCCTTTGTATCTCCTACCCATTCTTCATATCCACTTCTATATACGTCCTAGGACATCCGCTAAGACCAAAAAAACAGGTCTAGAAGGTAGCCATTAAAGCTCTTGAAGCTTTGATAGAAAGTAGTGCTCACAGGAAGCCATAAGGAGCCATTTTGGAGCTACATAGGTAATCTCTATGTTAGCTATGCTTTGATCTTGTTATAATGAATTATTAGACTTGCTATAATGCCAAAATAATGTTATAATGATAATATAAAAGAAATTAAGTCATTTTATCATTTTAAATGGAAGTTATAAGTTAAAGATGTCTTAAAATCCTAGTTTTGTAATTTACATAAAATAATTAGCAAAAACCCATTTCAAAAGCTATAACTATGAAGAAATGTTTTTATTATGATTATAAACATGTTTTGAAACTTTGTTTTAAAATCCTAGATCATTTGGTCCATTTTTGAGGTTGTTATGTAATTTTTACAAGTATAGGGACTAAAACTGTCATTTTTGAAACTATTTAACATTTTAGGACAAAAGTTTCATTTTGTGAAATTTAAATATATAAGAATAAATATTGGTAAGTTTGAGGTCCTAAGGTTAAATATTGAGGGTTTAAAATGCAAATACTAAAACTATATACTTTAGGGGTTAAAAGTGTAATTATACCAAAGTATACCTAAAAGGGCTATTTTTGCCAATTTTGAAAGCAAAGAAGATTAATTATAAATATGAGGAAGTAATGAAGGTATCGTGTTAGTATGGAGCTTTGTACAAAGATGTTCCATCTCGATATTATGTTCTGACTGAGTGGTTGGGTTTACGATTTAAAGTGCCCTCGCTCCTCAAACGTTTATAGAATGGCTTCTGAGTATGATGACCCGAACAATGATGATAGAATTACAACCTAATATTAATTAAAGAATACATAACTAATACTTAAAAGTATTAAACTAAAAATCAAAGACTTGATATATATATATATATATATATATATATATATATATATATATATATATATATATATATATATATATATATATGTTGACTCAGGTTTGTGAGACTAAGTTGTTTGCCTGTGACTGATATATATTTGACGTGATTCAGACTCCGTAGGCTAAGGTGAGTTCATATCCTCACTTTAAAATGCTTTCTAAATGTTTCTAAAACCCGTGAGGGGTATATATGCTAAAACTAGAATACATGTGTTTTTAAACTATATGATTTTAGTGAAATATGTTATTGTACGAGTGTCTAAACTGTTACTTGTTTCCCAAATTTCATAAGTCATTAAATGTTGGAAATACATTTTACGTATTAAGAAGGATCGATCACTCCAACAATAGTCCATGTAATAGCTCGTAGTTTAGTTACTTATCTTAATTAAACAAACAAACCAAAGCCTAGCCTACAACATGTGTAGGCCGGCCCAAATGTAAGCCCAAGCCCATGACAAGGGCTTGGGTATATAAACCCTCTCCTTTGATGGAGAGGGTGTGTGGTTTCATAATTTACACATAGTTCTTTTTAGTTTCTCTCTCTAGCTTAGTGTGAAATCCACCATCTTTCTATCTCTTTCTCTCTCTAAAACATAAGCAAGATTTACAATCCTACAAATGGTATCAAGAGCCATGGGATGATTGTATTGTTCATGTGTTTGTGTTCTTGATTCATATGCCATTTTTGATCCATTTTCACACGTCCAATTTTTTTTTTTGTGTTTTTGATGGTTTTTTCTTGATACAAATCTTCTACATAGTTGTGGTAGGGATTTGGTATAGTTACTTTGGCTAAAAACACAAAATTTTTGGGTGTTTTGATCATTTTTTGGCTCAAAATCACGAATTGGTTGAGTTTTGTCCGAGAAAAGTGGGAATTATTCCGATCAGGTCATCGGAAAGGGGTTGATAGGACATTCCGATCAGTGTAATCGGAATAGGGTTTAGGGATTCCGATTTTGGGTACATTCCGATCAGGTATTCCGATTAGGCATTCCGATTACGTATTCCGATCAAGGTATTCCTATTAGGTATTCAGATTTGGTATTCCGATCAAGGTATTCCGATTTGTATTCAGATTTGGCATTCCGATCAAGGTATTCCGATTTGGTTTATTCCGATAAGACATTCCGATTAGGTATTCTAATTTGGTATTCCGATCAAGGTATTCCGATAAGACATTCCGATCGAAGTATTCCGATAACTCATTCCGATCATCATTCCGATCACTATTCCGATCACTATTCCGATAATCACAAATTTTTCCATTGTTTCTCGACTTCAACTCACAACAACAAACACATTTACTTTCTTTCATTGATCGATCAACGTTTGTAAATCTTAACTTATTAAAATGGAGTACACATCTCTTACGGATAAGTCCATCCTCTCGGGTACGGATAATCGTCCACCAATGTTGGTGAAGACTATGTATGAGGAATGGGCTTCCTGAATGGAACTTTATATGGTGAACAAGGAGAATGGACATCTAATTTGGGCATCGGTGCTCAATGGACCATTAGATTATGGTACAGTGACGGAAGGTACGACTACTCGTCCTCGCACAACGGGTGAGTTGACTTGAGATATGAAGATTCAAGATAAATGTGATAAGTATCCTACAAACATCATTCTCCAAGCCCTTCCTCCAGATGTCTACAAACTCGTCAGCAAACACAAAGTTGCCAAAGAGTTATGGGATAGAATTCGGGTTCTAAGGCAAGGCACCTCGTTAACTAAACAAGAACGAGAGTGTAAGCTTTATGATACTTTTGATAAGTTTGCCTATGTGCCAGGGGAGACTCTCAATGATTACTATCTGAGATTTACCCTATTGTTGAATGAGCTCAATATCTATGGCATGACAATTCCTACCTTTCAATTGAACACCAAGTATTTGAACACTCTTCCTTCAGAATGGAAAAAATACTTGACGGATGTTAAATTGGCTAAGGACTTGCATAACACCAATGTGGATCAACTTCAAGCTTTTCTTCAACAACACGAATGCCATGTGATTGAGGCTCGGTTGTCTACACCTCAAGTTCATGATCTACTTGCAATGTATGCTTCTCAACAAAACATGGCTTATACTTATCAACAACCATCATACTTACAGCAGCCACCACCACACATCTATCAGCAACCATCTTATCAACCACCAATGATGCCACAGCAAGAATATCAACAAAGTGTTCATCAAAAGTCTTTTCCACAGCAACCACAGTATCAGACATCACCATCACAAGCCAACACTTCTCCATTGGGCTATACTCCTCAGCAAGGATATTTTCCAATAGAAGCACAACCAGCACAAGCTTTCTACTCTAATGAACTTCCACCAATCCAAGCACCGGTCTTTACTCCAAATGATACGCCAGCTGATGTACTAAACCATCTCACCGCCTACTTGTCAAAACTTGTTGCAACTAGAGGATTTCCACCAACAAACAATCAGCTCCGCACCTCTTCAAATCCTCGACAACAAGCTACTGTTCAAGATGGTCAAGTAACAGTGCAACCTATTCAGGGAAGGCAAAATTCATATGGACCTCCTACAAGGACTGTGAACAATCAAGCTATGAATTCTCAAGCTAATGGAAATGGAAGTCCTATTGGTCCTAAAAAGGTTTTGACTTGCTACAATTGCCGAGGACAGGGTCATATGGCTAGGGAATGCACTCAGCCAAAAAGGAGGAGGGATGATGCATGGTTTCGTGAGAAGATGTATTTGGTTGATGCTCAGTCTAAGGGGAAGATTTTGGATTCAGAGGAGTTAGCATTTCTTGCAGACCCAGGGGCAGCAGATACTAAAGGCATTGCAGTTGTTTCCACTTCTAATGCAGCTTATCAAGCGGACGATCTTGATGCATACGATTCGGATTGTGATGACATTCACTCTGCCCAAGCTGCTCTCGTTGCTAATCTCTCTCACTACGGTTCTGATGTCATCAGTGAAGTGGTCCAAATTGTTCTCTGGTATTTAGACTCAGGTTGCTCCAAGCATATGACCGGAGATCGCTCTCAGCTCAGAAATTTCGTCAGCAAGTTTCTTGGTACGGTTCGATTTGGAAATGGTCATATTGCAAAGATTATGGGTTATGGTGAATATCATATTGGGAATGTTATAATTTCAAGAGTGTATTACGTGGAAGGTCTGGGTCACAACTTATTTTCTGTGGGACAATTTTGTGATGCAAACCTAGAAGTTGCTTTTCGAGAGCATACCTGCTTCATTCGTAATTTGGAAGGGGTTGATTTATTGAAAGGTACTCGAGTGAATAATTTGTATACTTTGTCTCTACACGACATGATGGCCGCTTCTCCCGTATGTCTTCTCTCCAAAGCATCGAAGACTAAGTCATGGTTATGGCATCGACGGTTATCTTATCTTAACTTTGACGCTATTAATCACTTGGCGAAAAACGAACTTGTTCGTGGTCTTCCTAAACTATCATTTCACAAGGATCATTTGTGTTCCGCATGTACAATGGGGAAAAGCACTAAGAAGTCATACAAACCCAAGACTGAAGACACCAACCAAGAGAAACTTTATCTTTTGCATATGGATCTTTGTGGGCCAATGCGTGTTGAGAGTCTTAGTGGCAAAAAGTACATCCTCGTCATTGTCGATGATTACTCTCGGTTTACATGGGTGAAATTTCTTAAAGCAAAAAATGAGGCACCTAAATTCATCATCGGATTTCTCAAGATGATTCAAGTGCGTCTCAACACTACTGTCCGACGCATTCGTACAGATAATAGAACCGAATTTGTGAATCAAATCTTGCGTGATCATTATGAAGAAGTTGGCATCTCTCATGAAACATCCGTTGCACGCACTCCACAACAAAACGGTGTCGTTGAAAGGCGAAATCGCACACTTATGGAAGCTGCTCGAACGATGTTAATTTAGCAAAGGCTCCATTGTTTTTATGGGCAGAAGCAGTATCTACAGCAGTGTACACCCAAAACCGGTCACTAATTCGTAAACGCCATGGTAAAACACCTTATGAGCTTCTCCATGGAAAAGTACCAGATTTATCATATATTCATGTAGTTGGTTCCCTTTGCTATCCAAATAATGATGGTGACAATTTGGGAAAACTTCAACCAAAGGCTGATATTGGTATTTTCATTGGTTACGCACCCGCAAAGAAGGCATACCGAATCTACAACCGTAACTCTCGCAAGATCCTCGAAACTATGAATGTTGATTTTGATGAGCTGACAGCAATGGCTTCTGAGCAAAGCAGCTCTGAACCCGCACTTCATGAAATGGGACCCAGTAACATTAGTTCTGGTCTTGTCCCAAACAACCCTACTTCATCATCATTTACACCACCTTCTAGGACTGAATGGGATACGTTGTTTCAACCGTTCTTTGATGAATTCTTTACTCCTCCCAGTATTGTTGCTCCATAACCTGAGGTAATAGCTCCGGTAACCAAAGTTGTCGCTCCAGCATCCGTTGCACAATCAGTTGCGTCTGCACCTATAATTGGTCAAGATATACCATCAACAAGTAATTCTCAACCAACACCCGAATCAACTACCCATGTCATGCCGATTGATGATGAAGAGGATGATGATGATCACGATTTGGAATTCGCTCAAATGCGTGAACTTCCATTCTTTGGTGTACCAATACCCGACCCTAATCAAGCCGGATCGTCCACCTCAGAGGAAGCTCCTTCTACAGTTTACTCCAATCTACGGATTCGTGAACATGACAGCAAGTGGACAAAGGATCATCCTATAGAATCTATTATTGGTGACCCTAATCGTCCGGTATCCACACGAAGTCAGTTACAAGAAAGTGCAATGTTTTGTCACTTTGATGCTTTTCTCACTGAAGTTGAACCTAAGACATGGCAACAAGCCTTTACTCAATCCTGTTGGATAGAAGCTATGCAAGAAGAACTTAACGAATTCATACGTCTTGATGTTTGGGAACTTGTCCCATGCCCGGATCAAGTGCAGTTACTCACTTTGAAATGGGTTTACAAGGTGAAACTCGATGAGTTAGGCGGAATATTGAAGAACAAAGCTCGACTAGTAGCTCGTGGATACAAGCAATTATTGGGCATCGACTTTATGGAATCCTTTGCACCTGTTGCCCGTTTGGAAGCTATTAGACTATTCCTCGCTTATGCAGCCCACATGAATATGATCGTCTATCAGATGGATGTGAAGACGGCATTTCTTAATGGTGAACTCAAGGAAGAGGTCTATGTTCAACAACCGGATGGTTTTGTGAATCCTAATTATCCTAATCATGTGTACAAGCTTAAGAAGGCTCTCTATGGGTTGAAGCAAGCTCCTCGCGCATGGTATGATCTATTGTCACAATTCCTCATCACGCAAGGCTTCACTAAAGGCAAGGTGGATCCCACGTTGTTCATTCAGAAACGAGGTAAAGATATGATTATGGTACAAATATATGTTGATGATATTATATTTGCAGCCTCGACCCAAACCTTATCCGACGAGTTTGGGACACTCGTGTCTTCCAAGTTTAAGATGTCAGTGATGGGCAAGGTATCATTCTTCTTAGGTCTTCAGATATCTCAGAGTCCCAGAGGCATCTTTATCAATCAATCCAAGTATGCCCTTGAATCGCTTAAGAAATACAAGATGGAATCTTGCGACCTCGTGGATACTCCAATGGTGGAACGAACTAAGCTTGATGCAGATCCACATGGAATTGCCGTTGATCCGACACTTTATCGTGGAATGATTGGTACTCTTCTGTATATCACAGCCAGTCGACCTGATCTTCAGTTTGCTATATGTATGTGTGCCAGATATCAAACTAGGCCTACTGAGTTACACTTAGCTACTGTTAAAAGGATCTTTCGATATCTTAAAGGAACCATTAATCGGGGACTTTGGTATTCGAAGGAATCTTCTATTGCACTAATGGCATATGCAGATGCGGATCACGCGGGTTGTCAAGATACAAGGCGTAGCACGAGTGGAACTTTGCATCTACTAGGAGATCGACTAATCAGTTGGGCATCGAAAAGGCAGAAAAGCGCTGCAATTTCAAGTACGGAAGTAGAATACATAGCTATGTCCGGTTGCTGTGCTCAAATTCTTTGGATGAGATCGCAATTAACCGACTATGGTCTAGGTTTCAACAAGATTCCGATGTACTGTGACAACAAGAGTGCAATTGCCTTATGCTGCAACAATGTTCAGTTCTCCCGGTCGAAGCATATTGACATTCGCTACCACTTCATCAAGGAGCAAGTGGAAAATGTAGTAATCGAGCTTTACTTTGTCCGATCTGAGTATCAATTGGCGGATATTTTCACAAGGCTTTAGATCGCGCTCGAATTGAATTTTTGGCCGACAAGCTAGGAATGAGAACTTTCTCGCCTGAGACTCTAAAGGAACTAGCAGATGAAGCGAAAGAATAGTGGTGGTAAAACTATTCTCCGTATCCTTGGTGATCATTTGTATATATTGATTATATTTTTATCCACAAAAGCAAAATACAAAAATATAAAACCATATAAAAACCATAAAAATTGAAAAATCTAGAAAAATCCAAAAATATTTTTACTTTATTTTTTAAAGGCATGTCTTTTGGTACGATAATATTTACGGCCTTAAAAATGTTGATTAATATTGACACGGCGCCATAAATAGAGTTCGTACAAAAGTTGTAAATATTTCATAAAACATGCCTATATGGCTTGTAGTTATTTCAGACTGCAACCCGGTTTTCACATTAAAGTCAAGTATTTCTTATGAAAGCTTTGGCTCACAACGGGAATTAATTTTCTCGGGCAAGGTTTACTTTAAAACCTTGTAAGGGATCAAGTTTACTTTATAACTTGGTCTCATACAAATCTATGTACGTTTCAGTGCATTTATTTGTTAAAACAAGAGAAGTCTTGTTTTTATGAAGCTATCATCTCTACAACCATGCTATCTACAATTGGTATCTACATACTCGACGATGCGACTACTCAACCGACGACTACAGCTCTTTCGATAGAACACGGGTCAACAATTGAGGGGGAGAAATTGTCAAGCATTCAGAATCTTCGATGTCGAACGTGCCAAGTTCACAAGTTGGTGTCAAGACAACAATACCAATCGTACATGTTGTGTCAAGAGATGACTTCAGACGTGACGAGGCGGCCAACATATGCTGACAAGAACCATTTGATCTTATCATATGATGTTCTCATTCATCAGGTCCAACCTTGTCAATTCCTTTTTAATATGGTGAATATGTGGTCATGTTACAAATCGGTATCATATCTCATACATTTGATACCATGAAGATTAAATGGACTTGCATTTTCTTCCCAAAAACTTTGTTAAAACTTCATTAAATCAATTGATATTAAAAACATCGGTTGGGTTAATATTTTTAATATAGGGGAGAAAATGTGATTTAATATGGGATATTATCACAAATGGTTTGACTTAATGTGCTGGCTCATCCCGACATGTGCGAAATGTTTTTGAATATCGTGGCATATGTTAAGGGGGAGCAAAACGGATTTGCATATCAAAATGGATTTTCATGGCGACATATACTTACCCAAAACCCATTTATTTCACGACGATGAAGATTGTGGTGACATAAGGATGGTAGGATAGGTTAAGTCCTATGATTCTTCCAGAACCGGAGGAATCTTCCCAAGGACATTCCATAGCTAGAAATAGTAGTCCTTAGGAAAGATGGAGAAAGATTGTGAACGTAGCTGAATGTTGACCAAGTACTTAAGTTAGCACTGGAACAATCACAACAAGGTGCTAGTTATGACGTATTGGTAAGCATTGAAGGGGTTGAAGAATGAAAAAGAATTGTAAAGATAAAGGGTGTAAAGAAAGAAGCCCTCCTTACAACTTTAGGCAGAAACCGGGTCAACACATATGCTATTGAGATCATTTTAATGATTCTCGATATTGAAGACAGACATCATGGACCCAATGATGCAATGCACAACCCATCCCAGCTAACTCAGATATCTCTCAAAAGGTATTTGTTTTAATCACACGGAGACAACACGTTATCTATTGATTTATTCACTCCGAATAAATTGGTATTGAAAAGGTGGCACTCCTCTCCAGCCTCCGATCACTAAAATCCAAAATTCATGATCGAGTCTAGAGCCATTTGAGATCAACAATTATCTCATTAGGACACACTTTCATATTTCCTTGCTTCTTCACACACTGTGAAAAGTAAGAAAGATTTTAAGAGTCCTACGCAAAATCTTCATGATCTTGCCTGAACATCCGAGTAATACGAAAGTATTTACAATGAAGATGGAAATCCTTCTTGAGCGAATATCAAAAAGCTCATGGTAGGTGACTTGTGCGATTCTTTATGAATCAAACTTGTCATAACTGGAAAGCAACAGCTGTTTAATTCTTAACTGAACTTAAACACGTTCCAGGCCTCTACGCAATATCTTAGCGATCTTGCCAGAACACTCAGAGTGATACCTTAGTGTTCACAGTGATGAGTGGAAATCCTTCTAGTGTTAACCTCAAACAGCACTTGGTAGGTAACTTGCAAGATTCTATAAGAATCAAGCTCGTGACAACTGGAAAGCAACGATGGTGCGGTTCTTAATTGAATTTCACTTGTTCCAGGAACATGAATTGACGGATTCAAATCATGCGGATATTATTATCCAAATGATTCACTCTTTATGTTCGCAATCAGCTTTGGACGGTCGAATAAAGAGAACGGGTTTACTCGCGAAATCCTGTCAGGAAGTTACTTAATTGAAACTATCCGTCACGGGTACGATATCTAATATCGTCCAACGGTCTTCACCGACCGGAGGTAAAATGCTACCGATTTAGAATGAAATGTTCAAAGCCATTTCGTTCGTGTCTACTTATGTTTCGGCATTTGAAGACGGTGGCGTTGCGGAATCCAAGAAGAAGTCGTCCCCGCATGCTTATACTTTAAGCACTTAATATCTCATTTAATTAAAGAAAGCCTAAAAGTTAAGTCTTCCGCTGTATCAAACTCTGAAGCTTTCAAGAATTACTAAGGTATAAGTATGTGGGACGTGAGGTCACGAAGAGGCGAAGATCACAAGTGATGGATGCACGAGATCAAGGCAAGAGATTAATGCTCAAGACTGATATCAAAGATCACATCAACATGTTCACCAGAAAAGAAAAAGAAAAAGAAAGACGAAGACTACGAGCTCAAGACAAGCATAGTATGCTAGGTTTATCTTATTATTGTAACTTGGGTAATGCCCTTGTTTGGAGTGACCTCCCTTAGGGGGAGATTGTTGGAAATACGTTTTACGTATTAAGAAGGATCGGTCACTCCAACAATAGTCCATGTAATAGCTCGTAGTTTAGTTACTTATCTTAATTAAACAAACAAACCAAAGCCTAGGCTACAACATGTGTAGGCCGGCCCAAATGTAAGCCCAAGCCCATGACAAGGGCTTGGGTATATAAACCCTCTCCTTTGATGGAGAGGGTGTGTGGTTTCATAATTTACACATAGTTCTTTTTAGTTTCTCTCTCTAGCTTAGTGTGAAATCCACCATCTTTCTATCTCTTTCTCTCTCTAAAACATAAGCAAGATTTACATTCCTACATTAAACACATTGGTGTGCGCTAATGGGGTAAATAGATCTATTCGGTTTAACGAATTCTGTTTGTGTTACCTATACATGGGGTAATCAGCATACTTTATTAGAATTAATGGGTAACCTAGGACATGTAGGTTACCTGTCATGAGATCATGTCATGACGGTCACATCGGTGAATTCCGTTAGTTCTAATATCATGAGCTTTGTGTAATAAGAGTTGAATGTTTATGTGAGCAAATAGATCGAGGTGGGTAAACATGTATTCAAAATTGTTATTAAAAAACTTATGAATTCACTCAACCTTTGTGTTGACTTGTAAGCATATATTTTAGGAATTGATAACTAATAACATAGAGCAGCACAATGATGACATGAAGAGGCACAAAATTGAAATTGATATAGATTTTGGGAACCTCATATTGTAAAACTCTTATTTTTAAATGATATATAAAGAAAGTTGATTTAATCACTCTTTTAAGTTGTTTTCTATCATTATGACTTGTGTTCTATGAAGTAATACCTTAAATTAGCTTCCGCTGTTATAAGGTAAAAAGGGGGTGTTACAAAGCTCAACAAGGGAGGCAGTTTAAACATATTCGTCGTTAGGATGTTTTGAAAACTTATCCGTAATTTTTTCATTTTTAAATTATTTGTGTATCGTTTTTATTTATTCATGCGGTGTTTTTAATATCTTTGTATCGTTTTTAATTCATTCATATATCGTTTTTATTTACTCGCGTGTATTGTATTTATTTTGATAGAATAAAAGTATTACATTTATGAACGAAATAAATAAAAGTGATAGTGGAAATGTGAGTTGGAGGTGGGGTAGATCTCTTTTTTTTCCTTATTAACATTGAAATGTGAGTTTTGAGTGAGTTAGTGAGATGAGTGAGAAAGCTGAGGTGACGCTGAGATGACGGTTAATTTTTTCTTCACCACTCCCCCAGTCTTATATATTTTATAGAGTACTAGCAGGGTACCGCGCGATACGGCGGCGGGTACCCTGTGACTAAATTCTTCGGTGTTATAATTCGTATTTTTTTAATTATAAGTTTTGAATCAATAGTTTTCATCTAAAAACGTGTTTTAAAAACGTGATTTCAATCAAGGGATATTATTTTTAGCATTATATGTAATATATAGATGAAAATTCAAGTAAAGTTAAGTAAATGATTAAAGGAAAAAAAACTAAATGCAATAAACCAATTTTCAATTAGATTTTTTATTTGATGCATTAGTATACTATAGATGCTCTTAATGTTTGTACAATGTGCATATAATATTATATATTTTTATAATGCGGTGTTTTATTAAGAGTATTAATTACTCATTAAAAAGTTTGTAATTATTGTATGGTGAGACACTTGTACACTTGGCTTATTAAATTGTATTCTTTAAACAATATTTTCGTTTGTGCTTTAAAAGAAGGTACATCATGTTAATTTAGTGGTACTACTTAATTTTTTTGCATTAATAGGAGAGAGATACTAATATCTTTTATAAGGGAGTTAGATAAAGTGCAAGTGAGGTGAATGTGAGTTTTTTTGTTACCACTCTCCCCTTATATGATGAGTTTTTGTAAATTGCGAAAAAACTGATATGAAGTTGATGTGACGGTAGGATGTTTTGGTACCACTCCTTCCCGCTTTTGTACTATTTTGTTTAATTATCACTCGAATTTGTGTTTTTTGCTTTTACGTTGTTTTGTTAGTCAATTAATTTTTTGTTTTTATGATTTATTTATTTATTATAATGTGGTTTATATTAATAAAATTGTATATATTTCCCTACATTTTTTTAATAGTGTGTCTTTTTTAAATACAAAACAACAAATCGAGTAAAACTGAATAAAATACCATTGAAGCAGCTTATGACTTTGCATAAAAATTACTACCATGTTAAAAACTTTATTAAATACAACAATTCGGTAAGGAAGATGGTATGTTGCAACCATATATACAGGTTACAGCAATAAACATATTCAAAGCTATTCTTAAACAATAATGTGTAGTTTGTAAATTTTAGTGTTTAGGTGGTGTAACATCCCGATTATGGTGGTTTAAGGTATTTTATTACTAAAAAGCCATTGCGTAAGTTTGACTACGACTATATAAGTTTGAATGTGTTACGGGATTGGTTAGTCAAACCCGATAGTCAAACTATAAGTATAATATCATGTAAATGTTTTAGAACGTCTTATGTGCCCCAAGTATTATAGAAAAGAACTTGTAGGGACTATTCTTGACATAATTGAAAATAGATATCAACAAGGACAAACAATGTAAATGATTTAACAATATAGACCAACAATTGTTAAAACACAGAATTACCATTTTACCTTTAGTGCATTATAAGCTTGGTATTCCAGAAATTTAATCTCTAAATTACATGTGGGTGTGTCGTGGCATCCATAGAAGATTTAAGAGGGAAAATGTTTATTTTTTTTCATTAGTAAAGAATTATCCTTATCATAATTCTAGTAGCAAGTTTTCATGATCTTGGTGTATTCATGGAATCAATAAAGTGGGTATGTTCTATGGAAGAAATTAGAGGAAGAGCCCAAGTCTTAGTATCATATTCTCATAAAAGGTATTTCTATGTTAAGTTTTATGATGATGTTTTTAAGGGTTTATGTTAAATGAGGTGATATAAACCTAATTATGAATTATGATTAGACATGGTTTAGATAATCATGTAATATTAGAGTTTTGTCAAGAATCAAATTGTTAGAATCATGGTTAAAAAGATTAGAAGAGTTCATGTTTTGATTGGAAGTTATGATTGATTATGTTGAATAAAAGGGGTGTTTGGCTAGAGCTTAATTTAGTGCCTAAACACGTAATTTTGGCTTAAGGCCTGAAGAAAAATGACCCACACATGTCAAATAAGTTGTGATATAAGTTTGGTAAAGTTGGGAATGTAGGCTTAGATAATCTCGTATATCATTAATCTGTGGAATGGATACAATATATACCAATACATCGAATGTTCTAGTTACGGGCTTGAGCCCAACATAAATACACATAACTATACGGGCTAACACTCCCCCGCAGTTGGAGAGGGAGGACAACAGACGCTCAAACTGGTATGAAACTCCTCAAATAATGCAGAAGGTAATCCCTTTGTGAAAATATCTGCAAACTGATAACGAGATGGAACATGAAGATCACGAACCTGACCAGCAGCAACTAAATCACAAACAAAATGTATGTCAATCTCAAGTGTTTCGTTCTTGATGCTGGACCGGATTACATGATAAATATACAGCACTGACATTATCACAATAGACAAGCGTAGCGGAAGATAAAGGTGTGTGCAACTCACGTAATAAGTTCCGTAACCAGCAAGTCTCAGCAACAACATTAGCAACCCCGCGATACTCTGCCTCAGCACTAGAGCGAGAAATCGTTGGTTGACGCTTAGAGGACCAAGAGACTAAATTGTTGCCAAGAAATACACAATAACCCGAAGTGGAACGCCTAGTAGTGGGACAACCAGCCCAATCTGCATCTGTATAAGCAACCAAGGATGTAGTAGAAGAAGAAAATAACTGCAAGCCATATCCTAATGTACCCTTAACATACCGTAAGATCCGTTTAAGAGCCGAGAAATGAGGCTCCCGCGGATCATTCATATATAGACAAACTTGTTGAACAGCATAAGAAATGTGTGGTCGAGTGAAGGTAAGATACTGGAGAGAACCAGCAAGACTCCGATAGAAAGCCGGATCAGAAACCGGATCACCATCGGCACCTAATTTAGACTCAGTATCGACAGGAGTCCTACTACTGTTACAATCAACCATATGAGCCCGCTCAAGTATATCAAGGGCATACTTCCTTTGAGATAAAAATAATCCAGTAGAATCCCGCGTCACAGAAATACCCAAAAAATAACTCAAAGAGCCCAAATCTGTCAAAGAAAACTCCGTATGTAAAGAATGAATAACCTGCTGTAACAAAACCTCAGAAGAAGCGGTAAGCATAATACATAGCTTTCGCCCAAGTATAAAATTAAAGTTCGTTGTGGTGGTCTAATCGAATTGATTACTGGATTTTAGTGCGACTCAGCTGTCTTTTGGTGGAAACAATAGTTGTGTCGTTGTAGTATATTAAAAATGCAAAAACTTTAAAGTAAAAGCAGGTAAAATAAATCTAAATCAAATTTAAAAATAAATGACGGGAAATTAAAGCGTGACGAAAAATTAAAAGGCACTAAAAGTAAATAACGCAAACTTAAAACTATCCTAAAGGCAAACTTAAAACGCACCTAAAACTTAAACTAAGGCAAAAATAAATCTAAGGCAAGTAAACTTAAAGTGCGACTAAGGAAAAAGGCGGGAAAAATAAAGCTTAAGAATTTAAAAACATAAACTTGAAATAAACTAAAAACAGCTCATTCGGAATAAACCTTCGTTTGGAATAATTACTCATTCAGAATGTCACCTTCGTTCGGAATAATTCTTCTTCACTCGGAATATTTCTTCATGCGGAATAAAAGCTTGATCCGGAATATTAGCTCAAACACCTTCATTCGGAATAGTCAAACAGAAGCCTTCATCCGGAATAAATCCTTTATTCGGAATATGTCACTTATCCGGAACAAATTTTTTATTCGGAATATTGCCTTGATCCGGAATATTAGTTATTCGAACACCTTGATCCGAAATATAAGTTATTCCGAATGAACACCTTGATCCGGAATACCAGCTTGATTCGGAATATGTTGCTGATCTGGAATATTGTAGACTAAAGCCTTTATTCGGAATATATGCTTCACTCGGAATAATGGTTCATCCGGAATATGTCACTTATCCGGAATAAATCCTTCACTCGGAATATAAGCTTGATCCGGAATATCAGCTTTATTCGGAATATCCACTGATCCGGAATATTCCACTGGTTCGGAATATTCTCAACAAAACCTTGATCCGGAATAACCTGCTGATCCGGAATAATCAACAAAATTCCTTCATCCAGAATATTTGGCTTGGTTCGGAATAACCTGGGAAACAAAAATAGCGAAGAACATGGGGAACAAAAATAACACGAATCTAATCCAAACTAATCAAATCAAACCAAAAGATTAAACAAAACTAACCGTAAATGATCAACTAATGATAATCTATCAAACCAAATCAATAACACTAACAATAATAATCAAAATAATCAAAACCCACTTAATCAAATCAATAAAATTTAAAGAACATAAACATAAACATAAGATTTAATCAACACAAGAAAGGAATATGAGAGATTAACAAATAAGATAAAGATTCAATAACATAAAAAAAACTTACTTGAATTTAAAGGTGCAAGGTAATTAAATTTGACAATTAAGTAAATGACATGTATTTAAATGTGCAAAAATTAAAGATGGAAGACTAATTGTCACACTTAGCCAACAAAATGAAATGAAATGAAATGAAATCTATTTATAGGGGATTAGGGAGGTGCTTAGTGGAAGCTTCCTCCCATCTTTCTTCTTTCTTTATTTATCGTTTAGTCCTTGTCTTCTTAATTCTTCGACTTTAATGACTTTGTCTCGGGATTTCTTTAAACTCGTCTTGAAATTTCTTCATAAATAAGACTTAAGTTCTTCGGCTTTAAGTAAACTTTCGTCTTTTGACTTTTTCTTCGATAAAACTTCAGAATTGGTCTTGGACTTCCGTTCTTTTTGCACTCTTGATTTCTTGACTTTGTCTTTTGTCTTTTTCTTTGATAAAAGCCCGTGAATGCCCGTGTTTTCTCCCCTTTTCACATTTTCGTCCTAAATCACAACAAAAACATAAACCACGCATAATTCCGAAATTTACGACATAAAATACACGTTTTGGCTTGGTTATTATTGTAGTTAAGTGGTAAAAAGGATGGGTGTTTACACACCTATCAAATCTCCTACACTTGACCATTGCAATGTCCTCATGCAATGCATTAGTTACAAAGCACGTTTTACATTTTCCATCATAATCAATCCATATTGGCCTTTATTAAAGAGATAGAAAATTTTAAACATTCAAAGGAAGAAAGTAAGTAAAGAAATCAAAGACATACCTTAGGGTTTTGGAAATGTCATGAATGATCATCATCCTCAAGTTTTCACATTCTCCAAACCAAGCTTAAAAACGAGATCATTGTTATTATAAGTTAGCAAACTAACACGAACTCATGTGGGCCAATTATTTACTTAGACTCCCTTATTCCTAGGTGTATCTCTTATATTTTATTGTTGTCTTGAATGATCACGAGGATGCATTGTTGACTTATTTCGATAGTTATTTAGACTGAAAATAAAGTGGGACGATTTAATCAATAGTTAGCTAAAGGACAAAATCTTTTAAAACTGCTTCTCGGGACCTCATAAAGTTCATATCTTGGCATAACTCGCTTCGCGATTTGAGACCTTTCTCGGACCGATATTTGGAGCGACTTCATACTTTGAATCTTTAAGAGACGTTCATGAAATAATGGTCTTCTCTTCATAATAGGAATTTCTTCACTTGAAGTTTTGAGAGATTCTTCATACTTGGACCACGACTTCTTCATTTTTTTCCAATCTTTATTTGGGATTTTGATATACAACGATCCGCCTCCTTTTTGGACTTGGATCTATTTATCCTCATACCTTGTTATGGCCTTTTCGGATAGATTTCTCCATGATCTTTACGGGAGTATTTGCTTTTCGTCGTGTGTCTCGATCCTTCATATTGATTTTTGATAAATGATTCTTCACATCAATTTTGGATCTTTAGCAACAAAATGTAGCCCTCATGCCTTGTTAGGGCCTTTTTGGACTCGCCAATTTTTGCATCCCGCTTCAATAAGTTATGCCTTGGCTATGAACTCTAATCCATACCGAGCAACTTTTAGACGATCTTGGGCTAGAAGCTAAGTAACTTTTCAAATCGTACAACCTTATTTATTGCAGATAAATTTATTAAAAAGCGATGGGAGAATAGGCTTATAATTAACTCACATAAATTCACGAAAGAATACCAAACTTATAATAGACTCTATCATCTCTCGTTCTCCACAGTTTAAAATCTCATGGAATGAGACTCGTGGATGCTTAGCCTATTAAATCAAAGTTTTAGGTTTTCGAGTCATCTATAGGATCTTGCAAATTCTTAGACTCTTTCAAGTTTAGAAATCGCATTTAAAAGTTCCCTTGATAAACAACTCTCTAGGATCAATTATAGGAACTTGCGAAAAGTTCTTGTTCTTAACCCGTGAGAGTTAAGACTTTCGCGTTTTAAAGCTCCCAATATAAAAGCCTAGCAAAACTTGACTTAAACACGTTAAGGATACTAGCTAGAGTAAACTTAGATAAGTAAACTCGGGTTGAGTCAAAAGATTCACAACGTTTGAAAATTTAAAACCACTTTATTAAAATTTATTATAGTAAAGAAAGAAAATAACTATACAAAGGTAAAACTAATAGGCCAAAATAGATCAAAAATTTTGAAAAATGTCGAAAAAATTGATTTTCCGGTTAAAATGAGTACAAATAGAAGGAAAAGACCACTTAACTTCGATAGAAGTCCCCCCTACACTTGATATAAACATTGTCCTCAATGTTTAAGCATGTGGGAGTGAACTCCCCTACACTTAGGACATTATGCACTTTGTTTAAATCTTGCTAAGGAAAAGACAACTAAAGGGATTCCTATTTTAATATTGGAAATATAAAATATGTAGGTTTGCTATTTTGTTAGATCCGGTGGTCTAACATGGTGGTAAAAGGTGGCTGCCATTGTTGAGTTAGAGAGAGAAAGTGGTTGTGTGTGAAAAGATAAAAGTTGTATTAAACAATGAAAATAACACAAGCAACAACCCCTCCTTGGAAGCCTAGGAGGGGTATTTATAGTCACACACGATAAACTATACAAAGTTACCTAATCTAGTCCCTGCGTGTGTGACTATGATAACTAATGGGAATTCTTAAATGTCGTCACATAAAGTGATTTTCCAACAATCTTCCCCCATGGGACGACGTGTAGAATTCCTTACAATATTTTTCCTAACAAGTACATAATGATAGAACAAAAACTTCAACGAAGCGTCCAATGCTGATGATGTCTTCTGAGGCCCTTGACTTCAAGTCTTCACTTCAAAACGACTCATCTTTGTAGTAACTTGTAGTAGAATATTGTAACGGCACGAGCTAAGTAACTCATACACTTCTGGTTAAGGAGAAGCTTCTGAATTAACTTCCCCCTAATTCATGCCACATAAACTTGATGTAGAAGCTTTTAAATAGCTTCCCCCTAAACCGACAATCCTCATAAGCAACTTCAAAGCTTTCAATAAAGCTTAGAATGATTAAGCGCACAGCGGAATTTAAAAAGCAAACCCCATCATATAACATGATAATGTTGCTATGAGGGATTGAAGGTAAGGGGCACACCAAATAGATCAACAACGTCTCTTCTCACGCTTGAATAATTCTTCTGAATTTTTCTTCCCCCTGAGAGTTCAAGTTATGCATACTAGAAAGAATCAAGACATTTCTTCCCCCACATAGTTGAAGAAAATAAACCAATCCCAAGTATGAAGCTCAAATACTGAAGTGGACACTTTATCCTATTCATGAAGTTGACACCGTAACACCAGAGTCAATTAAGTCCCGGAAATGCACATATCTTCTTCCGGAGATGCACCAGAGTCAATTAAGTCCCGGAAGTGCATATCTCTCCATATAGGATAATGATGATGAATAATTGCAACATCAAAACAATTGAACATCGAATCAGTAGTGTACCATTTAGAGATTGATAACGCCACGAGTTAAAACACTGATTTTCTCTGTGGCTATGGCAAATGTCATCCCGGAATGTCTTCAAATCAAAAGAAGGTATGAAGTTCATCACGTGTACTCGTTGTGCATTGAATGTGTCTTCGTCTTCCCCCTTGATGGTTTCGAAATTCGGAACCAACAATAAATCGTACGCACATATACTTGAAATCTCGTGAGAAATAATAAATAAGATGAATTATATATTTTGTGAGAATCAGCTGCTGATCGAAATTCTCTACTCATAAACTCTCCATGACCATCTTTACCAACCCACTTGTAAGCAATTTGAAGTGACCACTGATAGAATGAACTGGATACATCAAACGTGAAACTGAATAAGAATCCCTCGATCTTGTGACTTAAGCTTGCACAATTGTTGAATGAAGAACGGTGGAGAAATCTCTAAGTACCTAATGCATCACTGAAGAAGTCTATAAGCACAACACCTCTTGAAATTATCCACGTAGACTAAGCGCGTGACATTGAGTACAACAATGTAACCCCTTTAAGTGATAGTTATCCGAGTCATCAACCATCCACCCCGAACCCGAAAACTAGATAACCAAGTCTTCATTCGAAGATTAAGCACGAACAAGTTATCTTTGAAAGATAAAATAAATACACGCCTTCGAAAAAATCGTCTTCAACTTCACGTAATTAATACCCGATCAAACGAGTCCGTAGCCACTAAAAATATAGCCACTTTTTCATGGTCTCGTCAAATAATTCTTGTCACTTTGTCACGTCTTTTTATCACTTTGTCTCGTCACTTTATCACGTCACTAAATCATATCACTTTGTCACCTTTAAACCCGATAAAAATCAAAGATCACAAAATATGTCTTAGCAATTTTTTTTTTATTATATCAACATCACTTAAATGTGACGTCAATGATAATTCTAAATATTTGCCCGACAAATTGTAACACTCAAAAGTTTCATGGCCCATGAAAGTAACATAATAGTCACTATCACTTTGTCATTAGAATTGTCCTAACATGGACCGACCATTGGTTCCTCAACGTAAACAATTTCTAATCAAAATATGCATATGGATAACAAAAAGGACGTGCATATCTTTGATGTATAAAAACTTAGAGGCCCAAGTGGCTAATATATCCGGCCTGATGAAATACCCGATTAAACAATGAGAACCAAGGACCTATATAACGCCTTTAACCCTAATGTTTCTCACATACTTAACCTAATCCCATTATCATCAGCCGCATATTATTCTCTCGATACTTCCAAGGCACCAAAAAAAAATATGAACCCCATCTCAATCCAAATAACAACACGAATCTCATCAATCTCACACTTAACACATAGCCAATCTTCCAAACGTTCAAACCAAATAGATAATCTATTCATTTCATGAACCCATCTTCTATCTATAGATCCCAACGACTGCAACAACAAACCAATCAACATTTTGTTTCTTATATCCAAAAGAATGAAACGAGGTTTCATCTTCAAAGGGTAGGCGAAACTAACGAATATATAAACCGGCTTCTAGATCCTAAAGAGGGTCTCGGGTAGGTGTTGAATGCATGTTGATTTAAATTTTCATATTGAACGAATCAAAGACAGATTGTAACATAATTGTTACTAATCTTACTTTAAATTCGAAAAGCAAAGATGGTTTAGACCATTTACAGATCTTGATGATCTCGACATGCATGTTGGTTTACGGTGTAGTCAACGAGACCGGGATTAATAATAACATAGTTGTTATCTTGATACTCGAAAAGTAAGAACAGGTCTGTGATGATTAAGTTTCATTTTTATAAAATCTTAAAAGATTGTATAAATAAGATGAAAACAATCTGAGGTCATGTTAATGTTTTTGTTTGAGTCTAGATTGGAGATAGGTGTCGATGGGTTAGAGATTAGATCATGGTGTTGTGGAGGTATAAGGGTGGCAGTTGAGTCAGACTCAGTGAGTTAACTGAGTCAACTCGGTAATTACCGAGTTGACTCGGTTGAGTTGGTTTTGTTTCATCCGGAATAAGTGGTCTATCCGGAATAAACGGTCTATCCGGAATAAACAGTCTATCTGGAATAAATGGTCTATCCGGAATAAACAGTCTATCCAGAATAAACTGTCTATCCGGAATAAACTGTCTATCCGGAATAAACTGTCTATCCGGAATAAACTGTCTATCCGGAATAAACTGTCTATCCGGAATAAACTGTCTATCCGGAATAAACTGTCTATCCGGAATAAACTGTCTATCCAGAATAAACTGTCTATCCAGAATAAACTGTCTGTCCGGAATAACATGATTCATCCGGAATAATCTTAAACTTTGGTAATTTTCCGTTTTTCCAGGATCTTGGTTTTGTGGATCTAGTTTTTGGATCTGGTTTTTCTGGGTTTTTCTCATCTTCATGAAAAAAAATTAAGAAACCCTAAAAACTTATGACAGATCTTGAAAAAATAACCAGAACTCGAAACCCTAAGATCTCAAACAAAAAAATGGACACGATAGACTTTTGACCAGATTTGACCTTTGGACTGAGACCCATGAACACCAGATTTGGGACAGAGATGTTGAGACCATGGACAGATGAACATGAACGAACATGACCTAAGGACAGAAACATGAACAACGTGACAAAAGTTTAAAAAAATATCAGATCTGACCAAATAAAAAATTTTGACCACCAAAATCGATAACAAAAAAACACGACTATCCAAGGATTGGAACCGAGGCTCTGATGCCAAATGTGGGTTTGCTATTTTGTTAGATCCGGTGGTCTAACATGGTGGTAAAAGGTGGCTGCCATTGTTGAGTTAGAGAGAGAAAGTGGTTGTGTGTGAAAAGATAAAAGTTGTATTAAACAATGAAAATAACACAAGCAACAACCCCTCCTTGGAAGCCTAGGAGGGGTATTTATAGTCACACACGATAAACTATACAAAATTACCTAATCTAGTCCCTGTGTGTGTGACTATGATAACTAATGGGAATTCTTAAATGTCGTCACATAAAGTGAATTTCCAACAATAGTGAATCGAAAAGAGTTTAGGATAGAATCGGGAAGACGGAAACACGGAATCACGGGTCGTCAAAAATCATCAAGAGTGGATCATTGAGCGCGAATCCCTGAATATTAGAAGAGAGGAAATAGCAAACACCAACGGGTCTCCCCTACACTTAGGATATAGATAGATAAAAGATAGATACATGGGTTGCCTCCCAAGAAGCGCTTGATTTTTGTTCACCAAGTCGTGAGCCTGACTCGACCTTGATTAGCATAGGAAGAAGCATGAAACATATCCACCGGGATCAAATACCTAGTTTTCGTCCATCAAGTAGCACAAGATTAAGGCGAACAAGGCAAGCCAAAGAAGAGTAGGCAAGGTTCCCTTAAGCAGAGATGGAGCATGGTGGTAGAAAGGGTGAAGAGGTGCCAGCATATCTTCATGGTTTCCAAAGATTTTTCCTTTTATTTCATCAGATGGATACTGAGATGGCTGAAGAATATCGATACCGGGGTCGAACACCTTTTCCTTTAGGGGAAAATAGCACTCAGGCTCAGCAGAATTTGAAGATGATCCGCTAAGAAAATGCACAACCTCGTCCTCAGAAGGTGGACAAAGAGGTGTCAAAACATAAGTGCTGCGGATGTGGGTGTCGTCCGGTGTCGGCTCCTTTGAAATAATTTTCTTCAAATCCGTAGAAGAATGAAGACCATAATCATCAAAGTCCAAAGGAGGGGCATCACTCTCATGAGGGAAGTAAGTATTGAGAAAAGTAGAAAAGTCTTCCTCAAATGAATAGTCATCCAAAGTAGGATTAAGCATGGTTGGTGGAGGATCTTCATCATGAGAAGAATCACTCGAAAGAGTATCGGCCTCATCAAAATCATCATAAGTGGGCATGTCTGGATACTCGGAGGTAAAATCATCCCCATCGGAGCTAGAATCATAAGCATCATAGATCGGTGGAGAATCATTTATGGGTGGAGGTTCCAAATTGGAGAGAGAATCATCCATATCATCTTGAAACAGTGGATTATCATTGCAAGAATCGAATAGAGGATTGTTGTAGACGACAAAGTCATCGAGCACATTAATCATATTCGCCGATTCTCTTCCATAGGATTTGCTTGTAAGCTTCCCATTTCAAAAACTTGTGCATCATCCCCGACTCTTAAGATGAGCTCACATTTATCCACATCTATTAAAGCTCTACCGGTTCTCAAAAATGGGCGTCCAAGTATTAACAGAATACGAGGGTCCATTTCATAATCAACAACGACAAAGTCGACCGGAAAAGTGAATGTGACAACTTTAATGAACACATCTTTGGCAATACCAACGGGGTAAGCGAGAGTGCGATTCGCTAGCTCAAGAGTCATCTTCGTGGGTGTAAGGTTGGGAAATGATAACTTTTTCCAAACACTTAAAGGCATCAAATTTATACTTGCCCCGAGATCGGCTAAGGCAGTAAATTTGTCGGTTTGGTTAAAAGTACAAGGTAGCACAAAACGACCGGGATCTCCAAGTTTTTCCGGAAGTTCTTTAAGAAGGATTGCAGAGCAATTTTCATTCAAGCGAGTATTAACAAAATCGACCATCTTCTACTTCTTATTAAGCAATTCCTTAAACATCTTGACAAATTGTGGCAATTGAGCAAGAGCTTCAACAAGGGTAAAGGTGACTTTCATGCCGGCAATCTTTTCCAAAAAGTTAGCGACTAGAATGTCATTCTTAGTCAAAAATCTAGCCTTGTTGAGTCGAGAAGGGTAAGGAATGCTGGGGTTGGGAGGTGGAGGTGTAGAAGGTGAAGGTTGAGATGGTGAGGGTTTAGAGGTGGAAGGTGGGGTTGGTGAAGAGTTCTTCTTAGGTACTTCTTCATGATGAGGCAGAGACGGTGATGGTGTACTCATACTAGGTGTGGGAGTAGTAGGGATAAATGGTGGTGGATGAGGTGTAGATGATGTAACTGGGGGCGGGATAGGTGGTCCTACTAAAGTAACTCCACTACGGGTAGTAATAGCACTCACATTCGCTCTCGGGTTGGTGACGGTGTTTGAAGGTAGAGAACCCGAAGTAGAGGGTTGAGTGGTTGGTAAGAAACTAGCCAGCATATTCTTCAAATCATTCGTTTGATTGCTGAAGGAGGATTGAATATCATTTCGAAGCTCGGATCTTATGTCATTTCCTTGCTTAGTGATATCCCCTTTCAAATTGATAATTTGGCTTTGCAGATTCTTAATTTGTTCTCCTTGGGTTCTCATTAAGGCTTCAACATCTTGATTGATGGGTGGGGCTTGTTGAGCGGGTTGGTGATAAGGATTAGAAGCTCTAGGTTGGATTTGGTTGCTTCTAGTGTAATTGTTGTTGGGGTTGTGGTTTTGAGGAGAAAAACCTGGTGAAAGGTAGTTGTTTGACCGGTAACTTAGCAAATTTCGATCCCCTTGAGGTCGGGCTTGGTAATTTTCCGGTGAATACTTACCATAAGCCGCATACACGTTTTCCGGATTTCCTTGAGTAGAAGGACAATCAGTGTATGAGTGAGGACCGCCGCATGTCTCACTAGGATTGGCTACCACTTTAACTTGTTGTTGTTGGTTTGAAGCGATGAGCAAGATATTTTTGTTCATTTCGGCCATCATGCGGGTGAATTCGGTCATGTCGGGGTTTGCTGAAGTAGAAGAAACATTGACTCTCGGGTTGTTCCTTGACGAAGCGGAGGAATCCCAAATTTTGTGATGAGTAGTCATGTTCTCAATAAGCTCTCTACACTCCTCGGGTCTTCTTTTCATAAATGTGCCACCGGCGGCTGCATTAATCGTATCACGATCACGAAAAGTCAAACCGTTGTAGAAAGTATCAATTAAGGTCACGGGGACCATGTTGTGGTTTGGACATCGATCGATCAAAACATTATATCTTTCCCAAGCATCAAAGAGAGATTCATCGGGTTCTTGCATGAAACCGCTGATTTGATTTTGAAGGCTCGTGACCATGGATGGTGGAAAGTAGCGCGACAAAAACCGTTGAGTCATGTCATCCCAAGTATGAATGGAATTCTTCGGGATACGATCAAACCATTTCTCGGCGTGGTGTGATAAAGTATGTGGGAAGAGTTGAAGGCGAAGAACATCCATAGTAGCACCGGGCAACTTCATGCTTTGGGTAATAGTAATGAATTTGTCGAGGTGTTTGTTGGCATCATCAGGCATTCCGCGGAATGGATTAGTTTACACTTGTTGTATCATGTGATTCTTCAACGAAAACTCCGGAGCCGTGATTTACATCGGCGCAATCGGTCCTCCTCGTCCAAACATTGTGGGCCGACAAAGCTCCTCCATTGTCCGAAGATCGGGCTGTGGAAGAACATTGTTGTTGTTATTGTTGAGGTGCGGTGGATTATTGTTGTTGTTCACACCTGCCATAGCTAAATCTTCACGAGTCTCGGGCTCTGGATAAGTTGAAGATCTAGTACGCATACACCTGCAAAAGCAAAAGAAAACAATACCAAAGAAATAGAAAATATATATACACTATAAAGAAAATAAAATCTTTTTGGATTTTTGAAAATTTAATTTTTATGGATTTTTTAACAATTTTTTAAGCAAGAAAAATAACGCTCACGAATGAACGGATCCCAAAAAGCAACGCGTCTCTCATAGAAAACCGTTAATATTTACGAAAAGAGCCGGCAGCGGTGCCATTTAATACGAAGCTTTTGCCCAAGTATAAAATTAAAGTTCGTTGTGGTGGTCTAATCGAATTGATTACTGGATTTTTGTGCGACTCAGTTTTCTTTTGGTGGAAACAATAGTTGTGTCGTTGTAGTATATTAAAATGCAAAAACTTTAAAGTATAAGCAGGTAAAATAAATCTAAATCTAATTTAAAAATAAATGACGGGAAATTAAAATGTGACGAAAAATTAAAAGGCACTAAAAGTAATTAACGCAAACTTAAAACTATCCTAAAGGCAAACTTAAAACGCAACTAAAACTTAAACTAAGGCAAAAATAAATCTAAGGAAAGTAAACTTAAAGTGCGACTAAGGAAAAAGGCGGGAAAAATAAATCTTAAGAATTTAAAAACATAAACTTGAAATAAACTAAAAACAGCTCATTCGGAATAAACCTTCGTTCGGAATAATTACTCGTTCGGAATGACACCTTCGTTCGGAATAATTCTTCTTCACTCGGAATATTTCTTCATGCGGAATAAAAGCTTGATCCGGAATATTAGCTCAAAAACCTTCATTCGGAATAGTCAAACAGAAGCCTTCATCCGGAATAAATCCTTTATTCGGAATATGTCACTTATCCGGAACAAATTCTTTATTCGGAATATTGCCTTGATCCGGAATATTAGTTATTCCGAATGAACACCTTGATCCGGAATATAAGTTATTCCGAATGAACACCTTGATCCGGAATACCATCTTGATTCGGAATATGTTGCTGATCCGGAATATTGTAGACTAAAGCCTTTATTCGGAATATATGCTTCACTCGGAATAATGGTTCATCCGGAATATGTCACTTATCCGGAATAAATCCTTCACTCGGAATATAAGCTTGATCCGGAATATCAGCTTTATTCGGAATATCCACTGGTCCGGAATATTCTACTGGTTCGGAATATTCTCAACAAAACCTTGATCCGGAATAACCTGCTGATCCGAAATAATCAACAAAATTCCTTCATCCGGAATATTTGGCTTGGTTCGGAATAACCTGGGAAACAAAAATAGCGAAGAACACGGGGAACAAAAATAACACGAATCTAATCCAAACTAATCAAATCAAACCAAAAGATTAAACAAAACTAACCACAAATGATCAAATAATGATAATCTATCAAACCAAATCAATAACACTAACAATAATAATCAAAATAATCAAAACCCACTTAATCAAATCAATAAAATTTAAAGAACATAAACATAAACATAAGATTTAATCAACACAAGAAAAGAAGATGAGAGATTAAAAAATAAGATAAAGATTCAATAACATAAAAAAACTTACTTGAATTTAAAGGTGCAAGGTAATTAAATTTGACAATTAAGTAAATGACATGTATTTAAATGTGCAAAAATTAAAGATGGAAGACTAATTGTCACACTTAGCCAACAAAATGAAATGAAATGAAATGAAATCTATTTATAGGGGATTAGGGAGGTGCTTAGTGGAAGCTTCCTCCCCTCTTTCTTCTTTCTTTATTTATCGTTTAGTCCTTGTCTTCTTAATTCTTCGAATTTAACGACTTTGTCTCTGGATTTCTTTAAACTCGTCTTGAAATTCTTCATAAATAAGACTTGAGTTCTTCGGTTTTAAGTAAACTTCCGTCTTTTGACTTTTTCCTCGATAAATCTTCAGAATTGGTCTTGGACTTCCGTTCTTTTTGCACTCTTGATTTCTTGACTTCGTCTTTTGTCTTTTTCTTCGATAAAAGCCCGTGAATGCCCGTGTTTTCTCCCCTTTTCACATTTTCTTCCTAAATCACAAAAAAAACACAAACCACGCATAATTCCGACATTTACGACATAAAATACACGTTTTGGCTTGGTTATTATTGTAGTTAATTGGTAAAAAGGATGGGTGTTTACACACCTATCAAAGCACAATATCATTAACATATAACAATAAATACGCAGTATCCATCCCGTTTCTGTAAATAAATAAAGAGGAATCACAACGACTATGATGAAACCCAACTCGAGTAATATAAGATGCAAAACGCTGAAATCAAGCTCTAGGGGCCTGCTTGAGCCCATAGAGAGACCGCTGTAGTAAACACACATAATCAGGATGCTTAGAATCACGAAACCCGGGAGGCTGATGCATATAAACCGTCTCAGACAAATCACCATGCAAAAAGGCATTATTGACATCAAGCTGATGAATCGGCCAATGTCAAGATGCCGCAAAACTAAGAACAGTCTGAATCGTACCTGGTTTAACAACCGGACTAAAGGTCTCATCAACATCAACCCCCTCAATCTGTGTGCTACCGTTCGCTACAAGACGAGCCTTGTAGCGACTAAGTGTACCATCCGCTAAATACTTATGGGGAAAAAGACACATACAACGGACAATGTTGGTGTCTGTGGGTCTCGGTACTAAAGTCCAAGTGCAATTTTTAATGAGCGCATTATATTCATCGTGCATAGCATTTTGCCAATTTGGATCATTAAACGCAGTATTATACGACTTAGGTAAAGGTGAGACAGTTGACACATGACAATTATACTTCGGATTAGGATGATTAGTCCCGACTCGAAAACGTGTGACCATTGGATAAATCGATGCAGGGTTTGGGTTTTCTGGTGGATCAAGGATAATAAGGGAAGGGGAAACATTAGAGTGGTCTTGGGCCGAGGCATGTTGAGGTTGGGTCGATTCAGTTTGAGTTGTAGGAGGAGAGTGTGGTGGAGTCATGGGTTGTGGAATAGTAGATGTAGTATTAGTATTATTAGTGGCATGAGTTGGTGTTGAAGGTTCGGCTATAATAGTTGACCAAAGGGGTTGAGTGGGTATATCTGGTGCATCATCTAAAAACGAGTAAGAAGGCATCAAAACGGGTGAATGGGAGCCATATGGGAAAATGGTTTCATCAAAGGTGACATGGCGGGATATAAGAATTTTGTTGGTGTTTAACGCAAGACATCGATACCCGCGATGATTGGAGGCGTACCCCAAAAAATCGAGGGTGTGGCATGGGGTTCAAGTTTATGATTGGGATATAAGTGAGGGTAACATAAACATCCAAAAGTGCGTAAAAGTCTATAATCCGGGTTGGTGCCAAATAAACGTGTATAAGGTATGTCATTGTTGATTGCAGTGGAAGGTAAAATATTGAGTAATTGAATGGCCATATTGAGAGCTTCAACCCAATATGTTGGTGGAAGGGTGGCTTGAAAAAGTAAGGTACGGATAACATTGTTGATGGTACGAATCATTCGCTCAGACTTGCCATTTTTCTGGGAGGTTTTAGGACATGAAAACCGAAACTGAATTGCATTGGTGGCAAAAAGTTTGTGCAAGGTGTTATTGTCGAATTCACCACCATGGTCACACTGAAAAGAGCGAATCTCACGCTGAAACTGGGTATGAACATATTTACGAAACAACAAAAATTTAGACAATACATCAAATTTACTTCACAAATGATAGACCCAAACAAAGTGTGAATAATGATCCAAAAACAGGACATAATATTTAAATCCTAAAAGACTCGAAATTGGTGAAGTCCATAATCCACATGAATAATGTCAAAACAAGAAGTAACCACAGTATTGGAACTAACGAATGGAAGCCTCACGTGTTTGCCAAGCTAACAAGCGTGACAAAGAACGGGAGGTTTCTCTTTATTACACGAAATAAAATTATTGGAAACAAGACGACGTAACACTTCACTTCCTGGATGTCTAAGACGTTGGTGCCACGTATGTTGACTCACAAGAAAGGCATGTGGAATTGAAGTTGGAGCTGTAACTGGGTATAGGTCCCCCGTGCTGTCACATCGGAGAAGTACCCGACGGGTCATGAAGTCCTTTACAGAAAAACCAAACGCGTCAAATTCAATAGTGCAATTATTATCACAAACAAATTGACGAACAGTGATAAGATTTTTAACAATATGATGAGTAATGAGGGCGTTTTTTAAATGTAAAGATCTAGATGGAGTTGGCAAAACACTAATGGCATGTATTAGTGACGGGTATAGAATGACCGTCACCAACAAAGACAGACGAATAACTACACTTGTTAAAAACATCACTAAGATTAGTAACCGAATTATTAAGATGAGAACTCGCACCTGTGTCCATATTCCATGTGCCCGTCGTAGGATCATGAAGTGTCGCGGTCGCAAATGCATGCGGTAAAGTGGTTTCTTGTCCTTGAGTAACCGAGAGCCCCATACCATCGGTATTAGCCATAGAGTTAACAATCCGTGTGGCCACGCTATTCTGTTGGGCCTGAACCGGTTGGACTAGTTGTTGTGCCGGGCTATATAAGTGAGTTGGAGGGTAAGAGAAACCTGGTGGAACAGTGCCATAACCATAGGGCTGATAAAGAGGACTGAGTGGCTGAGCAGGTGGCATATAGTAATACGGGTTGGGTGGAGCAATAGGTGGGCTAGCTGTTGGGTCAACAGTGGCGTTGTAAGCCACAGGAGACCTTGATGTGCCCACGTGAGGTACAAAGGAGGATGGTAATTTGTTACTTTCATTTTGACCAGAAGATACCAACTTTTTATTCAACCCCAAAGTACTTAATAATTTGGACAGTACCTCATCACTATTGTTGCCATTACTATTTTTATTCCCACTGGGTTTGGCATTTTCATCTTGCACGAACTTACAAGCTTCTCCAAAACGACAAGTTCCCTTAACAAAGTTATAACAAGGCCTCCAAGACTTAACTTGAGGATTAAAAGGGGGCGATTATTACCTGTGTCGACTACAAAAACCATAGGAGATGAGGAATCCGTAGGTAAAGCAAGTTCTTTTGACTTCAAACGCATCTCTTCGGTAATCAAAAAAGAGCGCGCTGTTTTGAGATCGGGAAAAGTGTCTTTATAATGCATATAGCCACAAACTTGATTATACTTTTCCGGGAGACCTTCAAGCGCATAATGAACTACATCTTCGTCATTTACATGAGACCAAGACTTGTGAGAATGGTGACAAGAGATTCAATTTTCTGAAAAATAAGCCTCCATGCTTAGTGTTCCAAGTTTAATGGATCTCAATTTCGCCTTCAAAGCGGAAGTACGAGAGCGTTTGTTGTCCTTCACAATGTTGGTAATAAGACCCCAAGCATCCTTAGCAGATTTGGGACGTGCAATCACTAACCTCTTTTGTAGTGCATCGAAGAGGGTCGTAAATATCCAAGAGAGAATGATTTTTTCCACTTTGAGCTCGTCTGATGTGAGTGGGGCTGAGGTGCTTGAACCGGTAGCATCGGTACTATCATGAATAAACTTAGTAAGATCATAGCTGGAGCAAAGTTGTTCAAAAAAGAACTCCCATTCTCCATAGTTCTAGTTGTCAAGATCGAGCTTCACAGGAACCCGTGTTAAGAGATGATGATGAGTGACAAGAGATAGTTTTTCCGACAATGAAACAGTAACAGCAGTTCCTGTCATGGTGATTTATATGATGGTGAATATAAGTAGGGGTTTGGGTGGGTACGAACTGTAGTATGTAGAGATTAGTAAAGGGTAGGTTTCTGACATGGGAAATTATTATGGGTGTTTAGGGTTGTGGGTGAGTAACACTATCACATAAAAAGCAAACTAACGAACAAAGAAAGGAACAGGTCTGTATGAACAAAAAGACACCAATAAATTAGACGTGTGGATCCAGTGACTTAAAACACTAATCACCAACACGTAGTATAATCGTGTGGACTGGTGACCAGAGTACTAATCACCAACACTTGAAACTGTATAAGAAAAAAGGAAGCAGCAGATTTGTTTTGTGGTTAGGGTTTTAATATGGATCTACAATGGCTGCTGATACCATGTAGGTTTAGATAATCTCGTATATCATTAATCTGTGGAATGGATACAATATATACCAATACATCGAATGTTCTAGTTACGGCTTGAGCCCAACATAAATACACATAACTATATGGGCTAACAGGGAATAGCTTATTGTAGGTTTTGGGTCGTTTTGGACATACTTGGAAACAGGACAGCAAGGTTTGCAGAAAGTTGCGCAGACTTTGAAAAATCATAGAAAAATAATCGTAACTCCGTTTGGAGCGTTCCTTACCTTTTCAAAAAGGCGAGAGAGTCTACTTTCCAACAAAAATAGTCCCATGTATTGATTCCATGTCTAAGTGGGTCAAAACAGCAAAGATCAGCAGACTGCAGAAATTCTGCATAAATAGGACTTTTAGTAAAAAGTGTTCAACGATGAAATAGCACCTCATGTGAATATGTTTGTGTGGTTTAGACCCAATACATGTTCGATATACGAGTTATGAAGTTCTAATTGTCCTAGTATGCTTGTAATATGCTTAGGTGCTATTAGAAAGGCTTATGGATGCATAATCAAGATCAAAGGTGAGCAACGGTTTTAGATTTATGTTATTAGATTACACATGGCGTAAGAATGTTTGTATAGCTTCGGAATGTAGCCGAAGGTTGCGATGTTTAGATATTCAAAAATAGCCGAGTATTATTTATCATGTCATGATTCGGGTTTAACTGAAATCAAGCCAAGTATAAGACACCCAAAATGCGTATCAAAATCATGTTTATGATGTTCCCGAGGAGCATCATATCATGTTTATAAATCTCACAAGGAGCATTACTCTCACGTTTAGATTGCTCACAAGGAGCATCACATCATGTTCATGATATTCACAAGGAACATCGTTATTATTAGTTAGGTGCTCACAAGTAGCATCGTAGACAAGGATACGGTACCCCAGAATCGCATCAATAATCACGTTGACCTGAGTGGTCATAGTATCATGTTAGTACTCATGTTGACATGAGTGGTCATATTATCATGTCAGTAGTCATGTTGACCTTATTGGTCATACTATCATGTCAAGTAGTCATGTTGACCCGATTGGTCATATTAGCATGTCATGTACTTATGTTGACATGATTGGTCATATAATCATGTTAAGTAGTCATGTTATCCCAAGCGTCCTAAGTGGATGACCCGTACTTTAATTAGTACTTATGTCCTTCGTGGATGGCCCATTTAAACAAACACAATGTCAGATTAGCGTCCCAAGACAAGTACTCGTCGGATAGGGACTTTATTTACGCAGAACAGGACGATTAAGTATCGTCTAGTCATATGAGATGCCATAAATTATAAAGCATGATACAGGTGCAAGACGACTATATGTCGTACCTAAGATAGAATTATTTATTTATAGAACCACGTTACATAATTGCAAGATTTCTCAGATCCTGTTAACTCACTAAGTCGCAAGGACTTACCGTTCTCAGTTCTATGTTTTTGCAGGTTATTGTAAGATAAGTTGGAACTCGTAGATGGTAGCTAGGAGTGCATTAAGAAAAGAAGACGCTTACGCTCGGTTAGATTCGAGCGACTCTTCCCTTGCACTTTGATATTGCTTGTAACGCTCCAATGTTTTCAGAGGTCTTAAATTAACCAGGTTTAAATGACTTGGTTGTTCATGAGTATGTTTTGTAAGTAAAGGATCAATATCGAGATTTTTCGTTATTATATATAAAAAAAATTTACTCGAGTCAGGCGTTTCAGGTGGTTTGTTGCAACCGTTTCTCATATTTCAAATATTAATCTATATAAACTAATATTAATATTGATATCGTCATAAAGTAGTCACAACCATCGTGTGTTATGACTAAATCAAATTGCAAATGATATATGGAATCGATGAGCTATAAAGGCGGTTTGATTTTAGTTTGTTGTTACTTATAAGTTATAACATGTAAGCAGAATTAATGTATTCTCAAAGGCGAGAGTGACATAAAATATGCAAGCTCAGATAATTTACTAAAGTGGCGGATGACACAAAAATATATCCAATCTAAACATTAAAATAATATATTTATCATCAAAATTTATAGTGGAAATTTCTTACAAGGCCATTTATTGAAGTTGATGTCCTGCAGAGGCCAACTTTATTTCACTTCACCAAAAACGCCACCATGCTCGGGAAGGAGTTAAGACGAGCATGCCTTTTCCACGTGTCGTGATTTTAATGGTTTAAAAAATTAACTAAACAAATACTGAACCAAGCACATGTTTTGCAGCCTTTGACTTCTGGTGGGGGGCCCCACACTGACGCGAATAGTAACACACTCACCGGATTGGACCCTAATTTCTGACAAAATGGTACTCGGTGGAGTAAAATCCCGAGTATCAATTTACAAAACCCCTACAACGGCTTCTTTTTAAACAAACACACAATCTCACATAATAAAAACCCGAGTTTTATTAAGAATGGAAGTTTTTAGCAGCTAGGTTATGCCAAATCCTCAATCTCTCAAAACTAAAAACCCGACTTTTATTAAAAATGGAAGTTTTTAGCAACTAGGTTATGTTTAAGTCATAATCTCTTATATATATTCCCGGGTATATTTAAATATAACGGAGCAGCTAGAGTCAAGTTGGTGGTTTTTTGTTCATTCTACTTTATGGCGGTATGTTATTTAATGAATTTTTAATTTCATTAATAATTTTTTATGTTTATTTGTTATACATTATTGATATGTTGTTATTGTAAAATTTTAGGATTATAGTGTTACGTTGACGTGTAGAAGCAAGTTATCCTTGTTACCGTTTTTCAGAGAAAGATTTAGAAACACACCAAAAGAACGTTTGTTTAGGCAATCATGTTTTGGTTGGTTGTGGAATTTGCCAGAATGCGTAGAGACTGGTATTTTAATACATTTCCTTGCTTGTTGTCAAACGGATTTTGTAGAAGAAGGGACAGAAAATGTTCCGTTATGTTATGATGTTGGTGGTCATATTATAAAATTTGGCAGGGAAGAATTTTGTTTAATGACCAGTTTAAAATTTTGTGTACAGTTTCATGGTAGTTATTTAAAGGGGCCAATGCCGTTTAGGAGACGTGTTTTTTCATCATCCTATGATACTCGTCATATACTCGTTAGGGATTTATATAGATTTGTTAAAAGCGATGCATTTGAAAACCTAAATGACTATAATGTTGTACGGCTTGCGTTGATAGATGTTTTGGAGTTGGTGCTACTTGGGCATGAGTCTAGTTGCATTGTTCCAGAATGGTGCTTTAGGTTAGTTGAAAATTTAGATGCATGGAACTTGTATCCGTGGGGTTCGTATGTTTGGTTCACATTGTATAAGCAGTTAAGGAATGTCGTATACGTACGTGCCGAACACCACCACGCGAATGTAGACAGAGACCTAGACGAAGAACCACCCAAGTATCAATTAATGGGTTTTACATGGGCTTTCAAGGTATGTAATATGTTGTGTTTTGTCTAATTAAAATATAGTACGTGTATAATTTGAAAACAATTTATTTTCAGGCTTGGATGTTGGAGACTTATAGCGTTAATGCGGTGGATTATTTCACACGACTTGATGGTTATCCTCGATCAGTCCGGTGGTTCCGAGAAAAAAAGTTTTTTCGTAAAAAAATTCCTACTTTAATTGATGTGAGTTCTACGACGCTTAGACATTCCTATTTGGCAATAATTTATTTAATAATTTGTATATGTGTTTAATTAATCTTATAATATTTTGCAAGGGTGTTATACCAAACGAAAGGTTGTTTCCTGACGAAGTTGAGATGTCGACAGACTGGTGGATTGATAGCCTTAGATATTTCAATAATGAGATACATCAACCGCCCCAAATACTTGAGTTTGATAACCGATATAGTCGTAATGATGTACCAGCAGACGTTTACTCATTTTTGATGGAAAAGGATCGAGCTATCCAAGAATTGAATGCAAAAATTATGGTAAATGGTTAACATGATGTATGTAAATGTCTATCATCGAAAACTTGACCGTATAATTATTCCAACTATTTTAATGCAGGCATTACAGGGTTGTGGCCAAGTCTCACAAAATAAAAATGTCGTTAATGAATCTGATGTTGGTGGGTTCGGTAATGAGTTTACTGGTACTCAATATAGTGGTTTTGTTAACATTGAGGTAATTATTATTTTTTAATATAATTGTCATGTTACTTTTACTTTTTTGTTAATTAAAAATAACTTCGAATATATTCTATGTTAGGACCAACGACAAGATGGTTTAGGTAATTTTACCACAGTTGGTAGCCACTTCTTTGACGATATTCAAATTCTGTCGCCATATACGCCGTCTTATAAAGTGACTCCAAATGCTTCGTTCGGGCAGCCTGCTAAGCCATCCTCAAGTCATAGTATGTATGAAATGAATAACCCGATGCCCCACGAGGGTTTTGGTCGATGGTCTAAGGTTGATCGAACATTTGAGGGTAGCTCTTCACAACATCGTGATATTCGCGGCGTACACCCAGTAAGTAGATCATTAGTATTATTAAATTGTTTATACAAGTTAATATTGTAAAATGTTTAATTTAAAACGTGTTAAATTGTAATTAATTGTCAGGAAATGATAGACCGTGAAAGAAGAGCACGCCGTCCAGGACCACAAAAAATGAGCCCATTTACATCTCTTCCGCCTACAACCAAATTAGGTCCGGGAAAACATGTTGGAAAGTCAAAAAATAAGAGTGTGTTCGATAACATTACAACCTTTAATCTGGGTGATGAAGAGAACGGCGAATATTGTTTTCAGCTTCAAAATCAAAGTCCAACCACAAAAGAATTTGTTTCGTTTGAGAACGTAGATCCCGATAAGGTATATTTTTAGATAAATATTTTTAAAATGTTATTTTAATGCAAACCGATTATTTATTTGTTTGCCATGTTTAGGTAAAGCGAGTAATATGTTAGATACGAGGATTTTATGGAGAACCCGGTTGATATATTCTTGGATTGTCATGTCAAGGGTTTTACTGTTATAGATACGTTTTGGTATGAACTAGTTCCTCACCTTGCCAATATAAGCCTTTCAAAGCGTAATTCTGTAATGGCTGGTTGGTTGTCAGATGATATAAGTTTTTTTTAGAGTGTTCAAGTATTAACAATTTATTTAGTAGCTATTGAAAATAAAAAATTTAATTTTGTTGAAACAGCAAATTAATTGTTGGATTGAGTTGATCGTTAGACATCGATCGCGTGGGGCTGATTGGACAGTTGCTAAAACTGGGACTGCAACGTATTACCCTGGATCAAATGTTTTTTATCTTTTATTTGATAGGTTCTTGAAAGGAACTTTGAATGGTTCGACGTGTCCATACCAGCGTGGCATGACGTACAAATTGTAAGTATTTCCATTTATATGTTATCATCGTAACATACATTTAATAGTATGTGATATAAAAGATATGCGTTCTACTAATCATTTGTATATAAAAATGATTTACATTTGTAGGTGTATATGCCAATCAATTGCGGTAGTAGTCACTAGGTAACCGCTATAGTTAATTTAATTACTGACCAGGTGTTGATCATAGACTCATGACCTTGCAATAATTGAAAGGATGCCCTGCAGAAGCAATTGTCAGAATGGTCAAGTGTGGTGAACGACCTTTTGTATCGTCAAGGTTATTTTCAAAACCGCATATGTAGACCACATGATTTCAAAGTATCCTACAACGAAGTCAATTTTCCAGTTCCACAACAAGGAAACTATATGGATTGTGGGGTAATAACATGTTGGTTGATATACAACCTTTCTCAAGGTATAATCCCTTATGTAGTAGGTGAACCTAATGCATACTTTCGCCAAGTTAGAGAAGAAATGGCGAAGAATTTCTATACCCATTGTTGCGAGGATATAAGGGATTGTGGCTATACACAGAATTTGTTTGTTTGAATGTTAGCTGTCAATCTCTAAGAGTTAAAAATAAATTAGTCTGTTATTTATCTTTTTTCGTTCAAATTGTATGTTTGTTGTTATTGACTAATATTTATAAATCAAAGTTTTTAAGAAAAAAAGCTACTGGCATATATGTGACTTATCAATTAAAACAAAGCTACTGAGGTGACACAACCCTGACATTTAAAGATATTAGTGTGACAATACAATGAATTTATGTTTGTCTCTTAAAAAAATTCCCGACCTTAATTTTTTGGAACACTATATATACATATGTTAAATGCCGACATATTATGTTAAAAATATCAATTATTTTTGAAGTATGGCTGAAGATAACAACTCGTTACCCAAACAATTTGTACAATTTGTTGGTTCTGCCACACAACCTAATATGGCACGTACTTCGTCCCCAGGTCGTCTAATTGCTTCACAACCCAACCAGTCCCTACCTTTGACCCCGGTTGTTTTTCCAACTAGTGTTGAAAAACCACTGAGGATCATACTAGGACCGGCTGGTATTCTTCAGCAAGCAAAGTATAGAAAAGAAACAGTGACAAAGGAAGTTGGTGATGTTGTTGGAACATCTACTCAAGATTATGTAAGGAAAATAGTTGAAGATGCAAGTGAGGATGATCATTTTACGCGTGACCGTTGGATTTGCGCAATTCAGTATTTAGCTGATGAAGGGAGTAGTGTGATCGGTTGTTTAGGTGACATAAAAAGTTTTATATCACCTAAAGGGAAACTTGAAAGAGTTGTTGCGGTAGTTAAAAGTTGTAACCTAAATTCAATTTCCGACCTAAATGTAACACTTAAAGATACATATGGTATTGTTGCTGGTACAGTTCATCACAAAGTTATGGAAAAAGAGGGATACAAAAAGTCTATAGCAGTTGGAGCTGTGTTGATACTTAAAAACGTGTCCGTGTTTAACCCCAAACCAATGGAATATTATCTTAACATCACCTTGAAAAACATTGTTACGGTGTTTGACAACAATGTGATTTATGGTTATTTTTAGTTTATGTTTTACTTTGTGTTTTTTGATAAGGACATGTTGTATGTGTACTTTTAGTTTATGGCTGTATTTGTGTTGTTTTCCAGTGTATCCTTTCAGAATAAATTTAATAATATTTATTTTATGTTTGTGTGTGTAGATTTATTTGTAATTTAAAATGCACTAATTTAAAACAAACCATATATTACACTGATTAGAAAACATTGACTAGTACATAACATAGTAACTTGCACGAACACAAAACACAAAGACATATTGTAAACACTAAAATTATTTGAAAAACACATAACGTCTTAATAGAAACCTAATTTCCGTATATAACTTCATTTTGTGGTCGATCAACCAGAATTAAGGATTATTTGTATGGACCAACGATGAATGAGCTACGATTTCCTTGCATAGCTCCAAGGTTTTGAAATGATTGCAAATTTTGGTTGTACACTTGCACAACGTTAAGAAACATTACTCTGTTGACTTCAGCATCAATTATTGGCTCTCCATCAATTGTAAAGCCTAATAATTTTGGCAGATCATAATAGGGCATCACACGAGTGAATAGTAACATAGTTGAATTAATAAAACCAGCATCATCAATTTCTAATATCCATGCACAAATAATCCTCACATCTTCATGAATGTAACTTCCAAAAATTACAAGTGAGGTTCCAAGATTAGTAACATAAAACGGTGGGGGAATCATTGAAGTAATTGTTTCAGGAATGTTTTGTACATGAAATCGTCTAGAAAGTAAATCAAACGAGACAATTAAGTAAACTTTATCTGAAAAAATACCCTCAGGATTTAAAAATTCAGAGCCCACCCAAAAATTTTTACCCCCAACCACTGCTTGCCCTTTCCTTTTTATTCGAATGCTATCACGTGGTAAACGATCAATAGGAATACTGGTCCATCTATTTGACCTTAGTGTAAACACATGAACGTACCATGGTCCCTGTGAGTATAGGGGGTAGTTTATTTTCAAAAGGGTTACGTCTAACGTTCTTGGATGAACACCAAAACCAAATATCATTTTTGGTGAATTGGGTTGAGACATGAAGTTTGGTAGAATAATAGAAACACACTTTTGTATTGAAGGGTTCCACAATACAAGAGCCATATCATCAGCAAACGCAAAGCACCATATACCTTCTGAAGTCGCTATTGACTTAAGAGCATTTAGATTTAATTGAGAATGAATACGTGTGCACAATCGATCATTATGCACCGCATACAAGTATCCATCATTACCTTGCTTATATGCCAAATATAAAAAAAAAGGATTTGTGGTGCGTGAACCGTAACTACGTATGAAGTCCCTACCTTGTATCTCATAACGCCATCTCCTACAATTGTTACGAAAACGAACTAAATCGTCAACACCATACTTGAGCATTATTTCTCTTTGAACTTCAGACAGTATATAATCAGACATAGTTAAATTATAAAAATTTCAGATATCACAATTTGGAAATAATCAAAAATTTCTAAGAATTTATATTTGTGAAGTTGATTATTTAACTTAAAAACTGCATGATTTGAAAAGTAAAGATATACAAAAAGCCATCATGTCAAAATATAAAATAAGTATTTCGTATCAACAAGCTTGGAGAGATAAGGATTAAGGGTTACACATGATTAGGGGATCGCCTTACGATTCCTTTGAAATGTTACCATATTATTGTTACAATTTATCTAAAAAAATCACGGAACTGTCACACGTATCAAGACAAACGCAGAAGGAGTTTTTGAGATGTTGTTCATTGCACTAGGTGCTCAGGTCAGTGTTTTATTTTTAATATTATTCATTCATAAGTTTAATAGTGATGCATTTATTTTTTTATGTTATATCTTTGATTTTTTAACATCAGATCCGAACGTTTCTTAATCAACTACGCCATTTGCTTATAATCGACGCTGCACATTTGAAGGGTTTGTATAAGGGTGCAAATTTGTTAGATGTAGGGATGAATGGAAACAACCAAATTGTGCCTATTGCTTTTGGTATATGTCGAGGTGAAACTGGCCCAAACTGGTCGTGGTGGATGTCGGTACTTAAAGAATGTATTGGTGAAAACCCAAATTTGATTTTCATATCCGATAGACATGCAGCTATAGCTTTAGCAGTACGAAACGAGTTTCCATTAGCGTTTCATGGTATATGTTGTCGACATCTAATGATGAACCTATCTTTGAAAAAGAAGAAGACAAAAAAAAAATTCTGGAAGATTTGCAAGGCGTACACGGTGGAGGATTTTACAACCAACATGAACATACTGCAGGCAGTTCAGCCTGATGCGTTTCACAAGTTAATTGAAGCAGGTCATCAAAGATGGTCAAGAGCGTATTCTCCCCGTCCCCGCTACAATTATTGTACTTCTAACAGCGTCGAGTCTGTTAATAATTGTACAAGAAAGACAAGAAGGCTACCTATAACAATGTTGACAGAGTCGTACCGGCAAATGGTGCAAAATTGGTACTACGATCGGCGTGAAGCTGTAGGAAATTATATTCATAATTATAAAACTAAAACTAAAAAAAAATTTAATACTAATCTCTAATCTGCCTTTTTCTACCAGCAAATATGAAGTACGAAATCACAAATTGGGCCGCGGATAAGGTGGAGAAAAGGAAGATTAAAAGTGCAACATGGATCGTTCACGGCGTCAATGAATATCAGTACCAGGTTATGGATGGTCATTATACCCGATTGGTCGAGTTTGGAAATCATACATGTGAATGTCGTAAATGGCAGATTTCAGGCATCCCTTGTGGACACGTTATAGCTGTAACTAGATTTTTTCATACAACAGATTGCGTACAATTTGTAGCAGATTGGTTTAGAAAGGAAAAATACCAAGCCACGTACGCAGAATCCATCCACTTTGTTGGAGATGTGCATGAATGGGAGTTTCCATCTCATATACGCCCCATTATACCTCCTCAAATGTATAGCCCCAGCCTGGCCGTCCAAAAAACACCAACAGAATATTGTCACAAGGTGAGTTACCAAAGGGTATACATTGCCCCAGATGCAATGAAGGGGGCCACAGGCGTGATCAGTGCAAAAAATCATACGTCCCACAACCACCAGTAAAGACTCGCCGACGACAAGTTCCAACAACACAAGATAATTATGCTAGTCCGGTCAACAAATTTTACCAAAACACTTTTAACGATTTCAGACAAAACACTTCACAACCATTGCAACCTTACTTTCATAACTCATACCCAACAGATCAATTCCAAACGCATAACCCTGAAGTACCACAAACTGATAACGTTTATGGGGGACAAAGCTTTAATCACAACATACAACCCTCACAACAATATGATCATACACAGGGAAATGACTATCAGAACACATCTTTTGCGAACGAACACTACATTTCACAACAATAAACCTCTCAACACCTAGATGATATAAACCCAAACAACTCTAGTTGGTTCAACAACTTTGGTTTTTAAGAGAGTTATTTTTTTCCCAATTTCTCAAATTGAATTAGGCATGGTTAGGTGTATCTTGTAATATATTTCCTTTAACGAATAAATTTAATTCATATAATCAAACACCAACAATGAATTATACACTGCCATAGCATTCATTATTGATTAAAAAGGTGACAAGACAACACATTTAAACAGTTAAAGGACTAAATGCACACATATATATAATGCACCTTCACACAAACGAATATCACAACGTCTACTATCCCATTTTCATATTCCAAACATGAAATACACTATCTGGTTGCACCATTATGGAAGATTCACTTCACCCCCTGGAAGAAAATTTGTTGGTGGTCTCATTGCAACCATAGACCAAGTCGACCTTCAAACTTTTTCAACCAATAAAATAAATTTTATTTTGACCAACAATATAGGTTACGATCCTACCTCCTCAACATTTCACTACATAAAAAACCTAATTGTTCTCTAGATTCGGGCCTGCTCTCATTGGATGATGCTTTACAAGACCGTGAATTTATCGAAGCATATACACATGTTCCTCGAACTGAACTACATGTGTATGTTTCTCGTGTCAAATTATCACCTTTGGTTGTGGCGAAACAAAACATCAATGAGGGTAACAAACAAAAAAAACAAGATAAGCCTTCATGTTCAAGAAAACTATTTGAGTAATATGTAACACGTGGAAACATCTTCATTAGTGTATGCTGAATTTGTGACCCACTACTTTGTAATGCCTGCCCAACTTGTTGCCTTCATAGTGACTAGTCTTATCAATCCTACAAAAGAAATAAATGACCCACTGTTCCATTTCATCTTCTTGTTAAATATATGTTCTTACATTTACACTACAATTCATACTCATTTTTAATTCAATCTTCTCACATAAATAACATGTCAACTTCAAATCAAAATTGTTAATCCCATTCAATCCATAACACAAGATTTAGAAGAGATATTTAGAGAGAGAAAGAGTACAAAGTAGAGAGAGAAACAAGAGAGAATTTGGAAGGTTAATGTTTACTAGAGAGAGAAAGTAAAATGAACCAACACCCTCTTCCACACATGGAAGAGGGTTTATATACCCTTGGCATATGGGCCGTGGGTTTAAGTGAGTTGGGCCAGGCTTGGATTTTTCTTGGGCTTACGCCCCTAACTTATACAATATTAGCTTAAAGTCCAAGCCCGGTTTTCCCGACTAACCTATTACAATACAAGACCTTTAACGACTAAGATGACCTATTACATTCTTGTTCGACTATATAAAATATAGGGCTAACAATCTCCCCCAATGTATCGGTCATCTTAAAAAGCTTAAAATCATAAGATGATTGAGTGAATACATTCTTGTAGAGGAGATCTTCCTGCTTTGGTCTTGTATCTTGGTCTTGATCTTGTTTGTAACAGCTTTGTTCCTTCATGCTTTCGTGATCTTTATCTTGAGCCTTTGTCATTTGACTTTGAGTGCTTGAGATCTTTATCTGTGCTCCTTGTGACTAAGATGACCTATTACATTCTTACATTCTTAGGTATCTTGTGTATCGCCATCTTGTGCTCTTGTGGCTTCTGAATCGACATCGGTTACACAGCTACGCCACCTTCTTGATATGCAGCAACAACATATATAGACACGGATAAAATGGCTTTGAACATTTCATCCTAACTCGGTAGCGTTTTACCTCCGGTCGGTGAAGACCGTTTAGACGGTATTAGATACCGTACCTGTGATCGGGTAGATTTGATTAAGAACCTCCTTGACAGGGTTTCCCGGCGGTAGTAGCCAGTTCTCTTTACTCGACCATCTCAAAGCAAACTGCGAACGCAAAGAGTGAATGATAAGGATAAATTATCCGTCTGATTAGAGTCGTCAATTCAGAATTCCTGGAACAAGTTTGATTCTAAAAGAATCGCACCATTGTTGCTTTCCAGTTTGTCACAAGCTTGATTCATAGAGAATCTTGTGAGTTACCTACCGCAGTGTTGTTTGATGTTGACACTGGAAGGATTTCCATTCGTCACTGTGAACACTAATGAGTGTCAATCTGAATGTTCTGGCAAGATCACATGGATTTTGCGAAGAAACCTGGAATCAAGTTTGAATCAATTAAAAATCTAAACTTAGTTGCTTTCTAGTTCTCACAAGTTTGATTCGTGTAGAATCGCACAAGTTACCTACCATGAGCTTGTTTAATGCTGGCTCAAGCAGGATTTCCATCTTCATCGTGAATCGTATCACTCAGATGTTCTAGCAATATCACAAGGATAATGCGTAGGACTCGATTGTGTCCTAATGAGATGATAGATTGATCTCTTTTGGCTCTAGACTAAATAAGTGCATTTTGGTAATCGGAGGCTGGAGCAGACTGCCACCTTTTCAATATTAACTAACTCGGAGTGAGAAAGTCAATAGATACATGTTGATCTCCGTGACAATGAGACAAGTTTCTTTTGAGAGAAACTCGAATGGCTGGGAAGGGTTGTGCATTGCATCACTGGGTCTATGATGACTTGTCTTCAATAGATGTATTGACCCGGTTTCTGCCTAAGTTGCATAGAACATTCAACTCCTTCAATGCTTACCAACACGTCATCATTAGCACCTTGTTGTGATTGTTCTAGTGCTAACTTAAGTAATTGGTCCGCATTCAGCTTCATTCAACTCCATCTTTCCTAAGGACAACTATTTCTAGCTATGGAATGTCCTTGGGTAGATCCCTCCGGTTCTGGTTGGATCATAGGACTTAGTTTCCTATCCTAAACCACCTTTTGACTCCAACATTCCTTCGTGGATAGTAGGTTGTTTTGGGTATAGATCGTAACCATTAAACCATTGAAAACCATTCAAAATGCTTGATAAAAATCAAAACTTTTTAACACTTTGACAGTTTTACATTTCCGAAAAGCTCCCCCTACACACATGCATCGATATACGAAATAGTTTGGCATGTGAAGGAAAGAGTTGCACTTGAGTCTTTAAGATCACTTGTTGCGATATATTACATTTTAATCACATTTTCTCCCCCTATCTCTAATATAAAAAATATAATATTAGAGATACCAATTGATTAAAATATGACAATTTTCTAAAAAACGACGAGAGAGAAACATGTGTGCACGCATGAATCATGGAACATTTTCAGTCGGGTCGCTCCCCCTCAACAATATATGTGTGTCTTGAGACAAAATTTGACAAAATTTTAGAAAAACGTAACCACAAAATATGTTGAGGTACGGAGTTGAGATGCCTTTACCGATAATATATGACAGATTTAATATCATTTTCGGAATGTGTTGGATACATAAAATATGACAATTTTAGAGATGTAGCCAACAAAATTAAAGCCTTGATTTTAAAATGCTCCCCCTCAAAAATTGATCAAAATAACATATGACAATTTTGAGATATAAAAACCACATATGAGGAAGGAAGTGTTGAACACACAATTTAGAAAGATTTAGAAAAACCTTTTGAGAAATTCTTGAAAAATTGTGTTCAACGGTTTTAAAATAATCAGGATAGAAGACTTCTTTTCTATTGATTAGGGAAAGCGCACTGAAACGTACACTTCCCTGTCGGGTCTGTTGTTTCATGAGCTCAAAACTTGGATTGTTTTGTGACTAGCTCGTGACCGAGAAAAATAAATTTCCCGTTGTGAAGGATAAGTTATCATCAGTGATAAACTTTCCTTAAGTTGAAGTTCGAGATCTAAGCTGACATTTACTTAGAAATCGTTTTTCATGAGCTTAAAAACTTTGAATGTTTTTATGAGAAGCTCATGACCGATAAATATGATTTTCTCGTTGAGAAGGATAAGTTATCGTCCGAGATAAACTTTCCTTAGTTGAGGTTCGAGTCCTAAGTTGTGATGCGCTTAGAAGTCATTGTGAGAGAATATCAAGCAGCTTCATTTGCCAAAACCTCCAAGTCTTCTGGAGTCATATACTTCATACCAAGACGGCCAACGAGATACGTAAACCTATCTTTCGAGAGAGCTTTTGTAAACAAGTCTGCCAGCTGGTACTCAGTTCTGACAAAGTATAATTCCACGATGTCGCGTTCCACTTGTTCCTTGATGAAGTGATATCTGACATCGATGTGCTTGGTGCGGGAGTGCTGAACCGGATTACAAGAGATGGCTATGGCCGACTTTGGGTCACAATACATAGGTATTTTATCAAAGTGGAAGCCATAATCCGTGAGTTGAGTTCTCGTCCAAAGGACTTGAGCACAACACGCGGATAGAGCCACATATTCTGCTTCAGCTGATGAGAGCGAAGTGCAATCCTGCTTCTTTGACGACCAACTGACAAGCTTGTCTTCCCCTAGAAATTGAATGCTACCAGAAGTGCTTTTTCGACTATCAAGACAACCTGCGTGATTAGAATCTGAAAAAGCTGTTAGATGAAAACCGGTTTCCCTCGGATACCAGAGTCCCATGTGAATGGTATTCTTAAGGTACCGAAAGATCCGTTTAACCTCTTTGAGGTGCTTTTGAGTAGGTCTGGCTTGATATCGTGCACAATAGCATGTGGCATGATGAATATCAGGCCTACTGGCTGTAAGGTACATAAGTGACCCGATCATACTGCGATATCGCGTTTGGTCTACGGGATACGAGTACAAGTCAGCGTCTAGGGATGTGGTCGACAATGGTGTACCAACGCTAGCACATGAGGTCATACCATGCTTTTTAAGTATCTCTTGAGCATGCTTAGCTTGGTTAATGAAGATACCACGTGGGGATTGATGAATCTGGAGGCCTAAAAAGAATTTTAGCTCCCCTATCATTGACATTTCAAATCTGTTGTGCATTAATTTTTCAAAACTTTTTGAAAGTTTTGGGTTCGTAGAACCAAAAATAATGTCATCAACATAAACTTGCACCAGCATTATGTCATCCCCATATTTATTAGTAAAGAGAGTAGGATCAATAGAACCTTTGGAGAATCCTTTGGACACCAAGAAGTTTAAAAGTTCTTCGTACCATGCCCTTGGAGCTTGTTTAAGTCCATATACAGCCTTCTTGAGACGATAGACTTTGTTAGGATGATGAGGATCGATGAATCCTTCCGGCTGATTCACATACACTTCTTCCTTCAAATGACCGTTGAGAAAAGCAGTTTTAACGTCCATCTGAAAAACCGTGAAGCCCTTATGTGCAGCATAAGCAAGGAATATCCTGACTGCTTCCAAACGAGCGACTGGAGCGATTGATTCATCGTAGTCTATGCCTTCTTGTTGACGGTATCCCTTAACCACAAGACGAGATTTGTTTTTGATGATGGTTTGTTCTTCATCCAGTTTGTTTTTCCAGATCCATTTGAAATTTAAATTTGACATTCCATAGGGTCTGTCAACAAGTTCCCAAACATTTAGGCGTTCAAACTGATGAATTTCGTCTTGCATGGATTCAATCCACGCATGATCAGTCATGGCTTGTTTGATGTTTGTAGGTACAGATGAACTCACGGTGAGTGCATACATACACACATCGCCATCGGTTTCGAGTTGTCTGCGTGTTCGAACCGGTTGTGAAGGATTTCCAATGACTTGCTCCAATGGATGATCACGTGTCCAATGGTGAGTGGATGGATATGGTTGGTAGAATGTATGCATGTTGGACGGATCAACATGTTCAGTAGAAGACTCTCCGACTTCGTGTATCGTTGTACCGAACGGATTGATAAATTCTTCTTCGTCAGGTTGTGCATCGACTGCTTGATCGTTGTTTCCTCCTTCAGCATTGAAGATTGGTGATGTTAGTTGTATGACTGTTTCTTGAGTTTGTTGATTATCCACTGGAATTGTCTCTTGAGCAACGGTTGCTGAAGTAGATGCAGTTGTGTCTTGTTGACTTTGTTCAGGTGCATTAGCAGTATTGACAGCGGAAGGCTTTGACACAACCTCTTTGTTTCCATAGTAATATTCATCAAACATTGGATCATATAAATCAACCAACTCATTCATTTGTGTCGTATCCGTCGAGTATGCTGTAGGAGTACTTTGTTGACATTCTTGCACGGGACGTACACTGTTTTGTGTAGGTGCCATTGCTGGACATTGAGGTGCGGGACTTGAGCTATTGTGATCAAGTACCATGTGTGGCAATTCGTCAAAGTTCGCATGAATTGTTTCGACTATAATCTTTGTTCCCTTGTTATAGACCCGATATCCTTTCGACAATGTCGCATACCCCACAAAAATACATGCATCACCTTTTTCTTTCATCTTGTCGAGATTCTCACCGTCTTCAAGAATGTAGCATAAAGATCCAAATACGTGAAAGAATTTGACAGTAGGTTTCCTGCCATTGATGATGTGGTAAGGTGTCTTTTCATGTCTAGGGATAACGAGAGAACGATTCTGAGTATAACAGGCAGTTGCAATTGCTTCAGCCCAGAAGAATAGCGGTAATTTTGAAGCAGAAAGCATTGTTCGAGCTGCCTCAACCAAAGTACGGTTCCGCCTTTCGACAACGCCGTTTTGTTCAGGAGTTCGAGCAATAGATGTTTGATGTTCGATGCCTTCTTCTTGAAAGTAAGATTGCAAGTTCTTGTTCAAAAATTCAGTACCCCTATCCGTTCTTATGGTTAAGACTTGAGCTTGAAGATTGCGTTGTATCATCTTGAGAAAGTTTTTGAGAACCTCTGGTGTTTCATCTTTGGACCTTAAGAAGAAAGTCCATGTGTATCTAGAGTAATCATCAACAATCACGAGAATATACTTTTTCCCGTTAATACTCTCTACACGCATGGGACCACATAAATCCATGTGTAGAAGTTCCAATCGTCCTTTTGAGCTTGGGGTAGTCTTTGATTTGAAAGACTTCCGTTTTGCTTTCCCCAACTCACAAGAAGAACAAAGATGGTCTTTGACGAATTTTAACTTTGGGAGACCGGTCACAATATCATTTTTCGAAAGCAAGTTGATGGTGTCAAAGTTGAGATGTGACAATCGTTGATGCCATAACCATGCTTGAGATGATGAAGCTTTAGCCATTAAGCAAATTGGATTTGTTGAAGATGTGTCTTGAAGAGTTACTGTGTAGAGATCAGAACCACGAGAGCCTGTAAGAAGGTCATTCCCATCGTAGTCTCTAACATAGCAAGTAGATTTCCGAAAAGCCACTTCCAAATCCGCATCACAAAATTGACCAACCGAGAATAAATTATGATTCAGTCCCTCGACGTAATAAACCCGTTTGATAGTGAGATTTCCTTGAACCAAATCGCCATATCCAAGTATCGGTGCAAACTGATCATTTCCAAATTGCACCGTACCCAGAAACTTCTCCACGAAGTTAATGAGAAGCTTGAGATTTCCCGTCATGTGCTTTGTGCACCCAGAGTCCATTATGAATAGGATGATTTCGACGAGCTGCAGAAGAATTAGAGGACAATGTAGCATTTGACAAATGGGAGCCCTTGATAGAAACGGGTTCCAAAATAGTAGTGGACCTAGATTCTAAAGGCAAGCTAACATTCATAGACCCAATTAGAATAGGGGTTGTCTTAGGTACCCATTTGTATCCAGGTGGTGTAAATCTTGAATACCCCCGTGTAAATGCCCTAATCATGTTCTCATAAAGCTTCTTTAACCTACTTTGTTTACGTAGAGTAGTGGATTCTAACGCACTTAGTTTCTTAAGTGGTTGATCAGTGGATTGGTTCAAAGTTCTTGTGGGTTCACTAGTACTAGTGGGCACACGAATAGGCTTCCTAGTTCTAGTATTCACGCCATTATGATTAATAGCACAAGCATCATGATTTAAAGTACGAACACATTTGCCACATTCAACATAAACAAATTCAACATTCGAGGTCTTAGCATTTAAACTGTCATTACATGCAGTTACAGACGTTTTATTCTTAGAAAACTTAAAATTCCTACGGTGGTCTTCTACTTCCAACTTCTTTCCTTGACTATTGTTAGGTGTGACCTTATCTTGCATTCTATTGCTCTTAAGCTGTGGTCCGCTAACGCTAGTAGTGGGGATTACTCCTGTAGAAGAAGACACACCTTGATTAGTTTTCTTAATATTCTGAGGTAACCGCGATGTTCCAGTTTAAGTGGGCTTAGTGTTCATCTTATACATTCCAGGTGCTATTACATTGGTACTCTTATCATTTCCTATCTTAGGCAAAGTCTGTGGGGATTGTCCCAAAATAGATGATTTAGGGCATTTAACCGCATTCGGTTGACGAACGGCGGATGGTTTAACCAAAACAGACTGTCCTTTCATTTTTCTCAATGCGTTTCTGTAACTCACTTATGGCTATGTCCCTTTCTTTTAGCTGAGCTTTCAAATCATTTATTTCGAAATCTTTTTCATTTAGTTGACGAAACGAAGAAGCTGACATTTCTTGACACTTTTTATAACTATGAGATTTTTCACCTTTTTGTAAAGCAAGTTCAAGAGAAATGGAGTGTTTCTCAAGTTGAGAAAAACTTTTCGAAAGTTTGTTATATGACTGAATTTATTTCGAAAGCTCTACTTCAAGATTGCGACATTTCTCGTTCGACTCTGACACAAGACATGCTACATGACAATATTGATCAAGATCGGTATACACACCAAGTATAGCATTTATATGGTCAGCATAAAAGTATTCCTTAGAAAGTCGATCAATTTCGTTAGAAAGTTGGTGTTCTTGTGTTTTTAATTTAATTTGAAGAAAATCAACTTCATCTTCAAGAGATTTAACATAACTTAAATCAGTTAACATTTCCTCAGTGAGAGCGTTATAAAACATTTCCACATTTTTTGAAAGATCATCAATTGTTGGAACAATGCATTGTTGAATGACGACTTCTACTTGTGGGTTAGGTTTAATATTCCAAATGGTATCCCTAGAAACGTTTTCATAGTCGACGACACCTTTGTACAAATTTAAAACCCCTTGTTTTATAAACTCAAATTGCTGAACACTTTTGCTTTTCTCATCCCATTTACGTTTTTCATCCGAAATTTGTTTTTCTAACAAAATTGATTGCTTTTTGAAACTCCTATTTAAAGAAACTTTCTTTTGGGGTTCATCACTTGGTGGTGGAATACTATTGTACATCTTTTGTTCTTTGGAAAGTTCTTTTTGAGGAACAAACTTAATATAATTATTAGAATCAGAAAGGTTTATTAAATCACTTAAGTTTGATCGACGTTCTTCTTGTTGACGAATGATTTCGTCGCAGTCAGGGGAAAGCATAAGAGCAAGATTATCAACATAACAACTGATATCATAAAGAGCAGGCTTGGTACTTTGAACTTTCTTGAGATATTCAGGCTTGACAAAACTCGTTTTCATATTTCTATTGAGCATATTCATAGTTTGAATAGACTGACCCGTTTTGTAAACAATGTGTTTAACGTGTCAGCTCTCTTTTCCAAAGCAAGAATTTTTTCAATATCCTTTTCTTCACGAGTTTTATAAAGCTCAGTTTGTTCTTTGTTAACCGACTCTAATTCAGTAATTTGGAGTTTATGTAGCAGCAGTTGTTCTTCAAGGTCCAATATCTTTTGTTTTGACATATGAATTTGTTAGCCTCAAAATATTGAGCCAAACAAGAATGCTCGGTCATATGTTTATTATGTATCGTATTTTAGAACGTTGTAATAGGTAGTATATTAGTCGTGTTATTACGGGCTTAACTTTAAGCTAAGGTTCATTAATAAGTAACCAAAGCCCAAAAGGAAAGCCCGGCCCATGATCAAATAGCCCATTAAGCTACATGTAAGCAACGGCTATTTAAACCCTTCCTGGCATGTTAGGAAGGGTGTTGGTCATTTCATTTTCTCTCTAATCTAATATTCCACAAGTTTCACCAACCATTTCTCTCTACTTTCTCTCACTACTTTCTCTCTCTAAAATTCTTCTCATATCTACCTTTCTTTCTTTCATTCGTGTGCTAGAATCATCATATATTAGGGACAACATTTGGTATCAATCGCCATGGGGTAGTTTTGTGATTGGTTGTTGTGTTTTTCATATGATTCGTTTGATTTGATCCTTATTTCTTCCTCGTATTCAATTTTTTTTGTGTTTGATTGTGTTTCTTAATCGTATAACTTCTTTAATCATGTTGTAGTGATTTTGGTATCTTGGTTTTGATTAAAAACACAAACTTTCTTGGATCAAACGTTCAAAAATCCTTGGTTTTTCATCTTTCCGAAATTCTTGCAAAGGTACCCATCGGAAAGTACAAGTATTTTGAGGTCAGATCGCAATAACCACTAGGTTCTACTTTGCGATCTAAGGATTCCGATACCTTATTCCGATCTGGACTTTCCGATCGTACATTGCGATCTGGGATTCCGATGGTTTCAAGGGAATTGTGAGTCGTAACTCTGCCAAATTTGTTTCAGCCACATTCCGATCTGAACATTCCGATCTGAACATATTCCGATCTGAACATTGCGATCTGGGATTCCGAAAAGTATACAGGCGATGCGAAAAAATTTTCGACTAAAAATTCAAATTTTCGGACCAAAATTCAAATTTTTAGGCCATTTTTAGGTTTTATTTTTGTCAAAAATTTTCACTTTTCAAAATTTTTCCCTATTAGTTTTTGGCTATTTCGGACTTGATTTCAAAATTTGGTAAGACAAAATTTTTCAGTTTACCGTTTTGTCGGACTGAGGAATTTATTGTCGGACTGAGGAAAAATCGGAATTTTCAAAATTGCAACCACAAACCAATCACACCATATCTACTTAAGATCCAAAGTCAATTCATCAACTTTGTCACCCATTATGGATTCCGTAACACAAGATGTGCATGCACTCAAATCCAAGATGTCGGTTGCAAAAGAACGATGCATGACACACTTTAGATCACTCCCGTCACACCTTCAAGTTATTTCAAATGACGATTTAAAAGGCACTCGCGTCGAACTTGGATTCAAACGGGTATTCATGTCACTAACTGGTCAAGATGTTGAGACATTCACAAGAACAATGTTACTCAATGCAGCTCACCTTGAACAACTTGCCAACGATGAATTTCAAGAGGTTGAATCCATAGATGCCGTTTTGGTTCTCGAAAATCAATTTCAGCAATTCATTGGTACACAGGTGTCTGTACACTATGATCGAGAATTCATAAACAATTACTTCTTTAAATATACTCGGTTAGAAGTTCAAGAATTCAAGGAGACGTTTCTTCAACACATGAGAGATGTAAGGAAGTTAATTGCCGAAAGAATACGCCATAAACTACCAGTTGAAAGACGAGTGAATGAAAGACTGATGCAGACGAACGAGATCAATGTCGATTATGTTCAAACATTGGATGATTGTTCGATTATCACAGAAATCAGCGGGATAGAATCAGAACAGCAACAAACCATCCACAGCTCAGGGAATGATCCAGCAGCCGATGATGCAGATATCAGACCCATTTATGATGAAGATCCAATGGCTGAGGTACAATTAAATGATGTGTATGATGATCATCAATATATTGATTCTAAGATTCATGAGCTTGAAAAAATGTTAGCTCAAAAGACAAAAGATTTTGAGGACGCCAAACTCGAGTTTTCGAAGAAAAATGACAAATTTGAAACTTATTTTGAAAAACTTAAAAAAGCAAACGTTGTTCTTGAACAAAAACTAGATCGTAAAATTCAAGATTCTAATGCGGAAAAAGAACATTTTGTGAAACAAATAAATATTTTAGAATCAAAGTTGCCTTCTCAAAATCCTAGTCCTCCGCCTGCTTCATTAAGTGAAATATCTGTGCAACCTATCGACACTGTAGATAGTAATGACGCGAATGCTGATAACGACATATTTGATAATATAAACATTAAGTTAGAACAACGTGTCGCTCAATTACTTCTACAAAATGAGCAATTGAAAGCTCAGATTCAGGAAAAGGTTTTTGCATTAACAGCGGTGAAAAATGAATTAAGGAAGCTAAAAGGAAATAGTGTGGATACTAAGTTAGCAAATCAGTCAATCTTGGGGAAACCTCCTACTCAACCATTCAGAAATCGCTCAGTTGCTAGACAACCGAATGCGTTTAAATCTGAACGACCCAAAACTTCGAACTCGAGGTTTGCATCCCAAGTTGACATGCGTAGCAATTTGCCAAACACTGTCACTCCACAATCTAGATACTCCTTAAGATATTCTGCCTATGTAAAACCCAATCAGATGAATGATTCAAGCAACTCTAGCAATAGCCACAAGAACATGCCTAGGCGAAGTTCAAATGACACGGGTCATAAAAGCTATCTAGAGGATGCTAAGATAAAGACACAAGCAAGAGATAGGACCCAACCAAAACCTAGGAGCGCTAATCACACATCTAGGAATTCTAGACCCTTCTATGATGTGCCCAAATCAGCCTATCCTAGGAACACTAGATCCTTCTCAGATGCTAAGCACTTTGTTTGCACGAAATGTAACAAATGTGTGTTTAATGCCATTCATGATGATTACATCACTAAAGTCCTGAAAAAGGTGAACCAAACAGCTAGAGCATCTCAAAGATGGAACCCTATAGGAAATAGTTTTTCTCCAATTAAGTCTTCCGTGGTGCATGAGAAAGCTAAGTTTCCTAGACCCTGTCTTAAGTTGAGACAAACAGGTAGAATCTTCAAAACAACTGGTCTTAAATGGGTTCCTACTGGAAAAATATTTCCCTCTAGCACGACAAAGGTTCACTGTGAACCCCCACATGGTTCTCACAAAGATATCACTAACAAATATGCAAGCATACAAACTACTAATGAAAGTGCAGGTAATCAAGTAAAGGTTCAACAAGAACATAAAGGTTTTCCTTATTCATACCGTTCAACAAAAGACACTCTTAGAGTTTGGTTGCTGAAGAAACAAATATCAGAGAAATATGTGTCTCAGGGGTTTCACAAGTAAGCAACACTATGGCACTTGAACAAAACAGTTTAAGTCCCGATCCACAACGACAAACGACTTCCGTTCACAACCGCACGGAACTCGGAACTCAAGAAAACAGCAATGAACCGTCAAGTTCAAAGCTGGTTCCTGAACATGTTCCTAGAGCAGATATGACAGTGGACACGACACTTGAAGAGTTGGAAATGTTATATGGACCAATGTATGATGAATATTTCACGGGGGAGAAACAAGTTGCATCGAAGTCTTCCGCTGTCACTCATGATACGAATGATGATACCGATCATCATCAACAAAAGGATACAACTTCATCTACTCCAACACGGGTTGTTGCAGAATTACTTCCTCAGAATATCACTTCAACAATCGATCCTACAACATCCACAACTACTGTCATTGCTCCAGAGAACACAAATCAAGCAGACGGTGCATTATCTGACGATGACGATTTTCACAACCCATTCGGTACACCGGTACACGAAACTGGAGAGTCTTCTACTCGCCATGTTGATTCGTCAAATATGCATACGTTCTATCAACGACATCCTTCAACACATCATTGGACCCGAGATCATCCTTTGGTTCACGTAATTGGAAACCCTTCACAACCTGTTCGTACAAGACGACAACTAGCAACCGATGGCGATGTTTGTATGTTCGCACTCGCCGTGAGTACAGCTGAACCGAAAAACATTAAAGAAGCCATGGATGATCATGCTTGGATTGAATCGATGACGGATGAACTTCAACAATTTGAAAGACTTAAAGTCTGGGAACTTGTTGACAGACCATACGATGTGACTCCATTAAATCTTTGTTGGATCTGGAAAAACAAGATGGATGAAGAGAATACGATCATCAAGAACAAAGCTAGGCTAGTGGCTAAGGGGTATGGCCAGAAAGAGGGAATTGATTTTGATGAATCATTTGCACCAGTTGCTCGCATGGAAGCGGTCAGGATTTTCCTTGCTTATGCTGCACATAAGGGATTCACTGTCTATCAAATGGACGTAAAGACGGCGTTTCTTAACGGTCCCTTGAAGGAAGAAGTCTATGTCACGCAGCCGGAAGGATTTGTCAATCCTCATTATCCTGACAAGGTGTATCGTCTCCACAAGGCACTATATGGACTCAAGCAAGCTCCAAGGGCGTGGTACGACGAGCTCTCAAAATTTCTGGTATCCAAAGGTTTCTCAAAAGGTTCCATTGATCTAACTTTGTTTACTTATAAATATGGGGATGACATTTTGCTTGTGCAAATTTATGTTGATGACATTATTTTCGGGTCTACAAGCCCAAAACTTTCAAAATGGTTTGAAAAAGTAATGCACAACAAATTTGAAATGTCAATGATGGGCGAACTAAAATTCTTTCTAGGAATTTAAGTTCACCAATCCCCAAGTGGTATCTTTATAAACCAAGCTAAGTATTGTCAAGAGATAATCAAAAAACATGGTATGACTTCATGTGACCCCGTTGGGACACCATTATCAACCACATCGCTAGATGCTGACTTGGAGAGAAATGTCATCGATCAAACGAGATATCGTTCCATGATTGGTTCCCTCATGTACTTGACAGCAAGCAGACCTGATATTCATCATGCTATATGTTATTGTGCACGATATCAAGCACGGCCCACTGAAAAGCACCTCAAGGAGGTTAAACGGATCTTTCGGTACCTCAAGAATACCATTCATTTGGGACTCTGGTATCCGAGGGAAACCGGTTTCTTTCTAACGGCCTATTCAGATTCTGATCATGCAGGGTGTCTTGATACACGAAAAAGTACTTCTGGTGGTGCACAATTTCTAGGTCAAGATAAGCTTGTGGGATGGTCTTCCAAGAAGCAGGATTGCACTTCACTTTCATCAGCCGAAGCGGAGTATGTGTCTCTATCTGCGTGTTGTGCTCAAGTTCTTTGGATGAGAACCCAACTCACGGATTATGGTTTCCACTTTGATAAAGTACCTATGTACTGTGACTCTAAGTCGGCCATAGCCATCTCCTGCAATCCGGTACAGCATTCCCGCACGAAGCACATCGATGTCAGATACCACTTCATAAAGGAACAAGTTGAAAGAGGTATCGTTGAATTATACTTTGTTGGAACGGATTACCAATTAGCCGACTTGTTTACGAAAGCTCTATCGAAAGATAGGTTTGAGTACCTCGTTAGGCAAATTGGTATGAGATGTTTGACTCCAGCAGACCTGGAGATTCTGGAAAAGGTGCCTGCTTGATTTATCTATCAAACATCAACTTGTAAATATCTTTGAAAAAGCAAAATACAAAAATATAAAACACATAAAAGCAAAACACAAAATTAAAAATCTTTCAAAATCCAAAAATATTCCTCTCGACATGTCTTTCAGTATCGATAATATGGACGTGCCTAGAAATGTCGCTCAATAACGACACGGGTGTGTACATAAAGCTCGAATGAAAGTTGTAAATATTTTTCAAAACATGTCATTTCTTCTTTTAATAAAGGAAATTGTCTATTTTGGACAAATATTTCCAAACAACGGGTAGAGCAATCTATCACGGGTTGAGCTTGTCACAAAACATTCAACGTTTTGAGCTCAACACAATGGCTTGTAATCACTTTCAGATTGCAACCCGGATCGATATTCACGGGGGAGTGTACGATTTAGTACCCTTACCCTCAGCAAAAGAAGAGAAATCTTCTTACACTTGAGTGGATTCGTCAAGACATTCAAAGTCTATAAACTCAAGTTTATGCTTTAGAAAAACCTTTCGACAAAAAGAATAGTTTTTTCAAAAAGCGTTGAACACAATTTTTTCAAGAATTTTTCAATGATATTCAAAATCTTTCAAAAATTGTGTGTTCAACAACTCCCATCCTCAAAAAGCGAAATGTGGATCATATCCTCGCAATGACAATTCAATTGGATCAATTTTTGAGGGGGAGCATTTTAACTTCATGCAAAAGATTAACACATCTTTCTCCCGGAGATTTCAAGACTATTTTTCAAAATATATTTTAATCAAATTTGGTATCTCTAATATCAAAAGATTTTATATATTAGAGATAGGGGAGAAAATGTGATTAAAATGTGTTCTAATATAAGACTCAAGCACTTTAACTCTTACCTACATGTGCGAAACACTTTCGATTATCGATGCACATGTGAAGGGGGAGCATTTCTGAAACGACAAAACTAGCAAGGTGTTAAATGTTTTTCAAACACTTTGTTAGAATTTAAAGTGGTTTTCATGGTTACGATCAAATACCCACAACATCTTTAATTCACGACGTTATTGGTGTCAAAAGGGTGGTTAGGTTTAAGTCCTATGATCCAACCAGAACCGGAGGGATCTTCCCAGGGACAATCCAATAGATTATTAGAAGTCCTTAGGAAAGATGGAGTAGAATGTGAACGTAGCTGAATGCCGACTAAGTACTGATGATAGCACTAGAACAATCACAACAAGGTGTTATTAATGATGTCTTGGTAAGCATTGAAGGGGTTGAAGAATGAAAAAGAAATGTAAGGATAAAGGGTGTAAAGAAAGAAGCCCTCCATACAACTTAGGCAGAAACCGGGTCAACTCATCATGAAGACAAACTCATCATGGACCCAGTGATGTATGCACAACCCTTTCCTAGCTACTCAGGCTTCTCTCAAAAGAAGTTTGTTTTATTGTCACGGAGAACAACATGACTACTATTGACTTTCTCACTTCGAGATAGTTGATATTGAATAGGTGGCATCTGCTCTAGCCTCCAACCACTAAAAGTGCACAAATCGAGTCTAGAGCCAATAGATCAATCAAATCTCATTAGGACACACGGATGAAGATCAAGAGAGTCCTACGCTATATCCTTGTGATATTGCTAGAACACTCAGAGTGATACTACTTAGTATTCACAATGATGAGTGGAAATCCTTCCAGTGTTAACATCAAACAGCACTGCGGTAGGTCATATGCAAGATTCTTTATGAATTGAACATGTGCAAAACTGAAAAGCAACAGTGGTTTGATTCTGAATTGATTCAAACTCGTTTCAGGTTTCTACGCAATATCTTTATGGTCTTGCCAGAACATTCAGAGTGATATTCATTAATATCCACAGTGACGAATGGAAATCCTTCTAGCGTCAACATCAAACAGCGCTACCGTAGGTGACTTGTGAGATTCTTATGAATCAAACTTGTGTCAACTGGAAAGCAACAATGGTAAGATTCTTTACGAATCACACTTGTTCCAGGAATTTGAATTGACGACTTTAATCAAACGGATATCTATCCAATTGATTCACTCTTTATGTTCGCAGTCTTGCTTTGAGACGGTCGAGAACGGCTAGTACAGCCGCGAAACCTGTCAAGGAGATTCTTAATTGAATCTACCTGATCACAGGTACGGTATTTAATATCGTATAACGGTCTTCACCGACCGGAGGTAAAACGCTACCGATTTAGGACGAATGTCAAAGCCATTCAGTCCGTATCTATGTTTTGTCTCGAGAAGGTGGCGTCACGGTGTACACAGCAAAGTCAATGATTCAGAAACCACATACTCATGCCTAAAGACATATTCAACAATTAATAGTGTGAGCATGTGGATGAAGACACAAGATCGCAAGATGGCAAAGACAAGTCAAGGATGATTTGAAGATCTCAAGCTTAAAGACAAAGTCAAAAGACAACGACAAAGGCTCAAAGATCACAGCATGAAGGAACAAGACTACTATTACACGTTCAAGACTCATTTATGGCGAGATTAGTAATCTCTACAAATTCCTAAATGACTAAGGTTTATGACCTCTCATTGGGGGAGATTGTTAGCCTCAAAATATTGAGCCAAACAAGAATGCTCGGTCATATGTTTATTATGTATCCTATTTTAGAATGTTGTAATAGGTAGTATATTAGTCGTGTTATTACGGGCTTAACTTTAAGCTAAGGTTCATTAATAAGTAGCCAAAGCCCAAAAGGAAATCCCGGCCCATGATCAAATAGCCCATTAAGCTACATGTAAGCAAAGGCTATTTAAACCCTTCCTAGCATGTTAGGAAGGGTGTTGGTCATTTCATTTTCTCTCTAATCTAATATTCCACAAGTTTCACCAACCATTTCTCTCTACTTTCTCTCACTACTTTCTCTCTCTAAAATTCTTCATACCTTTCTTTCTTTAATTCGTGTGCTAGAATCATCATATATTAGGGACAACAGAATTTCGTGTGTTAGTTCAGAACAATATTGTTCATTGAGCACCTTACATTCATATACCAAACCATTAGCTATCGCAACCCGTCGATCAGCTTCTTTTACATAATCACACTCTTTAAGCCTGTCTATCTCCTCGGCTAAGGATGTGTTTGCTTGCTTCAAATGTTTATTAGCCTCTTTGTTTTCCTCAGTTTCATGTTTTAAAGAATCAATAATAGACGCAAGCAAATCACGGTCCTCATCCGAGTCAGTATTCTGAACAGCTTTTCCGTCATCATTACACATATGCTGTGAATCCGTAAAGATATTGCTATCCTCCGTGTCCATTACATATGTGTCATTGATGCTTTCGGGTTGCTCAGGATGACGTCGTTCATTAGCAAACACATTATAGTTATCATATGATGGTACCTTTTCAAGTGGCTCAGAATCATAGATGGGTCCAGAAGTATCATCAGTCTCTGGGATCACTTCTTGAATCTTTGCCATGTACACATAATGTGCCTCCAACTCTTGATCATCGGCTTCATCATCAGTTTCATCACGCCAGTCAACTTCATCTGCTGTGAGTGGAATTCCTGCTTCTTCTTTCTTACACGGGAGCATCTTTTCCTTGTGATATCCCGAATCCTTAACCCGTTTTGGCTTCTTGCATTCCCTAGCCATGTGCCCAAATCCCTTGCAATTGAAGCATTGAATCCTAGTCTTTTGCACAACCGGAGTGCCTACAGTGTCTCTAGCCCCAACTGATTCGGCATCCTCTGATTATCATACCTAGCATCATGATCATACCGAGGTGCATGATCAACTTCCTTATATCTAACATTGGATGATGATCTGAGGTTGTTGTTGGTAGGTTTGTAGATCTTCTTATAAGTTGTGGTGAGTAAAGACATGAGTTCCTCAATCTTCTTGTCCCTTGAAGTTTGTTCATCATCACTGTCTCCATCTGACTCGGTGTCATACTTTGGAGGTGGAGTGGGGACAATTGCTTTTGCTTTGTGTTTAGCAGTAGCTAGAGGTTTGGTGGATGAGCTTGATGACTTTGAGGATGAGTAGGTGGTTGTTGACGGGGAACTGGTTTTGTTGAAGTAGCAGCCACAAAAGCAATAGAGTTCGCAGATCATTCTGCCTTTTCAGCTCTAAGTTCATTTACTTCATTCTGATGTTGTTTCAATATATCATAAAGTTTGTGGTAAGATATAGTCTTGATATCATCCCTTTGTTTGACCAAAGTCACAAACCTTTGCCATTCCGGTTTGAGTTGAAGTAAAAACTGAACATTGGCATGATGATTGGAGATGGTGCACTGATTTCTGACAAGCTCATTCATCATTTTGTAGAATCTCGAGTAATATGAGTCAATGGATTCACCATCTTCAGATGTGAATTTTCCAAACTCCCAAAGTAGATTAGTCTCGAGATCTTGAACATTGATCGACTCACCTTGCTTCAATCGATGAATTGCATTCCACATTTCCATAGCATTAGGACATGCATCAACTGTGGAATAGATATCGTTATCAATTCAAGTGAGTATGAAGTTTACAGCATCAGCTTCAGCTTGGAGGAGTTTCTTTTTCTCAGCAGAACATGTGTCAAAATTCTCCATAGCTCGTATAGTTGATGAAGTATCATCCTCTGCCTGTGTTGTAATTGGTCTAAATTCAAAAACTGAAGGTGGATTCTCAAGGCAGTGACGAAGAGTAGTTCGGTTTTCTTTTCCGTCGAGAAATCTGAGAAAACGAGATCTCCATTGAACGTAGCAACCGGCAGTGAGCATAGGTGGATTACCGTTGCCACCTTGTTCCAAACGAATTTGATTAGCAGTTGCAATGTTAATGTTGTTGTTAGACATGGTGAATACTTGTGGATGAATTGCAGATCTTAGTGGATTTGTTGTGATGATGTGTGGTTAAAATTGAAATTCCAAAAATTCAAAAAAAAAAAAATTTCTCAGTCCGACAATAAATTCCTTAGTCTGACAAAACGGTAAGCCGAAAAATTTTGTGTCGCCAAATTTTGAATTTGAGTTAGAAATAGCCAAAAACTAGTAAGGAAAAATTTTGATTTTACTTGACCTAAAAATTTGAACTCTTTTTTTTTAATCTTCGTGTAAACTATGTTCCGAAACCAGTCTAGATAGTGGCTAAGTCTAAAAATTACTCAAACAAAATATTCATCGGAATGTCCATCGGAATAACCTTGTCGGAATGTCCTTGATCGGAATACCCTTGTCGGAATAACCTTGTCGGAATAAACCCTATTAGAATACCCTGATCCGAATATCCTTAATCGGAATACCCTTATCGGAATGTCCCTATCGGAATGTCCAAATTGGAATACTCAAATCGGAATGCAGTCGGAATCCCTTGATCGGAATGTGATCGGAAAACTTAAACCCTTTTTCGATGATACAGATCAGAATAACTATTATACTCCTGAAACCCTTTTCCGATGACCCTGATCGGAATATAACCCACTTTTCTCGGACAAAACTTAACCAATTCGAGATTTTAAGCCAAAAAATGATCAAAACACCCAAAAATTTTGTGTTTTTAGCCAAAGTAAATATACCAAATCTATACCACAACTATGTAGAAGATTTGTATCGAGAAAAACCCATAAAAAACACAAGAAAAATTTTAGGACGTGAGATATAGATCAAAATAGCCACGAAAAATCAAGAACACCACACACGAATCTTCAATCACCTATCCACTATAGGCTCTTGATACCAAATGTTAATCCCATTCAATCCATAACACAAGATTTAGAAGAGATATTTAGAGAGAGAAAGAGTAGAAAGTAGAGAGAGAAACAAGAGAGAATTTGGAAGGTTAATGTTTACTAGAGAGAGAAAGTAAAATGAACCAACACCCTCTTCCACACATGGAAGAGGGTTTATATACCCTTGGCATATGGGCCGTGGGTTTAAGTGAGTTGGGTCGGGCTTGGCTTTGTCTTGGGCTTACGCCCCTAACTTATACAATATTAGCTTAAAGTCCAAGCCCGGTTTTCCCGACTAACCTATTACAATACAAGACCTTTAACGACTAAGATGACCTATTACATTCTTGTTAGACTATATAAAATATAGGGCTAACAAAAATACATTCGAATTTCAAGTCAACCACAATGTCCAATTCAAACTTAACCCCCTAAGATATGAACACGGTTCAGTACTAGATGTTAGTGTTCCACCAATGTTGTATGCAGATATGGTTAGTTACATAAAATCAAAGCTAACTGTTCTATATTACACGCATATAACAATTGACAACATATATTACACACTACCACAAATCAACAACTTACAGGGTCTGAAAATAATAAAGAGCGATTACGATATTGATGTTATGTACGACATTGCTAAAGTTGTTGGAAAAATCCAGATTTACGTTTCTCATCAACCGGTAGATTTAACCACGGTGTTGATTCCAAATAACGGTTCATTGGAGGAATCGTTAACGGGTATCATTTCTGAAGAAACAAACCAAAAACTACAAGAGTCACTCTGGTATCTACATCAAATGCAGAAACAGAAGAACAAAAGGTTAGATCACAATAGATCGTTACGACTAATTAGAAAAGCAAAACCAACTACACCATATACCCAAATCAACTACAATTTTCTTGTTCACAATAGTGACCAATTGGTGATAGATGCAACAAATAACCCAACATATGTCAACGGTGGTACAATGATGATCACCATCCCAAGAATGAAACTTAAAGATATTAAACAATATCTTTTAAACATTCTTTCTTACAACATCCATGCTCTTTATTACAAAATAAATTATTACAAGAAATCTCACACAATCAAACTAAGGAATAACTATGACATGCATGTCATGTTCGACATCTCAGCAGCGCACGGCATGTTGGAGATGTACATCGACCATGTAGGTGTGGATTTTATTATACGAAACTACATATGTTCAAATGCTGCCCTGGCAGAAATGATGGCCGATGTAATAACATGTTACGAAGGTGAAAATGAAGATGAAAATAAGGAAGTAACACAAAATGATTTCACAAATGACCAAATGATTGAATGGGCCGAAGAAGAACACCTGGAGAACGAGGAGAATAAAGAAATTGCCCGCAATAGACCTAAAAGGTTCCTCTTATCTACTAACTACAATTAACATCATTTGCTAGTAGTATTCAGACTGTCTTATTAATATGCTAAATTTAATCTTTATTATATTATTTTATTTTTCTTCATGTATCAAATGTCATTCCAATATTCAATTACTCATCACATGTACTATGACATTTGTTTGATTCGAATATCTAAATTAGCACATCAAATCACTGACAATGTCCTTCATCTCATATGCTTTTTCCCGAGTATAGCAATGCCTTAGCTGGATGCTCACATGCTTTCACTGCTTTAAATGTCAAGGAATCAGTGGACCATTTTTCTCATATTATTTGAATTCATATGTCATTATTATAACGCTGTGATAGCAACTACACATATTCGTATTCTCTATATATTACTTAAAATTAATCTCCCACCCACACAATTCACAAACAATATTTCTCCCACACTAACATAATATGGATGCTTCTTCAAATCAACTTAGAACAGATGTTATTGAGAGCATACAAAGGGATCTGCAGGATGAGACCACACTTGCACACAATTTGGTGACAGAATTGAATTGTTACTTCTGACTAATACGTGCCCGTGAACCACGAATCAGGTTGGTGGAGTCTATGCAAATGACAACCGTTACCAGTTACGGGTTGCATACACTTCTTATGGCTCAAGAATCATATCAACGTATGTATGAAAACTTGAATGAAGCAAGGAAAAATTTGATTATAACTATTGCTAAGAAGGAACGATTAATTCGTAACTACAGATCGATATAAATTATCCAATCCTGTAACAAAATTATCTTGTTACTTTCATCTTTTGTGTTTTCCGTTGTTTTTAGTAATTCTAATAATATTATGCTTTGAATACAACCCTGGATGTATCGAGTAATTAATGTTCAAAATATATCTCAAAATATATCTCAACCATGCATGTACAGGAAATTCGTATATATTCTTTTTTACACATAATATATTTTTCTTTTCCACTATGTTTTTTATTAATTTTTTCTTCAAAATTTGCGCATACTACATACTTACTCTTTACTTAAACAGAAAATACTATACAATTTTTTCCATCAAAATCTTTACGAGTGCCATACTTTGCCCATTAATATATTATTTTACATGCCAATTAAATTTTTTTCGCTTTACCAATACGCGAATAGCTCTTTAAAAACTACTTAACATGCCAATAAATTTTTTTTAAATAAAATCATAACGATAAATTAAACCTGCGCAAAGTAGGGGTTACACACTAATTTTACTAAGTTTTTAAACATTACCAAATTAATTTCTTTACAAAAAAATAAAAATTAAATTAAACTGATACTCGGGATTTTACTCCACCGAGTACCATTTTGTCAGAAATTAGGGTCCAATCCGGTGAGTGTGTTACTATTCGCGTCAGTGTGGGGGCCCCCACCAGAAGTCAATGGCTGCAAAACATGTGCTTGGGTCAGTAATTGTTTAGTTAAATTTTTTTTAAACCATTAAAATCACGACACGTGGCAAAGGTATGCTCGTCTTAACTCCTTCCCGAGCATGGTGACCTTTTTGGTAAAGTGAAATAAAGTTGGCCTCTGCAGGACAACAACTTCAATAAATGGCCCAGTAAGAAATTTTCACAAATTTATAATGTCATACATACTCAAGTTAAAGATTAAATTTGTCTATCCAATTAACTATAAAGTCAAATAAAACTAAAATTACATTATTAAATTTCCAACTATACCCTTTAGCAATTTACTCATAAAAAAGAATACTTGTCACTTTTACCTATTTAATCATAAAATTAAGAGTTAACTGCATTTTTAGTCCTCGTGGTTTGGTGCGTTTTTCACTTTTGGTCCAAAAATTTAAATAGTTTTGATTTTGACCTAAAACGTAAACTATTTCTTCACTTTTGGTCCATTTTCGTTAACTCCACCATTTTGACTTTTTTACTGTCAAATAGGAGGGCATTTTTGTCTTTTTACCAAGTGGGCCTCACAAACTTACATTATTCTTCTTTTATTTTTTCTTTTTCATTTCATCTTTTTCAACTATACACTCCTGTTTCTTTTCTCTATCTTTCATCACAAAAACACGTTACCCACGATTTTTTATCACCAAATAACTCTCGGCTGATTCTTTTGCTAACACAACACAGGCACAAAGAAACTTCTTTTCCGAAACACACTGTCGAATCATCTCACATTTGATAAGTATTTACTAACCTCAAGCCTAATTCCATTATTATACCAATTTTTTCCTTTCAATCCAAAGCAAATAATACAACAAAACCCATAACAATAACTTGTTTTAAAACAAGATTCAAGGCTTGTTGTTGGCACCTCTACAGATACCCATATGCTCCGCGACATCATTCATATGCTTCCCAGACACAACCACTCCACCACCACCGGGCTTAAAGCCATAACCCCTTCATAAGCAAGTATACAACCTGGCAAGACTTCCCATGTCAACCTCACAACCAAATCGTTGGTCTCCATAATAGCCAAAGCCCTAAAACAACAATGATCATCAGCATAGATCATAAGCCTCCCCTTCTATCAATCGAGTACCCTAGATACGCCTAGGGTTTGAATAAAACACACAAATCTAACCAGCCTCCTTGCTTACTAATGATTCCCAAATGACGGCACCACAAACCCTAATCCCCAAATCCTCCGATCTAACCCCAACCTTCAAAATACACCACAAGAACTCACCAACCTTTGTTATCGTCGCCTACAATCAAAATACAACTGATAATCCAATGGCCTGAGAGGAAGACGGTGGTGACTGACATTAATGGCGGCATCAACTTCAGGTGGTGGAGAACGGCGGTGCTATAAATGGTGTTTAAAAGGATGTACATTTACCTTTATTGTTTGATTAGTTATGCTCTTGTTTTTGGATTTAAAACAAGATCATGGATTTCACCGTAGTGCTTGGGATTTTTGTGTTTATATTTTTTGGTGTTTAGGTAAGATATGATGTTAAATTGATTTTGATATATGTAGCGGGTGGTAGGTATATGAATAATTAATAATAATAATATAAAATAATAATAATATTTTTATTAATAATTATTATATAATAATATTTATTAAATGTGAGGGTAGCTTAGTAACTTCACAGTATGGGAATAAGTGTATTTCAGTCATTTTATACGGTCAAACAGGTCAAACTGACGGAATTAACGAAAATGGACCAAAAGTGAAGAAAAGTTTACGTTTTAGGTCAAAATCAAAACTATTTGAGTTTTGGACCAAAAGTAAAAACGAGAAACCACGAGGACCAAAAATGCAGTTAACTCTAAAATTAATTGAAACTAGATCATCAAAACTCCATCTACGTCAATTGATTGGTGTCTAATTAGTTAGTAACCATTTAAATACTTTTGCTAATTTTGTATACTTCGTCTTATTGTATCAGTAGCAAATCGTGAACTTCTCAAATCAAAATCATACGTAAAGAATATAATGATTGAATATGTACGTGTGTCTCATATTTCATCTTTCATTCATATTATAATCAAATGAAACGAGCAACACAAACATAAGTATTGACAAGGTTTTTATGGCTAATTTTTTGCACCGTCTGATATATCATCGCGATGGCTTTGATCAAATGAGGAATATATTGTTTTGCATATCCTATAATATACTGTAATTACGAAATCACTTTATGACTAAGTTATTGAAGGGGTATAGTGGGAAATCTAATAATGTAATTTCATTTTTATTTGATTTTACAATAAATTGTATAAATATGAAAAATTTCTTGTTTAAGTTAGGTATACGTGACATTATAAGTTTGATTGGGTAAATATGATATTTGATCACGCGGCTGCTAAAATTGGTTGTCTCACTCTAGGCATCCCATTTACTTACTTGGGAACGAAAGTTGGATGCCCTACGTCTCGGAATTCTTTTTGGCAAGAAGTTGTTGGTAAAGTTAAGGTATGTCTTTCTAAATGGAAAATGAAGTCTCTATCCATCGGTGGAAGACTCACCTTACTTAAATCTGTTATCGGGTCTATTACTATTTTTCATATGTCTCTATATCGAGTTCCTAAGAAGGTGCTTTAGAAATTGGAATCTATTCGCAGCTATTTTTTCAATGGAAATTATCGTAATCGTCATAATATCTCATGGAACAAATGGAATAATGTTCTATCATCAAAGGATATAGGTGGTTTAGGTGTTGCAAGTCTTTAGGCTTTCAATAAAGGGCTTATGCTTAAATGGATGTGGCGTTTCTTTACACAACTTGATGCTCTTTGGGTTCGTGTTATAAAGTCATTCATGGTAATGATGGCTGTGTGGATAAAGATGTGAGAGTTGGGGCTCGATCTTGCTGGCTTCATATTGTAAAGGAGGCTGCTATTCTCAAATCAAACGGAGTTAATTTCTTTGATTATCTAAAACTAAGATTGGGAGATGGAGCTACGTTCTCTTTTTGGGAGGATAAATGGTGCGAGGGTAGTACCTTCAAATTTAGATTCCCAAGAATTTTTGGTTTGGATACTTGCAAAAAAGACAAGGTCAAGAATAAACTTGCGCAGCCCAGTTTTGATTCTTCCCTTCGTCGAGCTGTTAAGGGAGGCGCAAAGCAGTCTCAGTATGATGAGATTACTGAGCTCATTGGTGGTATTTATCTTTCTCCGCAGATGGACAGGTATATGTGGTCTTTGGGTGGTACAGGCAGTTTCACTGTGAGCTCCATCAGGCAGGTAATCGATGACTATAGATTTCCACGTGTTTCTTCAAAAACTAGATGGGTGAAATATATGCCTATAAAACTGAATGTTCTTGCCTGGAAAGTTAACCCTAATGCCCTCCTAACAAGATTCAACATCTCGCGCTGTGGTATTGATATTCAATCCCTCACGTGTTTGCTATGTCATCAGGTGACCGAGAGTACTTCTCATTTGTTTTTTTCTTGTAATATGGTTCGTCAGCTTTACAACAAGATAGCTTGTTAGTGGGATATTCCTTTTGTGGAGTGTAGTTCGTATGACGAGTGGTTGATTTGGCTTGCTTCCATTAGGTTACCGAATAAGCTGAAATCCATTTTAGAAGGTGTGTTTTACGCATTGTGGTGGTGCATTTGGACGTTACGTAACAAGACTTTATTTGACAAACATCCTCCTTTCATGGAAACGTTGTTTGATGATATTGTTTTACATTATTTTTATTGGTGTAAGTTTCGTTGTAAAGCCACATTTAGTTATGACGCTTGGCTTAAAAACCCTTATTTAATTGTTGTGTAATTCTAGCTCCTTGTTAGTTCTCTTAATAAAATCGCTGTTCCAAAATATAATATTTCAAGATTTAAATTAGGTATATATATGAAGTTAACCCTTATCTTTCTTATTGTTTGAACTATAAATTTGAATTTTGTCTTTTATAGCTGTATGTATCTTATGATCATCTCACTCTTACATATTAACAAGGATTTAAGCTTTACGTTTTACTCCAAGGTGTTGGATTTTGTGTTGTTTTAGAACCAAAAGCAACTATCACGTAGTTCGCTGAAAAACTGATATACAGACCTGAGAAAAAGATTAAAAGAATCTAAGCATTAGCTGGTCCCAGAGGTATATTAGATTGACTCACACAAAATCTCGCCATTTTATTTTTTATCCTATATTTACACATAATTTGTAACTATTACAAGACGACTCACACTAGAAAAAAATATTTAATTTAAACACACACTCACACAAACATAATCGCATGCTCGACTACTTACCTCTTCCTATGATCAAGTAACTCGATCTTTGCATTGACACGACCGATTAAAACAATCGATCGATAGAGCTTGTTTTGATGCCACTACGAGCAATCTTAGGGAGCCTAATTAGCCTCTTAGAGCATTCATAATGGTAAAAGTTACCAAAAGTTTTTTACTATTCTAACATGTTTTTTAGAGTTTTTTGGCATTGTGACAAAAGCTTTTCAATAAGCTTTTTACTAATGACTTGGTGTACTCCAAGTCTTTCTTGCAAGTTTTAGCCATTTAGTGAGTATGCATTAAAAATATTAAATGCTTCAAGTCTTTAATGGCTTAAGCATTGTGGATGCTCTTATAGTAAAAACATCCACATTACAACCAAGTCATTCAAGACTTGGTACATTTAATATATAGTTTTTTTAATCATCTTTTTATATTACAATCAATGCTTAGATAATTTAATGGCAATAACTTGTTAAAAATGTTGTCAAACACTTCTAATTTTACAAGTCCTTTTTAAAAAGTCTTGTGAAAACCTATTCTTACAATGCCAAAAAGTCCTTAAATGACTTTTTTAAATAATAAAAAGTTTTTAGAAAAGTTGCATATTATGAATGCTCTAAGGATAGTAGTTTTTAATAGCTCTCTCAGTTAAAAAATATTAAAAATTAAACCCACTCATTAAAATAAAATAAGAGAAAAAAACACTCTTACATTCACCCGATATACCTTTTATATATATACATTTTTTAGAACGACAAATGTTAGTGGTTAATGGATCGAGTCATGCAATGATATCAAAACGACATAATGTATTCTCCGAACCTTCGTCTAATTATATTAAACTCTTTATCAGCTCGTCTAAAAAAAACCTTTGACCGTTGTTAAACCCAAAATCTCCGAAAACCCTCTTAAAGAAACAACCCGATATACCCTTTATATATTGATTAATTATATTTGTTGATCGATTATTATTTATTGCTATAAACTATATGCATTAAGCTTAGAGGGTACGTGATGTAGGTTTTTCGTACACGTTTTAGGAAAAACGCGTATGAGTGGCAAGTATTAAGTTGCACGCTTTAGGAAAAACGCGAAACTGAATAAATGCGGGTTCGTTCTCGAAGGAGGTGTGTGGATTAATGTGCCAAATATATAAAATCAAGTTTGGATTAGTGACGTTTTTGGTTTAGAAGAGAAAAAGTAAAGACGAGCTACGACTACGATTACGCTACGACGTTGACGTAAAACGATGACGTAATTACGTAAAACGCGACGAAATTAAAAATTAAACCTAAAAATTACTTAAAAGTTAAAACTAAGTCTAAAATAATATAAATAAGAATAAAAATCCAACAAATATATTTTAAAACCTTTTATGAATTAAATATTCAATTTTAAATGCTAATTAAAGCCCTAAAATTAAATATAATTAACAAAATGTCGAAAATATTATTTTATTGAACAAATAAGTTACTTATATTATTTAAAGACTAAAAAATATTTTTCCTAAATTTTCAAAACTATTTTTCTATTTTTAAAACACTAAAAACTATTTTTAAACTAAAATAATCATAAAAAATAATAAAATAATGCCAAAAATAATTTGACAATTTTAGAAACCCTAATTTATACTAAAGAAAAGTAGAAAATTGAAAAAGTTTGAAAAATGTAAAATTTTTCACTAAAAGACAAAACTGATTTAAATTAAAACCCTAATTAAACTAAATTAATTATAAAAAATAATTAAAAAGTGAACAGTAAAATAATTTTTGATTAAAAATCTTAAAATCTTTTTCTAAATCTAAGAAAAATTTTAAAACTAAAAAATAATGATTTTTATCACTAAAAGACAAAAACAGAAATTAAAAAGTTAATTAAAAATAGCTATTTAATCTAAAAATTACTAAATGAACAGTAAAATAAAAAATAATTAAACAGAAAAATCAAGATTTAAATAAGAAAAATAATGAAAAAAGTTTCAAAGTCTAATTCCTACTTTAGTCCACAAAAGACAAAAAAAATTAGTTTCTGAAAGTGACACCTTGGTCACTTTTGTTTTGTAGCAAAGCAGGGGGAACCTTTACACTACCAGTGGGAATGAGTTCCCACTGTTTTCAAATAAAAAATGGATCTGAGCATGTTTTGAGCTTAGGGAAGCTCTTGCTTTGGTTTCTTGGACAAATATTGGCACCCCTACACTCAGTGGAGTGTAGGGAGTCAGTAAAAACTAAAAAACACACAAGTTGTTAACAAAAATTGCACAAAATCTCCCCAATTAAGTCACTGTTATGTCTTAAAGGAGGTCTAGTGAACAGTGATTGTTATATCATGCACAAAAACGAATTTCAAACTCCAAAAACTTGCACACCAGCTTACCAAATCAATCACAAACTATCTAAAATCCTAGCTAGACCTATCCTCTAACAATCCACAAGATTTTAAGGCAAAATTTACTCTAAAATAGACAGAAAATGGGCTTACTGTTTTATAGCTAGTTTCTACCAATTTTTAGCATACAACTTTCTTCTAATCCTATCCAAACTATAATCCTACTACTGATACAACCTAGTGCTACCATATAAAGTAAACCTATATTAGTTTTAAACTTAAACTAATCACTAATTTCAGCTTAACACCTAAATCCAAACACCCCTTTAAAATCTGAAAATCACAAATTAACACACCAATTCTATTTAAAAAGACTTAAACTGATTTTATCTTATTCTAACATGTACCAAATACTAAAACCAACATGAACAAACCACAAATACCAATAGTCAATCAGGTTTAAACAAAATGCATACAAGATCATAAAAAACTCAAAAACTTGTCTAAATGGGGTTCAAAGCCTTATAATGGCTGACTGCCTTCCAAGTGACTTGTGGGGGAGCTTGTATGAGCTTATAGATCAGTAGAGAACCCTTGTTGTTGGAATCCAAGATGGACCCAAAGGGGGACAAATATCTTCCCAGAAAAATGAAATGGAATGGATTGAGAGACTTGTTTCACTTGTAACCTGCACAACCACCACTTAAACAAAGAAAGAAATTCAAGTAGACAAAAGTACACAAGCTGCAAGCTTGTGGCTTTAGCTACAGTAAGATGGTAATAACAAAAAAAATTAGATTTTATGAAAAATCTTCAATTCTTTCTAAACTAGAATAAATCCTTCAAAAGCTTATCAAAAACCTTGAACCAAGAGTGAAATCCACTTTCACTTCAGTTCACACTTGGATTCAACCTTTCTAAAAAAACTTTTTGAAAAACTTTTTCAAACACATAAAAATGGATTTTCTGAAATTCAAGCAAAGAACTTGAAAACTTGTGAAACCTTTAACAAACTTGTAAAAACAGTGAATCTCTAAACTAACTTACACTAGAAAACGTATAATTGGAACTCAGTATGCATAAGAGAATAAAAGTTTATTTTCATTAATTTTTTAAAAACTTAATACAAAACTGGCACAAACTTAAATAGGGTACATGACACCCTATTTATACAGCTGAAAAGAAGATACTAGAATGAAAACCCTAATCTATATGAAATTCCAACAAGGCCCTTGTAGTCAAAAATCTTCAAACGGGTCAAAACCCTCCCATATGATGATGTTGATGCAACAGTTGTAAAGAGATGATCTGGGACGTTTGTTATAGCTTTGGGAGAAAGGAGTATGTGTGAGACGTTGATTTACTGTACCATTTTGTTTTCTTGCAAAGGAGTGGGTCAGGGGACCTTGGAGAGGGGACCATGGGTCACGGGTTGATAGAAAAAGTGAGTGGGATGGGTTTATAGGATGGTTAATTAGTATTCTGGACGCTTAGGGTTGTGATCATTGAGTAATTAGGGAATACCCAATTAGGGTTTATAGGGGTAATGGGGTGATGAACAGGCTGTTTTAATCTGGGTTAGAGTAACATAAGTTGTTTCCCACACTTTTTAGTAATTTTTAATTCGGTTTAAAAAATGAGTGGGGGTTTGATTTAGTTAACTGATTTAATAATCAGTTATGGGTTTGGTGGATGCTGATTTGGACGAAGGAGGGGATGTGATTGGTGGGTGGAGTTGAGTGGGGTGATGTGGCGTAATGGGGTTGGCTGGTGAGAGTTTGGTTGTCTGGTCACATTAGGTCCCACAATTCCTTATAACTTGATACTTCTCATAAAACAGCCCAGAACTTTCTTTTCCTTTGTAAACAAGTTTGAATAACTTGTCAAACTTGGCACAAGTTTCTTGCAAAGTTATATCAAGGATCATATATGCAAATATTGCATTCTTCAAGGGCTTGTATTGTCAATTCTTCAAACATGGAGGATTTTTCTTGCAAAATATGATTTCCCCAAGGACCAATCATGACAAATCTTCTAAGATGAGGGACCAGTGTTGTCAATCTTCAAAACTTCAAGGGCATTTTTGTAAATTCCATACTTGGGCCCGGTTCTTTATGCGGCTTCGTTTCCCGTGTTCGTTTTTGCTTGATTCTTGTAATATTTTGGTGAATTCACGATATCCGTACCTGAAATACACAATGAACAAACACAGGCATATTTTTGGGTATTTTGACGATATTTTAAGCGTTTTAAGCCCGATTTGGACGATGAGACCATGTATAATAGCAGTCTCATCACTCCCCCATACTAAACCATTGCCGTGTCCCCACACAATGCTAGAATTAAGTATCTTAGCACTTCCAAAATTCATTTTATGATTTATTTAAATAAACAACTACACGCGTTTTAGACATAATGTATTGTTTTCATCACGATATAGTGACTTTTGGGATCATAGAACAAGAACACGTGAATGCTTCGTTAGAAATAATTTCGTCGTCCTCGATTTTCACCCAATTCCATGCTAAGCGTGTAACGAGATCATTGTTATTATAAGTTAGCAACACGAACACATCTCATGAGTGTTAATTACGAACCTAAACTCCCTTATTCCTACTTGGTATCTCTTATATTTTATTATGTATTTAATGATCACGAGGATACATCATTGACTTATGCGTGAATAGAGATTAAGTCTTAAAATAGAGTCTTAACGGTGTAACCAAAATCATTAAATTAATAATTCACCCTAATAGACAACGATGTCAAAAAATTAAGTCAACAAGAAGGATCGATAAACACGGTTTTATAACGGTTTTGAACATGAGTCTTATTACCAAGACTTTTATACGCCCCCTAACGGAAGGGCCTTATTATCTTTGGTTTACCTCCATCTTTTATTCAACTTCGCCATGAAGCTTTTATTATGACTTCGGTCTTGCCTTGCCTTTTATTATCTGCCTCATCGGTGGTTTTATTAGCCAAAGACGTATATCCTCACGCTAAGGCGAATTTTAGATCTTTAAAGCTTCGAAGATTAAGGCTTGATTCACTTTCAATTTGGGCATAGATTTTTCGGCCTTGTGAGCTTCAAATTTTTGCTTAATTTAGGTGAGCACTTGAAATCTTATTATTAGGTGAAGCTTTCGATTATTCGGGTGCCAATACTTCAAAACCGTGACGCTGGCGATACCTTAATGTTTTCCAAATTTAATTACATGGAAGCTACCAAAAAAAATTAGAAACCAACAATAGTGACTAAACCGCTAAATCAATATTTATTAATAATTTATTATGCAAAAGCGTTGGGAGAATAAGCTAATAATTACTACACATGAGATCGTGACGATTACGAGACTTATAAATACTCTATCATTTCTCGTCCTCATTTAAGAGACTTAGCCTAAAAAGTTAAGGAATTGAGCTAAGTGCTCAACACGCACGGTCGAGTCAAAAATTACTCTTATTCTCACCATCGGAAAACCTACATTCGTGTCTTAAACACTTATGGAAAATACGAAAAATTTTAAAATTTGGCCATTTTTAGCCTTATTTGCAACAAAATGATAACAAAACGATGAAAATTGGATAGCGTGTTGACGTAAGCAAGGTGAAGTATCTACTCACCCCCCCCCCCCCCATACTAAAACTAAACATTGTCCTCAATGTTTCGAGTCTAGGGGTGTAAACACCCCCATACTAGAGACGAAGTCGAATGCTTAATCTCGAGCATGGAAAGGGTAAAACGAATAACCTAAAAGTCGTTTATGAATTATGCTAATAAGATAAACGTTAGAACATAAAAGGATATCATCGGATATCGGAATCTCCAAAGGCAACGATCGAAGCTTGAGTGATCCGTAAAACGAACACGAGAGGCTTCAATTATGACGATGAACCTAATAAATCACAATCACAAACAACCACGGAACAAAGGTTGGAAGAGCACAAGTCCCCTCGTTACATTAACTAATAAAGCGATAATATGTACAAGGATAAGCATGAGAATCCCCCACGAGGCACCTTGTTTTTGATAACCGAGTCAAAAGCTCGACTCGAATCCCCATAAATGTGATCATTTAGGGATAATCTTGGTATGGTCATTTTTGGTGGGGCTTACATGATAAACAAGGCCCAAAAGTACATGGAGTACTTTAAAAACCCGATATACGAATACCGGGGTCAAAGATAGCGTCCTCGTTTTCGGATGAAAGACGAAACAACGCCACTCCAACATGAACCCCAATGGGGTAGAAGAAAATAGATGAGAAGTATAAAGGTGGGGCAATGGGTAAGGCAACATAATGAGCTACTCTAGGTAGACTCACACCAAGCAAACGAAAAGATTTTCCATTTATTGCATCGGTGGAAGACCGAGATTTCCCTTTACAAACAATTCCGGGATCGTAAATCTCGTCCTCGGTGGAGAAATGGGAGGGAACATTTGGGGCTTCCCCCACACTAAAACCACACCAACCGTCGTCAAAAGGAGTAGACGAGGTGGTAGCACTCATAAAACGGTGTGATGACGGAGTTAAACATGTAGAAAAATCTTTTAAAACATTTTTAAAATCTTTTCCTTTTTCATCGTTTAAAAACTCTTTATGAAAACCCGATTTAATGATGTCGAAAATATTTGGCGTTTCAAATTGAAAATTAGTCGCGCTAAAAATCCTCACATTTAAGTCCTTGGTGGGAGGGGGTGGCGGATTATATAAGTTCTCAAAACGTTTGTCAATAAAGAACACCGCCCCCTCGGGGTCAACATACTCGTCATCCTCATGAACGTCGATCTCATCGATTTCTTCATCAAAGATAGGCTTGTCAAACCAAGGTTTGTCATTCCCCTCCTTGAGTATCTTAGAAACTCTCTCGAAAAGATCACGATCAAGCACGAAACCATCATTCTTTTGTGGGGATTGTTGATAAGTTAAATCCTCACGAATGTGGTAAACGTAATTCTCATTTGAGGAGTGTTGATTAGGTAACTCCTCGAGAATTGGATTTTGGGTGGTCACATGAGTTGGCTCGTCATCGAAAATAAGACGTTCCAACTCATTAAGTTCATCCTCGATTTTGGAAAGGTCGACCTCACTTGTAGGTGGAAGTGGAGGCATAAGAGCTAGCTCTCGTTCAATGATTTCCTCAATCTCAGGATCAAACTCGTAATCATCGTACTTCACATGTTTCTTTTTAGGAGAATCAAAAATTGCATGTGGATTTCGAAGTACGTGATCAATCTCGGCAAAATCGCCATCGTCATCGTCAAAGAAAGAGTCGATGTGAGCACTTACAACCATGGTCTTACAAGTCGAATGACTATGCTTAGGTGACTTTTCTAAGACGAGAGGATCGATGTCGATAAAACCTTTAGCCTCAACGGGTGTTGGGCTAGGCAAAGGAGGCACTTCGATGGAGTTAGAAGTTGAAGCCTCAAATACGTGGTCCTTCGAAGGTGGTGAAGACGAGCCCATATTGGTCTTTGTCGTGATGGCACTAACGTCGCCCTTCGGAATTGGTGGTTCACTTGTTTCGCTAAAAACATCCCAAAGTGAGTTTTCATCCATAAATTTACACATACCCTTTTGAATTAGGTACACGTACTCTTTATCATTAAAATCATCATCTTTAAAACCGTTTTTCTTAATTCTTTCAAAACATGCATTAAGCCTCATTTGTTCCGCTAAAGTGAACATTTTGAAATCATTAGGATTTGAATCATTAGGTTTTGAAACCTCGGTTTTTCATTATCATTAAAAACTTGGGATTTTCTAGCGAAAAAGTCCATTTTGTCATCCCCATATCTCATAGTAAGTCTCCCCTCGTGAACGTCGATTACGGTTCGAGCCGTCGATAAGAATGGTCGGCCTAAAATAATGGGACATTTAGGGTCACACTCGTAATCGGATATAACGAAATCCGCGGGAAAAACAAACTTTCCAACTTTGACATAGACATCCTCGGCTATTTCAGTTGGTATTAAAGGCGTACAATTTGCTAGCTCGATAGTCATGTTCGTGGGGGTAAGTCTAGGCAATCTCATCAATTTCCAAAGAGAATGAGGCATGAGAATGATGCTAGCACCTAAATCGGCAAGGGCTAAACATCCCTCAATCTCGGAAAAATCACAAGGTAGTAGAAATTGGCCCGGATCCTTTTCCTTTCTCGGCATACGCCTTTTGGGTTTTTTAAGAAGGATCGATGCACAAGTTTCTTCAAGGGTTACTTTGGTAAGGTCAACAAAGCTCTCTTTTTGAACCGTGGATGGAATTTGAGGTACACGAGGGTGTGCACTCTTTTCCTTGGTCGCCACGTTCACCCCATCGACTTTAGAACAAGAAGACGTCTTAGAAGTTGAGGGTTGAGAAGAATAAACAACACGGAATCCTTCAAGGTTAGGGGTAATCACACGACCTTTCTCACGAGACGAGGCGGCTTTACATTGTTCCTTCAGATTTGCAACGGTTTCACTAGGTAACGAGCTCGATGGCGCACCCGAGGATTTGTTCATTATGGCCAAAATTATCTTTTTAATATCAATTTGCCCTTGCTCAATCTTCGTGTTTTGCAATTTCAATGTATTTGTAAAGTCGTTTTTCAAAGTACCAATTTCTCCCTCTAATCGTCTCATATTAGCCTCATTCGTTTTCATGTAACTTTGAAAATCGTTTGACGAACTATTTTGATTTGAATTAAAGTTCCCTTGGTTTTGATTACTTCTTTGAAAATTTCCTTGATTACCACTTGAAAAATTGTTACCTTGATTGTTGTTGTTTTGAAAACTCGAGTTTTGGTTATTGTCTCGATTTTGCCAAGTTATATTACGACCTTGATTATAACCTCCTTGATTTTGATTCGAAAAATTTCCTTGTTGATTATTTCCTTGAAAATTGTTACGGTTTCGATTCGAAAAATTGTTGCCTTGGTTATAATTGCCTTGTTGTGATGGACCCGCGTTATTTTGATTAGAAAAATTGTTGTTTCCATTTAACGCACTCACATTCGACGTTTGGCCATCCGTAGCCGCACACTCGTAATAATTATGAGGTCCACCACAAAACGTACATGAAACCTCAACCGCTTTCACCGTAGCGGGAGCGTCTTTCTTTTGCATTTCAACGAGAAAAGACGTGAACACATTCGTCAACTTGTCGACTTTCGCATCAACCCTCTCAATGTCGCGATTAGAACTACTAACATTGGCGACATTGGCAACACTCGGGGCGTTGCGGAGTTGTAAACCTTGGATCGGTTTTCGATAATTATCAATGCATCTTTCGGAGTCTTACACAAAAAGTTGCCACCGGCGGCGGAATTCAACGAATCTTGTTCTTGAAAATTAAGACCGTTGTAAAACGTATTGATTTGGTGCAACTCGGAAAAACCATGGTGAGGACATTGCCTAAGCAATTCCTTAAAACGATCCCACGCGTCTCTAAAAGATTCATTCGGTTTTTGCTCAAATTTCGTAATTTCATTTTTGAAAAACGTCGTCTTAGACGGTGGGAAAAAATAATTAACGAACTTGGAAACGAGATCCTTCCACGTAGTTATCGAATTAGGTGGCTCTTTCTCGTACCAATCCTTGGCGGCACCATCGAGCGAGTACGGAAAAAGCATAAGCTTGACGACATCGGTGTCGACGTTCTTAAACTTGCTCGTGGCTAAAAGACGATCAAAATTCCGAATATGGTCGTGAGGATTATCGGCTTCACGACCTCGAAACTTCGTAGCTTGGATTAAAGAAAGCATTCCGCTCTTAATCTCAAAATTCTCCGCTTCGATAGCGGGAATTACGATCGCGTCTCCATAACCCTCGGTGGGCGCTTGGAGCAATTCCATCATCGAACGATTGTCGGCCATCTCCTCTATGGTCTCTTCAACAACGATATTAGGAACGTCGGTTTCTAATTCTCGTCTACGTCGTCGATTCCTTTGATTACGATTGCGTCGATTCGAAGCTTCGCTAGAATTGGAATAATCCTTCGATCGAGTGCGCATGCACTAAGCGTAGAATGGGTGGTAGCAAAGAAGATTCTTTTTCCGGTTTTTCGATTTTTTCAAAAACAATTTGGTTTTTGATTGTTTTTTAATTTTTTTGGATTTTTGAATGTATTACGTAGACACAAATCTACAAATCTCTCCTCGAATCGACTTTCTCGATTAAAGGAGCCTCAAGGAATGAAAACGATCACGTGAAGTGAATGCTTTCGATGACTTTAGAACGTTGGTGGAACACCAAAACGTTCAAGAGGGTTTAATCTTGAAAACAAGCAAATATAATATACGTAGATAATACTTGGGCGGCAAACCCTCGATTAGCCCTCTTTCTCAAAACACGCACAAGCAAGCGGGGGAAACGAGGCGGCGCTAAGCACTTAAGAGCCTTTTTCCCTTAGGTCGTGAAATACAACCGCCTTTTACCCACCTTATAGTTTGTGTTAATTGAAATTAAGCCTCACGAAAGTATTTATCTATTTTGCCTTTAAACTTTTGCTTTGGATTCGAATACAATGATCGAGTGATGAAATCCCGAATCAAAGTTGCGTTTTCACGCTTTTGGAGTACTTGTATATTTATTGTTATTACGTAGATACAATATAGTAATAATATATTCACAATAAAAACGAAAACCAATATATCTACAATATAGTAAAGATTGTTGTGTGTTTAATTTAGGAAAACTAAACACGATTTATTTGGATATTATAATATAATAAAGAAAAATAACAAAAATGAGTATGTACGATATTCACGCTTTCCAAAAATTGAAAAGCAAAAACGCACTACTCACACAAACACGATACTAATAATAATGGCACACTAAACACCTCCCCGGCAGCGGCGCCAAAAATTGAGAGTAGTAAATCGTACACGTTTTAGGAAAAACGCGTATGAGTGACAAGTATTAAGTTGCACGCTTTAGGAAAAACGCGAAACCGAATAAATGCGGGTTCGTTCTCGAAGGAGGTGTGTGGATTAATGTAGCAAATATATAAAATCAAGTTTGGATTAGTGACGTTTTTGGTTTAGAAGAGAAAAAGTAAAGACGAGCTACGACTACGATTACGCTACGACGTTGACGTAAAACGATGACGTAATTACGTAAAACGCGACGAAATTAAAAATTAAACCTAAAAATTACTTAAAATTTAAAACTAAGTCTAAAATAATATAAATAAGAATAAAAATCCAACAAATATATTTTAAAACCTTTTATGAATTAAATATTCAATTTTAAATGCTAATTAAAACCCTAAAATTAAATATAATTAACAAAATGTCCAAAATATTATTTTATTGAACAAATAAGTTACTTGTATTATTTAAAGACTAAAAAGTATTTTTCCTAAATTTTCAAAATTATTTTTCTATTTTTAAAACACTAAAAACTATTTTTAAACTAAAATAATCATAAAAAATAATAAAATAATGCCAAAAATAATTTGACAATTTTAGAAACCCTAATTTATACTAAAGAACAGTAGAAAATTGAAAAAGTTTGAAAAATGTAAAATTTTTCACTAAAAGACAAAACTGATTTAAATTAAAACCCTAATTAAACTAAATTAATTATAAAAAATAATTAAAAAGTGAACAGTAAAATAATTTTTGAATAAAAATCTTAAAATCTTTTTCTAAATCTAAGAAAAATTTTAGAACTGAAAAATAATGATTTTTACCACTAAAAGACAAAAACAGAAATTAAAAAGTTAATTAAAAATAGCTATTTAATCTAAAATTTACTAAATGAACAGTAAAATAAAAAATAATTAAACAGAAAAATCAAGATTTAAATAAGAAAAATAATGAAAAAAGTTTCAAAGTCTAATTCCTACTTTAGTCCACAAAAGACAAAAAAATTAGTTTCTGAAAGTGACACCTTGGTCACTTTTGTTTTGTAGCAAAGCAGGGGGAACCTTTACACTACCAGTGGGAATGAGTTCCCACTGTTTTCAAATAAAAAATGGATCTGAGCACGTTTTGAGCTTAGGGAAGCTCTTGCTTTGGTTTCTTGGACAAATATTGGCACCCCTACACTTAGTGGAGTGTAGGGAGTCAGTAAAAATTAAAAAACACACAAGTTGTTAACAAAAATTGCACAAAATCTCCCCAATTAAGTCACTGTTATGTCTTAAAGGAGGTCTGGTGAACAGTGATTGTTATATCATGCACAAAAACGAATTTCAAACTCCAAAAACTTGCACACCAGCTTACCAAATCAATCACAAACTATCTAAAATTCTAGCTAGACCTATCCTCTAACAATCCACAAGATTTTAAGGCAAAATTTACTCTAAAATAGACAGAAAATGGGCTTACTGTTTTATAGCTAGTTTCTACCAATTTTTAGCATACAACTTTCTTCTAATCCTATCCAAACTATAATCCTACTATTGATACAACCTAGTGCTACCATATAAAGTAAACCTAGACTAGTTTTTAAACTTAAACTAATCACTAATTTCAGCTTAACACCTAAATCCAAACACCCCTTTAAAATCTGAAAATCACAAATTAACACACCAATTCTATTTCAAAAAGACTTAAACTGATTTTATCTTATTCTAACATGTACCAAATACTAAAACCAACATGAACAAACCACAAATACCAACAGTCAAGCAGGTTTAAACAAAATGCATACAAGATCATAAAAAACTCAAAAACTTGTCTACATGGGGTTCAAAGCCTTACAATGGCTGACTGTCTTCGAAGTGACTTGTGGGAGAGCTTGTATGAGCTTATAGATCAGTAGAGAACCCTTGTTGTTGGAATCCAAGATGGACCCAAAGGGGGACAAATATCTTCCGAGAAAAATGAAATGGAATGGATTGAGAGACTTGTTTCACTTGTAACCTGCACAACCACCACTTAAACAAAGAAAGAAATTCAAGTAGACAAAAGTCCACAAGCTGCAAGCTTGTGGCTTTAGCTATAGTAAGATGGTAATAACAAAAAAAAAATTAGATTTTATGAAAAATCTTCAATTCTTTCTAAACTAGAATAAAACCTTCAAAAGCTTATCAAAAACCTTGAACCAAGAGTGAAAATCCACTTTCACTTCAGTTCACTCTTGGATTCAACCTTTCTAAAAGAAACTTTTTGAAAAACCTTTTCAAACACATAAAAAATGGATTTTCTGAAATTCAAGCAAAGAACTTAAAAACTTGTGAAACCTTTAACAAACTTGTAAAAACAGTGAATCTCTAAACTAACTTACACTAGAAAACGTATAATTGGAACTCAGTATGCATAAGAGAATAAAAGTTCATTTTTATTAATTTTTTAAAAACTTAATACAAAACTGGAACAAACTAAAATAGGGTACATGACACCCTATTTATACAGCTGAAAAGAAGATACTAGAATGAAAACCCTAATCTATATGAAATTCCAACAAGGCCCTTGTAGTCAAAAATCTTCAAACGGGTCAAAACCCTCCCATGTGATGATGTTGATGCAACATCTGTAAAGAGATGATCTGGGACGTTTGTTATAGCTTTGAGAGCAAGGAGTATGTGTGAGACGTTGATTTACTGTACCATTTTGTTTTCTTGCAAAGGAGTGGGTCAGGGGACCTTGGAGAGGGGACCATGGGTCACGGGTTGATAGAAAAAGTGAGTGGGATGGGTTTATAGGACGGTTAATTAGTATTCTGGACGCTTAGGGTTGTGATCATTGAGTAATTAGGGAATACCCAATTAGGGTTTATAGGGGTAATGGGGTGATGAACAGGCTGTTTTAATCTGGGTTAGAGTAACATAAGTTGTTTCCCACACTTTTTAGTAATTTTTAATTCGGTTTAAAAAATGAGTGGGGTTTGATTTAGTTAACTGATTTAATAATCAGTTATGGGTGTGGTGGATGCTGATTTGGACGAAGGAGGGGATGTGATTGGTGGGTGGAGTTGAGTGGGGTGATGTGGCGTAATGGGGTTGGCTGGTGAGAGTTTGGTTGTCTGGTCACATTAGGTCCCCCAATTCCTTATAACTTGATACTTCCCATAAAACAGCCTAAAACTTTCTTTTCCTTTGTAAACAAGTTTGAATAACTTGTCAAACTTGGCACAAGTTTCTTGCAAAGTTATATCAAGGATCATATATGCAAATATTGCATTCTTCAAGGGCTTGCTTTGTCAATTCTTCAAACATAGAGGATTTTTCTTGCAAAATATGATTTCCCCAAGGACCAATCATGACAAATCTTCTAAGATGAGGGACCAGTTTTGTCAATCTTCAAAACTTCAAGGGCATTTTTGTAAATTCCATACTTGGGCCCGATTCTTTGTGCGGCTTCGTTTCCCGTGTTCTTTTTTCCTTGATTCTTGTAATCTTTTGGTGAATTCACGATATCCGTACCTGAAATACACAATGAACAAACACAGGCATATTTTTAGGTATTTTGACGATATTTTAAGCGTTTTAAGCCCGATTTGGACGATGAGACTATGTATAATTGCAGTCTAATCAGTACGTAGTGTTTAGTTAACCAATACATTGAGTCACTGATAATTATGTTTGTCAATTGTCATGACGGCAACATATTCAAAGTCGTTTTTAATCGGTTTTTGGTATTGAATATTTAAATTTCATGTTAAATGGGTTTTTTTCCCAGATCCCTAAATTTTAATTTGGATCCACCAAGTTCGTATAATTTGTCTTTTTATGTATGTCATTAACTATATTATCGACTTAAAACCCCATAAAACAAATCAGTAAGACAAGATTATGGAAGGAAAATGCATAAACAAAGCTAACAAGGACAATTCTAGGGCTTGTTTACTTTTATAAATGCTACTATATTAGCCTCTTAATTATGCTCTTAGTGGAAAAAGAGTGACTTTTATGTGAGTGTACAAGTAGAGGTTCAAAATGATTTGGGCCCACAACTTTACCCACTAAGAGACACAAAAAGAAAAAGAAACACACCCTAAGCCATAGTTGAAGAGGTTCTTTGGAATTTGATTTTTTGTTCAAAATAGATAAAGCATGTGTTTATTAAGTCTAGTTCTCTCAAACGAGTACATGCTTTCGACATAAAAAAGCCTATCCATTAATTCTTTACCAAAAAATATTAACGCATTAAATTTCTATATGGTTATTACGAGTTTAAGCATATTTTAAAAAACTTGATATATCTTAAGTGACACATTTGGTTTTATTGTTCAATTTCAAATGACACATTTCGTCTCATAAATAACGGTTTTACCAAGATGGAAATTCGTAACCCATTTCATGAAATATGCGTAAGCAACATGTAAAATGTTTATTTTAATTTTAAAAATGATGCATTATCATGCAAAAAAGGTTAAATTAGCATAAAACATCCACTTGAAAAAATTGAATGTAAGCTTGAATTTGTATTAGTATAACACTCAATTAATGACCATAACGTAAAGACTTTGATATCTTTATGTTCGATAAAAATAATTTAAATTTTTTACTTTACTTAGTTTAATATTATAGTAATATTTTTACTTTACTCAGTTTAATACTCTTTCCGTCTCTAATTAAATGTTCACGTTTGACTTTCGGAGTCAATTTTTGTAAAAATTTAACCTTAAATTATTTTATTTGTGTTATATAATAGCTGGTGAACGTTATACTAATGAAAATATATTTAAAACTCAATTCATTCAGATAACGTGTATCAAGTATTATATAACATAAACAAAATAATTTAAGGTCAAAGTTGAAAATGATTGACTTCGAAAGTGAATAATAGACATTTATTTAGGGATGGAGAGAGTATACACTTCATGTGTTATACTAATTATAAAAAGAGGAATGTTAAAGTTATAAATAAATTCGAATAAATTTTTTTACAAAATGATATGTCTTGTTATTAGTGTTATTTTTATATTTAATTTTCAATTCTCTAATATATGTGTGACCAATAGTTTACAAGACATATCATTATGTAAATATTTTTTGTAAAACCACTTGTGATTTTATTATTTCTTTTTAAAAGATTATATTAGTTGTCACTTATGGCTTATCAGTGAAAGACCGTATCAAAATGGTTTGTGAAATCAAGTATTCTTCAAAATATGTCCTAATTGTGAGTTGTCCACAAAGAATATCATATCTGAATAATTTTACATATCATAATTTATACTATACCTGTATTATCCGTATAAACTCTATCAAAAACATATAAGCAACTTAAACGATCAAATTTACATGCATCACTTTAAACCATAACTAAAAACAACTAACACCAACAATAGTCTTGATATAAATTGTTTTTAAATAGGTTATTTTATACTATAGCAATAAGTAATTTTAGTTACAACCTTAGTATGAAAAAGGGTAAAAGCTATACAATACCATTATACTTATCAAGATGTACCGACTTTAAACACTTACAATTTAATCGCTAGATATTACCAGTGAACTTTCAAATTGATTGTAGACTTTACCAATATGACCCTGAAAGGACTGTATTACCCTTGTCTTCTTTGAAATAATTACATAGATCGCCACTAATTTTTCTGACCTGTTTCTTTTGCATATCATGATTACTCAAACATAAATAATCTTGATGGTGCATTATTTTAGCCTGGTACTCAGTTTTGAAGTTGCAAAATCTATGTGTTTTATTTGTGTTTGAAATTAAGAAAATAAAAGATTTACCTGTATACAGTAGTAAATTTTACTATTGATTAACTATATGCATATTTCGGTTATACATGCTCACAGGTCCTTTGTAGCAGTTGGACAACTAATAACTGGTGCAAAGCTTTGTTATCGAAAGGGTGAATACCTATATAACTCGGCTGTAAAACCTGGACTATTCTCGACAACTGCATTCGAGGCTCTCACGAGTTTGTTTGACCCTTTTCTACTATCTTGTGATTGCTTCAAGTCAAAACAAGCCAACGAAACAACCACCAGTTGGAGTTAGAGGCACCCTTTATATCGGTTGGTACTGACACCCAAGTGCTTGTATTTAAGAATCAATGCCAAATTTTATAAAATTGGCATATCACCATCATTAGGTTACTAGTTGAAAGATGTAAACCGAACCTACCTGTTCGACCAATGCCCATGATATCATGAGCCCACCAAAGATGAAAACAATTGCTGGTATATCCAGGGGCGGACCTACGTGTGTTCCAGGTGGTGCCTGGGAACCACCTTGGCCGGAAAAAACATTGAGAAACGATATAGAATATTTTTGAGGACCTACCTTAGAAACTAGTCGGGAACCACTTTGGATTCAATATTTAAGATGAGGAAAGAAAAATAAAACAGAAAAGAATATGTCCATCGGAATACGATAGCACTGCCGGAGAAGATGAAGATTACATAATCAAATACAATTAAGTCAAAGTGTTTTACTGTGGCTAGAGCAACTTTATAGAGAATCTGCTTTTAATAAATATTGTAGTTCTGTGTGTCTATTGACTATTACTCCGTATAACACTAATTTTCAATCATTTGATCGTCAAAGATCTTTTTGTTAGTAATTAGATACTATAAGCGAGATCAAAATAGAAGGTTTATAAAGTAACGAGGAGTCACCACCATTACTATCTCTTCCACCTATTTTAGATCTGAGTTTTTTTTTATGAATTATAAAATGTTAAAGAAGATAAGGGTAATATAGTCATTTTAAGGTTAAATTGGTAAAGTCTATAATTAATTTCAAAGTCCGTTGGTAATGTCTAGCGATTAAATTATAAATGTTTAAAGTCGGTACATTTTGATAAGTATGATGGTATTGTATAACTATTACCCTATGAAAAACTACATAAATTACATAACCTTTAAATATAACTAAACGTATACTATACTCGCCGAAAATATTCACAACAAAGCACCTAATAGACATTGACAAAAAAGAACTACACATATATATATATATCAGTGACATAAGTGGTTTTCGGGCTTGGCGGCGGTGAAAATTCCGGGCGAAGCAGCGGCTCATGAAAGTCCAAAGAAAACTTTTGTCAAAAATTTCAAAGGAACTCAGGTCTTTAATGATGTAACGATATAAAAAATCATACAAGTTTAAGAACTTGAGATGTATTTATTCTACAGTGATGCGAGGGGTTTAAGTGGTGGTTGTCCCATTAGTGGCATTGGTGGGTCTTGGTGGTAGAGCGGCGGTGTTATCGAATTCTACGCAACGACTTCTACACAGCAGTGGCAATAAAAAAACAAAAAATTCTACTACTATAAAAGCTCATATCTATAAAAGAAACTAAAACTTGATGATGATCTATGATGAGGGTTCTTTAACGCAAGAAAAAAGAGAGTTAAGTTGTGTGTTTTAAATTCTTTTGTGTATTTGGAAGTAATCAGAGGGAGGAGAGTAACGCAGAGACGATAGATTTATACATGGTGCCCCATTATATATGTGATGTCTGAGTTTTTGTTTCAAAAAATGAGTGTTACGCATCTTAAATTGGCTATTTGAAATGCCAGTTACACTTTGGGCTCAAAGAAGTTTTTGAAATGGCCAATACATATTAATTGGGTTATATAAATGCTGCTGTTACAAAGTAAAAAAAATTCAAAGATATTTATGTAGTCAACAGTTTTTACTTATATTATAACCATCTTAATACCTTATAAAAGATTTAAGTCATTTTCTATGATTAGAAGTCTTAATTTTTTAAGCCTCCAACATTTCTTGTTATAGAAAGATTGTTGTTACTTTTTTATTTATTGCACAAGTAAATTATATTAAATTCAAAGTTATTAATAGGTTTAATTTCAAAAAATCTGTTACACATAAAATTAAAACACATTTTAATGAGCTCATTTTAATAGGCCTATTTTGTATGTTATTTTTCAAAGAAATTAAAAGTCAAAACTTTTCATCACACACATAATAAAAAAGTTAAATATTTTAGATTATGTAAACTCGTAACGGACCAACGTTAACACAAATTATTTAAAAAGCTTGTAACCGTCCATTTAAAATATTATAGTAAAATATATTAAATTCTGTCATTGAGGTTTATAAAGCCCAATCTATACTATTTATAATTTATAATCTTAATCTTAATACTTTATAAAAGATTTAAGCCATTTTCTATTATTAGAAGTCTTAATTTTTTAAGCCTCCAACATTTCTTGTTATAGAAAGATTGTTGTTACTTTTTTATTTATTGCACAAATAAATTATATTAAATTCAAAGTTATTAATAGGTTTAATTTCAAAAAATCCGTTACACATCAAATTAAAACACATTTTAATGAGCTCATTTTAATAGGCTCATTTTGTATGTTATTTTTCAAAGAAATTAAAAGTCAAAACTTTTCATCGCACACATAATGAAAAAGTTAATATTTTAGATTATGTAAACTCGTAACGGACCAACGTTAACACAAATTATTTAAAAAGCTTGTAACCGTCCATTTAAAATATTATAGTAAAATATATTAAATTCTGTCATTGAGGTTTATAAAGCCCAATCTATACTATTTATAATTTATAATCTTAATACCTTATAAAAGATTTAAGCCATTTTCTATTATTAGAAGTCTTAATTTTTTAAGCCTCCAACATTTCTTGTTATAGAAAGATTGTTGTTACTTTTTTATTTACTGCATAAATAAATTATATTAAATTCAAAGTTATTAATAGGTTTAATTTCAAAAAATCCATTACACATAAAATTAAAACACATTTTAATGAGCTCATTTTAATAGGCCCATTTTGTATTTTATTTTTCAAAGAAATTAAAAGTTAAAACTTTTCATCACACACATAATGAAAAAGTTAAATATTTTAGATTATGTAAACTCGTAACGGACCAACATTAACACAAATTATTTAAAAAGCTTGTAATCGTCCATTTAAAATATTATAGTAAAATATATTAAATTCTGTCATTGAGGTTTATAAATCCCAATCTATACTATTTATAATTTATAATCTTAATACCTTATAAAAGATTTAATCCATTTTCTATTATTAGAAGTCTTAATTTTTTAAGGCTTCAACATTTCTTGTTATAAAAAGATTGTTGTTACTTTTTTATTTATTGCACAAATAAATTATATTAAATTCAAAGTTATTAATAGGTTTAATTTCAAAAAATCCGTTACACATAAAATTAAAACACATTTTAATGAGCTCATTTTAATAGGCTCATTTTGTATGTTATTTTTCAAAGAAATTAAATGTCAAAACTTTTCATCACACACATAATGAAAAAGTTAAATATTTTAGATTATATAAACTCGTAACGGACCAACGTTAACACAAATTATTTAAAAAGCTTGTAACCGTCCATTTAAAATATTATAGTAAAATATATTAAATTATGTCATTGAGGTTTATAAAGCCCAATCTATACTATTTATAATTTATAATCTTAATACCTTATAAAAGATTTAAGCCATTTTCTATTATTAGAAGTCTTAATTTTTTAAGGCTCCAACATTTCTTGTTATAGAAAGATTGTTGTTACTTTTTTATTTATTGCACAAATAAATTATATTAAATTCAAAGTTATTAATAGGTTTAATTTCAAAAAATCCGTTACACATAAAATTAAAACACATTTTAATGAGCTCATTTTAATAGGCCCATTTTGTATGTTATTTTTCAAAGAAATTAAAAGTTAAAACTTTTCATCACACACATAATGAAAAAGTTAAATATTTTAGATTATATAAACTCGTAACGGACCAACGTTAACACAAATTATTTAAAAAGCTTGTAACCGTCCATTTAAAATATTATAGTAAAATATATTAAATTCTGTCATTGAGGTTTATAAAGCCCAATCTATAATATTTTTAATTTATAATACTTTATAAAGTATTTAGCACATTCTAAATAAGGAAGTCTTAAAAAATTAAGCCAAAAACATTAATATAAAAAGAAATTTAAAAGTTAAAGTAATATTATTTATTTTATAATTAAGCGTCTTTATGTTTAGTCCATGTCATAACCGTCTTCATTAACTTTTGTAATGAGATTTAAATATTTTGGTTACGTTTTAACCAAAATCATAATTCTATTTTTAATATAACTTTTGTAACGTTTATTTTATTTGAGTATAAAAGTATCATTTGATTAATGAAAAAAACACAACAATTTCTATTCCTCTATGATACTTTTAAAAAATCTTATGACTTTTTTTGGTTTCTTTTGAGCATCTCAGAAAGTTTGTATACCTCATTAAATTCAAAAAGAATGTTTCGCTTCAACTATTACTACGGATAAACTTATTGTTGGTATAAATGCAATTACTTAACATGAAAATAAAGATCGAGTATGTGATTTTTTATGTTATTTTTTGAATACTATGCAATGTGACGTGATAATCTTTTCAATAATATGCAACAGATAGACAATATTGTAGATACGTTATCCTCATAACAAACGTACAAGTGGAGAACATTCGATCGTAAGAAAATTTTGTTACACGGGTACCCATCGCTGCAATGCGCGGGTACCCGGCTAGTGTATTAAAACTAATACATATAATTTAGATTTTAGGTCTTTCTATATTAAGAAATGTTAAGGCTGAAAATTTTAAGACTTCTAAATATTAAAAAAGGTTAAATCTTTTATAATGTAGTAAGATAAATTTCACATTTAACAAATGCAATTTCGCAAGTTTAATTAAGTAGTCTCGTGAACTGGTTATAAAATTTATCTTCAGTATAAGAAAAAGGAACTTAGTTAATAACTTCAGCTATTTAATGAGATAAGAAAAATAAGTGAAAAATCACAAAAAAAATGTATGTAGTAAAGTGATATTTTTTATAGTTGTATGTATTAAATTATTTTTTTTTATTGTTTGTATTAAATTTATTAATTTTGATCATTATGTGTAATTTGAAACGATTTTGTGTTGTAAAATTATCATTTTACCTTTTAAATTTTAAAAAAAGTAGGGGTAAAACGGTCACAAAATAATGATAGGAATCTAAAAGTTCAATAAACATAATGAGAAAAAAATAGTTTAGTTCACACAAACATAAAAAGTGACAAGTTTACTATATTTTTAAGTGATTTTCCTGGAAAATAAAGATGAATCAAATTTCATTATTTGATAAGTGAGGAATAAAAAAGTAGAGAATTTACGAGAATTCACTGTCGTTTGTTTATTAAAAGGTTTTGAACTTGAATTTAAATTGCGGATTTGAATTTTAATCTAAGACGTAAACATATAAATCTAAATCAAATGATATTATTTGTTTTTTACATTTTAAATTTTTTATTGATATAAATACGAATAAATATTATTTTTAAAGTTAAATGCCGATATCGTCTTTGTGGTTTTCTATTTTGTATATATTTTTCAGTCTTCAATAAGTGCAGGAGACTCCCTGTGGAAAGTTTGAATTCATTTTCGACATTTAACTTAACAAGAGTTAACTTATAACCGTTACTCGCTCTTAATAAAACTTAATAAAAGAACATTTTTGTCTTTTTTTTACCGTAGCTTTAACTCCTTCTTTAACTTTTTCTTCTTCCTTAACTTTATCTCCAAATTATAATTACCCACCACAACCATTTCACATTCATCACCCACAATTAAAATTTATACATTTTTCATCAAATTAAAGTATGCAACCATTTTATATTAATTGTGTTTTTTCTACATATCCTTTGTTATTTATGAAAAAAGGTATATTTGATTAGACTGAAATAGATACAAATACCAACAATATACTCCACTTGCCACTTGGAATAGATACATGTAGAATTGATCTTCTCATTTTATGAGGTGAAAATTACCTAAATGACCTATTTGGTCCTCTTTTGTCTTGCAGAGTCTAAAATCTTTTTCATTATCGAAAATAATCCTTATGTTCGTGTAAAGTTTTAAATGATAATTAAGTGGGTCACGTGTCGATCAAACATTGACCCAATTAAAGTACGTAAAAAAAAGAAAATAAAAAAGTTTGGTGTTCGTGGGAAATTTGTAGTGATATTGTTTTTATATGTTAAAATTAAATAATGGCATCGGATATCGTGAAGGATTTAATTCTTTTATTCATTAAAGTTTTTTGGTTGCAATTAGGGTATTTTATTTAGAGTTGAAAGATTTTACAAAAGATCGATGTCACTTTTATGTAATGTTGTTGTGTCCGGATATATACTAGCATTGAATATTGAATATATTACAAGAGACAATACATATTTTACAAATGAAAAACACTCAAAAAAATATAATATTAATGCAAATCTTTGAAAACCATGACGATATTGAGGCTACCCACAACGTATGAAGGTCGCGACATAGTTTTTTCGGCCGGCGACCTAGTACGACTTATTTGCCACAACCCGGCGACCTAGTGCGACCTAATTCAAATTTTTTTTTTTATTATTAATAAAAATAACATTTTTTATTCAATAAAAATAACATTTTATATTTAATAAAAATAACATTCTATTCCAAAAAAAAAAACATTTTACTCCATACAACACGCATTACACTAAAAAAAAACATTACATAAACTAAAAAACATTACGAAACATTATAAGTAAAAAGGGTACAATGCATTAGCTAAAACTAACTCCAAAAATTGTCAAATTAATATATGTTGTGAGGAATTAAAAAAAGCTCAATATATTAAAATTTGAAATTTTTTTATAAAGTTTATATAATTAAAACACGATTAAAACATGTTAAATTTTAAAAAAAAGTTTTTCCTTTTTTATAAAACACACAACACACAGACACAAACACAAACACAGGACCGAATAACACATTAGATCGTATGTGGAGTCGATTTGTGCCCGACCGACACCGGCGACCGAATCGCCACAACGCGGCGACTCGATCGTGACCGACTGTCGACCGACAAAATTCCGATGCGTTGCGGGTAACCTGAAAGAACTGCGACTCATTTTAGTGAGTCCATATAAAGAACCATGACGATAATTCTTCTGAACAGTCAACAAAATAAAATGAAAATTTAACTTGTGTCGTAAATCGCGTTAATGTATCTAACTTTTAAATAAATGATGTATTTCGATTTCTTATGCAATGTAATTTTGTTTATGGTGTGACTAATGTATTGAGAAATCATATTAAAATTACGTTGTTAAACAATGCACGACAAAATGACCTTTCGATTTATAACGTTACAAATATTAAGTTTCAATTAAAAAATTTCAAGTGACCTACTTTTTACCATCATATCTTATTATTGATAAATTAATATCAAACATATTTTACATCTTTGCGAAATGCTCATCAAGGAAACACATGTCATCAAACTAACAATATATTTAATTATTTATACTTAATAAATAAAGGATATACTGTATATATATATCCTAACTTCAAATCAAAAATTAAGATAAAAATATTAATAATTTAACCATTAGATCATTTTTAATCCAAACCTAACTTCAAATCTTAATCATCCATTTCTTTTGTAACAACTTTTTAACCACTTATTAAAAAACAATTTTTGTTTTTAAATTAAAATATCTTTTAACTCATATATTTTTTTCATAATCTAATTTTACCATATTTTTTAAAAAAAATGTATCTTCAATTCAACATCCATTTTGACATATTTACAATTTTTTAGTTTTTTTCATTTTTAGTGATTTTATGAATTATTCAACTTTTTTACGTTTTAACGTTAAATCGATTATCAAAAAATCGTCACTTATTACTCGTCGCTGCATTACGCGAGTACAATGCTAGTTTACAAAAAACATTTATAAAATGACATCTCAATCATTTTTGAAAACCCTTAACTTCAACCAAAATAACATAATGCTAACAAAAAACCGTAATGAATAAAATAATTAAATCATGCACGATATCCTATGCCTTTATCTCATCTTTAATACATTATAAAGGGTGTATCCCTTTGGTTGAAAGTTGAAATGTTGAAAGTTAAAAGTTGAAACGTAAGTCCTACTAAAATGTTGAAAAATATTGATTATTCCTTGTGGCCAGCCCTAATACACAAACATAATTAATTTATACACATACACACAAACTTTAATCTCTATCTAAACCCTAATACCCACCATCCAAACCAAAATTTACACACCAAATCAAAATTCAAAACCTAAAAAAATATACCATACCAAAATACTACAAAATCCCACCGTACAAATAAATACCCATAAAATACATCCCATAACATTTACATTTATTTCACCACGATATATCGTATCGTTAATTTTCTGCTGCCAGGCAATTCCACCGCTATACGCGAGTAATCGTCTAGTTTTAATATATAAAAACATTATCACTAGAAATTTTCAACAAACACCTAACCTTTTTTTTATTTTTTACGTAATTTAAATGGGCGAATGTTTGATCGACACATGTCCCACTTAACTATCATTAAAAAGTTTACGCAAACAGAAAGGTTATCTTCGATAATGAAAAAGATTCGGGTCTCTGCAGGACAATGGATGACCAAAAGGTCATTTAGGTAGTTCTCTTTCGCTTTTATGAGTTGGGCTTTTTATAATTTATCTTATTTAATTTAAGAAATTAACATTTAAAAAGAAGCATACGGAGGATGATGACGTGCAATCTAATTCCCTTATGCAGTCAGATATAATCACAATTATTATACAACGAAATGCTATATTGCGAGAAACCGTGACCTCGAGGAAGATGATGATATAGAAAAAAAAAAGAGTAAATTCCCAAAATCTTCCCTGTGATTTGTCAGGGTTGAGATCAATCATTTATTTTTTTATCTAAAAAAAAAAACATACTTTATTACGTAAAATAAAACATACGATCGCGACGAGAATCAAAGAATCGTTCTATAGAGGGCACATATATATACTTTTGACAAATTTTTTTTCGATTTTTTAAGTCACATCTGAAAAATCATATATAATTCGTATCACAAATCATATATATAGGGCTGTAAACGAACTGAACGTTCAGTGAATATTTCGTGAACCGTTCGATAAAAACTTTGTTTATGTTCGTTTATTTATTAAATGAACGAACATGAACAACATTTTACGCCCGTTTAGTTAAATGAACGAACATGAAAAAAAGTATTGTTCGTACATTTATGTTCGTGAACGTCCGTTTATTCGTTTGTATATGATCGTATGTATGTGTATGTTCGTCTATCGTAACTTTCTATTATAATAGGTTTAAATTTGATTCACTTAATCAAAACAACATTAAGAGAACACAATATAGTTTATATTTTTGTAAATTTTTATGCACGTTCATTATTGTTCGCTCGTTTATGTTTGTTAAATGTCTTAATGAACGAATATAAACGAATATGAACAACCTTATATCTTAATAAACGAAGATGAACGAGAAACCTCTTCTGTTTAATTGACAGTGTTCGTTTATTTGTCCTGCTAAAATTAAACGAATGAACATGAATAAGACTCCGTCCATGTTCGTTCAGATCGTTTACAACCTTACATATATAATTTCTTAAAATCATATATGATTTTCTAAATCATACATGATTTTCTAAATTATATATGATTTACTCAGATGCGATTGGAAAAAAATTAAAAAAAGAGTCCGTCAAAAGTATATGCATGTGCCCCTTTATAGAAAGATAATTATATTCTTGTCGCAATGATATATTTTTTGTCGATTGACGGTTTACTGGTTTATGGGAAATTTAAATTTTTTTAAAGGTATAATTTATGTTTTTTTTATGTAAAAATGAGTGGATAAGATTTGTTCATTGAATCTATACAAAATTATAGGTGTATATTGATATTAACTCTTTGTCATATTAGTATTTAACAGTTAAAAGTTAACATCCACTAGGTTAAATGACGAAAACGAACTTAAACTTTCTCCACAAAGCCGCCTACACTTATTGAAGTCTCGGAAGGATATTTGCATGAGAAACCACAAGGACGATATATGCATATTACTTTTGCAACAATATATTGGTGTCCATAATTGCAGTCACTTTCTTGTATATATCTTCGAGTAGTTTGAACATATATAAAAGAAAGGTCTTTTTGATTTTCAAGTTGTTTATTGACGATGTAGTTCTAAGATGTGATCTTGCATCTTAAGCTCTTTCATAAATCGAGCTTGTTAATGAAACCAATGCCTAAAAAACAGTATTGGTAATAACTAATCTTTCTTAGTTTTGATCACGACAAAGTGTAAAAATATTTATCGTCAAAGATAACCGAAAGACTAATTATTTAACAAACACTATCATCAAAGTAATAATCATTTAAGTCTTACACAAACATATCTTATACATGTTTTGTGATCATAGAAAGTGATTAACCTCAAAACTCATATTTATACAAATGTGACAAAATATTTAATAAACTTAATTTTTAAGAAAATATTTTATTAAAATACAAAATGAAAATTTGAATTTGTCATATTCCAAATGGCCTAGAAATATACCCTTGAGGTATAAACCGTCTCAGATGGAATTTTCCCACTATTAACAAAAAAGAGCGGACTCTAGGGCCGCGGTTCCAAATACTTTTCAAACGAGTAATGCTTTATTAACTATTATAAACAAAGTATTACAAAGTGCTATGAATACACCGGTTGAATGACAATAAGAAATGAACCCTAAAACGAGTAAACTTGATTCGAGCCTCAAGTTTACAAGAGAACATATGAGTCGCTGGTAGACAGCTGAGGGCTCAGAGGTTCCAAAAGGGAGAAAGAACTTAGATAATTTATCCAAGCACAAGGGTTTAATAACTCTTCTTTCTCCCTCCTATTTATAGTGGTACGAGGTTGCTTCCTTAGTGGGAGTAGTTGATACGTGTCATCTTATGAGTGGAAGAGTACAACGTATTAAATGCATGTCCAAATCGAGACATACCTTTAAACTACTTTAGGTGAACAGTTCTGTCAACTGTTCACCTTTTGTCCCACTAGGTCGTACTATGCTTTATCTTGAATCTCTTGTTTTGTCTCGCTCAAAACACTTTGTAGATTCTCCCGCCTAAACTATAAAAGGATCAGAAAATCTTTGCTTGCATAAGACTTCTAGGGTTCTAAGTGATCTCTGAGTATTGTCAACTCAGAGATCCTTGAACACTAGCACATTCCTTCTACATCCCAGCTATTCATAATCGTTGGTAAGTATGACTTCAGATTGTCTTTGACTTCTCTGACGTTGTCTTTGACTTGAATGTTCCTGGTGTGCCAGCTGAGGCTTTGCCTTCCGCTGGTCTGGTCTCTATCGCTGGTCCTTGATATGAGTGAAATCTCATATCAATAATATCAAAAATCACCTTAAAACACAAAGCAATATACCTAATTTTTATTCATAAAAGCAGTATTATGGTATGTTTTGTTGTTTGTGCTTGTGTAGGTAACAAGGATATAATTTTGGAGCAAACAAGTGAAATCAAGCTTTATTAATGAAGAAAAGACAAAAGGAGGATGAAAAGTGACAATCCTTGCAAAGACAAAGGAACTTTCTTGACAACTTTCAAAGTTGAGGGACTTAAGTGCAATTATGAGAAAGTCAAGAACAAAGTCAAATTTGGTTAACTCTCAAGTCAAATGGTCAAAGGATGATTTTTGAACAAGTTTGAAGTTAGAAGGACTAAAATGACAAAGAAATGAAGCTTGGAGCTCAAGTTAATAATTTGCTAAAGTTAAGGGGCTTAAATTGACAAAGTGTTAGCAACTTTGGTATTAATCCATGTGATAAACAAGACAACCAATGAGAGGCTAAGGATTCAGTCACACGGATTGCACTTTATGTGCCATGTCATCCCACTAGCAGCTGCCACAATTAATATATAAAATCTTAACAGTGCAGTCCACTCATCTTTTATCAACCAATAGAATTTCGAGAAAAGGATAACGATCTGTGTATCTCTCTCTCCACCAATGATAACAAGACACATGGCACATTCAAACAATAATAAGCCCAGATTCGAGATCATGATAGAGTGCATTTCAGAATAAGTGATAAACATGAAACCTGCTCAAAATCAAGAGACGATCACATCCCAACTATCCAATTAACCTGAAATCAACTTAATCAAAAACCCCCAATTCAGTTCTTCAACGGATATGTTCAATCAGCAGAATTATGACACGTGGAAGATTGCTAATGGCTGGAACACGTCACCAACCTCCAACAAACTCCATCCCATCCTCTATAAATACCCAATTAGTCTTTCATTTCTAACATGTACTTAGTGTGTGTTTTTCACATACTTACTTAAATTCTCTCATTTTCACTTAGCAATTTAGTTGGATACTACTCTCAAGTGATTGACAACCACTTGAGAGTTAGTTAGTTAGTTGTAACCAAATATGTAACAACCTTTCCTTTCATAAATACAAATTCAGTTCAATTCTCCTTCAATCTATGATGAGGTTTTGGCCAAGTATAAAAAGATGTTATCGTCCGATCTTTTCGAATTGATTACTAGTTAAAAGTGCGACCCAGTCGTTCTTGGTGGAAGAATAAATGGTTTGTTTGATTATCTATTTTAAACTAAAAACAATTATGTAAATATCGTTGAGTAAAATAAAAGCTTTAAAAATTAAACTAAAAATTACTAGAAAAACACTTGGTAAAAACAGAGATTTCAGTAAGCGTGAAATTTTTGGAAATTAAAACGTAATGAATTTAAGACTTAAAACTTTGTAAAACTTAAAAACTTAATCCATCAGAATGTTTGTGTCGGAATGTAGTGAAAACAAAACCATCGGAATATCAAAGTAAAATCCATCGGAATATCAAATTAAGCATCGGAATATTAGTGAACAAATTCTATCGGAATAATCTATCTGAATGACAAGTATCGGAATAATTAAGATCAAGTCTATCGGAATGTATGAAATCAAAGCTATCGGAATACTGAAAACACTTCTGTCGGAATGTAATTCTGTCACAATGTTCAAGTCTATCAGAATACAATTTCTATCGGAATATGGCTAATGAAATTTGGGCAGCGTTTCGTCTTAATATAACCTTAAGAGCCGTCGCAATATACGATCGCAATGAGCGATCGCAATCACGATCGGAATAAGGGGGGAAATACACGTGATCGCAAAGTAGAACCCCTAGGGTTATTGCGATCACAAATATGCTGTCTGAAACCGTCGTAATATGTAAAACCCTATGATTGTGATGGAAATGCCACAATATTCAGATGGAGACAAATAAGCTAAATCCAATAAGTACTAATAAGCAAATACGAATAAGCTCTTGTTCAAACCTTAACCAAATCAAAACAAGAATAAATTTAAAAGCTTTTTAGACACGAAATAAACAAACTTTATAAATCAAACTTTAAAAAGACTAAATTTTTAAGAAAACTTAAAAAGACGATAAGTTTTAATACAAAATAAGCCAATAAGCACAACAAGCTTAAAGCTTAAACCGTATGAAAACTTAGAGAGGAATAAAAAGATAAACTTTTTAATCACAAAAACATCAAAATCAAACACGTTTCATTAATATTTCGGATCAAAGATAACTCAAAATCAAGAAAGGTAGAAGAAGATTAAAGATTAAAAGCCTTAAACTTGAACTTTTTATTAATGAATTCTAAATACAAAGATGAAATAAAGCTTAAATTTGAAAGAAAAGATGAAGTTTTAGTGAGAGAAAGTTAAACACTTTCTCTCTCTAAAATGAAAACTAAAAAAAAGAAATTAAACTAGCTAATACCCTCCTAATGTGTCATTAGGAGGGTATTTATAGGAGATGGGGAGGTGCACGTGCTTCCTTGTTTCTTTCTCTCTTCTCGAATCGATTTAAATTCTTTATCTTTCTCGACGTCGTCTCGGGATTTGTCGATGTAAATTGAACTCGTCTTCTAATTTTCTTCTATAATTAGACTTGAGTTCTTCGACTTCATTAAACTTCCGTCTTTAGACTTTTTCTTCGAAAAATGTTCAGAATAGGCCTTGGACTTCCGTTCTTTTTGCACTCTTGATATTTTGACTTCGTCTTTTCTCGTTTTCTTCGATAAAAGCCCGTGAAAGCCCGTGTTTTCTTCCTTTTTCATCTTTTGGTCCTAAAACACAATAAAAACACAAACCATGCATAATTCCGACTTTTACGACATAAAATACACGTTTTGGTCTTGTTATTATTGGAAATAAGTGGTAAAAGGATAAGTGTTTTCACACTTATTAAATCCCCTACACTTGACCATTGCAATGCCCTCATGCAATGCATTAATTTCAAAGCACGGTTTACATTTTTCATTATAATTAACCTACCTTGGCCTTTATTAAACATAATTAAAGGAAGAGAAACAAATAAAGAGAATAAAGACTTACATTGAGGCTTTGGATTGTCATGAATGTTTATCACCCTCAAGTTTCACTTTCCCCAAAGCAAGCTTAAAAACGAGATCATTGTTATTATAAGTTAGCAAACTAACACAAACTCATGTGGCCTAATTATTTACTTAGACTCCCTTATTCCTAGGTGTATCTCTTATATTTTATTGTTGTCTTGAATGATCACGAGGATGCATTGTTGACTTATTTTGATAGTTATTTAGGCTGAAAATAAAGTAGGACGATTTAATCAATAGTTAGCTAAAGGACAAAATCTTTTAAAACTGCTTCACGGGACCTCTTAAAGTTCATATCTTGGCATAACTCGCTTCACGATTAGAGACCTTTCTCGGACCGATATTTGGCAGCGACTTCATACTTCGAATCTTGAGAGACGTTCTTGAAATTATGGTCTTCTCTTCATAATAGGAATTTCTTCACTTGAAGTTTTTGAGAGATTCTTCAAATTTGGACCACGACTTCTTCATTTTTCTCCAATCATTATTTTGGACTTCATTATACAACGATCCGCCTCCTTTTAGGACTTGGATCTATTTATCCTCATACCTTGTTAGGGCCTTTTTGGATAGACTTCTCCATGATCTTTTGGGGAGTATTTGCTTTTCGTCGTGTGTCTCGATCCTTCATATTGATTTTCGATAAATGATTCTTCACATCAATTTTGGATCTTTAGCAACAAAATGTAACCCTCATGCCTTGTTAGGGCCTTTTCGGACTCGCCAATCTTCGCATCCCGCTTCAATAAGTTATGCCTTGGCTATGAACTCTAATTAATACCGAGCAACTTTTAAACGATCTTGGGCTAGAAGCTAAGTAACTTTTCAAATCGTACAACCCTGTTTATTGCAAATACATTATTAACAAGCGATGGGAGAAAAAGCTTATAATCAACTCACATAAATTCACGAAAGAATACCAAACTTATAATTGACTCTATCATCTCTCGTTCTCCACAATTTAAAATCTCAAGGAATGAGACTCGTGGATGCTTAGCCAATTAAATCAAAGTTTTGGGTTTTCGAGTTATCTATAGGATCTTTCAAATTCTTAGACTTTTTCAAGTTTAGAAATCGCATTTTAAAGTTCCCTTGATAAACAACTCTCTAGGATCAATTATAGGAACTTGTGAAAAGTTCTTGTTCTTAACCCGTGAGAGTTAAGACTTTCGCGTTTTAAAGTTCCCTAAATAAAAGCCTAGCAAAACTTGACTTAAACACGTTAAGGATACTAGCTAGAGTAGACTTGGATAAGTAAACTCGGGTTGAGTCAAAATATTCACGACTTTGAAAAATTTAAAACCACTTTATTAAACTTTATTTTTAGCAAGGAAAGTAAATAACGATAACAAAGGAAAATACTACTATACAACTAGGCCAAAATAGATTAAAAATTTTGAAAAATGTCGAAAAATTAAATTTTCGGTTAAAATGAGGGCAAATTCATGGAAAAGCCCACTTACTTCGATAGAAGTCCCCCCTACACTTGATATAAACATTGTCCTCAATGTTTAAGCATATGGGAGTAAACTCCCCTACACTTAGGACATTGTGCATGTTGTTTAAATCTTGCTAAGGAAAGGACAACTATAGTGATTTCAATGTGAACATATAAGATATGAAATATTGAATCACGATAGTTTAGGATAGAACCAGGAAGACGGGTACACGGGATCACGGTTCGTCAAAAGTCATCGAGAATGGATCTTTGAAGCTTTAATCCTTTCACATCATAAGAAACAAGACAACAAACACATACGGGGCTCCCCCTACACTTATTATGAAAAAGGTAAAGGATAGATCAACGGGTTGCCTCCCGAGAAGCGCTTGTTTTTGTTAACCGAGTCACAAGCCTGACTCGACCCAGAACTAATTCAAGGGAAACGTAGCGAGGGATGGAATCATCTCATGAGAGATGTCCTCACCAAAGTACAACTTCACTCGCTGGCCATTCACTTTAAAATTGGGCCCATTTGGCTGAGAAAGCTCAATGGTGCCATAGGGGAAGACTTTGGCGACGGTGAATGGACCAGACCAACGACTCTTCAACTTGCCGGAGAAGATCTTCAACCGAGAGTTAAAGAGTAAAAATTGATCACCAACGTGGAACTCTCGGTTCTTAATCCTTGCATCATGAATGATCTTGGTCTTCTCCTTGTAGATCAATGAGTTCTCATAAGCTTCATTCCGTAGTTCATTTAGCTTATTGAGTTGAATCTTCTGAAGATCACCGGCTTTGTTGATGTCAAAATTGGCCCACTTCAAGGCCCAGTACGCCTTATGTTCTAGCTCAATAGGGAGGTGGCATGCCTTCCCGTACACAAGATGATATGGAGTACAACCAATCGGAGTCTTATATGCAGTACGGAAAGCCCACAAAGCATCATCTAACTTATCGGCCCACGAGGCACGATGCTCTCCCACAGTTCTCTCTAAAATTCTCTTCAATCCACGGTTAGAAATCTCGGCTTGACCATTTATTTGAGGATGATAAGCGGTGGAAAGACGGTGATTGACACCGTACTTAGCCATGACTCGAGCAAATTGATCATTGCAAAAATGAGTCCCGCGGTCACTGATTATAGCACGAGGAACACCGAATCGAGCAAAAAGTTGCTTCAGAAAGTTCACAACCACCCTCGCATCGTTCGTAGGGAGAGCCTTAGCTTCAACCCATTTGGATACGTAGTCAACGGCTACGAGATGTACTTGTTCCCTTTAGATGATGGAATGGCCCCATAAAGTCGATACCCCATACATCAAAGATTTCACATTCTTGTATGAAATTTTAAGGCATCTCATCTTTATGTGTGATCTTGCCTTAGCGTTGGAAAGCATCACAATTTTTAACCATCTCGTGAGCGTCACGATAAATGGTGGGCCAATAGAATCCCGAGTCAAACACTTTTTTCGCGGTGTAATTGGGACCAAAGTGACAACCGGTGGGTCCTTTATGGCAAGCTTCGAGAATGTCTAAAGCTGCGGGTCCATCAACACACCGACGAATAATCAGATAAGCACATTGTTTGAAGAGATAAGGGCCATCCTAAAAGTAAGTCTTAACATCTTTAAAGAACTTCTTCTTTTGTAGGGATGTTAACCCTTCGATGAGAATACCACCCGCTAAGTAGTTTGCAATGTCCGCAAACCACGGGGTGTCATCAAGATTGGAGTTGATAGACATTAAGGCCTCAAGTGGAAAAGAGTCATTGATCTCTTGATTCGGATGATCCCCTTGATAAGGATCCTCAAGTCTACTTAGATGATCCGCGGCTAGGTTTTCTGCTCCTTTCTTGTCACGAATTTCGATTTTAAAATATTGAAGGAGCAAAACCCAACGAAGAAGTCTTGGCTTGGAATCTTGTTTAGTCAACAAGTACTTCAACGCGGAATGATCGGTGTACATGATTGTGGTGGAAAGAACAAGATAGGGGCGGAATTTCTCAAAAGCATACACTACAACTAAAAGCTCTTTTTCGGTAGTGGTATAATGCAATTGAGCCCCCGTCATTGTCTTGCTAACATAGTGGATTGGTTGGAAGTGTTTGTTCACTCTTTGGCCCAAAACCGCTCCAATAGCAAAGTCGCTAGCATCACACATCAATTCAAAAGGTAGCTCCCAATTAGGGGTAACCAAGACCGGTGCCTTAGTTAGCTTATCCTTAAAAAGATTGAAGGATTCAAGACACTCTTTAGAAAATATAAAGGGAGTATCTTTTTCCAAGAGGTGGGTCATCGGGCGAGCGATTTTAGAAAAATCTTGAATGAATCGATGATAGAAGCCCGCATGACCAAGGAAACTTCTCACACCCTTCACGGTTAAAGGTGGACGTAATTTGGCTATGACATCCACTTTAGCACGGTCCACTTCAATACCGGCTTTTGAGATTTTATGTTCAAGCACAATGCCTTCTTTTACCATGAAATGGAATTTTTCCCAATTTAGAACAAGGCGAGTGTCTTCACACCGCTTAAGCATGCGTTCCAAATTGGCAAGGCAAGAAGAGAAAGAATCACCATAGACCGAGAAATCATCCATGAAGACTTCCATAGTTTCTTCAACCATGTCATAGAAGATAACCATCATACACCTTTGGAAAGTCCCAGGAGCATTGCATAAGCCGAAAGGCATTCTTTTGTAAGAAAATGTTCCATAAGGACAAGTGAATGTGGTTTTCTCTTGGTCTTGGGGATCGATGGAAATTTGAAAATACCCGGAGAAACCGTCTAAAAAGCAGTAATAGTCATTACCCGCTAGACGTTCAAGCATTTGGTCCATAAAAGGAAGGGGAAATGATCCTTTCTCGTAGCATCATTGAGTTTGCGATAGTCTATACAAACTCTCCACCCTGTAACGAGACGAGTAGGAATCAACTCGTTGTTTTCATTGGGCACAACGGTGATTCCGCCCTTCTTAGGCACACAATGGATCGGACTAACCCATGGTGAATCCGAGATATGGTAGATCATGCCGGCATCTAAAAGTTTGATAACTTCTTTTTTGATAACGTCATGGATCTTGGGATTCACCCTTCTTTGGCTTTGAATAGTGGGTTTAAAGTCGTCCTCCATGAGAATTTTATGTGTACAAAAGTGAGGATCAATTCCACGAATATCAGAGATTTTCCAAGCAATCGCTTTCTTATGATTCTTCAGCACGTCGATAAGTCGAGACTTTTCTTCCTCTTTCAAATCCTTTGCGATGATGACGGGTGACTTCTTATTGTCTTCAAGGAACACGTATTCGAGATGAGACGGTAGATCCTTAAGCTCTAAATCCGGATGATTTTCGATGGAAGGCGTTTTCAAATTCGGATCATCGATAGAGATTTCCTTAGGAGATGGTGGAGAAATATGGTTCTCATTGAGAAGTTTCTCAATGGTACGAATATCTTCATCCCAATCGGTGGGAGAATCGTCATATTTTAAGTCCATATCTCCCAAAGTTGCTTCAAGGTCTTTGAAAATGAAATCACTTTCTCCAAACGGAGTTAGTGATGGGCAATAGAGGCAACGGTCTCAACAATGGGTAGAGAAGAAGAACCACTTTTACAAGCGTCTTTGAAATGTTCTTCACAAGCCTCATCAAGAACGTCAATGAAATTAACACTCTCGTTTTCAGAAGGCTGCTTAGAAAGTTTACCAATGTTGAAGACGATTTTATCGTCACCAACTCTCATTATTAATTCGCCCGCGGCTACATCAATGAGAGTGCGACCGGTCCTCAAGAATGGACGTCGAACGATTAATGGAACACGGGGGTCCATCTCGTAGTCAACGACAACAAAATCCGCCGGAAAGGTGAATTTGTCGACACCGACGAAGACATCTTCAGCTATCCCCACCGGATAAGCAACCGTACGGTTAGCTTATTCTAATGTCATTCGTGTGGGGACTAGCTCAGGTAGAGATAATTGTTTCCAAACGCTTAAAGGCATTAAGTTGATACTAGCACCTAGATCGGCTAGGGCCATACAATTCTCTACCCCGGGGAAGTTGCAAGGAATTAGAAAGAGACCGGGATCTCCTAACTTAACTGGAAGTTTTCTCAAAAGAACGGCAAAACAATTCTCATTTAATTGGGTATTGGCGATGTCGAGCAATTTTTCTTTATCACTTAAAAGATCCTTAAACATCTTAGCATATTTAGGCATGTGAGCGAGAGCCTCAGCAAAGGAGATGTTGAAATTCAGTTGTTTAAGCATTTTGAGAAAGTTAGAAACCTGAATATCATCCTTGTTCTTAAATTTCTCTTTCCTCAACCTTGAAGGATAAGGTATATTGGGTTGAGATGAAGGCTTTGGAATGGAATTCTCACTCACATTCTTGGGTGGTGGAGGGGTGGAAGTAGAAGGTGGAGGAACCGGTTTTGGAACCGAAGGTGTGGTATAAACTTAAGGTATCGGTGGGACATAAGGTGCAGACGAAGGCATAACGGGTGGTATATCACAAGTAGAAGGAATCTCGGGTCCTTGGGTAGTTGGTGAAGAAGAAGGTTCAACGATGATCTTACCGCTCCTAGTAGTGATGGCATTAACGTTGGCCCTAGGATTGGTCACGGTGTTAGAAGGGAGAGTACCTTGGGGATTAATGGCTTGAAACATTAGCATAAATTTCTTATCACTCGATTCTTGCATAGCAGACATGATTTTCTCATGTTCACTCAACTTATCAGTCAACTTTTGAAGAACCAAGTCCATTGAAGGGGAATTCGTGTTTTGCCCTTGATTTTGAAAACCTTGGTTTGGATATTGTTGTTGATAAGTGTTGTTATTATTAAAACCTTGGTTAAAGTTGTTATTTTGAAACCCTTGGTTTTGCCCATTAAAAGTCCCTTGATTTTGACTGTTAAAATTCCCTTGATTTGAGTTATAGTTCCTTTGATTATTAGAAGAATTCCCTTGGTAGTTACTTCTTTGGCATTGGTTCCTTGGTGGGTATTGTGTGTTGTTCAATGGAGGTGGTGGTGGTCTATTATGGGATTGAAAACCGGGTGGTGAAAGAAAGTTATTCGAACGATAACTAAGCAACATGTGGTCACCTTGAGGACGTGCTTGATAGCCTCCCATAGAAAAGTTACCGTTGGCGGCATACACATTTTCCGGATTGTCATGAGTATAAGGACAATTGGTGTATGAATGAGAATCCCCGCAAATCTCACAAGACGTGGCTACAGCTTTAGCTTGTTGAAATTGGTTAGTGGCTAAAAGTTCAATCTTTTTGCTCATTTTGACTATTGCGCGGGACATTTTGGTCATATCAGGGTTTGAAGAAGTAGAAGAAACATTGACTCTCGGGTTTGATCTTGAGGATGCGGATGAATTCCAATTTTTGTGGTGAGTGGTCATGTTCTCTATCAGCTCTCTACACTCCTCAGGTCTTCTCTTCATGAATGTACCACCGGCGGCAACATTAATCGTATCACGATCACGAAAAGTTAAACCATTGTAGAAGGTATCAATCAAAGTAACGGGGAGCATGTTATGGTTCGGACAACGGTCGATCAAGACATTATAACGTTCCCAAGCATCAAAAAGCGACTCATCAGTTTCTTGAGTAAATCCACTGATTTGGTTGCGAAGACTAGTGACCATGGATGGTGGAAAGTAGCGCGACAAAAAGCGTTGAGTCATGTCATTCCATGTATGAATTGAGTTATTGGGAAGACGGTCAAACCATTTTTCGGCATGGTGGGATAAAGTGTGTGGGAAGAGATGTAGGCGAAGGAAATCCATAGTAACACCGGGAAGTTTCATGCTTTGGGTGACGGTAATGAATTTGTCGAGGTGTTTGTTGGCATCATCATCGGGTAATCCGCGAAAAGGACAAGCGTTTTGAACTTGCTGGATCATGTGATGCTTCAACGAAAATTCAAGAGCCGTGATTTGCATCAGCGCAATCGGTCCTCCGCGTCCGTTCATGGTTGGTTGACAAAGCTCCTCCATTGTTCGTAGGTCGGGTGGGGGAACATTGTTGTTGTTATTATTATTTAAATTGGGTACAGGTGGGTTGTTATTGTTGTTGTGCACACCAGCCATATCTAAATCTTCACGAGTCTCGGGCTCTGGATAAGTTGAAGATCTAGTACGCATACACCTGCAAAAGAAAAGGATACCAAAGAAAAAAGAATATATATGTACTTGTAAAAATAAAATCTTTTTGGTGCAAAACTTTTGAAAAGAAATGCTTTTTATGATTATTTTAATGTTTTTGTATTTTTGAAAATTTTTGTTTTAAATTTTTATGGATTTTTAGAAAATTTTTAAGAAAGGAAAATAACGTTCACGAATGAACGGATCCCAAAATCCAACGCGTCTCTCACTAAAAACCGTTAATCTTAACGAAAAGAGCCGGCAGCGGTGCCATTTGATAAAAGGTTTTAGCCAAGTATAAAAAGATGTTATCGTCCGATATTTTCGAATTGGTTACTAGTTAAAAGTGCGACTCAGTCGTTCTTGGTGGAAGAATAAATTGTTTGTTTAATTATCTATTTTAAACTAAAAACAATTATGTAAATATCGTTGAGTAAAATAAAAGCCTTAAAAACTAAACTAAAAATTACTAGAAAAACACTTGGTAAACACAGAGATTTCGGGAAGCGTGCATGATAGGTGTGAAAACACCCACCCTTTTACCACTTATTTCTGGCTAAAACAAGACCAAAACACGTATTTAATATCATTTGTTTGGAATTATGCGTGGTTTTTGTGTTTATTGTGTTTTCAGAGTCAACCGGGTGAATATTGAAGAAAACATGGGATTGCACGGGTTTTATCGAAGAAAAAGACTCAAGACGAAGTCTATTGTCCAAGAGATGCAAAAGATTTGAAGTTATTGTGCCTATTTGAAGATTTATCGAAGAATAGAGCCAAAGATGGAAGATTCATATATGTCGAAGAACTCGAGTCTATTAAACACAAGATTATAAGACGAGTTGGAATTATTCACCGACACTTCTCAAAATCCAAAGTCGGAAACGTTTATTTAAAAGAAACGTAAATACTAAAGAAGAAAGAAGAAAAGAAGCCCAAAACAAAGCCCATTCACAAGCCCACCATCACAAGTGACGCCTATATATATAGGATTTCACTTCACATTTTGGGAGAGTCTTTTAGTTAGTTTTTTAGTTAGTTTTTAGTATTTTTCATTCTCTCTAGTTCTAGAGAGAGAAAGTTCTCAACTTTCTCTCACTAGTTTTCATCTTTCTTTCTTTCAAGATCAAACCTTTGTATTGTTTTTCATTAATCAAGTCTAATTTCAAGCTTTTAATCTTTAATCTTATTCTACCTTTCTTTGATTTTGATTCACTTTTGGTACGAATTACTTATGATCCGTGTTGTTCATCTATGTTTTCGTGCTTAAAAAGTTAATCTTTTTATGTTTCCTTAAGTTTATATACAAATAAGCTTTAAGATCTTTATGCTTATTGGCTTATTTGTTAGTTTAGCTTATTTACTTTTTAAAGTTTCCATAAAAAGTTCATCTTTTTAGTATTTGATTTATAAGTTTGCTTATTTAAAGTTAGAAAAGTTATTTTTAGTGCTTATTTGATCCGATTCAGTTTAGATTCGTTTTAGATTTGGGTGTTAGCTTATTCCAGTAGCTTATTACACTAGCTTAATTTTCGGATCAAAGAGGGTAATCGAAAAGGGTTATAAACCCCTTTCCGATTTGTGTATTCCGACTAGCAGCACCCTTATTCCGATCACCCGATCGGAAAAGGGTTTTGGTGGATTCCGATTTGGAGCTTGTTGCCACTATTCCGATTGGTTAGGTTTATATGTATTCCGATTTGACTCACTTTAAGATATTCCGATTATGGGATTTAGCACATTCCGATTAGAGTTTTAATCAAATATTCCGATCAGCTCCTTGGCCTTATTCCGATTGCACACGTATTCTGACCAGGGGTGAATTTGTCATTCTGATCAAACTGATCGGAACATATTCCGATTAGTGTAGGTTTTAAATATTCCGTGGATTTAGTTTTTCGATTTTACAAAGTTTTCAAGTGTTAGTTTTATTAAGTGTTCAAGTATTTTTCTCATTTTGCCTTTAAGTTTTCAAACATTTATTTTTAAACTCGTCTTTTTAGTTTAATCTTTTAAAGCGTTAATTTCACTCTCTGTCACTTACTTATTTGTCATTAGTTTAAAATAGATAAACAAACCAACACCTTTTTATTAACCAAGAATGAATCATTCCACTTAGAACCGTGATCAATTCGAGAGGATACCGAGACATAATCTTGAACCCATTGCAAATAACTTGTATCAAAATGGCGCCGCTGCCGGCTCTTCTCGTTAAGATCAACAGTTTTTTGTGAGAACTTGGATTTTGGGATCCGTTCCCCGTGAACGTTACTTTTTCATAAAATTTTTCAAAAACACAAAAAAATATAAAATTTTCAAAAATCCTAAAAATTAAAAAACATAAAAACCAAAAATATTTTTGCTTTGTTTTTGCCTTGTTAGTTCTTTTGCAGGTGCATGCGTACACGATCAACGTCTTATCAAGAGCCCGAGCCTCTCGAAGACTTAGACATGGCCGGTGTACAAAACAACAACAATAACCCACCTCTCAACAACAATAATAACAACAACAATAACAATCCTCCTCTTAACAACAATGAGCCTCTACCGGATAATCGCCCGATGATTGAACTTCTGCAAGCACATGTAGATGGTAACGATGATCTAATTGTCATACCCGCGATTGCAGCCAACAACTTTGAGCTCAAATCCGGATTTATCCAGATGGTCCCTGCTCAACCATTCTTGGGGCGTACCATTGATGATCCACATGACCACATCAAGAGATTCTTGCAACTCACGAATACGGTCAAATTCAATGGTGTTCCACAAGAGGTAATCCGTTTACAACTTTTTCCCTTTTCTTTAGAGGGACAAGCCCGGCATTGGCTTGCTAAGGAACCGCCACAAAGTATTCTTACGTGGACGGATTTGGAGACCAAGTTTATAAACTACTTTTTCCCACCCTCTCGTACTACCGCTTTGCGGAATGAAATTATCAATTTTGAACAAAAGTACGATGAATCTTTTAGTGAATCTTGGGACCGTTTCAAAGATCTTTTGAGAAAATGCCCACAACATGGTTTTACCAAAGTGCACTAAATTAACACTTTTTATAATGGTTTAAGCATGAATGACCAAGATTCACTAAATAGTGCCTCGGGGGGTAATATTTTGGTTAAGACTTCCAATGCCGCTTGGGATATCATTGAGAATAAGTCTCGTGTACAAACCAAGAGTGTGCGGACCAATGCCGCTAGTGCTAGTACTAGTGACAGCGACAAGCGACTTGACAAAATCACCGCACTTCTTGAATCGCTTGCTACCCAAACCGCCAACAACACCAACAACATCAATGCTAAAAATGCTCAAGTCAATGCTGTAAACCAACCATGTGAAATATGCGGGGGTCCTCACTCTTACACCACTTGTACCGCCACCCAAGACTACCCTTCTGAGAATGTGAATGCAGCATACGGCACCTATCCTCCGGCCGCGTATCAAGCCTGTCCTCAAGGTGACTGCAACTTGCTTAGCTACCGCTCAAACAACTATCTCTCACCACCCGGTTTTCCTCCTAACAACCCAAACCAACAACAAAACCTCAATCGCCCTCCTCAACAACAACAACAACCTCGTACACCATACATACCACCTCACAAACAACCATATCAACCTCAAAGAAACAACCAAGTTTACCAACAACCTGCTTATCAACCACCCGCATACAATGCTTCTCCCAACCAACCCACCGCATTACACCAAGACATTGGAACCTACATGAGGACTAATGATGTGATCATGGACAATCTCCAACGGGAAGTGCTCAACTTGAAAGTAGACCTGGTGAAACAAGGGAACGATCTGAGAGCTGATATGAGAAACACTTTGGATAGTCAAACGAATGACTTAAGGAACATGATGGCTAGTTTCTTCCAAGGTAATCAACCCTCTTCTTTGGGTACTCTTCCGAGTAATACCGTTGCGAATCCAAGAGGGGAGATGAAAGCAATCACCACTCGCAGTGGTAAAGGTACCAAGGAACCCGAGCTTCCTATACCTCCACCGGTGATTGTGACTAAGGAAAACGAGTCACCTGCTCCTATTCCTCATCCTTATACTTCCCCAATTTCTCCACCTCTTACTTCTACCCCTCCTCCACCCAAGGATGTGAGTGATCCTTCGATTCCAAAGCCTTCCTCTTCTTCCGATATACCTTATCCATCTAGGTTGAGGAAAGAGAAGCTCAAAAGCAAGGACGATATTCAAGTTTCGAACTTTCTCAAAATGTTTAAACAATTGAATTTTAACATCTCCTTCGCTGAGGCTCTCGCTCACATGCCTAAGTACGCAAAAATGTTCAAAGATCTTCTTAGCGACAAGGAGAAGCTTCTTGATATTGCTAACACCCAACTTAATGAGAATTGCTCTGTAGTACTCTTAAGGAAATTGCCAACCAAGCTTGGTGATCCGGGTCGTTTCTTAATCCCTTGCAACTTCCCGGGAGTAGAGAATTGCATGGCCCTAGCCGATCTAGGTGCCAGTATTAATTTAATGCCTCTAAGCGTTTGGAAGCAATTATCTCTCCCCGAGCTTGTCCCCACCAAAATGACTTTGGAATTAGCTAACCGTACGGTTGCTTATCCAGTGGGGATAGCCGAAGACGTCTTTGTAGGAGTCGACAAATTCACTTTTCCTGCCAATTTCGTCGTTGTTGACTACGACATGGACCCTCGTGTGCCATTGATTATTGGTCGTCCATTCTTGAGGACCGGTCGCACTCTCATCGATGTTGAAGCTGGTGAGCTTATCATGAGAGTGGGTGACGATAAAATTGTCTTCAACATGGGAAAGTTGTCTAAACAGCCTTATACTAACGAGAGTGTTAATTGTATTGATGTTCTTGATGAGGCATGTGAAGAACACTTCAAAGATGCTTGTAAAAGTAAGCCTACCTCTCTTCCCAATGTTGAGACCGTTTCCTCTATTGACTCATCACTATCTCTATTTGGAGAAAGTGATTTCCTTTGGAAAGATTTTGAAGCCACCATGGGAGATGTGAACTTAGCTACTGAAGATTCTCCCACCGATTGGGATGAAGATCTTCGCCTCATTGAGAACATTCTTAAAGAAGACAATATTTCTCCACCATCTCCCACGGTTATTGCTATCAATGCTCCGACTTTGAATACGCCTCCCATCGAAAATCCTCCGGATTTAGAACTTAAGGAGTTGCCGCCCCATGTCGAGTACGTGTTCCTTGAAGAAAACAAGAAGTCGCCTGTCATCATTGCTAAGGACTTGAAAGAAGAAGAAAAATATCGCCTCATCGCCGTGCTTAAAGATCATAAGAAGGCAATTGCTTGGAAAATTTCCGACATCCGCGGAATTGATCCGGACTTTTGTACTCACAAGATTCTCATGGAAGATGACTTTAAACCCGCAATCCAGAGCCAAAGAAGGGTTAATCCTCGTATTCATGACGTCATCAAACAAGAGGTTATCAAACTTCTAGATGCCGACTTGATTTACCCTATTTCGGATTGGCCGTGGGTAAGTCCCGTCCATTGTGTGCCCAAGAAGGGCGGAATAACCGTTGTTTCCAATGAACACAACGAGTTGATTCCCACTCGTCTCGTTACTGGGTGGAGAGTTTGTATTGATTATCACAAACTCAATGATGCCACGAGAAAAGATCACTTTCCTCTTCCTTTCATGGATCAAATGCTCGAGCGTCTAGCGGGTAATGACTATTACTGCTTTTTAAACGGTTTCTCCGGGTATTTTCAAATTCCCATCGATCCCAAAGACCAAGAAAAGACCACATTCACTTGTCCCTATGGAACATTTGCTTACAAACGTATGCCTTTTGGTTTATGCAATGCTCCTGGGACGTTCCAAAGGTGTATGATGGCTATATTCCATGACATGGTGGAAGACACTATGCAAGTATTCATGGATGATTTCTCGGTTTATGGCGATTCATTCTCTGCTTGCCTTGCCAATTTAGAACGTATGTTTAAGCGGTGTGAAGACACTCGCCTTGTTCTTAATTGGGAAAAATGCCATTTCATGGTAAAAGAGGGCATCGTGCTAGGACACAAGATCTCCAAAGCCGGTCTTGAAGTGGACCGTGCTAAAGTCGATGTTATCGCTAAGTTGCCTCCACCTTCAACCGTGAAGGGTGTGAGAAGTTTTCTCGGTCATGCGGGCTTCTACCGACGTTTTATCAAAGATTTTTCTAAAATCGCTCGCCCGATGACCCACCTCTTGGAAAAAGATACTCCTTTTATCTTTTCCAACGAGTGTATTGAAGCCTTCAACTTGCTTAAGGATAAGCTTACTAAGGCACCTGTCTTGGTTACCCCTAATTGGGAGCTTCCCTTTGAGTTGATGTGCGATGCTAGCGACTATGTTATTGGAGCGGTTTTGGGCCAAAGAGTGAACCAACACTTCCAACCGATCCATTACGCTAGCAAGACAATGACGGGGGCTCAATTGCATTACACGACAACCGAAAAAGAGCTTTTAGCTGTTGTCTATGCTTTTGAAAAATTCCGCCCCTATCTTGTCTTGTCCACCACAATCGTTTATACCGATCATTCCGCGTTGAAGTACTTGTTGACTAAACAAGATTCCAAACCAAGACTTCTTTGTTGGGTTTTGCTACTCCAAGAATTTAAAATCGAAATTCGCGATAAAAAAGGAGCTGAAAACCTAGCCGCGGATCATCTTAGTAGACTTGAGGATCCTTTCCAAGGGGATCATCCGACCAAAGAGATCAATGACTCTTTTCCCCTGGAGACCTTAATGTCTATCAACTCGACTTCTGATGAAACCCCGTGGTTTGCGGACATTGCAAACTACTTGGCGGGTGGAATTCTCGTTGACGGGTTAACATCCCAGCAAAAGAAGAAGTTCTTCATAGACATTAAGACTTACTTTTGGGATGACCCGTATCTATTCAAACAATGTGCTGACTTGATTATTCGCCGATGTGTTGATGGACCGACAGCTTTAGAAATCATTGACGCTTGCCACAAAGGACCCACCGGTGGTAACTTTGGTCCCAACTACACCGCCAAAAAAGTGTTTGACTCGGGATTTTATTGGCCCACCATCTATCATGACGCTCACGAGATGGTTAAACGTTGTGATGCTTGCCAAAAACAAGGCAAGATCACACATAAAGACGAGATGCCTCAGAATTTCATTCAAGAATGTGAAATCTTTGAAGTTTGGGGTATCGACTTTATGGGGCCATTCCCTTCATCTAAAGGAAACAAATACATCCTTGTAGCCGTTGACTACGTTTCAAAGTGGGTTGAAGCCAAAGCTTTACCTACTAATGACGCAAGGGTGGTTTGTAACTTTTTGAAATCGCTGTTCGCTAGATTCGGTGTGCCTCGTGCCATTATTAGTGATCGCGGGACTCATTTTTACAATGACCAATTTGCAAGAGTCATGGCTAAGTATGGTGTAAATCATTGTCTTTCCACCGCATACCACCCACAAACTAATGGCCAGGATGAAATATCCAACCGAGGATTAAAGCGAATTCTAAGAACCGTGGGAGAGCATCGTGCCTCATGGGCTGATAAACTTGATGATTCTTTGTGGGCTTTCCGTACCGCATACAAGACTCCGATTGGTTGTACACCATATCATCTCGTGTACGGGAAAGCGTGCCACCTCCCCATTGAGTTGGAGCACAAGGCTTACTGGGCCTTGAAGTGGGCTAATTTTGATATGAACAAAGCCAGTGACCTACGCAAGATCCAACTCAATGAGCTGAATGAACTCCGTAATGAGGCTTATGAAAATTCTTTGATCTTTAAGGAAAAGACTAAGCTCATTCACGATTCTAAGATTAAAAACCGAGAGTTCCAAGTTGGAGACAAAGTGTTACTCTTTAACTCTCGGTTGAAAATATTTTCGGGCAAGCTGAAATCTCGTTGGTCCGGCCCATTCACCATTGCCCAAATTTTTCCATATGGTACTCTCGAGCTCGCTCAACCTAATGGACCGAATTTTAAGGTGAATGGCCAACGAGTGAAGTTGTACTTTGGTGAGGACATCTATCAGGAGATGATTCCCTCCCTCACCACGTTTCCCATGAACTAATTTTGGGTCGAGTCAGGCTCGTGACTCGGTTATAAAAAACAAGCGCTCCTCGGGAGGCAGCCCGAGTTTCTATCCTTTTCTGTTTTAACCTCCTAAGTGTAGGGGGACCTATATAGGTGTTTGTGTTTGTGTGGTGATGTGATTACAGGGATAAGTGCACTCTTGGAATCTCTGAAGAACCGTGCTCCCGTGTTATCTGAAATCCGGTTCTATCTCTCAACTATCGTGATTCAATTTTCTTCATACTCACATTTGAAATTGATCACATTAGTCGTCTCTTCCTTAACTTGATTTAACCAACGTGCACAATGTCATAAGTGTAGGGGAGATTTTTCCCACATGCTTAAACATTGAGGACAATGTTTATCTTAAGTGTAGGGGGGACTTCTATCGAAGTTTTAAGTGGACTTTTCCATGAAAATGCCTTCATTTAACCGGAAAATCATATTTTTCAACATTTTTCAAATTTTTTATTAACTTTGGCCATTTAGTCGTAATTTTTAAATTTTTATCGTTGCTTCATATGTATATATCACGCAATAAAGTCAAAAATATTAATAAAGTGGTGTAGCTAGTTTAGAAGTCTTTGACATATTAGGCCCGTTGCGATTATTTTGACTCAACCCGAATAGACTTATCCAAGTTTATTCTAGCTAGTATCCTTAACCATGTAGACCTTAATTGGTTTATTAGGCTAGGTATCCACGAGTCTCATTACTTGAGATTTTAAATTGTGGAGGACGAGAAATGATAGAGTCAATTATAAGTCGGTATTCTTGCACAAGCTCACTTGGTGTAATTATTTGCCTATTCTCCCATCACTTGCTAATAATTTATCTGCAATAAGTAAGGTCGTACGATTTGAAAAGTTACTTAGCTTCTAGCCCAAGATCGTTTAAAAGTTGCTCGGTAATGATAAGAGTTCATAGCCAAGGCATAACTTATGAAGCGGGGCGCGAAGATTGGCGAGTCCAAAAAGGCACTAACAAGGCATGAGGATTCCGTTTTATTGCTGAAGATCCAAAGTGATGTGAAAAGCATTATTCCCAAAATCAATATGAAGGATCAAGACTCACGACGAAAAGAAATCAACTCCCATAAAGATCATGGAGAAGTCTATCCGAAAAGACCCTAACAAGGTATGAGGATAAATAGATCCAAGTCCGAAAAGGAGGCGGATCGTTGTATCTCAAAATCCCAATTAGAGATTGAAGAAATAATCATGAAGTCGTGGTCAACAAAGTTGGAGTACCCCTCAAAAGTCTCCAAGTGAAGAAACTCTATAACGAAGAGAAGACCATTATCCCAAGAACGTCTCTCGAAGATATGAAGTATGAAGTACATGCCAAATATCGGCCCGAGAAAGGTCTCAAATCGTGAACCAAGTTATGCCAAGATATGAACTTTTTGATATCCCGAGAAGCAGTTTTAAGAGATTTTGTCCTTTAGCTAACTATTTATCAAATCATCCTACTTTGCTTTCAGCCTAAATAAACTATCGAAATAAGTCCAAAAATGCATCTTCATGATCATTCTAAGACAAAAATAAAATATAAGAGATACACCTAGGAATAAGGGAGTTTAAGAAGTTAATTAAGCCATGTGTGTAAGTGTTTGATTTACTAACTTATAATAACAATGATCTCGTTTTCAAGCTTAGTTTGGGGAACGTGAAACTTGAGGGTGATAAATCTTCGCCGCACCAAAGCCCTAATGTAAGTCCTTGATCTCTTTGCAAGTTATTTCCATATAGCTATTTTCAAGTGAAAATGGTTTTCTATCCTTTTGTTTGCTTTAAAGTTTTAATTTCTCTTAGTACTTTAAATTTTTGTTTTAGTAATATTTTAATAAGGCCAAGGTTGATTAATTATGAGAAAAATGTAAACTTGCTTTATCGCTAAGCATTGCATGAGAGCATGTCAATGGTTAAGTGTAGGGGATTTGATAGGTGTGAAAACACCCACCCTTTTACCACTTATTTCTGGCTAAAACAAGACCAAAACACGTATTTAATATCATTTGTTTGGAATTATGCGTGGTTTTTGTGTTTATTGTGTTTTCAGAGTCAACCGGGTGAATATTGAAGAAAACATGGGATTGCACGGGTTTTATCGAAGAAAAAGACTCAAGACGAAGTCTATTGTCCAAGAGATGCAAAAGATTTGAAGTCATTGTGCCTATTTGAAGATTTATCGAAGAATAGAGCCAAAGATGGAAGATTCATATATGTCGAAGAACTCGAGTCTATTAAACACAAGATTATAAGACGAGTTGGAATTATTCACCGACACTTCTCAAAATCCAAAGTCGGAAACGTTTATTTAAAAGAAACGTAAAGACTAAAGAAGCAAGAAGAAAAGAAGCCCAAAACAAAGCCCATTCACAAGCCCACCATCACAAGAGACGCCTATATATATAGGATTTCACTTCACATTTTGGGAGAGTCTTTTAGTTAGTTTTTTAGTTAGTTTTTAGTATTTTTCATTCTCTCTAGTTCTAGAGAGAGAAAGTTCTCAACTTTCTCTCACTAGTTTTCATCTTTCTTTCTTTCAAGATCAAACCTTTGTATTGTTTTTCATTAATCAAGTCTAATTTCAAGCTTTTAATCTTTAATCTTATTCTACCTTTCTTTGATTTTGATTCACTTTTGGTACGAATTACTTATGATCCGTGTTGTTCATCTATGTTTTCGTGCTTAAAAAGTTAATCTTTTTATGTTTCCTTAAGTTTATATACAAATAAGCTTTAAGATCTTTATGCTTATTGGCTTATTTGTTAGTTTAGCTTATTTACTTTTTAAAGTTTCCATAAAAAGTTCATCTTTTTAGTATTTGATTTATAAGTTTGCTTATTTAAAGTTAGAAAAGTTGTTTTTAGTGCTTATTTGATCCGATTCAGTTTAGATTCGTTTTAGATTTGGGTGTTAGCTTATTCCAATAGCTTATTACACTAGCTTAATTTTCGGATCAAAGAGGGTAATCGGAAAGGGTTATAAACCCCTTTCCGATTTGTGTATTCCGACTAGCAGCACCCTTATTCCGATCACCCGATCGGAAAAGGGTTTTGGTGGATTCCGATTTGGATCTTGTTGCCACTATTCCGATTGGTTAGGTCTATATGTATTCCGATTTGACTCACTTTAAGATATTCCGATTATGGGATTTAGCACATTCCGATTAGAGTTTTAATCAAATATTCCGATCAGCTCCTTGGCCTTATTCCGATTGCACAGGTATTCCGACCAGGGGTGAATTTGTCATTCCGATCAAACTGATCGAAATATATTCCGATTAGTGTAGGTTTCAAATATTCCGTGGATTTAGTTTTTCGATTTTACAAAGTTTTCAAGTGTTAGTTTTATTAAGTGTTCACGAATTTTTCTCATTTTGCCTTTAAGTTTTCAAACATTTATTTTTAAACTCGTCTTTTTAGTTTAATCTTTTAAAGCGTTAATTTCACTCTCTGTCACTTACTTATTTGTCATTAGTTTAAAATAGATAAACAAACCAACACCTTTTTATTAACCAAGAACGAATCATTCCACTTAGAACCGTGATCAATTCGAGAGGATACCGAGACATAATCTTGAACCCATTGCAAATAACTTGTATCAGTGCAATTTTTGGAAATTAAAACGTAATGAATTTAAGACTTAAAACTTTGTAAAACTTAAAAACTTAATCCATCGGAATGTTTGTGTCGGAATGTAGTGAAAACAAAACCATCGGAATATCAAAGTAAAATCCATCGGAATATCAAATTAAGCATCGGAATATTAGTGAACAAATTCTATCGGAGTAATCTATCTAAATGACAAGTATCAGAATAATTAAGATCAAGTCTATCGGAATGTATGAAATCAAAGCTATCGGAATACTGAAAACACTTCTGTCGGAATGTAATTCTGTCACAATGTTCAAGTCTATCAGAATACAATTACTATCGGAATATGGCTAATGAAATTTGGGCAGCTTTTCGTCTTAATATGACCTTAAGAGCCGTCTCAATATACGATCGCAATGAGCGATCGCAATCACGATCGGAATAAGGGGGGAAATACACGTGATCGCAAAGTAGAACCCCTAGGGTTATTGCGATCACAAATATGCTGTCTGAAACCGTCGCAATATGTAAAACCCTATGATTGTGATGGAAATGCCACAATATTCGGATGGAGACAAATAAGCTAAATCCAATAAGTACTAATAAGCAAATACGAATAAGCTCTTCTTCAAACCTTAACCAAATCAAAACAAGAATAAATTTAAAAGCTTTTTAGACACGAAATAAACAAACTTTATAAATCAAACTTTAAAAAGACTAAATTTTTAAGAAAACTTAAGAAGACGATAAGTTTTAATACAAAATAAGCCAATAAGCACAACAAGCTTAAAGCTTAAACCGTATGAAAACTTAGAGAGGAATAAAAAGATAAACTTTTTAATCACAAAAACATCAAAATCAAACACGTTTCATTAATATTTCGGATCAAAGATAACTCAAAATCAAGAAAGGTAGAAGAAGATTAAAGATTAAAATCCTTAAACTTGAACGTTTGATTAATGAATTCCAAATACAAAGATGAAATAAAGCTTAAATTTGAAAGAAATGATGAAGTTTTAGTGAGAGAAAGTTAAACACTTTCTCTCTCTAAAATGAAAACTACAAAAAAGAAATTAAACTAGCTAACACCCTCCTAATGTGTCATTAGGAGGGTATTTATAGGAGATGGGGAGGTGCATGTGCTTCCTTCTTTCTTTCTTTCTTCTCGACTCGATTTAAATTCTTTGCCTTTCTCGACGTCGTCTCGGGATTTGTCGATGTAAATTGAACTCGTCTTCTAATTTTCTTCTATAATTAGACTTGAGTTCTTCGACTTCATTAAAGTTCCGTCTTTAGACTTTTTCTTCGATAAATATTCAGAATAGGCCTTGGACTTCTGTTCTTTTTGCACTCTTGATCTTTTGACTTCGTCTTTTCTCGTTTTCTTCGATAAAAGCCCGTGAAAGCCCGTGTTTTTTTTCCTTTTTCATCTTTTGGTCCTAAAATACAATAAAAACACAAACCACGCATAATTCCGACTTTTACGACATAAAATACACGTTTTGGTCTTGTTATTGTTGGAAATAAGTGGTATAAGGATAAGTGTTTTCACACTTATTAATCTACTACATTACTATTCCTTCACTGTTACTGTTGTTTCTATTGATCAAACCTGATCAATAGAGAGTGTTGATGAGTTTTTGGAAGCTTGTAGCTGGTTCAGAAGTGTTTTAGTTCATTTCCATAGCATATCAGCAGTTTGTAGCTGGGGAGATCATTACCAGTAGATGATGATGATATGATGGTTTTTGGTGGTTGATTATTGGTGATTCTAGTATACTTAGTAGGCTCAGTGCCTCACTACTCCATCAAAGGCTCATCAAGATAAAAGGCACTTAGTTTATTATTTAAAATTCCTCTAAACTGAATTTACATGCTAAATTCCTAGAAGTAGATCTTAATTGCTGAATTGTGAATGTGTTAGTGATCTTGTAGTGTAACTGATATAATCTGATAGTTAACTAGTAGCCTTATAGCTTGTAATTCAGTTTAGCTTGGTAAAATTTGGTTTTAATCAGTCAAAATTCATCATTTACTTATTTTGAGTTCTTTCAAGGAAACCTGCTGGTTTTTTATGTCAAATAAATTCATTTCAGTCACTTAACAATTCTAGATAAGTCACATAAGCTATCATAAACACTTGCTAAATAAGTCTTTGAAAAAGTTCTATATCAAATTTGTAACAAGTGTTTGTATTTAGATCAATTCTGTGAGTTAGCTGTTAAAACTTGTTTCTTTGAGCTCACTTACACTCAACAAGTGAGTGCAATTCATTTGGTAAAGTTTCTTGGTTAATTACTTAGTCAAACAGGCAAATTGCTTTGGAAAACTTTAGGTCAGACTTTGTACAAGTTTATCAGTAAAAAACTAGCTACTTTTGATCACATACCATTTGTTTGTTAGTTGATGGATTTAGCTAATTCTTGTTCTCAGATTTAGCTTATCATATGAACTCTCAGTTTTAGTAAGGAAATTGTACAGTATAAAGTTTTGAGTGAGATATCAGCTTAATAATAAGCATTAGAGCATTTTCAAGTTTCTGAGATAATAAGCAAACTGTTTTTCCATATCTCTTAATCTACTTCATAAAACACCCAATTTTCTTTCGCAAAAGTGCTTACAAACTGATATGAGCTAAAACTCATATCAATTTATCAACAAATAACCCTAAAACATGAAGCAAAATACCAATTTATCTTGTAAAAACAGTATTATGTGGTATGTTTGTGTTTGTGTACACTTGTGTAGGTAAAAGGATGCATTTTCAAGCAAACAAGGGAAAATCAAGCTTAATTCGATGAAAAAGACAAAGAAGGATCAAAAGTGACAAGTCTTTGAAGTACAAGGACCTATCTTGACAATCTGCCAAAGATGAAGGACCAAAGTGTAAATATTGTAAAAGTCAAGATCATAGTCAAATTTGGTTGACTCTCAAGTCAACTCAGTCAAAGGACCAATTTTGTTCAAGAATGAAGTTTGAAGGACCAAATATGCCAAAGAAATGAAGTTACAAGCTCAAAAGTACAATTTGCCAAAGTTCAAGGGTCATTTCTGCCTATTTTGGAAAGTTATACTAGTGTGATCCGTGTTTATGATTGTGGACCAATGAGAAGATAGCAAAAGAGGCCATGGATTGCCACATCACAACATTTATTACCCACTAGGCGCCGCCTTCATTAATTAACAAATCACAATAGTGTGATCCGTGTGCACTAATTTCAACCAATCAAAGCTTGACACGTGGCATCTTCAAAACGAACAAATATTTCCAGGACGGTTTCATGAAAAGTTATAAACATCAAAATTACTCAAAATTAGAAGACGAATCCATTGGTCAAAACTAATCAACCTGAAATCAACTCTACAAAGAAACCCCAATTCATGTTCATAACCTGGAAATTCAATTAAGCAGAATTTGGACACGTGGAGACCTGGGATTGGTTCCAACACGTCACCAACCCCAACTGATCTTCTTCCCAAGTCTATAAATAGCCTGTTTAGTGTTCATTTCTTGTAGTGTAGTTGTAAGTGTGAAAACACACACATTTACTTTTTCCTTGCACCATTTCTCCTTTTTAGCTAAACTACTCAAGAGTTTGACACACTCTTGAGTTAGTTAGTTAGTTAGTAAGCTTTTAACAGCTTTGTAACAAATCTCCATTAATAAAATTCAAATTCTACTTTTCCCGCCAAATCTTCTTTACCTTTTACAATGTTCATTCCTTGCATCCTGGATACTTTTGTTGCTGAATTGAGTTTGTTATGATCATTCCTTGATCATAACTGACTTAGAGTAAAGATAGTAGCTGTTTGATTGATTTCAGTTCAAGTCATAGCATTTGTGATGAATTCATGCCATTTTGAAGAATCTTGTTGATGTGTAGCTGTTTTGTTGATTGTAGATAGGTGAATCTAGTGCTAAGGTGGTGGTTAGCACTAGACTAGAGAGTTCAGCACTCCTCTACTGCTCAAAGGATACTTCACAAGGTGCAAACGCCTCTTGTTTTGGTTCCACTGAATTGTCAAATGCATGATTCATTCCTAGCTTAAATCTTTGATGAATGTATGATAAAACTTGTTATCCTGGTTGTGGTTTGATTTTAGACTTGTTTTAGCTTAAGTGTTGCCTTATCTGCTTATTGATTTGATATGTGTTCTAGTTTATAGCTTTATTCAGTCATTTTTAGCCTTGCTATTCTAATTGAGTTCTAGTTGTTTCAAGTACTTGCATATAGCTTTTACATATCTCATTTTGATCACTGAGTTTAGTTTGCTAAAGGTTTTTAATCAGTTTAAACTTGTGCTTAAAAAGTCTTCACAAATTTCCATATAGTTCAGTAAAGAGTGTTTGGCATTATATGATTTTTGATTTTCAAGTGTTAAAGTTTGGCAAACTAATGTTCATTTCCAGTCACAAAGTCATTACTAGTAGTTTTAAACCATTTTCAAGTCAACTTTAAGGTCAAAAAGGCAATTGGCATTGTAAAAAGTTTGGGTCTATTTCAGTCAGTTTTGTTCTAAAAAAGTTGTCAATTTCCATTGCTTTGCATTTGTTTGTTTCTTGATGAAATTCTACCAAATCAGTTCTCATTTGTAGGTCATATTATGAAGTTCCATTGTCCATAAGCATTTGATACAGTTTTCAGTAAGCAAATAGAAATAAGCAAAATTCTAGACTGATAAGCAAAATGAAGTTTCTGTAAATCAAAATTGCTTTTTCATATCTCTTAATTCTTTTCATAAAATTGTAAATTTTCTTTTACAAAATCAATTAGTTAGTATTGGTGGTTGATTTTTGAGATTTTCAGCTTTTTGAAAAAAAACTTGGTCAACGCTTGGTCAACATAAGCCAAATTCAGCTTAATTCAATTTTCAAGCTTATTTCTTGATGATTTTTGATAAGACTTGATTTCCCATTCATGTTTTGAGCTCATTAATCAATTTCAGTACAAAAATCCAATTGTGCATGTCTAGATTCTTGTAGAGCTTATTTTGTGCTTATTGGAAAGTGCTTATTAGCTTATTAGCCATTTTTAGCAAATTTCCTTTTACAGGTCTAGCTGATTTGAGATTTTAAGCATTTTGCAAGTGGTTTGATTAATTTTGGTTGAGAAATAAGCTCAAACGAGCTTATTTGTACTTAGAACCCGTTTTGGCTTAAAAACTTTTCAGAAATTGCACTTTAGTCCTTTTTGAATTAGAATACTTTCAAACCTGGCTAAACTTACAACTTTCTAGGGTTTTCACTAATCAAGTCCTTTAAGTTTGAATTTTGTAAAAAAATCAGTTAGCAAGTTTTGGAATTAGTTGAAAATTGGTTAGTTTGTTACATAGTTTACATTTTTGATCCTTTTAGTTGACTGTTTTGACAATTTCAGTCCTTGCACTTGTTGATTTTACATTTTAAGCATTTACTTTTCATAGAATTTATAATTTAAGTCCTTTTAGTTTTAAGATTTACATTTTGAATTTACTTGAATAAAAACTTGGTAATTGCACGATGTTTTACATATAAGTAGATAATATTTTTCGATTTTGCAAGTCATTGTTTGAATTAGCAAATAGAATATCCAAAAAATATTAACAACCAAAAACAGTTAAAAACCCGATATTGTTAGGACTTTCAATTAGCGAGAACTGAGAAAAACGAACTGCATTATACACAATACCAAATTGCGCCGCTGCCGGTTCTTTGACTTTACGAGAGACTATCGATTGACGGTTTTCATTGGCTTTTGGGATCCGTTCACCTTGTGAACGTTATTTTTACGTATCATAAATAAAAAACAAACAAAAATAAAAAATATAAAAATATATAAAAACTAAAAAATTAACAAAACAATTCTTTTCCTAAAGAATTGACCAAACAAATTAAAAAATCCAAAAAGCAATCTTTTTCCTAAGAGATTGCACCCAAAAATATATATTATTGGATTCTCTCGGTTTTTATGTACATATAGTATTTTCTCTTACAAACTCATAAATACAAAAATATTTTCCATATATTATTATAAGTAAATACGTATACGTATAAGAACAACCAATCTACATATTCTCCATAAGTATTGCCAAGGCAATACACCGTGTTGAGGGGCGTTCCGGTCCTTGACACGTGTATCGATCAAACAAAATAAAGCAAGAATAGATAAATACTCTCAATAAGCAACAATTCGAAGAATACGAACATTTAAGTGAATAGAAAGGCGATGTGCTATAAAATGCCATCTAAGGGTCAATAGGTACTTAAGTGCTTCGCGCCACCTAACCCCCCGTTCTCTTGTGAGTATTCTAAGAAGGAAGGCTTCACTGGGGGTCTTGCACCCAAGTAGTACATACATATATTGTTATTTTCTTGTGGATATTTAATATTGAAACTCGAAGAGGATAATCCCTTTCTCTTCAAAGTCACACGAGAGCTTCTCTCTCATTCCTCGTATTGCGTTGCATGCTCACTCGCGGGCGTGCACAAATACCGATTGGTGTACAACCTCTTCCTCCGAAAAGGAAGAAAAAGAGAAAGAGTAAAACCACCACCGTCCATCAAGCCGATCACGAGAATCGTGCTTTGACTCCTCCACCACAAGAAGCCATGGCTGTTGATAATCGTTCTTTGATGGAACGTATGCAAACCAATGTTCATGGATATGCTAGTGCTATTAGGATTCTCGATATTCCCGCAAATACATTTGAGCTAAAAACGTCTATGATTACTATGGTTTCACAATCACCTTTCTATGGCAACAAGAATGATGATCCTCATGATCACCTTAAGAGATTCCTTTCTCTTTGCAATACCATTAAGCAAAATGGAGTTCCACATGATGCTATTAAGTTGATGTTAGTGCCATTTTCACTTGAGGGACAAGCTAAGCATTGGTTAGACACCCAACCACCTGATAGTATCACCACATGGGATGGTTTCACCACTAAGTTTTTGAACAAGTTCTTTCCTCCATCTAAGACCATGGCCTTGAGGACTTTAATTATAGGCTTTCAAAAAAAACCTAGTCAATCCTTTAGTGATGCTTGGGAAGAGTATAGCGAGTTATTGAGGCGATGCCCTAACCATGGATTGGATGACGTTCACCAAATCAATACTTTCTATGATGGCCTTAAACCTCATCACCAAGATTCACTCAATGCTTCCGCGGGAGGGAATATTCTTCTTAAATCCATGCAAGAGGCCTTGGAAATCATTGAGACTAAAGCAATGGTTCAAACAAACAATCAATTTGAAGAAAGGGTTCATGTTATCCAAAACAATTCTCAAGCACCTTGTGATAACCAATTCCTCAAGTATCAACAAGACATCATTCAAAAGATGGATAGAGATAGTGAGAGGAATTTTAAGGTACAACAAGAAATGCTTCAAGCTCTTAAGAGCATTTCATTGAACAATTCTTCAAATGATGTGAATGCCATTACTCTTTCTTTTGTAACTTGTGGAGGTCCACATTCCTATGAACAATGTGATAAGGTGCATGGTTATCAAGGGGAATGTTATGCTTACCAAGAAGAACATCGTGAACACTTCAAGCCAAATATCAATCCAAATAACCTTTCTTACAAGTCCCAAAACTACCTTACTCCACCGGGATTCCCACCCCAACCACCCACCCAAATTCAACAAAATCCTCCTCAAATTTTACCAAGGAATCAAGGGCAAAGACCACCTTACCAAGGAAATAACTACAAGGCACCCAATAATTTTCAACCTCAAGGAAATAACTTCTATCCACCAAACCAAGGATTTAATGCACCACCTCTATCTTTTCCACAACAAGGTTTTTATCAAGGAAATGTGCAACTTAACCCTATGGATTTGATGCTTCAAAAGTTTACTTCTTTTGAGAAACAATTGAAAGATAATCAAGAGGAAAATAACAAGAAATTTGCTCTTCTTCAAAACCAAATTATGTATAATCAAAGACCACAAGGGGCTTTAGCTTCCAACACACAAACAAATCCAAGCGCAAATGTCAATGCTATTACAACAAGGAGTGGAAAAACAACAAAGGATCCTTCACCTCTTAAACCTTCTATTGTTCCACCCACTTGTGCTCCTACTTGTGACGAGCCTTCTACCTCTACTTCACCACCTCAAAATACTCCCATTTCTCCCACTTCAATACCTACTCATGAAACACTCAATAAGGAAAATCCTTCATCAACTACTCAACCACAATCAAAACCAAGTCTTCTTTATCCCTCAAGATTAAAAAAAGACAAACTTAAGAACAAGGATGATATCCAAGTTTCTAACTTTTTGAGGATGTTCAAGCAACTTAACATCAATATCTCCTTTGCAGAAGCTTTAGCCAATATGCCTAAGTTTGCTAAGATGATTAAGGACTTGCTTTCTAACAAGGAGAGATTGGTGGATTTGCCTAATGCTTCCTTGAATGAAAATTGCTCCGCGGTTTTGCTTAAAAAGTTGCCTACTAAGCTTGGAGATCCGGGGAGGTTTTTGATTCCTTGCAATTTCCCGGGGGTGGAAAATTGTATGGCTTTAGCGGATTTAGGAGCAAGCATAAACCTCATGCCATTATCGGTTTGGAAGAAACTTTCACTTCCCGAGCTCACTCCTACTAAGATGACTCTTGAGTTGGCCAACCGTACTATAGCTTATCCGGTGGGAATTGTGGAGGATGTTTTTGTGGGGGTTGATAGATTTACATTTCCTGCGGATTTTGTGGTGGTTGATTATTATATGGATCCTAGAGTGCCTTTGATTGTTGGTAGGCCATTTTTGAGAACGGGTCGTACTTTAATCGATGTGGCGGAAGGAGAACTTACAATGCGGGTAGGAGATGAGAGAGTTGTGTTTAACATGGGGAAGTTGTCTAAAAAGTCTAATGAGCCCGAAGCGGTAAAACATATTGATGTTGTGCATGAGGAGGAAACACAAGATGATCTTCTTGATGAAGTTTGTGATGAGTACTTTTATGAAGCTTGCTCAAGTGGAGATTATGATTTACCGCATATTGAGACCATTGCTTTCATTACTTCATTTTTGGATTTTCATGAACATCAAGAGCTAAACTTTAGTGAAACCCCATATGACACTCCACTTTTCCACAATGATAATCATATTCATGAGGACTTTAGTGATGGAGAATCTTTTCTTTGTGATTCACCAACATATGATGACTATAGTGATGATGAGCTTTCTACTTGTGACTCTCCATTTGTTGATGATCATACTTCCTTTGGTTTTGAGGGATCACCAATTTTTGATAGACCAATCTATGATGTTTATGGTGATGAGGCGGATTCTATAATGGATGAGAGTGATGAGTTTTTAGTAGAGGATATATCTTTTGAGTACACTCTTGGTGATCTTGATGAGGAGGGGGACATACTCTATTTAGAATCTCTATTGAATGAAGATCCTTTACCTTTTTCTTTGCCCACCTCAACCTTTCAAAGTGATAAAGGAAAACAAGTCATGATGGTTTCCTCTAAGAGCTTGTCGTTACTCATGCCTCCACAACCTTTCTCTCACAATGTGACTTACAAAGAAGAATCTTCTAAGGAAACCATCACTTGTTGTTTTCCCATTAAGGAACGGATTTTTGATCCTGGCATAGAGCTTGTTAAATCATCTCAGTATCCACCTGATGCAACAAAAGGAAAACTTGTGAAAGATTTGAGAGCTTTACACTATCACCTTGGGAAGAACATATGGGAAACCAATTTGGAAAACCATACCTTATCATTTTCACCATTGCTTGGAATGTTAATTGTGGCTTTGTGTTATACGTGGGATGGTAATTATGTATTTGATCCTGGGGGATATTTATGGAGTATTTGATAAATGAAAAACTTGTTTTACCTCATCATGGAGACTTTCCTTAAAAAGGGGCAAAACTTTTCTTCTTCATGATAGGTATTAGACACTTTTAAAGTGTGGGACGAGTCGAGCTAGAGACTCATTAACTCAAGCATCGTATAACTAGGTTTAGAGTGTTGTAGGCTAGAAATAAAGGTATAGACTTAGAGATAAGTGTAGGGGAGACCTTCTTTTGTCTTCATGATTGTTTGTAGGGTTGCTCACTCATTTCATGCTTTGGAGCTTATGGAGGAGGCCCTTGTATCCGGTTCACTTCGTTACTATAGTGATTTTTCATTGACACCTTGTGCTTAAACATGATTTCACTAATAGTTGTCCTTCCTTAACTTGGGTTAAGCAAAGTCTATTCATTGTCATAAGTGTAGGGGAAGTTTTATACTTCCATGCTCTTAAACATTGAGGACAATGTTTAGCTTAAGTGTAGGGGGGTCTTCTATCGAAGTGACCTTACCTAGAACTTGTCATTGTCTTTCATGATAACACGGAAAATTTAATTTTTCAAACATTTTTCAAATTTTTGATCTACTTTGGCCACCAAAAATATGCATTCATAATTTTTGCATTAATCATTTTTCATTTGCATATCACATTTGCATTGTATATATTTCTTCTTTTGTTTTTCATCAAAAATATAATAAAACATGGTTTTAACAAGTTTAGACTTCTTTGACATATTAGGCCCGCCATGGATATTTTGACTCAACCCGAGTTTGCTTATCTTAGCATTCTCTAGCTAGTATCCTTAACCATGTAGTCCTTCATTGGTCTATTAGGCTAAGCATCCACCAATTTCATTATTTGAGATTTTAAATTTGTGGAGAATGGGAAATGATAGAGTTGAAGAATGTATAAAAGGGCTAGATAAACTTCATGATAATTACTTGTGGTTAAACCCTTCTCTTATTTACCTCTAATTTCTTCGCATGTATATAATTGTTAATAAATAATCAAGAACGGTTTTAATCGGTTTGTAATCTCTTATGCATTTTTGTCTAATCATTCATGGTTGATATAAGTACGTCTTAAGATTCTAAGTTAGAACGTTTTATGTGTACTAGACTTATGTCATGCTCAATATTTAGCGGGTGTTTTTCCTTTTATTCTTTTCAAATTTCTTTGTGAGGAATAAAGAAAAATAAGAGCGGCTTACAAAAAAAAATGATGAGTGGCTAGAAAAAGAAAAAAAAAAGAAAAAGAAAAGAAAAAAAATAATACAAGACTCCCAAGAGGGGCAGTGTGGTGTTAATTATAGTGACTATTGAGTTCCAATATTACCTTGACGGGTTGCGGGGGTTCAATAGATTGCTCCAATCTAATATTACCTTGACGGGTTGCGGGGTTGAAGATCCAAAGTCTCAAAAAGATGGAGGATGTAAATTATTGCGTGAGTTTTATTTTTCTTTCCTTAGCGAGTGTGTAGCTACTTATGAAAGCATGACATGAGGATTTTACACATATAACGAATGACTTATTACTCTTGAAACGGACTTATATTAATTGTAAGCGGTTTTTCAAGTAATGGATGAGAGGATTACTTAGGATTAAAACCGTGCTTCCTTATTTTTGGATTTTGCACTTCTTATACTTCACACTTGAATAAATGACAAATTTGCCCACAAGCAATTTGCTCAAATAATAACCGGTTCCACATTTAATAGTCATGAATAAGTTGATGCACTTTTTACTTGTGAATGCAATGATCCCATTTTAAAGCTTGGTATGGGGAAAGTGAAACTTGAGGGTGATAAATGTCCATGGTACCCAAGCCCTAATCAAAGTCATTGAATTCTTTATGAGTTATTTCCATCAAAACCATTTCAAGAAAAATCAAAAAAATATAGACAGAATTGTATTTTCTTCATTGCATTGTTAAAAGTCAAAATCATGCATCATGTAGTTTAGAGTAGTGTAGATGCATTCCATATGGCCAAGGTGGATTAATTATGAGGAGAATGTAAATTCGTGCTTTAAAATATATAGAATTGCATGAGGACATGACAATGTTCAAGTGTAGGGGATTTGATATGAGCTAAAACTCATATCAATTTATCAACAAATAACCCTAAAACATGAAGCAAAATACCAATTTATCTTGTAAAAACAGTATTATGTGGTATGTTTGTGTTTGTGTACACTTGTGTAGGTAAAAGGATGCATTTTCAAGCAAACAAGGGAAAATCAAGCTTAATTTGATGAAAAAGACAAAGAAGGATCAAAAGTGACAAGACTTTGAAGTACAAGGACCTATCTTGACAATCTGCCAAAGATGAAGGACCGAAGTGTAAATATTGTAAAAGTCAAGATCATAGTTAAAATTGGTCAACTCTCAAGTCAACTCAGTCAAAGGACCAATTTTGTTCAAGAATAAAGTTTGAAGGACCAAATATGCCAAAGAAATGAAGTTACAAGCTCAAAAGTACAATCTGCCAAAGTTCAAGGGTCATTTCTGCCTATTTTGGAAAGTTATACTAGTGTGATCCGTGTTTATGATTGTGGACCAATGAGAAGACAGCAAAAAGAGGCCATGGATTGCCACATCACATCATTTATTACCCACTAGGCGTCGCCTTCATTAATTAACAAATCACAACAGTGTGATCCGTGTGCACTAATTTCAACCAATCAAAGCTTGACACGTGGCATCTTCAAAACGAACAAATATTTCCAGGACGGGTTTGGAGCTAGAGGCAATTTCATGAAAAGTTATAAACATCAAAATTGCTCAAAATTACAAGACGAATCCATTGGTCAAAACTAATCAACCTGAAATCAACTCTACAAAGAAACCCCAATTCATGTTCATAACCTGGAAATTCAGTTAAGCAGAATTTGGACACGTGGAGACCTGGGATTGGTTCCAACACGTCACCAACCCCAACTGATCTTCTTCCCAAGTCTATAAATAGCCTGTTTAGTCTTCATTTCTTGTAGTGTAGTTGTAAGTGTGAAAACACACACATTTACTTTTTCCTTTCACCATTTCTCCTTTTTAGCTAAACTACTCAAGAGTTTGACACACTCTTGAGTTAGTTAGTTAGTTAGTAACCTTTTAACAGCTTTGTAACAAATCTCCATTAATAAAATTCAAATTCTACTTTTCCCACCAAATCTTCTTTACCTTCTACACTGTTCATTCCTTGCATCCTGGATACTTTTGTTGCTGAATTGAGTTTGTTATGATCATTCCTTGATCATAACTGACTTAGAGTGAAGATAGTAGCTGTTTGATTGATTTTAGTTCAAGTCATAGCATTTGTGATGAATTCAGGCCATTTTGAAGAATCTTGTTGATGTGTAGCTGTTTTGTTGATTGTAGATAGGTTAATCTAGTGCTAAGGTGGTGGTTAGCACTAGACTAGAGAGTTCAGCACTCCTCTACTGCTCAAAGGATACTTCACAAGGTGCAAACGCCTCTTGTTTTGGTTCCACTGAATTGTCAAATGCATGATTCATTCCTAGCTTAAATCTTTGATGAATGTATGATAAAACTTGTTATCCTGGTTGTGGTTTGATTTTAGACTTGTTTTAGCTTAAGTGTTGCCTTATCTGCTTATTGATTTGATATGTGTTCTAGTTTATAGCTTTATTCAGTCATTTTTAGCCTTGCTATTCTAATTGAGTTCTAGTTGTTTCAAGTACTTGCATATAGCTTTTACATATCTCATTTTGATCACTGAGTTTAGTTTGCTAAAGGTTTTTACTCAGTTTAAACTTGTGCTTAAAAAGTCTTCACAAATTTCCATATAGTTCAGTAAAGAGTGTTTGGCATTATATGATTTTTGATTTTCAAGTGTTAAACTTTGGCAAACTAATGTTCATTTCCAGTCACAAAGTCATTACTAGTAGTTTTAAACCATTTTCAAGTCAACTTTAAGGTCAAAAAGGCAATTGGCATTGTAAAAAGTTTGGGTCTATTTCAGTCAGTTTTGTTCTAAAAAAGTTGTCAATTTCCATTGCTTTGCATTTGTTTGTTTCTTGATGAAATTCTACCGAATCAGTTCTCATTTGTAGGTCATATTATGAAGTTTCATTGTCCATAAGCATTTGATACAATTTTCAGTAAGCAAATAGAAATAAGCAAAATTCTAGACTGATAAGCAAAATGAAGTTTCTGTAAATCAAAACTGCTTTTTCATATCTCTTAATTCTTTTCATAAACTTGTCAATTTTCTTTTACAAAATCAATTAGTTAGTGTTGGTGGTTGATTTTTGAGATTTTCAGCTTTTTGAAAAAAAACTTGGTCAACGCTTGGTCAACATAAGCCAAATTCAGCTTAATTCAATTTTCAAGCTTATTTCTTGATGATTTTTGATAAGACTTGATTTCCCATTCATGATTTGAGCTCATTAATCAATTTCAGTACAAAAATCCAATTGTGCATGTCTAGATTCTTGTAGAGCTTATTTTGTGCTTATTGGAAAGTGCTTATTAGCTTATTAGCCATTTTTAGCAAATTTCCTTTTACAGGTCTAGCTTATTTGAGATTTTAAGCATTTTGCAAGTGGTTTGATTAATTTTGGTTGAGAAATAAGCTCAAACGAGCTTATTTGTTCTTAGAACCCGTTTTGGCTTAAAAACTTTTCAGAAATTACACTTTAGTCCTTTTTGAATTAGAATACTTTCAAACCTGGCTAAACTTACAACTTTCTAGGGTTTTCACTAATCAGGTCCTTTAAGTTTGAATTTTGTTAAAAATCAGTTAGCAAGTTTTGGAATTAGTTGAAAATTGGTTAGTTTGTTACATAGTTTACATTTTTGATCCTTTTAGTTGACTGTTTTGACAATTTCAGTCCTTGCACTTGTTGATTTTACATTTTAAGCATTTACTTTTCATAGAATTTATAATTTCAGTCCTTTTAGTTTTAAAATTTACATTTTGAATTTACTTGAATAAAAACTTGGTAATTGCACGATGTTTTACATATAAGTAGATAATATTTTTTGATTTCGCAAGTCATTGTTTGAATTAGCAAATAGAATATCCAAAAAATATTAACAACCAAAAACAGTTGAAAACCCGATATTGTTAGGACTTTCAATTAGCGAGAACTGAGAAAAACGAACTGCATTATACACAATACCACAAACATGTCCTGAGTAGATTTTATGAATTTGAGCTTTTTGGAAAAGTTGGTCAAACTTGGTCACAATAAGCACTTTTGGCTTATTCTAGATTTCAGCTTATTCTCTTGGTCATTTTCAAATCAAATTGACATTCCAAGCTTCTCATTACTTGTTTAATTAGTTTCTACAAGAATATCAGTTTGTGGATGTCTGGATTAGTTTTTAGCTTATCGTGAGCTTATTGATATAAGCTAGTTTTTGATCAGTTGGTTTTAGCTAAAACCCTTTTACAAGCCTAGCTGATTTTCACTTTTAATCATTTTGCAAAAAACTAGAGTCGATTTGGTTTGAAAATAAGCCCAGACGATCTTATTCGAGATTTGTTACACGTTTTTGGTGAAAAGTTTGGTTTTATTGCACATTGGTCCCCTGCTTTTAATAAACTTGCTAATCAGCTTTGTTAATACAAGTTTTTAGGTTTTGCATTTATTAGTCGCTATATTTCAGTTAGTTACACAATTGGTTAGTCAGTTTTGTTAAGTTGTTAGTTTGTTAACCCAATTTGTTACTATTTTCACTTTTGGTTCTTATACTTTCTGAGTTTTCACATTTAGCCCTTATACTTTCATTTCATTTACATTTCAAGAAATTTTACATTTGTGTATTAGAGACTTGTACTTTATGCTATCCTTGTGGTATTTGCAATTTGTTTTACGGTTAAGTAGCTATAATATTTTCCATTTTTTACGTGTTTGTTTGAAATAGACATAGAATCCAAATAATCTTGTAAAAACCAAAAACAGTTATAACTTGATATTGGTGGGACTTTCAATTTTTCTTGAGTCGAGAAAAAAGAACTTGCATAAAAACCAACATTAGTCCTCTCAGCGACCAGTAACACTTAGTCTAATTTAAACAAATCTAGGCTGGGCCATAGTTAAAACTTTCATTGGTCCAACAATCTCCCCCTATTTGTTTACAAATTATACTAAGTCTAGAATTATTGTAAGTGAGTACACAACTTCTTCTTACACATAATTTTAACAAACATACCTCAGAGTTTTATTCAACATAAAGAACCTAGTCTATTACATGGACACCCAGTGGTGTAAAATAAAAACAAAATATTCTTCAGCGATCAAGGCCTTGGTCAACAGTTCTCTGTGCTTCGATTTTATCAGCTCTGTAGTTAATGATCAGCTTAATTTCGAACTCAAAGTCATTGGCTTCTTTGCAATTCCTTAGTATGCCTTGCTTGAGTCTGATGAGTTGTATGGTTGAAGCCAAGTGCAATTCATTTTCCCTCTGAAAGCAGTATTTACAGTTACCATTCATGAAGACCATTCCCTTCTCTGGTTCAGAGTAGACTTGATCACCCACTGGCTTTGCAATCTCTTTTGGAAGTACTAGGTTTCTGTACATTCCATCTACCATAACATTTTTAGTGACCAGCTTCTCTACCAGAGGCCCCATTGGGGTTTCCTTTTTCTCTGTCCTTGTGTTTGTTGTTGTTGTGATAGTTGGGGAGGCAGAGGTAGCTTCAGCTTCTTTGCAGTGTCTCTTACCCAGTTAAGTTTGGCTTGCTTTCATCATTTGGGCTGCACCAGGCCCAGTCTTCTTTTGGGCAAGAGACAATACTTCTAACCAATTAGAGAGACCTAGATCTCTGAGTTTGAAGTCACTGCTCACTTTGTAGTTGGTGATATCATTGTTTCTGTATATGGTCATCGCCACCTTTTTATCTTTATCAGTGTAGCAGGTGTACTTGGTGATTTGCCCAGGCTCAGCTCTTTGGTTTACAATCCTCTCATACTCTTTTTGAAGATTGTTTCTCTTTGCTTCATGTTCTTTGAGCTTCTTCGGCCGAGCCTCCTTAACAGCTGGTGAGGGTAGTTTGTTCAAAGCCTCTTTGCTTTTTAGTTCAGCAACTCTGATGTCAGCTAACCTCTTTTGTTCAATGATATGAGCCTTTGCTTGCTAATATGTGTATAGTTGAAGTTCGTTTTTCTCAGTTCTTAACAAATTGAAAGTCCTAACAAGATCGGGTTTTTAATTGTTTTTGGTTGTTAATATTTTTTGGATATTCTATTGCTAATTCAAACAATGCCTTGCAAAAAAGAAAAATAACGTCTACTTATATGTAAAACATAGTGCAATTACCAAGTATTTATTCAATTAAAATGCAAAATGTAAATTCTATAAACTACAAGGACTAGAAATGTAAATTCTATGAAATTTAAATGCTCAAAATGTAAAGCTGAAAAGTATAAGGACTAAATGTGCAAAAACAGTAAACTATGAGGATTTAAAATGAAAATTATCTAAACAAGTAACCAATTCTCAACAAATTTAAAACTTCCTAACTGAATTTGAACAAACTGGAAAGTGTAAGGACTGTGTTTTTGCAAAACCTAAAAACTTGCAAGTTTAGCCAAAATTAAGAACATATTAATACATCAAGGACCAAAGTGCAATTTTTCAAAACTTTTAACCAAAAACGGGTTACAAACTTTAATAAGCTCGTTTGAGCTTATTACTCAACCAAATTTGACCAAACCACTTGCAAATGATTCAAAATCAGAAATAAGCTAGACCTATTCAAGGAAATTTGCTAAAAGTGACTAAAAAGCTGATAAGCCAATTACAATAAGCACAAAATAAGCTATAAGCTAATCCAGACTTGCACAACTAGATTTTAGTGATGAAAATGATTAATAATCTCAAAATAAGAACGGGAAATCAAGTCTCATGAGAAATCATCAAGTAATAAGCTCAGATACTTAAAATAAGCAAAAAGAGTGCTTATGTTGACTTGCGTTGACCAAGAATTTTCAATAAGCCCAAAATCTCAAAAATTAACCAGGAGCACTTACTGAATGAATTTGTGAAAGAAAATCGACCAATTAATGAAGTGGAAATTGAGTTATGAAAAAGCAATTACTAAGTTACAGAAACTTGAGTTTGCTCAATGTCTTAAACTTTGGCTTATTTCTTGCTTAATACCTAATACTGTACAATTTCCTTATAAACTTTGAAAGTTCATATATTGACTGAGATTTGAGAATTGGTTTGGTGCAATTTCATCAAATAGAAAAGAAATTCCAGGCAAATCAATTAGACAACTTTCTGATAAGGAACTAGTATAGAACTGACCCAGACTTTTTTATGACCTTTTGCCTTTTTGACCTAACACTTGACTAGAAAATGACCAAAAGATATTTGTTATGACTGTTTAACTAGAAATGAACCAAATTTTCCCAATTTCTAACACTTGAAAATTAGTTACAAACTAATGCCAAACACCACTTACTGAACTTTTTTGGAATTTTTTTGAATGATTATTGAGCAAAGGACTAAACTGAGTGAAAAGCTTTAGCAAACTAAGTTTATCAGTCAAAAGGAAGTGTATTAGATCCAGTAACAAGCAATGAACACAACTAGAACACAAAATGGATAGCAAAGCTAAAGTTACTGATAAAAGCTGAAAACAGGTTAAGTATTTAATCTAATAAGCAGGATTAAGCTATAAAATCACTAAGATCAGATCAAGAACAGGTTAAAACACATTTTATCATACAATCATGCAAGATTATCTAAGAATTGAGCAGGCATCAACTGTTTAGAGGAATTGAAATTCAGAACATGTAAACCTTAAGCAAAGGCCTCCTTTTGGGAGTAGAGGAGCGCTGAGCTCTCTATTCTAGTGCTAACCACCACCTTAGCACTAGAAAACACTATCAACAATCAAATCAACAGCTACAACCATGAGAATCATCATAACTGGACTGGAATTCATCAAATTCTGCTAGTAATGAACTGGATCAACAAATCAGCTACAATCTTCTCAATTAGTTCACTATGATCAGGTTATGATCATAACAAACTAACAACAACAACAAGATGATCCAATGAAGCAAGTAATGAACAGTAAGTAGTATGAGAACTTTTGGAGGGAAAATGAAAATTTGAATTTTATTGAATGAAAAGTAGTTACAAAGGTAGGTATTTGTTACAACTAACTATAACAGACTCAAGAGTGTGTCAAACTCTTGAGTTGTTAAGCTAAGAACTAAGAAATGAGATGAGAGGAAAAACTAAGTGTGTGTAATTTCACACTTTCTACCACTACAAGAAATGAGACTGAACATGGTATTTATAGACTTCAGGAGTAGAGCAGTTGGGGTTGGTGACGTGTTGGAACCAATCCCAGGCTTCCACGTGTCAAAAATCTGCATATTGGATTTTGCTGATGAAGAACTCTTTTGGGCTTTTCTTTATTAATGATCTTCAGGCTAATTAAGCACGTGGGATCTCTTCCTCTCTTGATTTAGACCAACTTTGATGTGTTGATCTTTAGCTGAAATTACCTCTAGCTCTGAAACGATTCTTGCAATTCTTGTTGAAGGAGATGATACGTGGCAGGATTATATTGGTTATGGGGGTGTCACACGGATTGTTATCCAAGTCCTTATTTCCTATTGGTTGAAAGAGAGCTAGTGCGTTGCACTGTTGAGATTTCATATTAAATGAAGTGGCGGCTGAGTGGCAATAAATGCAGCTTAGTTGGTGATCCATGTATCACTTTTCTTGGCTTCCCATTGGTTTAGAGCTTTAGACACGGATTAAGCACTATTGACTTTCTAAAAAATGGCAGAAATGATCCCTTGACTTGGCAGTTTTATGATTTAAGCTAGAATCTTCATTCTTTTGGCAATTTAAATCCTTCCACTTGCTAACTTGATCAAAAAGCCCCTTTGGTTGAGTTGACTTGAAGATTGACCTTGTTTTGACTATGATCTTGACTTTTCCAAATCTTGCACTTTTGGTCCTTCATCTTTGGCAGATTGTCAAGATAGGTCCTTTGTCTTTAAAGTCTTGTCACTTTTGATCCTTCTTTGTCTTTTTCATCAAATTAAGCTTGATTTTCCTTTGTTTGCTTGAAAATGTATCCTTCTTACCTATTTGAGCATAAACACAAAACATACCACATAATTCCGCTTTATAGCACAAAGTTTAGGTATTTTTATTGTGTTTTAGGGTAATTTGTTTATAAATTGATATGAGTTTTTGCTCATATCAAATCCCCTACACTTGAACATTGTCATGTCCTCATGCAATGCTATATATTTTAAAGCACAAATTTACATTCTCCTCATAATTAGTCCACCTTGGCCATTATGGAATGCATCTACACTACTCTAAACTAAATGATGCATGATTTTGATCTTTAAAAAATGCAATGAACAAAATACAATTCTATCAATATCTTTTTTGTTTTTCTTGAAATGGTTTTGATGGAAATAACTCATAAAGAATTCTATGACTTTGATTAGGGCTTGGGTACCATGGACATTTATCACCCTCAAGTTTCACTTTCCCAATACCAAGCTTAAAAATGGGATCATTGTATTCACAAGTAAAAAGTGCATCAACTTATTCATAACAATTAAATGTGGAACCGGTTATTATTTGAGCAAATTGCTTGTGGGCAAATTTGTCATTATTTCAAGTGTGAAGTATAAGAAATGTAAAATCCAAAAATAAGGAAGCACGGTTTTAATTCTAAGTAATCCTCTCATCCATTACTTGAAAAACCGCTCATAATTAATACAAGTTCGTTTCAAGAATAATAAGTCATTCGCCTTATGTGTAAAATCCTCATGTCATGCTTTCATAAGTAGCTACACACTCGCTAAGGAAAAAAAAATAAAACTCACGCAATAATTTACATCCGCCATCTTTTTGAGACTTTGGATCTTCAACCCCGCAACCCGTCAAGGTAATATTGGATTGGAGCAATCTATTGAATCCCCGCAACCCGTCAAGGTAATATTGGAACTCAATAGTCACTATAATTAACACCACACTGCCCCTCTTGGGAGTCTTGTATATATATATATATATATATATATATATATATATATATATATATATATATATATATATATATATATATATATATATATATATATATATATATATATATATATATATATATATATATATATATATATATATATATATATATATATATATATATATATATATATATTATTCTTTTCTTTTTCTTTCTAGCCACTCATTTTTTTTCATAAGCCGCTCTTATTTTTCTTTATTCCTCACAAGAAAGTAGAAAAGAATAAAAGGAAAAACACCCGCTAAATATTGAGCATGACATAAGTCTAGTACACATAAAACGTTCTAACTTAGAATCTTAAGACGTACTTATATCAACCATGAATGATTAGACAAAAATGCATAAGAGATTACAAACCGATTAAAACCGTTCTTGATTATTTATTAACAATTATATACATGCGAAGAAAATAGAGGTAAAGAAGAGAAGGGTTTAACCACAAGTAATTATCATGAAGTTTATCTAGCCCTTTTATACTTGCTTCAACTCTATCATTTCCTATTCTCCACAAATTTAAAATCTCAAAGAATGAGATTGGTGGATGCTTAGCCTAATAGACCAATTAAGGACTACATGGTTAAGGATACTAGCTAGAGAATGCTAAGATAAGCAAACTTGGGTTGAGTCAAAATATCCATGGTGGGCCTAATATGTCAAAGAAATCTAAACTTGTTAAACCATGTTTTATTATATTTTTCTCTTTTATATATTTTTGATGAAAAATAAAGAAGAAATATAAACAATGCAAATGTGATATGCAAATTATGAATGCATATTTTTGGTGGCCAAAGTAGATCAAAAATTTGAAAAATGTTTGAAAATTAATTTTCCAAGTTATCATGAAAGACAATGACAAGTTCTAGGTAAGGTCACTTCGATAGAAGACCCCCTACACTTAAGCTAAACATTGTCCTCAATGTTTAAGAGCATGGAAGTATAAAAACTTCCCCTACACTTATGACAATGAATAGACTTTGCTTAACCCAAGTTAAGGAAAGGACAACTATTAGTGAATTCATGTTTAAGCACAAGGTGTCAATGAAAGATCACAATAGTAACGAAGTGAACCGGATACAAGGGCCTCCTCCATAAGCTCCAAAGTATGAAATGAGTGAGCAACCCTACAAACAATCATGAAGACAAAAGAAGGTCTCCCCTACAATTCTATACCTTAATTGCTAACCTACAACACTCTAAACCTAGTTATACGATGCTTGAGTTAATGAGTCTCTAGCTCGACTCATGCCACACTTAAAAGTGTCTAAAACCTATCATGGAGAAGAAAATTTTTGCCCTTTTTAAGAAAAATCTCCATGATGAGGTAAAACAAGTTTTCAATGATCAAAACTCCATAAATATCCCCCAGGATCAAATACATAATTACCATCCCACTTATAACCAAATTCAACAACTAACTTCCCAAGTAATAGTGAAAAGGATAAGGTGTGGTTTTCCAAAATGGTTTCCCATATCTTCTTCACAAGATGATAAGGTAAAACTCTCAAATCTTTCACAAGTTTTCCTTTTGTTGCATCAGGCAGATACTGATATGGTTTAGCAAGCTCTATGCCAGGATCAAAAATCCGTTCCTTGATGGGAAAACAACAAGTGTTGGTTGCCTTAGAAGACTCTCCCTTGTAGTTCACATGGTGAGAGAAAGGTTGTGGAGGCATGAGTAACAACAAGCTCTTGGAAGAAACCATCATGACTTGGTTGCCTTTATCACTTTGAAAGGTTGAAGTGGGCAAGGAAGAAGGTAAATGATCTTCATGCAATAGAGATTCTAAATAGAGTATGTCCCCCTCCTCATAAAGATAACCAAGAGTGTACTCAAAAGATATATCCTCCGCTAAAAACTCATCACTCTCATCCATTATAGAATCCGCCTCATCACCATAAACATAATAGATTGGTCTATCAAAAATTGGTGATCCGTCAAAACCAAAGGAAGTATGATCATCAACAAATGGAGAGTCACAAGTAGAAAGCTCATCATCACTATAGTCATCATATGTTGGTGTATCACAAAGAAAAGATTCTCCATCACTAAAGTCCTCATGAATATGGTTATCATTGTGGAAAAGTGGATTGTCATATGAGGTTTCACTAAAGTTTAGCTCTTGATGTTCATGAAAATCCAAAATTGAAGTAATGGAAGCAATGGTCTCTACATGAGGTAAATCATAATCTCCACTTGAGCAAGCTTCATAAAAATATTCATCACAAACTTCATCAAGGATATCATCTTGTGTTTCCTCCTCATGTACAACATCAATATGTTTTACCGCTTCGGGCTCATTAGACTTTTTAGAAAACTTCCCCATGTTAAACACAACTCTTTCATCTCCTACCCGCATTGTAAGTTCTCCTTCCGCCACATCGATTAAAGTACGACCCGTTCTCAAAAATGGCCTACCAACAATCAAAGGCACTCTAGGATCCATATCATAATCAACCACCACAAAATCCGTGGGAAATGTAAATCTATCAACCCCAACAAAAACATATTCCGCAATTCCCACTGGATAAGCTATAGTACGGTTGGCCAACTCAAGAGTCATCTTAGTAGGAGTGAGCTCAGGAAGTGAAAGTTTCTTCCAAACCGATAATGGAATGAGGTTTATGCTTGCTCCTAAATCCGCTAAAGCCATACAATTCTCTACCCCCGGGAAATTGCACGGAATCAAAAACCTCCCCGGATCTCCAAGCTTAGTAGCCAACTTCTTAAGCAAAACCGCGGAGCAATTTTCATTCAAAGAAGCATTAGGCAAATCCACCAATCTCTCCTTGTTAGAAAGTAAGTCTTTAATCATCTTAGCAAACTTAGGCATATTGGCTAAAGCTTCCGCAAAGGAGATATTGATGTTAAGTTGCTTGAACATCCTCAAAAAGTTAGAAACTTGGATATCATCCTTGTTCTTAAGCTTTTCTTTTCTTAATCTTGATGGATAAGGAAGACTTGGTTTTGGTTGTGGTTGAGTGGTTGATGAAGGAATTTCCTTATTGAGTTCTTCATGAGTAGGTGTTGAAGTGGGAGAAATGGGAGTATTTTGAGGTGGTGAAGTAGAGGTAGAAGGCTTGTCACAAGTAGGAACAAAAGTGGGTGGAACAATATGAGGCTTAGGAGGTGAAGGATCCTTTGTTGTCTTTCCACTTCTCATTGTGATAGCATTGACATTTGCCCTTGGGTTTGTTTGTGTGTTCGAAGGTAAAGCCCCTTGTGGTCTTTGATTATAAAGCATCATAAACTTCTTATTTTTACCTTCATGCATTTCTCTCATTCTTCTCTCATGAGCGTCATTAATTTCTCTTAATCTCTTCTCATTAGCTTGGAACCTCCTTTCATGCTCTTGATTCATTTTGTGAAGAAGCTCAATTGTGTTATAATCTTGTGGCACATTTCCTTGAAAACCTTGGGGTTGGAAAGGTGGAGGTTGATTGTAAAACTCTTGGTTGTTGCCTTGAAATGTATTTCCTTGATTGTTAAAGGTATTTGGTGGTCTATAGTTATTACCTTGGTAAGGTGGTCTTTGCCCTTGATTCCTTTGTAACACTTGAGGAGGATTTTGTTGAATTTGGGTGGGTGGTTGGGGTGGGAATCCCGGTGGAGTAAGGTAATTTTGGGACTTGTAAGAAAGGTTATTAGGATTGATATTTGGCTTGAAGTGTTTACGATGTTCCTCTTGGTAAGCATAACATTCACCTTGATAACCTTGCACCTTATCACATTGTTCATAAGAATGGGGACCTCCACAAGTTACACAAGAAAGAGTAATTGCATGCACATCATTTGAAGAATTATTCAATGAAAGGCTCTTGATGGCTTGAATCATTTCTTGTTGTTGCTTAAAACTCATCTCATGATCTCTATCTATCTTTTTCATGAGCTCTTGGTGATACTTGAGGAATTGGTTATCACAAGGTGTTTGAGAATCATTTTGGATAACATGAACCCTTTCTTCAAATTGAGAATTTGTTTGAACCATTGCTTTAGTCTCAATGATGTCCAAGGCCTCTTGAATGGATTTAAGAAGAATATTTCCTCCCGCGGAAGCATTGAGTGAATCTTGGTGATGAGGTTTAAGGCCATCATAGAAAGTATTGATTTGGTGAACTTCATCCAATCCATGGTTAGGGCATCGCCTCAATAACTCTCTAAACTCCTCCCAAGCATCACTAAAGGATTGACTTGGTTTTTGTTGAAAGCCTATAATTAAATTCCTCAAAGCCGTGGTCTTAGATGGAGGAAAGAACTTGTTCAAAAACTTAGTGGTGAAACCATCCCATGTGGTGATACTATCGGGTGGTTGGGTGTCTAACCAATGCTTAGCGGGTCCCTCTAGCGAAAATGGCACTAATATCAACTTAATAGCATCATGTGGAACTCCATTGTACTTAAGGGTATTGCAAAGAGCAAGGAATCTCTTAAGGTGATCATGAGATCATCATTCTTGTGACCATAGAAAGGTGTGTTTGAAACCAAGGTAATCATAGCCGTTTTTAGCTCAAATGAATTTGCGGGAATGTCGGGAATCCTAATAGCATTGGCATATCCATGAACATTACATTGCAAACGTTCCATCAAAGAACGATTATCAACAGCCATGGCTTCTTGTTGTGGATGAACCAAAGCACGATTCTCGTGATCGGCTTGATGGACGGTGGTGGTCTTACTCTTTCTCTTTTTCTTCCTTTTCGGAGGAAGAGGTTGTACACCAATCGGTATTTGTGCACGCCCGCGAGTGAGCATGCAACTCAATACGAGGAATGAGAGAGAAGCTCTCGTGTGACTTTGAAGAGAAAAGGATTATCCTCTTCGAGTTTCAATATGAAATATCTACAAGAAAATAATATATACGTATGTACTACTTGGGTGAAAGACCCCCAATGAAGCCTTCCTTCTTAGAATACTCACAAGTGAACAGGGGGTTAGGTGGCGCGAAGCACTTAAGTACCTATTGACCCTTAGATGGCATTATATAGCACATCGCCTTTCTATTTACTTAATTGTTTGTATCCTTCGAATTGTTGCTTATTGAGAGTATTTATCTATTCTTGCTTTATTTTGTTTGATCTATACACGTGTCAAGGACCGGAACGCCCCTCAACACGGTGTATTGCCTTGGCAATACTTATGGAAGATATGTAGATTGGTTGTTCTTATACGTATACGTATTTACTTATAATAATATATGGAAAATATTTTTGTATTTATGAGTTTTTAAGAGAAAATACTATATGTACATAAAAACCGAGAGAATCCAATAATATATATTTTTGGGTGCAATCTCTTAGGTAAAAGATTGCTTTTTGGATTTTTTAATTTGTTTGGTCAATTCTTTAGGAAAAGAATAGTTTTGTTAATTTTTTAGTTTTTATATATTTTTATATCTTTGATTTTTTATTTATTTTTGATTTATGATACGTAAAAATAACGTCAAAAGGTGAACGGATCCCAAAAGCCAATGAAAGCCGTCAATCGATAGTCTCTCGTAAAGTCAAAGAACCGGCAGCGGCGCCATTTGAAATATGTATAGTTGAAGTTCGTTTTTCTCAGTTCTTAACAAATTGAAAGTCCTAACAAGATCGGGTTTTTAATTGTTTTTGGTTGTTAATATTTTTTGGATATTCTATTGCTAATTCAAACAATGCCTTGCAAAAATGAAAAAGAACGTCCACTTATATGTAAAACATAGTGCAATTACCAAGTATTTATTCAATTAAAATGCAAAATGTAAATTCTATAAACTATAAGGACTAGAAATGTAAATTCTATGAAATTTAAATGCTCAAAATGTAAAGCTGAAAAGTATAAGGACTAAATGTGCAAAAACAGTAAACTATGAGGACTTAAAATGAAAATTATCTAAACAAGTAACCAATTCTCAACAAATTTAAAACTTCCTAACTGAATTTGAACAAACTGGAAAGTGTAAGGACTGTGTTTTTGCAAAACCTAAAAACTTGCAAGTTTAGCCAAAATTAAGAACAAATTAATACATCAAGGACCAAAGTGCAATTTTTTAAAACTTTTAACCAAAAACGGGTTACAAACTTTAATAAGCTCGTTTGAGCTTATTACTCAACCAAATTTGACCAAACCACTTGCAAATGATTCAAAATCAGAAATAAGCTAGACCTATCCAAGGAAATTTGCTAAAAGTGACTAAAAAGCTGATAAGCCAATTACAATAAGCACAAAATAAGCTATAAGCTAATCCAGACTTGCACAACTAGATTTTAGTGATGAAAATGATTAATAAGCTCAAAATAAGAACGGGAAATCAAGTCTCATGAGAAATCATCAAGTAATAAGCTCAGAAACTTAAAATTAGCAAAAAGAGTCCTTATGTTGACTTGCGTTGACCAATAATTTTCAATAAGCCCAAAATCTCAAAAATTAACCAGGAGCACTTACTGAATGAATTTGTGAAAGAAAATCGACCAATTAATGAAGTGGAAATTGAGTTATGAAAAAGCAATTACCAAGTTACAGAAACTTGAGTTTGCTCAATGTCTTAAACTTTGGCTTATTTCTTGCTTAATACCTAATACTGTACAATTTACTTATAGACTTTGAAAGTTCATATATTGACTGAGATTTGAGAACTGGTTTGGTGCAATTTCATCAAATAGAAAATAAATGCCAGGCAAATCAATTAGACAACTTTCTGATAAGGAACTAGTATAGAATTGCCCCAGACTTTTTTATGACCTTTTGCCTTTTTGACCTAACACTTGACTAGAAAATGACCAAAAGCTATTTGTTATGACTGTTTAACTAGAAATGAACCAAATTTTCCCAATTTCTAACACTTGAAAATTAGTTACAAACTAATGCCAAACACCACTTACTGAACTTTTTTGGAATTTTTGTGAATGATTATTGAGCAAAGGACTAAACTGAGTGAAAAGCTTTAGCAAACTAAGTTTATCAGTCAAAAGGAAGTGTATTAGATCCAGTAACAAGCAATGAACACAACTAGAACACAAAATGGATAGCAAAGCTAAAGTTACTGATAAAAGCTGAAAACAGGTTAAGTATTTAAGCTAATAAGCAGGATTAAGCTACAATTAAGCTATAAAATCACTAAGATCAGATCAAGAACAGGTTAAAACACATTTATCATACAATCATGCAGATTATCTAAGAATTGAGCAAGCATCAACTGTTTAGAGGAATTGAAATTCAGAACATGTAAACCTTAAGCAAAGGCCTCCTTTGGGGAGTAGAGTAGCGCTGAGCTCTCTATTCTAGTTCTAACCACCACCTTAGCACTAGAAAACACTATCAACAATCAAATCAACAGCTACAACCATGAGAATCATCATAACTGGACTGGAATTCATCAAATTCTGCTAGAAATGAACTGGATCAACAAATCAGCTACAATCTTCTCAATTAGTTCACTATGATCAGGTTATGATCATAACAAACTAACAACAGCAACAAGATGATCCAATGAAGCAAGTAATGAACAGTAAGTAGTATGAGAACTTTTGGAGGGAAAATGAGAATTTGAATTCTATTGAATGAAAAGTAGTTACAAAGGTAGGTATTTGTTACAACTAACTATAACAGACTCAAGAGTGTGTCAAACTCTTGGGTTGTTAAGCTAAGAACTAAGAAATGAGATGAGAGGAAAAACTAAGTGTGTGTAATTTCACACTTTCTACCACTACAAGAAATGAGACTGAACATGGTATTTATAGACTTCAGGAGTAGAGCAGTTGGGGTTGGTGACGTGTTGGAACCAATCCCAGGCTTCCACGTGTAAAAAATATGCATATTGGATTTTGCTGATGAAGAACTCTTTTGGGCTTTTCTTTATTAATGATCTTCAGGCTAATTAAGCACGTGGGATCTCTTCCTCTCTTGATTTAGACCAACTTTGATGTTTTGATCTTTAGCTGAAATTACCTCTAGCTCTGAAACGATTCTGGCAATTCTTGTTGAAGGAGATGATACGTGGCAGGATTATATTGGTTATGGGGGTGTCACACAGATTCTTATCCAAGTCCTTATTTCCTATTGGTTGAAAGAGAGCTAGTGCGTTGCACTGTTGAGATTTCATATTAAATGAAGTGGCGGCTGAGTGGTAATAAATGCAGCTTAGTTGGTGATCCATTTATCACTTTTCTTGGCTTCCTATTGGTTTAGAGCTTTAGACACGGATTAAGCACTATTGACTTTCTAAAAAATGGCAGAAATGATCCATTGACTTGGCAGTTTTATGATTTAAGCTAGAATCTTCATTCTTTTGGCAATTTAAATCCTTCCACTTGCTAACTTGATCAAAAATCCCCTTTGACTGAGTTGACTTGAAGATTGACCTTGTTTTGACTATGATCTTGACTTTTCCAAATCTTGCACTTTTGGTCCTTCATCTTTGGCAGATTGTCAAGATAGGTCCTTTGTCTTTAAAGTCTTGTCACTTTTGATTTTTTCTTTGTCTTTTTCATCAAATTAAGCTTAATTTTCCTTTGTTTGCTTGAAAATGTATCCTTCTTACCTATTTGAGCATAAACACAAAGCATACCACATAATTCCGCTTTATAGCACAAAGTTTAGGTATTTTTAATGTGTTTTAGGGTAATTTGTTGATAAATTGATATGAGTTTTTGCTCATATCACTTGCTCTGGGGTTAGTGGTGGTTCATCAGCAGTTTTGAGCTTGTTCAAGTCCGAGTGTTTGGGGGTGGATCCTCCTTCCTCTTGCAAGGAGTGTAGGGTTATAACTGGCACCTCAGTGGCAATCCCTTTTCCCTTGTCCTTTGCTACTTTAGTGGTGGGTTTGAAGGATCTGATTGGGATTGGTGAACAGATTGGTTGAGTTGTGGATTTTGGTGGTTTCTCCCCCTGATAGGTGTGTAAACACCCATCCTTTTTACCACTTAATTACAATAATAACCGAGCCAAAACGTGTATTTTATGTCTTTTATGTCGGAATTATGCGTGGTTTGTGTTTTTGTTGTGATTTAGGACGAAATTGTGAAAAGTGGAGAAAACACGGGAATTCACGGGCATTTACGGACTTTTATTGACGAAAAAGATGAAAGACGAAGTCAAGAAGTCAAGAGTGCAAAAAGAACGGAAGTCCAAGACCAATTCTGAAGATTTATCGAAGAAAAATTCAAAAGACGGAAGTTTGCTAAAAGCCTAGGAACTCAAGTCTATTTTTATTGAAGAATTAAAAGACGAGTTCAAAAGAAATCCCGAGCCACAAGTCATTAGAGTCCAAGTTTAAAGAAGATTAGAAGAATAAAGGACTAATGGTGCAATTAATGAAGATTAAATGCTTAAGGACCTAATCATGCAATTAAGAAGAAATGAAGGAGGGGAGGAAGCTTCCTAATCCTCCCCTATATATAGATTAGATTATTATCATTTTTACTCTTGTTGGCTAAGGTGACAATTAGTCTTCCACTTTTATTTACCTTGCACCTTTAATTACTTGCACATTTAAATACTTGTCTTGCACTTTTAATACATTTAATTTCCAAGTAAGTGTTCTTTAATTTTCTTGCTTTTAATCTCTCATTCTACCTTTCTTTCTTGCTTGATCTTTATGTTTATGTGTTCATTATCTTGCTTATTTGATTAAATATTGTGTTTTTATGCTTTTGATTGTTTTAGATCATTGATTCTTATAGCTTATTTGTGTTATTTTTAAGTTTTATAAAGTTTTTATAAAAGTTATTTTCATATAAAAGTTGTTTTTCGTAAAGCTTGTTCATTTCGTGTTTTAAAAGTCTTTAAATTTCAGTTTAGTAGCTTATTTTTATACGGTTTGCCTTAGGATTTTAGACTCGTGCTTATTTGATTAGTAGCTTATTTGTTTAGCTTATTTTGTGTACTTTCCTCCGTATTCCGATCTATACGATCGGAAAAGGGTATACTTTCCGACCAGCGTTCCTTGCTTGGTCGGAAAAGGGTTTACATTCTGACGAGAAGGACTCAATATTCCGATTTGGGAGTTTAGTGGTATTCCGATTGGAGCTAAGTGACAGGTATTTCGATCAGATATCTTCTATACATTCCGATTGGTTGTTCCAACCCATCATTCCGATCAGGTAGAGGTGACATTATTCCGATTGGGTTCCGACCAACATTCCGATCTAAGGTGATTGTTGACTGATCGAAATATATTCCGATTGGGGTAGTGTTTTTCTCTATTTAACTTTGTTTATTTTTTTCTAAGTTCACATTTTAATACTTTGTTAATTTTAATTCTCTTCACGCTTTTATTTTTGGTCATTTAATTAATTTACTTTTCAAAAGTTTTAAATATCGCACCTTTCCTTCAAATAGACTTAGATTTATTTTAACGCGATTTATTTTGACGCCATTTTATTTTAAGTGCCCATTTACTTTAAAGTTTTGCATTTTTAATACTACAACGACACACTTTTGTTTCACCAAAGAACAATAGAGTCACATAGTTAACCAAGATCAATTCGATTAGACCAACACAACGAACTTAATTTTTATACGGGCCAAAAGCCTTCATTACCCCCTTAGATGGAGCATCAACTTATTCTTCAGAGGTGGAGGTAGTAGAGTTCTCCCCCTCAGGCATAGCGTCAGCAGTAGCTGTGCCTAATCCTGCTTTATGAAACTTAAGGAATTCTTCATGTACAAAGAGACAGATTTCCTTAAGCTCTTCTTGTAAAAGTTCTTGAAGAAGTTTCCTGGATGGTTCAGAGGCCTTGGAAATGGCTGTGACATTTGCCTTGACCGTTGTTGTGAGGACGGATGGCATGTACTGCTGTAGACTCTTGTTTATGACTACTAGAAGTTAAGTTTTTAAGGCATTACCTAGTAGTTGCGGAAGGAATGAAGTCAGAGAGGATTCACAGATGAAATTAGGGAAGTCTCTATGTTGGTAGTGAGTTCTTCAGCAGCATGGGTGAGAGTTTTGATTTAAGATAGGAGAACATCATTTGTGACTTTATGCTTCGTGATGTTGATATCTTACCTCTTAACCCATAGATCCTCAGCGGCCAGTTCTTGGACATCTTTCATTCTTGGAAAAGGACTGGCTTGAGGTCCTTCAAGTATTCACAATGTTTCCTTGCCCCTAGCTCTATAACACTTGGCAAGGTGGGGAGTGGAATAGGCCGATGTTCCCATAGCTGCTTGGCAGCAAGTTCCTGAACATTAATCATTGATGGGAAGGAAATGGGCTTCAACTCAGATGTTACTTGGTCATCATCGGCATCCATGTCTTCAAAGTCTGAAATAGTAAGATCATCTTCAATGATAAAGACTTCATCATCGGGCATGGATTCAATCTCTAACATGGCAGCTAAATCAATGGTGGAGGCTTCAACATTATCATCATCAGCAAAGGTGAATGCATCATTGTTCTGCTGTTCCTCATGAAGATTGAAAGCCTGTTATAAGATTTGTTAGTGACCAGTGTGTGAACTAATAATGAAGTTATAGATCGCCATTCGCTGCCCCTAGGAAAGCTGGGTGTGATTATCCAGCCCCCCTAAGGATTTCTCCTTGGGACTCTTTTGTTATGAAAAAGAATATGTTGAAGGGTCGCCATTCGCTTCCCCTAGGATAGCTGGGTGTGATTATCCAACTCCCCCTTAAGGATTACTCCTTGGGACTCTTTTGATTTGTGAATATTATGAGGTGAATATTCGCTGCCCCTAGGATAGCTGGGTGTGATTATCCAGCTCCCCCTGAAGGATTGCTCCTTGGGACTCTTTTAGTTGTAAAACATGATATGGGAATGGTCACCTTTCTTAGCCCCTAGGATAGCTGGGTGTGATTATCCAGCTCCCCCTGAAGGATTGCTCCTTGGGACTCTTTTAGTTGTGAATTATTTGAAGGTAAAGGTCGCCTTTTATCGTTGCCCCTAGGAAGACTAAGGGTGATTATTCAGTCCCCCCAAAAGAATAAATTCTTTGGGACTCTTTTATGATGAGGGGACCCAGAGTCTAATTAAAGTGTAGAGACTTTGGGTCGGGACCTATAGTGTGCTCAAGTTGTTATTAACAAGAGCACAATCCAAAGGGTGAAGGATCATCGGGGTGCGTTATGAGCACAAATGAGTCATTCCTAGTGCCAAGACAGAGTGTACAGATAATCCTAAGAGATATAGGTGCTGACACAAACACTCTATGGGTTGAGGTATACCCTAAACTTCATCACTCTCTCCTACAGACTTTTGCGAGTGATGTTTGTGAACCTCAAAAAAAAATCATAAGGCAAACTAATACTTGAGAGATATCAGCGTGGATATGGTTCTTAGTCGTCTCTGCTGACTTGGAGACACTAGACTTTGTTTGTTTGTCAGCTTTTGGCTCTTTTTCCACATCCACCAGAGAAGGGGATGGGTTCTTCTTGGTCTTGGTCTTCTTCGATGGATTAACAGAAGGGGCTTCAGAGGAAAGGCGGATGTCTTTCCTCTTCTTCTTCTTATCCTTCAGCACCTTAGGCCGAGAAGTAGACTGCACAGAGGTCTTGGACAGAGACTTGTCAATCTGACTTTCAACATTCACCTCATTGTGAGGGATCAAGGGCTCTTCTTCATCAGCAAGTAACCCAGCAAATTTCATCATGTGCCTTGTCAGTGGCACTTCATCATCTAAAGGAGTCTTCAGCGATGCCGGTGTGATGTGATAGGGAGAGAAAGAGTAAAGTTCATCGTTTGTGTAAGTTTCACCAAGAATATCCTCTATAAAGAGAGAGAGATATCTTGTGTACCAGATAGTGGCCAGTCGATTCTTCTTCCCTTTATTCTTAAGCTTAGCAATGAGGTCGGTGTAGAGTATATGGGCGATTCCAATGTCTTGCCCCCAAATCAAACTGTAAGAAATAGCTTGCTGAAATCCATTCAGCTGATCATGTGACCCTTGGTTTCCTCCCAGACATTTTACAATGTACAACATCAGTGTCCTCCATATGGGCGAGAAATAGTTCACCTTAATCAGCGATTTGTTTTGGAAAGCTTGGGATGTGAAAGGTTTGTCATCATCATCATGAGGACGAAGAGTTGCCAGAGCCTTCTTTACTGTGGCGCTAGCTGACACAGCGGTCATATCTTCATTGACGTCAAGTCCAATGACCGTGGCAAAGGTTGAGAAATCAAAGGTGAGAGGATGAGGATGGGTTGAGAGGTTGAAGGTGATGTGTGAGGATGTTTGATCAACTTCAGCAGAGAACCAAAACTCCCTCAAGTATTGTGAGTAGCATGTAGAAGGTTCCCTAGTAATGGCTTCGACTATTGGTGAGTTCTTGAGGAAGGATAACAATGGTGTGTAAATTGGATTATTGTGTTCGAGAAGCGCAACACAAATTTTTAGTGCAATCTTTCCCTCGGTTACCCCAAAATCGACGTTAGAATCAGCCAAGACGGTGAATGAAGGGTTTGTTGCAGATGACACCATTGTTGTTTAAGTGAAGGTTTAGAGGATTAGAGAGAGATGAATAGTATGTGTGTGTGTGAAAATATGTGTGATGTGATAAAATGAAAGTGAGTCAAGGGCTTTTATAAAGCTTTTGCCGTTTCTTAATTAAAGCATTAAATGCAAATGTTTTCCTTTTAAGAAAAAGTGGGACCCCTTGACCCTTCATGCGATTTTCTGCCCCCTTGGAAAGCGAGAAAGTTGTTGACATTGAAGGAAAATCATTTGAATTAAATATAAGAATATATTAATTCCCATTGGAATGTAACTACCTCGTTACATTCAATTCCCTTAAATGCCCAGAGACAGAGATCACTTATCAGATTTGTTTACCAATATTGAGCATACCCAGCTCATCAACTAGCCTAGTAAAACTTGGCTCAGCCAGAGGCTTGGTGAAAATATCAGCGAGCTGGTATTCAGTGGGTATAAAGTGAAGCTCAATATCACCTTTTAAAATATGGTCTCTGATGAAGTGATACCTGATGTCAATATGCTTGGTTCTAGAATGAAGTACCGGATTATTGGAGATGGCTATAGCACTTGTGTTGTCACAGAATATGGGAACCTTTTCATAATTGATCCCATAATCAACCAACTGACTTTTCATCCAGAGAACTTGAGCACATCAACCAGTGGCAGCTACATATTTAGCTTCAGCTGATGACATGGCCACTGAGTTTTGTTTCTTTGCACTCCAGTATACCAACTTTCCTCCAAGGATTTGACAGCTCCCAGAGGTGCTATTTCTATCAAGACAACACCCAGCATAGTCTGAGTCAGAGTAGGCTTTGAGGTCGAAGCCTGACCCATTTGGATACCAGAGACCCAGTGAGGGAGATCCTTTTAAGTACCTGAAAATTCTTTTGACAACTACAAGGTGGGATTCCTTGGGGTTAGCTTGGTACCTAGCACAGAGACATGTGGAGAACTGTATGTCTGGTCTGCTTGATGTGAGGTACATCAGTGACCCAATCATGCCTCGGTATAATGTCTTATTAATAGAGACCCTTGAGTCATCAGCTCCCAAGTTGTTGGGAGGAAGCATGAGGCATTTCACTGATGCACAATCAGACAGATCATACTTCTTGAGCAAATCTCTAACATATTTTTCTTGACAAATAGAAATTCCTTTTGAATTTTGTTTGATTTGAAAACCCAAGAAAAAAGTTAGTTCCCCCATCATGCTCATTTCATACTTTTTGGTCAGAAGTTTGGCAAACTGTTTGCTCAAGTTAATGTTGGTTGAACCAAAAATTATGTCATCCACATAAATCTGTACTAAAATGACATCACCCTTGGACCTATAGGTGAACAGGGTTTGGTCAATGGTACCTCTGACAAATTTATTTTCAAGTAGGAATTTTGATAGAGTTTCATACCAGTCTCTAGGCACTTGTTTCAGCCCATAGAGAGCTTTGTGAAGTCTACAGACGTGGTCATGATAGTCACTGCTTTCAAACCCTGGGGGTTGATAAACATATACTTCCTCTACAAGTTTAACATTTAGAAAAGCGCTCTTTACATCCATATTGTATACCGTGAACCTCATATAAGCTGCAAAGGCTAGGAAGATTCTGATAGTTTCTAATCTGGCCACTGGTGCAAAGGTTTCATCATAATCAATACCCTTAGATTGATTGTACCCCAGCACCACAAGCCTAGCCTTGTTTTTAATTATCATGCCAGCTTCATCCCTTTTGTTTCTATATACCCATTTAGTTCCAACCACTTGTTTTCCAGCTGAAGCTTTTACCAGAGTACACACCTTGTTTCTCTTGATCTGATTCAATTCTTCTTGCATGGCTACAACCCAACCTTCATCCAGTAGAGCATCAGCCATGTTCTTTGGTTCATCTTCAGAGAGAAAATCAGCGAAAAGGCATTCATTCACTGAGGCAGTTTCTAGAGATCTCAACTTTCCTCTAGTGGTGACTTCCTCAGAGGGTTCACCAAGAATATTTACCAGAAGAATATCTTGGTTCCTACTCCATTTGGTTTGAGGAGCAGGAGTCTCTGTGGGTTTAGGAGTCACAGTAGGTTCAATGAATGCTTGAGGTTCATCACATATAATTTCTTCATCCATGATCTCTTCATCCGAGTGAGAGATTGGTGGGATAAGGTCAGCATTCTATTCTATGGGTGATGGAGTGACTGATTCAACAATTGAAAACTTTGGAGTGATGTCAGAGATTGAGTGAGGATCAAAATCATGAACATAGGGGAAGTCCTTGTGACATACTTGAGGTGATTCCTTGGGATTTGAGAAATCATCCTTTGGAGATGATTTGACTTCATTGAAATCAATGTCACATACTTCTGAGTTGGTGTGAGTAATGACATCATTTGCTTCATTAAAGGTAACATGAATGGATTCTTGAAGTTATTGCCTGCGAATATTGAATACTTTAAAAGCTCTAGAGGTAGGAGAGTATCCAAGAAAGAATCCATCATCTGAACTTTCATTAAATTTACCCAGATGATCTCTGTAGTTGTGAATGAAAACAGGGCAACCAAAGACATAGATATAGCTTACATCAGGGGCTCTCTTCATATACACTTCATAAGCGGTCTTTCCATGTCTCTTCACACTAATGGATCTATTATGTGTGTAACACGCTGTGTATACAACTTCACCCCAAAATTGTTTTGGGAGTCTTGATTCGCTGAGCATTGTTCTGGCTGCCTCTATGAGAGTTCTGTTTCTTCTTTCAGCGACACCATTTTGTTCAGGGGTGCCTGGGTTTGAAAAGTTCTGTGAGATTCCCTTTTCATCACAAAAGGCTTCCATGGCATGGTTCTTGAATTCAGTGCCATTATCACTTCTGATAGCCTTAAGTCTACAGTCATTGACGTTCTTTATTTCTATGATGAAAGACATTATTCTTTCAGCTGCATTACTTTTTCTTTTAAGAAAGAATACCCATGTGAATCTAGAGAATTCATCCACAATGACTAGTGTATACTTGTTGTGATTGAGGGATTGTGGTTTTACTGGCCCAAATAAGTCCATGTGAAGAAGATGGAGGCACTTATTTATGGAGAATGATTCTTTTTCTTTTAAGAAAGAATACCCATGTGAATCTAGAGAATTCATCCACAATGACTAGTGTATACTTGTTGTGATTGAGGGATTGTGGTTTTACTGGCCCAAATAAGTCCATGTGAAGAAGATGGAGGCACTTATTTATGGAGAAAGATTGTTTGGTTTTAAATGAGGCTCTGTGGTGCTTCCCTTTCTCGCAGGCTGAGCAGGATCTGTCTTTGCTGAAGGTCAGAGAGGGAATCCCAACAACTAAATCATTCTTGGCCAGTTTGTTGATGTTTTTGAAGTTAAGGTGGGAGAGTCTCTTATGCCAGAGCCAATTTTCACTATCAGATGCTTTGGCAAAGAGACATGTGTTCTTTCCTTCTGGACATGATGTCATTTCAATAACATACACATCCCTTCTTCTAGGTGCAATTAGAACAACATCATAATTTTGATTGAAGATTGTTCCTTGGGTCTTGGTGAACAGAACTTTGAAACCAACATCGCAAAGTTAACTGATACTGATTAAGTTGTGCTTCAGTCCATTTACATAAGCGACCCTTGTGAAGGTGATCCATTGCAATCCACTGAGCCATATCCCTCAGTAGCCCGTGAGGAGTCATCTCCAAATACTAATTTCGGACAAGGCTCCCTCTTATATCTATGCAGATATTATTTAACCCCTGTCATGTGTCTAGAGCACCCACTATCCAGATACCAAACAGATTTCTTCAAGTATTCCTGTATAGATATAACAAAGCCAGATTAGTTTTGATGATGAACCCACTTTCCAGTGGGTCCATGCTATCGCTGACCAGCGACATTAGGTCTTCTCTGGTTCCTGTCTCCCCCTCTTTGGTTGCAGTCTCTGGTTTCATGACGCATACTTCCACAGATGTCACATCCGGGATAATGTTCACACTCATCAGAGTGATGGTCATAGAAGCCACAATACTTGCAGGGAGGATATGGTCTGTAACCATAAGAGTTATCTCTAGGTTTTGGTTCAGGTCTCCTAGAGGACTTGTGAGGCGTTTTTGACCTTAATTGGGTTCTGGTTCTTTGAACAGCAATGGTCTCCTCATGCTCTTTGGAGGTATGTTTAGTGGACTCACATGTGATACATTTAGGTTTCTTATTGCAATCCTTAGAGGAATGATTTTTGAAACCATAATGTTTGTAAGGTCTGAATAAAGCTCTCCTCTTTGAGCTGCTTGATCCTTCACCAAGAGAGTTGACAGATGGACTATTAACTCTAGCGTTGATCTGTTCTTTTAAACCCTTTACTTCTTTCATCAGGGTGAGGAGAAGTTTCTTGGTGGGTGAAAGCTCTTCAGGGGGAGGAGTGGGTTTGGCAGAGTCTTTGGCCACAAAAACCTTTTTGTGCGCTTTATCAGCGACTTTGAGATTTGATGTCCCAGAGGTTTTGGTGGCAGGCTTTGGGCCAAGTAAGGAACCAGATGGGTTTGCACCAACGAGTTTGGGTAATGCTGGTACATCAGATTCCTTGTCAGAGTCTTTCTCATCCACAGAGGTGGAAGACGGAGAAGGAACATCTAAAGGGACAAATTTAACTTTGGGCACAGGTATGTGATTTTTAAACCTACCCTTGCCCCCTATTGCCTGAACCACATCACCTAGAATGGCTTCAACAACTATTTCCTCCATAGTGGATTGAGCCAGGTTCCATTTTTCTATGGTTCTTCTGAGTTTAGCGTTTTCATCAGTTAAAGACTCATTTTCAATGGAAAGTTTGCTTACCTCATTTTGAAGTTGATTGGCAAGATTCACAAAAGGTTTGAGATTAGTTAACTTAGATTGACAAAGATTTAACTCAGTTTTAAGATTATGGAACTTGTTTAACAGGTTTTTTCTTTGTTCTTCCACAAAGTGGAGGTCAACTAAGGTGTAATCACTGACATGGTCTCTATCAGGACCTTCAGGCATATAAAGCAATCTTTATACCTTTTTCATGGTGATGTCCACCCATTGACCTGATCTAGCTTCGCTCTTCCCAACAGCAGGTTCTTCATCAACCACAACCATAAAAGCTCTAACAGTAGTGGTTCCCTCATCCTCTAATGTAAGAGGTTCATCATCCCAATCAAATGAAGCAGCGATCAAACCTTTTTCAGTCTTTTTGTTGTCCTTTTTCTTTGCAGCGTCTTCAGCCTTTTGGTTAAGTTTCATCAGCTCAGCTTTCAATGCTTTGTAATTGACCTTGTAGTCCTTCTTCTCCTCTGAGTCAGAGTGGGAAGTTTGCTTGAAAGGTGACGGGGAGAACTTCTTTTTGCTGCTGTGGTTGCTGCTGGATGATGGAAAGCTTGGAGAGGAGGTTTTGTTTGACCAACAATCTTTCTGAAAGTGACCAATTTTTCCACAAGTGTAGCATGACACCTTGGATTTGTCGACTTTGGCAGCTCCAACTCTACCTGATCTCTTGTAGTATCTCTTTTGGTTAGCTAGAAGATCCCTGTCATGGAACTCAGCATGCAATTCATCAAGAAATTCTTGACTGCTTCTTGTATCCTCTTCAATTTCAGAGTCACTGTCCTAAAAAGAATGGTTAGCAACAAGAGCTTTTGAACCAGTGATTTGGGTGATAAACCTATCAGTCTCTGATTTGTAAATCGAGTCAATAAGCCATTCTTCATAGTTATATCTACCAAACAGTTAGGCTAGAGTATCATTATTGATAGCATTATTTGCTCTTAAGGTCTGGTTTAGGCTAAGCCATTTCCTAGGTAAACTGTTAACAAAAGTAGCATTAACCTCAGCCTTAGGTAGAACAACGCCATTGTTTCCTAAATTATTCAACAAAATCTTAAGCCTAGTATAAGTTTGAGCAACAGTTTCTGCTTCCAAGGCTTTAAAAGCATTAAACTTGAGTCTCAGGGCTTGGATTTTGGTTTCTTTTATTTCCTCTGGACCTTCATACCCTAGAACTAATTCAGTCCACATCTCTTTAGCAGAGTTGCATTTGATTATGGACTTCATAATGTTCTTGAGTAGGCAAGAGACTATGATATTTTTGAGTCTCTTGTCCTGGTTAGCCAGACGTCTATCCGCTGGAGACCATTGCTTAGCAGGCTTCTTAATGGGTCTCTCAGGGGTAGAGGAAACGGCCAATGGTACATAAGGACCATTTTCTAAGATTTCTATTAAGAAGGGTTCTAAGCCATCTAAATAAATAAGAAATTCACTTTTCCAACTAGAGAAATTGTGGATTTGCTTTTAGCTAATCCGGTGGTCTAGGTGGGTGGTGGAAGGTGGTAGCCATTGTTGAGAGATAGAGAAGAGAGCTTGTGTGTGAAAGATTAAGAAAAGTGTATCAGCTTGAATTGCAACATTGAGCTGCTCCTGTTCGCGTGTGAGAACCATCTGACAGTATAACATAAAACATATGATTAAACAGATCAAAACATAAAATATATATATATATACATGAAAAAAAAAATTTATACCAAAATTTCACGAGAAAAATTTTATGCAAGAAAATTTTGTGTATGAATGCATGATGCAGTTTTATGAAAACTTTTGTATGCTCGAGAGTGAACGCCTCTGGTCAGTTCACCCAAAACAAAAGACATAGCGAGGGGACGCCTATGGGTCGGTCCCAAATCTAAAAGTTTCGATAAAACACATGCGACTAAATAGGGCCAGTCCTGTACCAACCATTACTTAGTCAAAAATCTGCGACAATGACATGTATATGTATGCTTAAAAATGATGAATGCATGAAAACAACTGTCAGTTCTAGGAAGACCGTAGTGACTACCCACTAATCACAGGTCATATTTGAGAGCCTACAGGTCGAAGCCTTGGCTCTGATACCATAATTGTAACACCCCATTTTGATAATGGAAATGTCACATGCAATTATGGCGTGTCATCAAAGCATACAAGGGAAAATGTCTAAACATTACTTGACCATAAAAGGGAAATACCGGAATCAAACATCGGTAGTCCAAAAGTAAAGCTCATCATACACAAACATAAGGTATAGTAAAGGAAAGGACTAAACAATGTCCATAGCAAATGTATCATAAGAAAGGAAATGCATAAAGTAAAGAAGGTTAGACAGCTTCCAGTCCTTATGCACGTACTCTTAGTGTCTACGAGCGTCCCTGAGTACCTACCGTTTTGGGAACATAGAAAAGGAAAACGGCTGAGCAAATACGCTCAGTGCACGGATGTACAATAAAGCATGAATAGGATAAGCATATAACACATAACAGCGGAAGAAAACTAAGTCCCGAGTAACCTGGTTAAGTCTTTATAAAACTGGTTTTATAGTTTGAAAAGTCTTATGTTTATCTTGAAAAACTGTTTGTCATATTTTACCATTAGCCAATATAGGTCATGAAAATCCACCGTGCATGAATACTTGGAGGGGTGACCTCATCATGCAAATTAGAGGGACTGCCTCTAATTTAATATACTGGTTTTTGTGTAGGAGGGATCAGCTCCTTGTGAAGGATGCAAGGCACACACCACATTCACCATGAAATCCTGACTGAAAACACGTAACTAGGATGCACCCATACGCCCCACATGATAAATATAAATAAGTGGCCAAAAGCTGAAGGGACGCCACGAGCAATCACTCCGCCGTGGTGAAGTCATAACATCAGTGCCTCTAATGTTATGGTTATGGTACCTCCATAACTAGGTGAAACTGGTCATGCATGTATATGGCTATAGGTATTCTTAATTAAACATAAGCAATCAAACACATAACTTATACTACGGGAAAACAGTTGGCTGCATACGGGGAATCCTAATAAGGAAAGAATGTCCATACTAAAAGGACGGGAATCCGTACCTTATGTCCAGTGAACGAAGAAGATGAACTGAGAGGAATCCTACTTCCGAATCACTAGTGCTACATAAATACATACATGAATAAGTATCTGCTTACTAAATACGTATCTGGTTTTATGTCATGTCTTAACTTATTTTATGTGTTCTTACTATGTTCTACTAGTTTAAAGCCTTAAACCGTGTTTATCTTATATTCTGCTTAATCTGATTAAGTATTTCTGGTATTTCATGTATTATTATAATTACTGTGTAATAATAAGTAACTTTCGAAAAATAGCAGGTTTCCTAAAATAGAAAGTTTCCAAAAATAGAAAGTTTCCAAAAATAGCAAGTTTCCAAAAATAGAAAGTTACCAAAAATAGAAAGTTTCCAAAAATAGAAAGTTTCCAAAAATAGAATTACTGCTTAAAATAGATAAGTTTCTAAAAATAGAAAGTTTCCATAAATAGATCAGCTGCCTTAATTAAATAAGTTTCCATAATTAGATTAGCTGCCTGAAATAAATAAGTTTCTAAAAATAGAAAGTTTCCATAAATAGATTAGCTGCCTTATTTAATTAAGTTTCTAAAAATAGAAGGTTTCCATAATTAGAAATAAGCTGGTTAAATAAGCTAAGTATATAAGCCTAAGTGTTTTCATGATTATTTTCTAAGTCATATGATATAATGTATAGTTTAATAATTATTTCATGTAATTAACTTAAACTATAGGTTAAAATATTTAATTAAAGTATAACATGTTTTTAATTAAATAAAGTTAAATACTTAGGTTAAAACATGTATTATTATTTATTAATAATATAACCTAAGTCATGTTAATTAATAAATTATAATCATGGTTTTTAAATAATTAATTAATCATAAGTCTAAAATATAAAAAATACTTAGTTTAATTAATTTCATGATTATTAATAATTAGAATAACCTAAGTCATGTTATTAAATTAATCATGTCATTTTATTAATTTAATTTTAACATAAGATCATAAAAAAAATAAACTAAACATACACCAAGAACCGGATCTAAACTAAAAAAACCATGAACCGGACATAAAATCGACACCGTACCCCGAACCAAATAGTGGTACCCCGTGTCTTGATGCTGCCGTGGGACCCACACCAACCAACGGGGACCATATGGTCTCGGTGGTGGTCGGATGGCCAAACCGAAACCCCCCTTGGGTTCGGTGTAGGCTGCGGCTAAAACAAACACCCCTTAAAACCATACTTTTGATTTTATTAAACCCCAATTCATGTTAGATCCATGATTTTAATTAGGTTTTTATAAAAACATAACATGTTCTTGATTTATAAAAGATCAAATCAAAAGAAAAAGGTTTAAAAAGGATTTACCGAATTCGTGGATCAAAAGGACGAAGAACAAACACGATCACCAACCAATATTCCAAGATCCAAGATCAACAAACACCTCCTTGTGGTGTTTTTAGGGTGGCGGCCAAAAGAAAGAAGAGAGGAGGGTTTTAGGTTTTTGCTAAAATCTTCTGTAAATGTAAAAATGAGTAGTGTAAAAATCATTTAACCCCTTTAGTAAAAATTACAAATGGGCTTGGCCCATTTGTCCCTTGTAGCCGCGGGTAGGGGGCCCCACATGGGGTACCCGTACCTTTTTCCGTGTCTCGATGTTAAGTTATTCGTTCGTGATTATTTGTGTTCGCGTTTTATGTGTTCTCGTTACGTAATTATCGTGATCTAATATATTCAGTTACGCTCGTAATAAATATATATACGTAATTAATAATAGTTCGTGTTTTAATTACGTTCATGATTTCATGATCGCATGTTCGTGATTAATTATTGTCAAATAATTATTACGTGCTCGTGCGTAGTAAATACGTATCGTGTTCTAACACGTACGTAATACGTAAAATCCGAACACGTAATCGTAATCATGCTATATTAGGAAAGTTTAAATCTAGTACGTACGATCTTAAGGGTACTATTCATGGTAAAATCATGTGGGTTTTACACTTAAGATCGTACGTATATGATTAAAACTTTCCTTTTATAACATATTTACGTTTCACGTATAAGTATGTTAAGTATTACGTACGTGTTAGAACACGATAAGTATTTATTACGTATGAACACACAATAATTTTTAACAATAATAATTATAATCACGAACATAAAATCATGAAAACGAAATCACGTACAGATAATTATGAACTTACGTATATTATTAATGCGACGAATGTTGTTACATACTAGTAATTATAATAACACGGATAATTAATAACTACGTAACACGTAATCACGAACATTTAAACGATTATTATTATTACGTATATATTTAATATAACACGATAAGTAATTACGTAGTTAATATTACGTTAAACACGCATGAGAATAACTATGAAAATCACAACATTTAATACTCGTTTACGCGTACCATTTTAACAAGATACGATTTAAATTAAAGTATAATGTTTGATCAGGCTGTTTTAGACAAAGAAGGAAAAAGGAAGGACATGGGCTCAAAGCCCAAGTGTGTAGTTTGGCCGTGTATACCAAAAGACAGGGGGGGGGAGTAACTTTTATTTTTTTTAGACAAAACACACAAACATTCTAAACCCTAAAAACAAATACAACCGTCGTTTTATTTTTTTTCCTCTCTTTGTTCTCTACCTCCGACCAACCAAGAACAAGAACAGAAACCATGGGTGATCCAAGGAAACAAGATGTGTTCACGTTTGTTTTATACGAAACCCTAGCACAGTAAGTAAACATTAATCCTTTGTTATCTTTTATTTAATTACAATAAGGAACCAAGAATCCGTGATTAATGACTAAAGAAAAAAAACATGTTAATTGCAAGCTTAAACTATGCGGGTAATGGGTTTACTGGTTGGGTTTTGGATTTGCACGTTGACCGAGAGTCCTAGACTCTCGGTGGGCGTTTTTCTCCTTCAGCCACAACCCCTGCAGTCAGCAGGGGTGCGTTTGGCTTAACAGTGGGGTTCAACAAGGCAGCAGGGGGTGTTTGGGTTGGTCTGGCAGTGGGAACCCACGACTGGCAGGTTTAGCCTGTCGGTGGGAACCGAGACCTTTAGGGTCTCAGTGGGAAATAAACCCAGGCAGGGGGAACCGGCTGTTGCCGGTGGCACCATCACCACTGCCAGTGGAAACTGGAAGTGAAGGGGGCTGTTTGGTTTTGGGTTTAAAAAGACTTAAGGGGGCGTTTGGCAAAGTTTAATAACCAAAATATAAGGGGCTGTTTGGTTCGGCTTATATATAAAAACAACACGTTTCCACGGGTTTGAGTTGCGACGCGTTTTATTAAAATAATACATGGTTACGGGATATTATTTTACAAGTTATTAGCTTTAACATGTATGTTAATTTACAAGGTAAATTAAATTAATAAAACACGACTTATTTCAAGATTAACTAAATTAATTTAATATGCTAAATAATTAATTTAAATAAAGCATGGACTTAGGTTTATTATTATTAAATAATAATACACGGATTATAAACCTAAGTATTTATTATTAGACTATATAATTAATTAATTATTAAAACTATGACCTATAATTAACTAATTCTCATGACTTAGGTTATATTAATATAATTGATGATACATGTTTTAACCTAAGTATTTATATCTTTATTTAATTAAATGATATTATATTTATTTAAATTCTTTAACCTATAGTTTATTTAAAATACATAGAATAATTAATAAACTATACTTTATAACTACATGACTTAGAATAATAAACGGAAAACACTTAAGCTTATATATTTAGCTTATTTAACCAGCTTATATCTAATTATGGAAACTTTCTATTTTTAGAAACTTATTAATTCAGGCAGCTAAACTATTAATGGAAACTTTCTATTTTTGGAAACTTTCTATTTTTGGAAACCTTCTATTTTTGGTAACTTCTATTTTTGGAAACTTTCTATTTTAGGAAACCTGCTATTTTTAGAAAGTTACTTATTATTACACAGTAAGTATAATAATACATGAAATACAAGTAATACTAAATCAGAATAGACAGAATATAAGATAAACACAGCTTAAGGCTTAAAACAGTAAAACATGACATAAACGTATAAAATAAGCTAAGACATGACATAAAACCAGTTACGTATTTAGTCAACAGATACTTATTCACGTATGTATTTATGTAGCATTAGTGATACCGAGGTAGGACTCTCCTCAGTTCGTCTTATTTGTTCACTGGACATAAGGTACAAGATTCCCGTCCTTTCAGTATGGACATTCTTTCCTTATTAAGATTCCCCGTATGCAGCCAAATGTTTTCCCGTAGTATAAGTTTATATGTTTGACTTGATTATGTTTAATTTAGAATACCTATAGCCATATACATGCATGACCAGTTTCACCTAATTATGGAGGTACCATAACCATAACACTAGAGGCACTGGTGTTATGACTTCACCACGGCGGAGTGATTGCTCGTGGCGTCCCTTCAGCTTTTGGCCATATTATTATATTTATCATATGGGGCGTATGGGTGCATCCTAGTTACATGTTTTCAAGCAGATTACTCAGTGTGAATGTGGTGTGTGCCTTGCATCCTTCACAAGGAGCTGATCCTTCCTACCCAAAACCAGTATATTAAATTAGAGGCAGCCCCTCTAATTTGCATGATGAGGTCACCCCTCCAAGTATTCATGCACGGTGGATTTTCATGACCTATATTGGCTAATGGTAAAATATGTTAAACATTTTTCATAAGATAAACATAAGGCTTTTCAAACTATAAAACCAGTTTTATGAACATGTTCTAGGTTTTCCAGGACTTATACATTTCCGCTGCTATTAAGTCTTTATTATGCTGTAGTCATTTATACAATGTCTATATCTGTGCACTGAGCGTCTTGCTCAGCCGTTACTTTCCTTTCAATGTCCCAAAACGACAGGTACCCTAAGAAAGACTCGAGCATTTGGAGGACGTGCATAGGATGAAAGCTGATAGAGACTTCTTTTACTTTTTGCCTTCATATACTTATGCTTATTTAGTCTTTCATTCATTTCTTTTTCTTTGTTATGTTTTGGGCTTATGTGTGGGAACCGATGTTTGATTCCGGTTAACCCTATGGTCATGTAATGTTTTAGACATTTATCCTTGTATGCTTTGATGACACGCCATAATTACGCGTGACATTCCATTATCAAAATGGGGGTGTTACACTCACCAACTTTATGTTGACCCAATTTAGCATTTATCTCAAGTAATTGATGATGATTTGTATCTGATGTGTGAAGTACTTGGAGTCCGCATGCATTTCTTGGCTACCTTCGGACATTTATTTACTTATGCTTTTGAACTGTTATCTCGTTGATGTTTAAAACTTTTATATTCCGCTACGCTATCTTTTGAAACTGAGACCTTTTGTACTTTGATGCTTTTATTTAAATTCAACGAGGTATTTTTATAAAACGTCTCATTTAGAGTCGTTCTCTTGTACCTTGAACTATGATACAATGACGTAACAACCCCCGAGCTTCACCGCTTCCGCATATCACATTTTGGGGTGTTACAAATTTGGTAATCAGAGCCTTGGTTATAGAGAACTAGGTTTGCATCTTAGGCCTAGACTATAACCGATGTGGCTACTTGTTACTCTGTATATATATGTGTACTACGTAATGTATTACGTAGGATAACACTATAAGTAATATGTAATATGTATTATGTAATACGTAATATGTATTATATACATATGCATTTCGCTGATTTGCATACTTTAATTTCTATACATGATTATTTCATGCATACCCTACAACTGCTCTAACGCGTGTATGGCTGTTGTAGGATATGTCATCGCATACTATCACGTATCATTTCGATTACATCTATAGTCTGATTTTAATCTAATCACAATTTTCGGTGTTATTTTTGGTTTTGTTTTGATCTTTGGTATTTAACCGAAACTCTTATTTTATGACTATGTACTTGATATTTGATTATGAATGGGAATTTAACTTTATGACTTTGATCAGTGACAATCCTTTCTATGTTTGTTGTATTGTTAAAGTCTGCATTCTATTTTAGCATAAGAAATATATAACGTGTATATTCGTGCTTGAACCTTAATTGCATTGTTGTCTTAACACAGAGAAACAATGGTGAACACACGTAACGGAATGACTGACGCACAATTGGAAGCACTGATTACGCAACGAGTGACTGCTGCACTGGCAAACATTCAAGCTAACAACAACGTGAACGAAGCACCACAGAACGATGTTGACAATCGACCGCCTAAGCCGTGTACTTACAAGGACTTTAGGAGTTGTGACCCTTTGAATTTTAATGGTACTGAAGGAGCTGTCAGATTAGCTCGTTGGGTTGAAAGATGGAATCTGTGTTCCGTGTCAGTGGATGTACTGTTGAAAACCAAGTGACTTATTCTACTTGTACTTTAGCTGCTGGAGCGTTGACATGGTGGAACACCCATGTGCAGACGGTTGGAGCCGAGGAGGCGTATGGAATAAGTTGGGACGAACTTAAGAAGTTGTTGACTAAGGAGTATTGTCCTCGTAATGAGATTCAGAAAATTGAAATTGAACTGTGGAACCTGACTGTGAAGAACAATGACATTGGTGCGTACACAAGGAGGTTCCAAGAGTTGTGTTTGCTATGTCCTGGAATGGTTCTAGATGAAGAAAAGAAGGTTGAGCGCTACATTTGGGGTTTACCTGGTAGAGTTCAAGGGAATGTGACATCGTCTGGACCGACAAAAGTTAGTGATGCTATAAGGATGGCTCACAGTCTGATGGACCAAGTTGTTCGAGCAAATGCTGGGAATGCCGCGGACAACAAGAGAAAATAGGGGAATAACCAAAGGAACAACCATGGGAACTATCCGAATAAGAGGCAAGAAACTGTGAAAGCGTACACTACTGGTACTGGGGAAAAAAGAGTATACAATGGGACGTTACCTTTGTGCAATCGATGCAAGCGTCACCATAATGGAAAATGCAATGTACAATGTCACAACTGCAAGAAAACTGGACACATTGCTAGAGATTGTAAGTCACCACCCAACACGAAAGCCAACATCACTTGCTTTGAATGTCAGCAAAAGGGACACTACAACAATGAGTGCCCAAAGAAAAAGAATAAGGACCAAGGAAAGATTACTAAAGCTGGGGAAGCTCGTGGAAGGGTCTATGTGATAGGAGGAGGAGAAGCGCAACAAAACCCCGACGTCATGACGGGTACGTTTCTTCTCAATGGTCATTATGCTTCTATTTTATTTGATACTAGAGCCGATAGGTGTTTTGTGTCGACTGTTTTTAGTGTTTTACTTGATGTGACCCCTTCGCCCTTAGACACTAAGTACATGTTGGAAATACGTTTTACGTATTTATGAAGGATCGGTCGCTCCAACTATAATTAAGTAACGGGCTCGTGATCTATTTACTTATTGTATAGTCCATATAGCCCACATGTAGGGTGGGCTATATATAACCCCTCCTAGCATGTTAGGAGGGGGTTGTTGATTCACATTTTCACTTAATCATTTATTCATCTTTCACTTTCTCTCTCTAATTCTCTCCCTTCTCTCCTTTCTCTCTCTAATCCCTCATCTAATTCCTTCATTTCTTCTTTAATTATCAATCAATCAACCACATAAATCCACCTAATCAATCACATAGAATAGGCCATTAATTTCGTAGACCTTCAATTGGTATCAAGAGCCATGGTTAGTTTGGTTTATTCTTCTTTTATTTTGTTTGATTTTGGTGGGTTTTGATTTAATCATGCTTAAATTTTAAAAAGTTTGTATTTTTTATAAAAAGTTTGTGTTTTTATATGTTAAATCATATCAAATCTTCAAATTTACTTACTTTTTAGATAAAAAATAACAAATTTTTATATAAAAATCAAATTTTTTTTTTATATATATCTTAAAAAGGTTGTGTTTTTTATAAAAAGTTTATATTTTTTTATTTGTTTTTTATCACAAGTTTAATAATCAATTTATATAAAAAGTTGGTATGTTTTCTAAATTTTATCAATTTATATAAATTTTTATCCATTTTTATCCTTTTTTATTTTTTTATTTTTTAATCAGTTTCTTATTTACATTTTTATTAATCAGTTATAATTTTTGGTCAGTTTTCAGTTATCAGTTATAATTTTTGGATTTTTCATAATTTTTTTGGTCAAACTACCTAATTGGTCAACTGTCCAAAGTTTCCGGTCCTTCATTATCAGTCCATCACCAGTCCTACAGTCCTTTCATAATCAAGATTTTCATTATCTTGGGTCTCGAGTTTCAGTAATCAGTCTGTTTTTTGTCAAGTTCCGAATCAAAATAGAAGTTCCGAATCAAATTCTTAAGTTCCGAATCAACCACTTTCGAATCAAACACTTCCGAATGAACAAAAAACTTCCGAATCAAACATCCGAATGAACAACTTCCGAATCAACTTTTAAGAAAAAACTTCCGAATCAAGAACATCCGAATGAACAAAACATCCGAATCAAAAACTTCCGAATGAACAACCTCCGAATGAACAACATCCGAATCAAGACTCTTCCGAATGAATACAACTTCCGAATGAAGCTCATTCAAACATAACGGGAATTTTTTGTTTTTTGACTCGACTCCAATTTTAAAAGACTCATTTACCCACCCTTACCAGCACACCCTCGACAAACCCTCTCGACTCACCTCTACAAACAGACTCGAAACACCAAAATAACTCTCATTCGTCTCATCTTTTTGACCCCTCCACCCTAGACTAAAAACAAATCCCGACACCACCCCAACAGACTCGACTCTCGCCACCAAGACTCGACTCTCGCCACCAAAACTCGACTCCCATCACATTAAAACAAAACACCCTCTCGACCCTCAACCAACAACACTCACTCTCTCTCTTTTTTACCCTCACCCACGACTCTCGTCCCCTTACACACTCTCGACTCAAACAGACTCTCAACCAACATCAACTATACCCTCGAAAACCCTCATCCTCTCTCGACTCTAACCCCGACACCCCTCGCACCAAACAAACAAAAACACAAAACAAACACCCTCACCCAACATCTCTCGTATCCACCACCCACCCTAGACTCTGACAAGACTTTCAACCATCATCATTCACGATCTCAGTTTATTCAAACATCATCGACCAAATTGACACACACAACTCACCAGACTCGAACTCTCACACTCGGACTCTACATCAATCCAAACATCTCGAAACATTCTCGACACACAGACCCTCTTCCCTTTGTCACTTTCACTCAACACACAAGACCAAAAACCTTGACTCGACAAATCTGACCACAAACAAACACCCTCGTCTCATAACCCGACTCTTCTCACACTCTCGAACTCAAACCAACACAGACTCAAGAAGGACTCACAGAAGAAGAGAGACTCAAAAACATTAAAGAAAAGACAACATAAACCTACCTGAGACCTTTTGATTAAGATCTTTTGAAGCCATAAAATTGTGTTGATCATTGATGCATGGGATATTTTAGATTGGAATGAGATGATGATTCGTTTGGTTTGAGAAGAAAGGATTTGGGTTGTGGAGTTTTGTTTTTTTGGCAGATTAGAATGAGAGAGAGAGATGAAGTAGACGGAGGTTTCAAAGTGAGGAGAGAGAGATAAAGACGTGTGTTAAATTAACTCTCAAGAGGCGGACATAACAAGATAGTAAGGAGTGGGGCGGTGGTTGCATCTGATTGGGCCACGTGGCCACGTTTTTAACTGGGCGGAGGAAACTAGGATCCCTTTTTAGCCACGTATTGGGTTTCTTTTTATTTTCAATATATATTCGATTTTTTTATTTTATTTACTATTTTGAATATTAGTTAGGTAAAAAAAAAAAAAAAAAAAAAAAAAAAAAAAATTTAAGTAAAGTTTAGTGTTTTAAAATATCCGTTTCATTTTTTTTAAAAGTTTATTTATTTTATTTATTTTTTTATTTTTAGTTAAATTAATCCTTTTTTATTTTAAAATATTACATTTTTTTTTTTTTTTTTTAAAAAAATATCACATTTTATTTTTTTTTATTTTTGTCACTTTTATATTTTTATTTTGTCACTTTTATATTTTTAGCATTTTGTTTAGTAATTTTTGGCAAATCGTGTCGAAGCGGGTATTTTCCAAGTTTAACGTGAAAAATATTTATCGGGTTAAACGTTATTGTGGCCGGATTTGAAGACAAAGTGACGAGTCAACGTGACGGGTTTTATTTTTAGCGACTACAGATTTTTGATCGGGTTTAATAATCGTTTGAGCCGACAACATCTTTTGAGTCAAATCGAATTTCCTCGATTTTCAATGGACTCGTTAAATTCGACACTTAAAAAGGGAGACTTGCATCGAATGCACGACAAAGCTAAAGAAAGTGGTATAAATTCATTTCAAATGCTTCAATATCATCTAGTCACTCTTTCACGCCTTCAAGGAGGGAGCGAATTTTTGACAATCTTTGGACAAGATCGTCATATATTCATCGACTCAATTTTTACCATCTTGCCCCAACTGGCAGAGCAACTCAACAATGAAAACTTTAATCACTCTGCATCGGCACTTGCTTATAAGGCTCTTGTGACACAACTCACGCCTTTCCTCCAATTTAATATCATCAAGTCTGAAAGTTCGATGCTTTGCCAATCATTTCTTCGAGATACGCATACCGAGCTTCGAGTTTTTCGTGATACAATATTGAAACTCATGACCTCAGTCTCGTCTTCGATATATGAAAGATCTCGACTTCAGCAAACGTATGATAATGGAGTGCAAGAATCAATGCCGCAGATGCAAAAGGAGAATGGTCATACGGTTGACAACTTGGAGCCTAACGATGGCAAGAGCACGGATTCAGAAGGACACCATGATATCAGTGGCACGTCAGGAAATGTTCACGAGATTTCTCTTGATGACACCTTACCCATTTATGACGAAGAGCCTGCAAACATGGTACAATGTGATGTTGGTTATGATGTATATGCTGATAACATGCCGCATATTGAGCATTCTGAACCTAATTATGACAAACATGGGATGGAAAAGAGTGATAGAAATACCACTTCTGATTCATCCGATGTAAGTCATAATGGGGGAGAGATTGTTCAGAATGCTATAGTACATCATGAAAATTGTATTATAACTGCTTCAATGTCTGCTTCTGTTTCCAAGATTAAAGAGCTCGAAACGATCATAGCTCGGCAAACTAAAGATCTTGAGGATGCCAAACTTGAATTTTCTAAGAAAACGGACAAATTTGAAACATATTTTGAAAAACTTGAAAAGTCAAACGTTATTCTTGAAAGAAAATTGGATCAAACTGTTCTAGATTCTAAAGCTGAAAAGGATAATCTTTTGAAACAAATTCAACTGCTTGAATCTAAGTTGGCATCCCAAGATAACGTGCTCAAAGAAAATGAAACATTAAAGGCCCAATTACAGGAAAAGGTTTTTGCTATAGCTGCGTTGAAAAACGAGTTAAGGAAAACTAGAGAACCTAGTGTGGACACTAAGCTTGAAAAACCATCAATCTTGGGGAAACCGCCTACAAATCAGTTCGTCAGACAACCGATTGTCAGACAACCTACTGCATTTAGATCCGAGCGACCACAATCCTCGAGACCGCGGTTTGCCTCCCAAGTTGATTTGGTTCATCTTATTAGACCAGTCACTCCAGCAACTAGGCCCAATGTGATCACTCCAGCTTTAGCAAGACCAAATCATATGATTGCCTCTAGTTTCCCTAAAAATACCAAGACTACGTCTAGAACTAGTTCAAATGACGTTTGCCATGAATCTGATCTTAGGGAAGCTAAGCAAAAGACACATGTAAGAGATAGGAATTCCAAACCTAGTCAGATGCCTTCTAGTTTACCCAACACTGCTAACCGTAGCATGTCCAATCCTAGGAGCATCAATCAATCGTCTAGGGATTCTAGATCTTACTCGGACATTAAATATGCTACTTGTAAAACATGTAGAAAATGTGTCTTTACGGCAAATCATGATGCTTGTATCAAAAAATTGCTTAATGAGGTGAACTCCCGTGCTAGACTTAAATCCCAGTGGGTCGCTAAAATCAAACCCTTTGGTAAAATGTGGCGCCCCACTGGTAGAACTTTCACTATTATAGGAAACGAGTGCCCTTTAACTAGGATAGTCTCCGATTCTACTAAGTCTGCTAGGGAGGAAACTAATAAAGATGATACTTCACTTACGCCTACACTTAAGGTTTTCTATAAAAGGAAACGTTTGCCAGCCAAGACTAGTGAATCATCTACTCAGGTCGCCTCTGAAACAAGTAAAGCCAACTGTGAACCCCCATGTGCTTCTATAATTGATATTGCTAACCCACGTCAAAGCATGCAAATTCCTAATGAGATTGCAGGTACCAAAGTTGATGTTCCAAAAGAACGAAGCGGTCCAATCGTTGTGTACCGTTCAACTAAGGACACTCTTAGAGTTTGGTTGCTAAAGAAGCAGATATCAGAAAAACAAATGTCTCAGGGGATTCATGGTTAAGCTGCAAACAAGGACTTACAGTCACATAACAGACTGTAACTCGATCTCCAAAGAAAGGAAAGTTCATCCCGATGATGACTTATCCTAAAAACGAGAAATTCATTTTTCTCGGGCATGAGCTTATATCAAAAACATTCCATGTTTTTAAGCTCATGCACAATGGCTCCTCGTTAAATGACAGACGATGACCCGGACTTCAGAGACAGGGAAGTTTATCTACGCAACGATAACTTACCCTCTTAACAAGAAATTAAGTTTTCTTGGACACGAGCTTACCCTAAAACCATTCAAAGGTTTTAAGCTCGTGTATATGGCTTATCGTTAAATATCAGACGATAACCCGTGCTTCAAATAAAGGAAAGTTTATCGCCGATGATAAACTTATCCTTACAACGAGAAATTAAATTTTCTCGGACACGAGCTTACATTAAAACCATTCAAAGGTTTTAAGCTCGTGTATATGACTTACAGTTAAATGTCAGACTGTAACTCGAACTTAAAATAAAGGAAAGTTTATCTTTTATGATAACTTATCCTCTTAACGAGAAATTCACCTTTCTCGGTCATGAGCTTGTATTAAAACATTCGAAGTTTTAAGCTCAGAAAGGAAAGTGTATCTTTTAAATAAGAGAACTTTTCTTCATAACGAGAAATTAACCTTTCTCGGTCATGAGCTTTCCGTTAAAACAGTCAAAGTTTTCAAGCTCATGAACACGACTTCTAAGTAAATGTCAGCTTAGGACTCGTTCTTCAGATAAAAGGACAGTTTATCGCCGGTGATAAACTTATCCTTAACAACGAGAAGTTTACAACTTCTCGGACTTGAGCTCGCTTTTAAGATATTCAACATCTTAAGCTCAAGTAATTGTTTTTCAAAACTTTGAACACAATTTTTCGAGAATTTCTCAAAAGGTTTTTCTAAATCTTTCAAAATTGTGTGTTCAAAAATGTTTTGATAAAACGAGCATGTCTTCTGGAATCGATAATATTTACGAACCTAGAAATGTCATTCAATAATGACACGGGGTTGTAAATAAAGTTCGAGCAGAAGTTCAAACTTTTAAAACATGCTCAAAATGGTTTGCTATTATTTCAGATAGCAACCCGTTTTTCATAATCAAGTCAAGCATTTCACCGGAAAGCTTTGACTCAACAACGGGAATTAATTTTCTCGGGGACGTGACGAGGTGACCAGCATTCGTGAACAAGAACCATGTGAATCTCTCATATGATGTTCTCCATCATTCAGGTCCTACCTCGTACATTGCTAATCTTGTGAATTCATTATTATATATGATCTTTGCACGTAATAAATACCTTACACTTGTGTTTAAAAGGTATTTATTTTACGTTTCAGCACACCCTCATTAATTTGAGGGGGAGCTTGTGTAATTCATGAAGATAATTGGATTTGCATTTTTCTTCCCAAATTTTCTTAAAATGCTATTAAATCAATTGATATTAAAAACATCGATTGGGTTAATATTTTTAATATGGGGGAGAAAATGTGATTTAATATGGGATATGATCAATCATAAATGGTTTGACTTAACGTGATAGCTCATCCCGACATGTGCAAAATGTTTTCGGATATCGTAGCATATGTTAAGGGGGAGCAAAATGGATTTGCATTTCAAAATGGATTTCATGGTGACATACACTTACCCAAAACATCTCTATTCACGACGGTGAAGATTGTGGTGACATAAGGATGGTAGGATAGGTTAAAGTCCAATGATTTCTCTAGAACCGGAGGAATCTTCCCAAGGACATTCCATAGCTAGAAATAGTAGTCCTTAGGAAAGATGGAGAAAGATTGTGAACGTAGCTGAATGCCGACCAAGTACTTAAGTTAGCACTGGAACAATCACAACAAGGTGCTAGTGATGACGTATTGGTAAGCATTGAAGGGGTTGAAGAATGAAAAAGAAATGTAAAGATAAAGGGTGTAAAGAAAGAAGCCCTCCTTACAACTTTAGGCAGAAACCGGGTCAATACATATGCTATTGAGGTCATTTTTGCTAATGATTCTCGATATTGAAGAAAGACGTCATGGACCCAGTGATGCAATGCACAACCCTTCCCAGCTAACTCAAATATCTCTCAAAAGGTATTTGTTTTAATCACACGGAGATCAACACGTTATCTATTGATTTATTCACTCCGAATAAATTGGTATTGAAAAGGTGGCACTCCTCTCCAGCCTCCGATCACTAAAAATCCAAAATGCACGATCGAGTCTAGAGCCATTTGAGATCATCAAATATCTCATTAGGACACACTTTCATTATTCCTTGCTTCTTCACACACTGTGAAAAGTAAGAAAGATCTTAAGAGTCCTACGCAATATCTTCATGATCTTGCCTGAACATCCGAGTAATACGAAAGTATTTACAATGAAGATGGAAATCCTTCTTGAGCGAATATCAAAAAGCTCATGGTAGGTGACTTGTGCGATTCTTTATGAATCAAACTTGTGATAACTGGAAAGCAACAGTGGTTTAATTCTTAAATGAATTTAAACACGTTCCAGGCCTCTACGCAATATCTTAATGATCTTGCCAGAACATTCAGAGTAATACTATTAAGTATTTACAGTGACGAATGGAAATCCTTCTAGTGTTAACATCAAACAGCACTTGGTAGGTAACTTGCAAGATTCTATATGAATCAAGCTCGTGACAACTGGAAAGCAACGATGGTGCGGTTCTTAATTGAACTTCACTTGTTCCAGGAACATGAATTGACGGCTTCAAATCATGCGGATAATATTTATCCAAATGATTCACTCTTTACGTTCGCAGTCAGCTTTGGACGGTCGAGTAAAGAGAACGGGTTTACCCGCGAAATCTTGTCAAGGAGGTTCTTTATTGAAACTACCTGCCACAAGTACGATATTTAATATCGTCCAACGGTCTTCACCGACCGGAGGTAAATTGCTACCGAATTAGTATGAAATGTTCAAGGCCATTTCATCCGTGTATATTGTTTTGTTGCTAACTGTCTTATGCAGCGTAACAAGAAGGTGGCATTGCGGTGTACAATCCAGAAGAAGTCGTCACCACATGCTTATACTACATACAATTAGTACTTCAACAAATTCAAGAAAGCCTGAAGGTCAAGTCTTCCGCTGTATCAAACTCTGAAGCTTTCAAGAATTTAAAAGTATAAGTATGTGGAACATGAAGTCACAAAGAGGCAAATATCACAAGTGAAGAATGCACAAGGTCAAGGCAAGGAAACATGCTCAAGACTAAAGTCAAAGATCACATCAAGCATATTCACAAGAACAAGATCGAAGACTCAAGCATAGATGCTAGGTTTAAGATTTTGTAAAAAGATGTGACCTCCCTTAGGGGGAGATTGTTGGAAATACGTTTTTCCAATAAAGTCTCGGTCACATCTTAGTTAGCATAGATCACGAGTTATAGACTATTTAGAACTTTGTAACTTGGAGCGACCTCCCTTAGGGGGAGATTGTTGGAAATACGTTTTACGTATTTATGAAGGATCGGTCGCTCCAACTATAATTAAGTAACGGGCTCGTGATCTATTTACTTATTGTATAGTCCATATAGCCCACATGTAGGGTGGGCTATATATAACCCCTCCTAGCATGTTAGGAGGGGGTTGTTGATTCACATTTTCACTTAATCATTTATTCATCTTTCACTTTCTCTCTCTAATTCTCTCCCTTCTCTCCTTTCTCTCTCTAATCCCTCATCTAATTCCTTCATTTCTTCTTTAATTATCAATCAATCAACCACATAAATCCACCTAATCAATCACATAGAATAGGCCATTAATTTCGTAGACCTTCAGTACACTATTGAGTTAGCTAATGGGAAGTTGATAGAAGCCAACACCATACTTCGTGGATGCACTTTAAATCTTCTAGGTCATCCTTTCGTAATAGACCTTATGCCTGTTGAGTTAGGGAGTTTTGACGTGATTGTCGGAATGAATTGGTTGTCGAGATATCATGCTACGATTGTATGCGACGAGAAGATCGCTCGCTTACCATTTGGTGATGAAGTTTTGGAGATACAAGGGGATACAAGTAACGGAAAAGGGAAGTCACGACTGAACATTATCTCGCGTGTCAAGGCTCAGAAGTTGTTATCGGAAGGTTGCCATGTATTTTTAGCCTGTGTTACTGAAAAGCAGACGGAAGAAAAACGGTTAGAAGATGTACCTATCGTACGGGATTTTCCGGAAGTCTTCCCTGAAGATTTGCCAAGATTACCGCCGGCTAGACAAGTTGAATTCCAGATCGATTTAATACCGGGAGCTACACCTGTTGCTCGAGCGCCTTACCGTTTAGCACCGTCGAAATTGTAAGAACTAGCAACGCAACTACAAGAGTTGACTTATAAAGGATTCATAAGACCGTGTTCTTCACCCTGGGGAAATCCAGTCTTATTTGTAAAGAAGAAGGATGGAAGTTTTCGGATGTGTATCGACTATCGTGAGTTGAACAAACTTACCATCAAGAATCGTTACCCGTTACCTAGGATCGATGACCTGTTTGATCAGTTGCAAGGATCGAGCGTATACTCGAAGATTGACCTTAGGTCTGGTTATCACCAATTGAGAGTCCGTGAGGAAGATGTTGCAAAGACTGCTTTTAGGACTAGGTATGGACACTATGAGTTCCAAGTGATGCCATTCGATTTGACAATAAACCGTATTTGGACAAGTTTGTCATTGTGTTCATCGATGGCATACTGATTTACTCAAGGAATGAGAAGGAATATGAGGAACATCTTAAGATAATATTGGAATTGGTTAAGAAGGAGGAATTGTACGCTAAGTTCTCGAAGTGTGATTTTTTGTTGCCAAGAGTACAATTTCTAGGTCATGTTATTGATAGCAAGGGGATTCATGTTGATCCTGCCAAGATTGAATCAATTAGGGAGTGGACTGATCCTACGACACCGACTGGAATTCACCAATTCTTAGGAATCACCGGATATTACCGAAGGTTCATAGAGGGATTCTCGAAGATCGCGAAACCATTGACGAAGTTGACTCAAAAGAAGGTGAAATACGAAGGGGGAGATAAGGAGGAATTAGCATTCCAGAAGTTGAAACAAATGTTGTGTAGTGCGCCTATTCTATCGTTACTAGAAGGATCGGAAGACTTTATGGTCTACTGTGATGCATCAACAAAAGGATTGGGAGCTGTGTTGATGCAAAGGAAGAAAGTTATCGCCTACGCGTCACGGCAATTGAAAACGCATGAGAAAAACTACACTACGCACGACTTGGAGCTAAGAGCGGTGGTATTTGCCTTGAAGTTATGGAGACACTACTTGTATGGAACCAAGTGTGTCGTCTATACCGATCACAAGAGTTTAAAACATATTCTTGACCAGAAGGAACTGAACATGAGAAAACGTCGATGGATCGAGTTGCTCAGCGATTATGACTATGAAATCCGCTACCACCCTGGGAAGGCCAATGTAGTGGCGGATGCGCTAAGTAGAAAGGAACAACTGATGACACGTAGAGTTAGATCGTTAGCTATGGTTATCAATCCGAACTTACCTGTGCAAATTCATGAAGCACAAACCAAAGCCCTTAAGCCTGAACATGTTGAAGCTGAGAAATTAGGAGGAATGATCACTAAGAAATTGGAGACTAGCTCTAATGGAACGCTATGTCTGAATGGTAGAAGTTGGTTACCACGGTTTGGAGGACTAAGGGACGTGATTATGCACGAGTCGCAAAAACATAAGTATTCGAATCACCCAGGATCTGACAAAATGTATCAGGATATTAAGAAGCTATATTGGTGGCCAAATATGAAAGCAGAAATTGCTACGTATGTAGGGAAGTGTCTGACTTGCGCTAGAGTGAAAACAGAACACCAAAAACCATCTGGATTGTTGGTTCAACCTATAATTCCTATGTGGAAGTGGGAAAACATAACCATGGATTTCACAACTAAGCTACCTAAAACGACAAAAAGATACGACACAATTTGGGTAATTGTGGACCGACTTACGGAATCTGCACACTTTTTGGCTATGAAGGAAGATGATTCAATGGATAAGCTTACAAGACTTTATCTGAAGGAAGTAGTCACAAAACATGGGATACCGATCTCGATAATTTCCGATAGAGACGGTAGATTTACTTCAGAGTTCAGGAAATCACTTCAGAAAGCGTTGGGTACGCAATTGGACATGAGTACTTCTTATCACCCGCAGACTGACGGACAGAGTGAGAGAACTATTCAAACGCTGGAGGACATGTTGCGTGCTTGCGTGCTTGACTTTGGGAAGCAATGGGACAGACATTTGCCTCTAGTGGAATTCTCTTACAACAATAGTTATCGTACCAGTATTAAGGCTGCACCGTTTGAAGCGTGGTATGGTCGTAAATGTCGCTCGCCTATTTGTTGGAGTGAGGTTGGGGATAGTCAACTCACTGGCCCTGAACTCATTCGTGAAACAACTGAGAAGATTGTTTAAATCAAGAGCCGAATTCAAGCAGCCCGTGATCGTCAAAAGAGTTACGCCGACGTTCTACGTAAGCCTCTCGAAATTCAAGTAGGAGACAAAGTGATGCTAAAGGTATCGCCTTGGAAAGGTGTGGTACGTTTTAGCAAGCGAGGAAAGCTGAACCCCCGTTATATTGAACCTTTCAAAATTCTGGCAAAGGTTGGAACCGTAGCCTATCGTGTCGAATTACCACAAGCGTTGAGCCGCGTGTACGGCACTTTTCATGTGTCGAACTTGAATAAGTGCCTTTCTGATGAGACACTCGTTATACCGTTGGAGGAACTCCGAATCGACGACAAGATGCAATTTGTCGAAGAACCTGTTGAAATCATTGACCGTGAGGTTAAACGATTGAAACAGAGTCGTATTCCGATCATCAAGGTGAGGTGGAATTCTAAACGTGGACCTGAGTTCACTTGGGAGCGTGAGGATCAATTTCGTAAGAAATATCCGCAACTTTTTGACAACTCTAGAAACCTTGACACTCCTAAGCTTTGAGGACAAAGCTTCTCTATCAAGGGGATGATGTAACACCTGGTAATTTTCCCTACTTTGTAAAATGACTATTTTACCCTTTGACTTTTTATTTAGTCAACTACGTGATTTAACTGTGTTGGAACCGGGAGGTTATCCCGTGTTTTCTGAAAAACTGTTTGCTGATGAGTAATGACTTGACACTGTGCTCAGTCATTATTCTAAACATTTTCTGTGAACCTGACCAAAGTGCTGAGATGTTCAATGAATTGACGATAATCCATGAGATTATTCGTTATCTGTGAATTATGTGCTTAACTGTTTAGTTTTTAACAGTGTGGTCGTATTTTCATGAACAACGTATTTAAATATTTTTGTATATGCTTATATGCCTGTATTTTAGTATTTTTGCTATTTATAGTAATACATCGTATTTACTGTGAATATTTAATTAACGTATCGCGTTTTCGTATTTTACGTCGTTTTTACGTTTAACCATCGTTAACATGCATAAAATACTTTACCAATTATAGAATATCAGTTTTCGTCGAAAAATCGTAAATTTAATATATTTCGTCAAATTTTTAAGTTTTACGTAATTTTAAACTTAATTATATACTTTTCGATATTTACCTAAAACTAACTAACCTTTTTACCTTAAACCTTCTAACTAGTTACCATAGTAAAATTTTTGAATTATTTACCCCAAGTGGGACCCCCCATAACCGGCCAAACTTCACACACATGCTAGCTAAACCAAAATTTCATCCAATTTCCATTTTAAGCTTAACTTACATAACCTTACACATTTTAACTCATTACCCCTTTAACCTTAATATCACCTCACAATTATTTACTCATACACTTCACAAAAAAAACACACACACTCTCCATCTCTCTCTAAAACACACGGCACACACACAACTCCATTTTCCACCATTGTTGATTTTCTTGAAGCTTCATTTTAAGAAGATTTGACACAAAATAAAAACATCCTAGGGTTTATACAAGTATAAAGAAGAATGAGTTTTCTTGGTTTGTAAATTTGAGAAGTTTTGGTGGTAGTTATAGAAGTTGAGTTCTTGTTGATTATTAGTGGGTTAGAACGTAGATCGAGTTGTCGTGGTTACATAGAGTCGTTACTCAAGGTTACTTCTTAAACCTTTTTCATCTTTTTCATTTTTCATGCATAATCTATGTAGATCTATGCATGCATGTTACTCATCAACTATTTTCTTGAAATAAAATGATAAAAACTATTTTTGGTCATGAAATAGTTTAGATCTATGAACATTATGTGTGGATCTATTAGATCCATGCATAAAAATGGTTTAATTGAAAGACTCGTAAAAATATTAAAATGTATATTTTTAGATTTGTAGACTTGAAGATAAATCTTTGATTTTGAGTGTGTTTATGAAAAATTGGAGGGAACTAGTAGTGTTACTACTAGTGGGTACGCTTGAAAATGGTCGAAAACGAGTTTTTACGAAAAACATACAATCTGTCCGATTTTTATAAGAGGCATAGAGGGTCGTAAAAATTATTTTGACACTAGTTTACTACGATATTATGAAAATATAAGTTGATACATTCGTTTCGATATATTATAGGCTAAAAACGGAGCTAAAATGAGTAGGATATGGTCGTTTAAATTTCGTTGTCAGAAAACTTAATTTTTGTGAAAAACACTATAATGTACTTGCTGTCTAGATTTTTAAAGTGGTCAAACAACATTTTTTAGTTAAACGGAGTTGTTTTAAGTGTCGAAATGGTTACTAAAAGTTGTGTATAAATGTTGGACTCGTTTTGTAAAAGGGTATTAGCGCGAAATGTGAATACTTGGTGTATCGTTAAAAGTTTGAGCGTTGAAAGTGGAAATTGATACTATTGCGGGAAAATGACTTGTTGAAATATTGACGATTGAGAAAGTGTTGAAATTAGGGGTTTTAGGACGAGATTTGGGTACTTACTAAAAATGGCAAATTTTTATGTGACGCTGAAAGGCTGCCGAATTTTCGTTAGAAATCGTGTTGGAAAATTTATTAAGATAAATTTGGGTAAATTAAAATTTACGCCGAAAGGCTGTCGAAATTTCGTCGAGTCAAAAATATATATTTTTGCCTAAGTATATATATATACTAGAATGTTTATAACTGTAAAACCCGCATGCTTTTACCATTAATGGTACCCTTTAGATCGTACGTACTAGATTAAAACTATCCTTTTATAGTATAATTACGTTCACGTATTAGAACTTTAAGTATTACGTACGTGTTAGAACAAGATAAGTATTTATTACGTATGAACACACAATAATTATTCAAACAATAATTAATCACGAACATGCGATCATGAAATCATGAACGTAATTAAATCATGAACTAATATTAATTACGTATATATAGTTATTACGAGCGTGAATAATATATTAGGTCACGGTAAATATTTAACGAGAACACATAAAACGCGAACACAAATAAACACGAACGAACACTTAAACAACGAGACACGAAAAACGGTACGGGTACCCCATGTGGGGCCCCTAAACCGCGGCTACATCAAGGAGATGGGCCAAGCCCATCTCAAAGTTTACTAAGAAGGGGTTAAGGTAATTTTTACTACTCATTTTCACTTTACAGGAAACCAAAACAAAAACCTAAAAATATTTTTCTCCTTCTCTTTCTTGTCCTCTTGTGGCCGCCGCATATAACACACCAAAGAGGGGTGTTCATTTGATTTTGATCTTGGTTTTTGTACGTGTGTTCGTGTGTGTTCATCCTCGTTAGATCCACGCATTCGGTATATTCTTTTAATCCTTTTTCTTTTTTATTTGATCTAATAAAATTAATTAAGAACATGATGTTTTTAAAAACCTAATTAAAAACATAAATCAATCATGTAAATGGTTATTGGGTAAATAAAAAAGGATGTTTTTAGGGGTGTTTGTTTGGCCGGCGCCTAAACCGAACCCCAAGGGGGGTCTCGGTTTGGCTGATAGACCACCACCGAGACCATATGGTCCCGGTTTGGTGGTGTGGGTCCCACGGCAGCAGCAAACCAAAGGGAACCCCGAAGTGGTTCGGGGTGTGGTGTCGATTTCATGTCCGGTTCATGGTTTCTAGTCAAGATCCGGTTCACGGTTTATGTTAAGATTATTTTTTTTATAATCATATGTTAAAATTAAATTAATAAATATGACATGATTAATTTAATAAACAAGACTTAGGTTATAATTTAATTATTAGAATCATGGGATTATTAACCTAAGTATTTTATATTTTCTAGACTTTATAATTAATTATTTATTAAAAACCATAGTTATAATTAATTAATTAACATGACTTAGATTATATTATTAATAAATAATAATACATGTTTTAACCTAAGTATTTAACTTTATTTAATTAAAAACATGATATATTTAATTAAATACTTTTAACCTATAGTTTATTTAAATTACATGTAACAATTAATAAACTATACATTATATCATTATGACGTAGAAAATAATCAGAAAAACACTTAAGCTTATATACTTAGCTTATTTAAGCAGCTTATATCTAATTATGGAAACTTTCTATTTTTATAAACTTATTTAATTAAGGCAGCTAATCTATTTATGGAAACTTTCTATTTTTAGAAACTCATTTAATTAAGGCAGCTAATCTATTTATGGAAACTTCCTATTTTTAGAAACTTATCTATTTTAAGCAGTAATTCTATTTTTGGAAACTTTCTATTTTTGGAAACTTTCTATTTTTTGGAAACTTTCTATTTTTGGAAACTTTCTATTTTTAGAAACTTTCTATTTTAGGAAACCTGCTATTTTTAGAAAGTTACTTATTATTACACAGTAAGTATAATAATACATGAGATACAAGTAATACTTAATCAGAATAGACAGAATATAAGATAAACACAGTTTAAAGCTTAAAACAGTAAAACATGATATGAACGTATAAAATAAGTTAAGACACGACATAAAACCAGTTACGTATTTAGTGATCGAATACTTATACACGTATGTATTTATGTAGCATTAGTGATATCGAAGTAGGACTCTCCTCAGTTCGTCTTCTTCGTTCACTGGACATAAGGTACGGATTCCCGTCCTTTCAGTATGTACATTCTTTCCTTATTAGGATTCCCCGTATGCAGCCAACTGTTTTCCCGTAGTATAAGTTTATATGTTTGATTTACTTATGTTTAATTTAGAATACCTATAGCCATATACATGCATGACCAGTTTCACCTAGTTATGGAGGTACCATAACCATAACATTAGAGGCACTGGTGTTATGACTTCACCACGACGGAGTGATTGCTCGTGGCGTCCCTTCAGCTTTTGGCCATATTATTATATTTATCATGTGGGGCGTATGGGCGCATCCTAGTTACATGTTTTCAGCAGATTACTTAGTGTGAATGTGGTGTGTGCCTTGCATCCTTCACAAGGAGCTGATCCCTCCTACCCAAACCAGTATATTAAATTAGAGGCAGCCCCTCTAATTCGCATGATGAGGTCACCCCTCCAAGTATTCATGCACGGTGGATTTTCATGACCTATATTGGCTAATGGTAGAATATGTTAAACAGTTTTTATAAGATAAACATTAGGCTTTTCAAACTATAAAACCAGTTTTATGAACATGTTCCAGGTTTTCCAGGACTTATGCATTTCCGCTGCTTTTAAGTCTGTATTATGTTTTAGTCATTTATACTATATCTATATCCGTGCACTGAGCATTTTGCTCAGCCGTTACTTTCCTTTCCATGTCCTAAAACGGCAGGTACCCAAGGACGGACTCGAGCATTTTGGAGGACTTGCATAGGATGGAAGCTGCCATAGACTTCTTCTCCTTTTGCCTTCATATATTTGTGCTTGTTTAAGTCTTCCATTATTTCATTTACTTTATTATGTTTTGAGCTTATGTTTGGGAACCGATGTTTGATTCCAGTTTACCCTATGGTCATGTAAGATTTTAGACATTTATCCTTGTATGCTTAGATGACACGCCATAATTACGCGTAACGGTCCACTTATCAAAGTGGGGTGTTACAATTATGGTATAAGAGCCAAGGCTTCGACCTGTAGGCTCTAAAACTCGACCTGTGACTAGTGGGTAGTCACCAGGAGCTTCCTAAGCCAACGTTTGTTATTCTACGTATTGATGTTTTCAGCGCATTGTTGCTTTAACCATGATATTTTCAGAACCTTGAGGTTTTAACCTTGATGTTTTCATCGATATTGTTTTACTAATATGGATGGAAAACCGTCATTCATATTTAGTTATATGTCATTGTTTCATGCATAATGTTCCTCATGAACTGTGGCTATGTGGACTGAACCCCAGTAGTTCATAATTAGTCATATAAAAATTTTTCTGATAAGTTTTGACAGATGAGTTTCATTATTTATGTTTCATGTTTCATTGTTGCAGGGATTATGACTAAGTAATGGTTGGTACAGGACTGGCCCTATTTAGTCGCATGTGCTTTTATCGAAACTTTTAACTTTGGGACCGACCCATAGGCGTCCCCTCGCCATGTCTTTTGTTTCGGGACCGACCCATAGGCGTCCCCTCGCACATATAAAGGTTTTTATAAACTACATTACGCATTCATGCACTGTTTTCATGCATAAAAATTTTCTCATGATTTATTGGCATAATTTTTTTTTTCATGTCCCCTCATAAGTTACTATGTTTTTATGTCAAGTATGTTTTCATACTGTCATGGTTAACTTCAGTTTCATGCTGATTATGTTATACACTCCTTCATGATAGATTGTTTCATGTATCTTCATGATAATCCCGTCTTCATGTTGATTACGTCTTACGCCTCTTTTGTTATATATGCTTTCATGTAAGACACTGTTGGATTTCATTGAATCTTGCTTTCATGATAGTCATGGTTGGTTTTCATTGATCATGCTGTCAGGCAAATCATGTTTGAATTTTGTGTAACCACACTTTAACGTTTCTCGATACAACCAGAATGATGTCTATGCTAATACTGCCAGGTTATCATGATGGTTTTTCCTAACCATCTAACCGATACACCTTTTTTAAATCATGACAAATGATCGACCCCATACCGATCATTTCATGTACATTCCATGTGTACTCCATGTACCTTATCCCATGTGCGTACTTCCACTTGCTGATACTCTACAAATTGTTGATGCCGCTCATAGCTTGGAGATGTTACTAAAGGTTGATGCTGTTGATGATTGGAGACGCTACGAGATGTTGATGTTGTTCACAACCTGGAGATCCTACAAGACGAAGACAAAAGCATCAGAGCAAAGCAATTGGACGAGAAGATGCTTCACCATCAGACGACTTTCATCAATCATTGTCCCTAATTCTTAGTTACATGTCACACGTCATTCAGTTGTCGTTTCAGTCATATGAGTGCAAACCGGTACCAGCCAGCCACTCAGCTGAATAGTTACATGAATCACAGTCATGAGAATGACCGTCATGGAACTGACAGACAGGATGATAGTAACCACTACTATGAAAAAAACTATCCTATAAATCGCAACAGAGCCTCCGGCCGCGGACGTGATCAGACATACAAAGGATCAGTAGTCCAACCGATCCGCCAAGTCTGGCATAATAACCTAATATTTATTTCTATTGTTTTACGTCTCGAGACACATGTCAAGACATCAGTCAAGACACATGTCTCACGTATACTTTCTGAAGACACATGTCAAGACATCAGTCAAGACACATGTCTCACGTATACTTTCTGAAGACACATGTCAAGACACCAGTCAAGACATATGTCATGCTTATAGTTCCAAGACACGAGTCAAGACACATGACTCACGTCCAACTATGGAACATTTCTAAGAAATTCAGGGTACCCTCCGAGGGTATATCCATTTTGTTGTGCCATGTATTAATCCGGCCACAAGAATTTCAATACCATTACCGGCGCATCAGTGAGAACTGTCACGTTGCCGATGTCACTTTCATTTCTTTCACCGTATTTCATATATTCATGACCATGAAGGACGCCTTTCGTATTCCCACGTATACGAAGGTTTTCCTTCAGCTTAATGATGAGATCCAAGATGCTAACGCATTTCCTCGGACATACACGAGATGAATTTTATCCTAATTATGGACTATGAACAGCATACCATGCTACGGTTCATAATTGTGTACAACAATGTCCAGGCTCCTGAATACATTCAACTTGATTTTCCATCAGGAAAATCTGTACAAATTATCTATGCTTACAAGCATGTGCGTTGTTAGCCATGGTCGCTAAAATTTTCTAGCTGTCAGTAAGACACGACTACTTAAGTCCTTTTACGCATAGCCAGTTGATTATTCCAAAATCTTCCCATATATTCCAGAAGAACCTTCAAGGAGAAGGACGGTACCATGAGATTATGTGTCGACTACCGTCGATTTAAACAAATCACCATTCATAACCGTTATTCTCCTACACGTATTGACAGCATGTCCAATCGACCTTATAGTGTTAATCACTTTCCTAAGATCGAACTCATGATCATGCTGCCAACAGTGACGATTGAAAGAGCAAGACATGCCCATGACTGCTATTCGTACACGACTCGGTCATGCTAGATTTATGATTTTGAATTAGTCTCATCAATGCTCCAACGACATTATAAGAATGAGTTTCCATGAACTCATAGCAAATTCATCAGTGTTTTCATTGAGGATAACCTGATTTCCTCTAAGCCTAGAGAAGAACAGGAAGACCATATCTGCACTATGTTGCAAATTCTATGACAAGAGAAATTTACCGTGGAAATTTTTCCAATATCAATTCTGTTTGATTACAGTGACACGCTGAATCACATGGGTTTCTACGGTTAATGTTACCATGACTCAGCTTATGCGTAAAGGAGAGAACCCTACATTACATTAGGTGTTTTAGAAAATCCTACGCTAGGAGAAGTCTAGATTCAGAGACTCAGAGTTTCGCAACCTTCTATGTATCAAGTTTCTACGAAGCAGGATACAACTACGTCCATATCTATGTACCTGACATACCAACAGGCTAAGATAGGACACCAACAAACTGGGATGTTTTCATCATCTGAAATTGTGAATTGATATGGGACAAGATCTCCATGGATTTTGGTTACCAGATTAACACAAACTCAGAAGAAGCATGATGTTATCTGGGTTATTGCAAACAGTTTGATCAAGTCTGCAGAATCCTTACCTCCGCAAGGATTTCAGAACCAACAGATTGATCGGACATGTTTAAGCTAAGGCTCATCCGATCACTTGGCAATCCCTCAGTTATCGGGTCAGACAAGGGTTCGAATTTGTGCTCCTTATTTACTTCACGTCTTCATTCTAATTCCACGACTTGCTTTCACGCTCGCGTTCATGACACCATTCACGTTCATGATGGTATCTCGGCTTACGATTTTACGTTCGTTTTTCTCATTCTAGGAAGTTTTGCAAGAACTTGAGAGACCAGACCCAAGTTTAGTATAACTCCCTATCCTAAGATAGACGTTTCTCGTCATATTCTATGTCTCACCTTGTAGCGTTTGGCGTTACCGCCATTATATTCTATGTTCACGATATGTTTCACATGTCATGTTCATTCCACGTTCCTCATATCATGATCAAGATATGTTACACATATCATGGATCACGATATGTTACTCATACTACACTCACCAAGTTTTCCACGTATCATGTTCAAAAAATTTTCCACGTATCACGTTCAAAAATTTTCACGTGTCACGTTAAAAAATTTTCACGTACTACGTTTCTTTGTGTCTCGCGCATCGTTGCAAATTATCAGTTAAGTTAGAGTGTTTTGCACGATAACGTTTCAGTTTCCTTACTCGTTAATTCTTATTCCCTCGATCAAATTTAGGGGATCTACCTTACGTTTATAACCAAGAACTTCTTTGTATTTCAAGTCAAGGTCAGGAGGACCAAGATTTATCATTTGCGTCAAGATCTTGTGAAGGAACCGTTCCAAGAGGGAGGCCACTTGGAAACGGACAAGTTCATCCGGACTTCTTATCCGTTTTTCTCTTATCAACTAGATATGTCCTTTCAGTCACGTCACGTTCCATGTCCTTTTAAGACATGTCACGTTCCGCGTTCCTTCTGCCAGGTCACCTGGGCGTTCATTTATCTTACATACCCTCTCGGTTTGATTCGGGTATGTTTATCTTTCAGTTACGTTATCTATAATTTGGGGACGAATTATTCTTTTTAGGGGGGAAGAGTTGTAAAACCCGCATGCTTTTACCATGAATAGTACCCTTTAGATCGTACGTACTAGATTAAAACTTTCCTTTTATAGTATAATTACGTTCACGTATTAGAACTTTAAGTATTACGTACGTGTTAGAACACGATAAGTATTTATTACGTATGAACACACAATAATTAATCACGAACATGCGATCATGAAATCATGAACGTAATTAAATCACGAACTAATATTAATTACGTATATATAGTTATTACGAGTGTGAATAAATATATTAGGTCACGGTAAATATTTAACGAGAACACATAAAACGCGAACATAAATAAACACGAACGAACACTTAAACAACGAGACACGGAAAACGGTACGGGTACCCCATGTGGGGCTCCTAAACCGCGGCTACATCAAGGAGATGGGCCAAGCCCATCTCAAAGTTTACAAAGAAGGGGTTAAGGTAAGTTTTACTACTCATTTTCACTTTACAGGAAACCAAAACAAAAACCTAAAAATATTTTTCTCCTTCTCCTTCTTGTCCTCTTGTGGCTGCCGCATATAACACACCAAAGAGGGGTGTTCATTTGATTTTGATCTTGGTTTTTGTACGTGTGTTCATGTGTGTTCATCCTCGTTAGATCCACGCATTCGGTATATTCTTTTAATCCTTTTTCTTTTTGATTTGATCTAATTAAATTAATTAAGAACATGATGTTTTTAAAAACCTAATTAAAAACATAAATCAATCATGTAAATGGTTATTGGGTAAATCAAAAAGGATGTTTTTAGGGGTGTTTGTTTGGCCGACGCCTAAACCGAACCCCAAGGGGGGTCTCGGTTTGGCTGATAGACCACCACCGAGACCATATGGTCCCGGTTTGGTGGTGTGGGTCCCATGACAGCAGCAAACCAAAGGGAACCCCGAAGTGGTTCGGGGTGTGGTGTCGATTTCATGTCCGGTTCATGGATTCTAGTCAAGATCCGGTTCACGGTTTATGTTAAGATTTTTTTTATAATCATATGTTAAAAATAAATTAATAAATATGACATGATTAATTTAATAAACAAGAATTAGGTTATAATTTAATTATTAGAATCATGAGATTATTAACCTAAGTATTTTATATTTTCTAGACTTTATAATTAATTAATTATTAAAAACCATAGTTATAAATAATTAATTAACATGACTTAAGTTATATTATTAATAAATAATAATACATGTTTTAACCTAAGTATTTAACTTTATTTAATTAAAAACATGATATATTTAATTAAATACTTTTAACCTATAGTTGATTTAAATTACATGTAATAATTAATAAATTATACATTATATCATTATGACGTAGAAAATAATCATAAAAACACTTACGCTTATATACTTAGCTTATTTAACCAGCTTATATCTAATTATGGAAACTTTCTATTTTTAGAAACTTATTTAATTAAGGAAGCTAATCTATTTATGGAAACTTTCTATTTTTAGAAACTTTTTTATATAAGGCAGCTAATCTATTTATGGAAACTTCCTATTTTTAGAAACTTATCTATTTTAAGCAGTAATTCTATTTTTGGAAACTTTCTATTTTTGGAAACTTTCTATTTTTGTGAAACTTTCTATTTTTGGAAACTTTCTATTTTTGATAACTTTCTATTTTTGGAAACTTTCTATTTTTAGAAACTTTATATTTTAGGAAACCTGCTATTTTTAGAAAGTTACTTATTATTACACAGTAAGTATAATAATACATGAGATACAAGTAATACTTAATCAGAATAGACAGAATATAAGATAAACACAATTTAAAGCTTAAAACAGTAAAACATGACATGAACGTATAAAATAAGCTAAGACACGACATAAAACCAGTTACGTATTTAGTGACGAATACTTATACACGTATGTATTTATGTAGCATTAGTAATACCGAAGTAGGACTCTCCTCAGGTCGTCTTCTTCGTTCATTAGACATAAGGTACGGATTCCCGTCCTTTCAGTATGGACATTCTTTCCTTATTAGGATTCCCCGTATGCAGCCAACTGTTTTCCCGTAGTATAAGTTTATATGTTTGATTTGCTTATGTTTAATTTAGAATGCCTATAGCCATATACATGCATGACCAGTTTTACCTAGTTATGGAGGTACCATAACCATAACATTAGAGGCACTGGTGTTATGACTTCACCACGGCGGATTGATTGCTCGTGGCATCCCTTCAGCTTTTGGCCATATTATTATATTTATCATGTGGGGCGTATGGGTGCATCCTAGTTACATGTTTTCAGCAGATTACTCAGTGTGAATGTGGTGTGTGCCTTGCATCCTTCACAAGGAGCTGATCCCTCCTACCCAAGCCAATATATTAAATTAGAGGCAGCCCCTCTAATTTCCATGATGAGGTCACCCCTCCAAGTATTCAGGCACGGTGGATTTTCATGACCTATATTGGCTAACGGTAGAATATGTTAAACAGTTTTTATAAGATAAACATAAGGCTTTTCAAACTATAAAACCAGTTTTATGAACATGTTCCAAGTTTTCCAGGACTTATGCATTTCCGCTGCTTTTAAGTCTTTATTATGTTTTAGTCATTTATACTATATGTATATCCGTGCACTGAGCGTTTTGCTCAGCCGTTACTTTCCTTTCCATGTCCTAAAACGGCAGGTACCCAAGGACGGACTCGAGCATTTTGGAGGACATGCATAGGATGGAAGCTGCCATAGACTTCTTCTCCTTTTGCCTTCATATATTTGTGCTTGTTTAAGTCTTCCATTATTTCATTTACTTTATTATGTTTTGAGCTTATGTTTGGGAACCGATGTTTGATTCCGGTTTACCCTATGGTCATGTAATGTTTTATACATTTATCCTTGTATGCTTTGATGACATGCCATAATTACGCGTAACGGTCCACTTATCAAAGTGGGGTGTTACAATAACGATATAACATTTATAAGTCACGATTTTAACAACAATATATATATATATCATTGATGAGTAACGTACGTGACGAACTATTGTGACTTATTTGCTAGCGCCTAAACTATAGTATTATATTTAGGTTGTTGCTAGAGTTGCTCGCTACTATTTGATCATACTTGTGCGGTTTGAATCGTTGCTTGAGGTGAGTTTATATATCCCTATTAAACTGCTTTCTATGTTTAATGTTTTGGGATGTGATAAATGCTTTGATGCTTGCTTCTAGACGCAAGTAAAACTTTATTTCTGTGAACGCTTTGTGAACACTATTTATGAGATAGCTTAAGTTGCTTTAGTCATAGTCCCCACTATCGTGAATCGTTAGTTACTCTGTTGGAGTAAGCTCTTATGTTACGGATAGATCTATTGAGGGTTGACAACCTCCACTCGGGCATTCTGACGCCGGACGAGTGTGTACCATTTGTATGATCGGAGTTATCTTGGCTAGGTACTCCATTGGGGCAAAATTTATGTATGCAATCTATTGTATGCACTGGATCACTAGTTTCGATGTCACGAGCTTAGCTATCATAAAGATTGTGAACAACCAATTTATCCTACACTTGGCACTATATCTCCTATAGTTGCACGTGTACATGAAATGAAATCTAAAATTGAATTATTATGATTTTTTACTTGAAACCTATATTCTCACCAACTTTATGTTGACCCAATTTAGCATTTATCTCAGGTAACTGATGATGATTTGTATCTGCTGTGTGAAGTACTTGGAGTCCGCATGCATTTCTTGGCTACCTTCGGACATTTATTTACTTATGCTTTTGAACTGTTATCTCGTTGATGTTTAAAACTTTTATATTCCGCTATGCTATCTTTTGAAACTGAGACCTTTTGTACTTTGATGCTTTTATTTAAATTCAACGAGGTATTTTTATAAAACGTCTCATTTAGAGTCGTTCTCTTGTACCTTGAATTATGATACAATGACGTAACAGTCCCCGAGCTTCACCGCTTCGGCATATCACATTTTGGGGTGTTACATTATGTATTCAATTCATCACGATCCACTGGTTCAGCTCTTTGTAGCTCCACTCCGGTACTCGATATGTCCTTCTTCGTCACGAACCATATGGAGATTCCCATCATAGTGCTTGTCACCTTTCCAGTCCTTTCAACTTCTGCGACTCCTTCGAAATCTCTTTCTTCCTTCTAGCAGCCGACATGTATTCCTTTCAGCTCCTTGCTTTACGATGTAGCTCTTCACGCACTCTTTCTCGTCTCTATGATGCTACCTAGGAACTTCACACTACCCAGTAGCTTCTAACTTCAACTCATCTACCACAATATTTCTAAAGGTACTTCAACCCCTCAATGACTCACTCTTCCTTACTAGTTGTAATCACACTTCATCAGCCTCCTACGAATCATTCTTTCACATCCATGTTTTCCTTCACGTGTCTACTACTACTTTGCCTCCATAACTATACCAATTCCCTTGCGTGTTATTTGCCTAATCTTTCCATTAGTAGAAAATTTCTACTCTACCCTCACATCCGCTGGTACTTTCATCAATCTCCTAATGGTACTTCAACCAACTTCTCATAGCATGACATCTCGTTCCCACGACAAGTTAACTAACTTTACTTACTTCCTTATTCCCGTAACCAATCTAAGTTTCAAAACTCCACAAATCTTAACCATTCCTTCAACACAACCTTTAAACCAAACACATCTCTCTATTCTAATATCTAACCATAAGTAATACTACCCAACTCTATCCTCTCATCCTAACGTTTCCACAACCGCATAACTAAATCAACCATGACGTGTACCAAAAGAATTCCAAACGACCGCGTCCCATAATAAATATAGGGTAAACCGAAAGATCAACCATAATGAAACCTAGCCAAAACAACTAAAAAATGAAACAATATAATCCGAAAGATTCAATGGAGTGTGCCCACAACGAAAAATTAGACTCGTCACGATTAGTATTACCAAATTTCGATACCTTAGAAATTGTTAAACTTTCATCCCAGTTAGTTACTTCTCATAAGAACCAAACTTCCATACTGCTAAAATCAATCATACTCATTTTTAACCATGAACTCATCCTTTATCTTCATCATTTCATCAAGATATCAACTAGTTAGTATACTACAATTTTATTCTAACCATTCTGTTGTTTACCCATATTAAACTTATTTCACGTGTTATTATTAAGCCAATACATGTTTATAAAATACAGTGTTTTTTTATTTTATTCTATATTATTATTATTATTTTATATAATCCATTTAGGCTGGTTATAACTAAACCACTACACGTTTACAAGGTGTGGTGTTATTATTATCATTACTATAATAAAATTTCCCTTTTTACTCTTTTACGTCTTCGTTAAATACTTCTAAAATTTTAATTCCACTTAAGAACATTATTGTAAAAAAGTTTTTACCCCTTTAAAATGTATTATCACATGTTACATAGAAAACTAATCCAATTAGTTATTAACAAGACAAATATTTTTATAGCTTACTACCACAAACATAAAAGAAATATATAAGTCACGATATCATACCATACACTTATAAATTATTTTCAAAACCGTTTTCTTATAATTAACCAGACTTATTTGCAAGAAAAATTAGTAGTTCTCATTAATTAAAATACATACCCGAATGTAGACACACATCAAAATACTCAAAACATCGTTGGAACTTCATCAGTTCCAACACCATAAAACACGAGCAAACACAAGGTACGTTCAAGTTATAATAACTACTGAACGACCATATATCATAACTTAACACATACTAGTATATATACATCCGCATATATATACCTATTAAATCACCCAAAACATACCCGTTACCATACATGTTAGATCAATCAATCGCGTCATACACTCGTTTTTCTCATACGATTAAGGGTTAATATACACAGAGGTTACTAAAGTTTGGCCAAAGTAACGATTTTGTTACTAAAGTTTAAAACGTTACACTTAGGTTACTGTAGTATACGGGATTGATATTTTGCTACTAAACATTTTGAAAAACGATCCTCCCATTACTCATGGGACGGGTTACCGGTTAAGTAACCGGTTGCTATGCCAAGTCAGCTTTTTGTGGGCCCCTTTTTTATTTTATAACCGTTGCAACCCACCCCATTTATATAAACCCACCCCGACCCCCATTTTTATCCCAAATAAACACATACACTCCAAATTAGGGTTCTAACTTTTTTTACCCCAAATCAGCCATGTCAAACCCCATTGTTTGTGGATGTGGCTAAGTAGCTAGATGCAGAACCTCGTGGACACAACTCAACCCAAAAAGAAGATTTCTTGGATGTCCCAATTATCTTGATCCATTGTTGAATTGCGACTTCTTTAGGTGGGTTGACATGCCTCTACCTAATCACTGGTACCAAACAAGGATGTACCAGAATCATCTTCAACTGATGGCTGCTCAACAAGAGATTGTTCACTTGAACAATGAAAGGGCTCGTTATAGATGCTACAACAGGGTCTTAATTATGTTGTTGGTTGGATTCATTGTTATTAGGTTGTTTTAAGGGTTGTAAGGCTGTTAGATTTGGTTGGTAAGATCTAGTATGTAAGGCTGTTATTAGGTTTTTTTAAGGGTTGTAAGGATGTTGTAAGGTTGTTATTTTGTCTATCTTTTGTTGGTCAGATATGTAAACCAAGATTAGTACTTGTTCTAATTTCAATGAATATGTGTATTAAGTATATTTGTTGCACCTTGTAATTTTTTTTTTCTTGTTGTTGTTTATCAGTAATCCTGGAATGAATACGTTTAAAATAAGAATACATTTATAAAAGATAGTGATTTTCATAACAAAGATTCCCATGTTTCATAACAAAGTTGCCCTAAGCTTGTAACTAATTGCAAATATACAAAAGTCCCATCCATGTGGGTGGCAATCTAAAGTTACCATGTTCATAAGTTACCATCCTAAAGCTACAAGTTCATACAATAAGTGAATGGCTGATACAACAAAAGTGCCAATCATATGGCTGCCACTATTAGTCTTAACAGTCTTAACAGATTTGGCTACTCAACTGAAATTGCATCATCTTCAGTTAATCCAGGCCCTGGTTCAAGTGGTTTGTTGAAGTTTTTAAGCTTTAATCTTTCTGAAGTCCTTCTGTTTGGGGTTACTTGAACATCATTATCAACCTCTTGGACATCATTATCCTTCAACCTTTGTGAAGACCTTCTACTAGGTGTTACTTGAACATCAGTAGCCTTAGTGGGTGTAATTTGAACATCTTGAGTTGCCAATGGTTGTGGTTGGGAGCTAGACTCTGGAATCAACTCTTGATTGTTTGCATAAATCCTTGCATCAGTGGGAGTAATTTCTGTAGGCCAAGCTGGTGTAGGGATTCCTCTGCTGTCCTGCAACCAAAAAAAATAACATCACATTCATGATTCAATAAATTAAAAACAAAATGACAATGTGGAAGTGTAAAGAAACTTACTCCTAACATGGTCTGTCCATCTATTGGATCCCAAGAAACACCAAATCCTATTGGATTGACACTACATCCTCTCCCCCTATTTTTACTTGCAACCCATGAACATTCCTAACACCTGAACTGACACCACCACCTCTAACTTTAACTCCACTGCTAGTGATCCTCACACCATTACCACCACTACTACCACCTGAACTGTGACTCCTAGCAGCTGAATCAACACTTGTACCACCTAAGCCTCTTCCAATACTTAATGAAGCACCTCTCCTACCACCTAAACCACCACTCATACCTTCTGAGCCTCTTCCATTTCTACCACCTGAGCCCCTTCCAATACCATCAGAACCACCACTCATACCTTTTGAGCCTCTTCCACTTCTACCACCTGAACCTCTTCCACTCCTACCAGCTGAACCACAACTCCTACCACCTCTTTCAGATGTTCTACCACCTCTTGCAGGGGTCCTACCACCTCTTGCAGGGGTCCTACCACCTCTTGCAGAGGTGGAACCACCTCTTGCAGAGGTGGAACCATCTGCATTTTCATCTATATCCTCTTTACATGCCCTAGAATTGTGTCCTGAGTTCCCACATTTTGTACAATGATTGACCTGTCCCTTCCTACTAATCCTAGACCTCTTACCATCATATTCAGTAGTATCTCTTTTTCTTTTATGAGGTGGTCTACCTGGCATCCTTCTACTAAGTGGAGGTAAAGGCTTTTGTAGGGTTGAGGAAGGCCATTGGTCCATTCCATTGAGACCATCAATGTAGTGATTGTAAGCAGTTACAAACTTACATTTTGAGTACCAATTTGAAAGATAATCTTCAGGCTCCTTATGCCAGTGGTATATAACAGCAAAGGCATGCTGACAAGGTATACCTGCTAACTACCAAGCCATACATGTGCATGTCCTAAGTCCCTCATCCACTTTAAACCCTCCATAGCCATTCCTAACTTCAAACCTTGTTTCCCCACTTGGCACCACTTTACAATTCCTATAACATATACAACATTGTGTCATTGTTATGACATATCACTTCAACATATATGCTAAAAGTTAAACTAAGAATAAGAAGGTAAGCTATACATGTGAAGATCCTTAAGTATTTCAAACTTCTTTTTGATGTTAGGGCATATGTCATCAGTCCACTTTGCATGTTTTTCTGTCATTTTTTGCATCCTTTCCATTAAACCAATCCTGATATCCTCCATCATGTTGATGATACGTTTTCTTCTAGCCTCCACTATAAGTGAGTTAAAACACTCACTTATACCATTTTCTATAGCATCATAAACCCTATCTGTTCTTATGTAAGTCCTACTCCAAGTTTCTGGGTTTCTATCCATGAGATGTTTGTGAGCATCTTTACTTAGGGCTTCTATTTCCTTCATCACCTTTTCAAACCTGCCTGGATAAGTAGCCTTTGCTGCTTTGTAACACCTGGTAATTTTCCCTACTTTGTAAAATGACTATTTTACCCTTTGACTTTTTATTTAGTCAACTACGTGATTTAACTGTGTTGGAACCGGGAAGTTATCCCGCATTTTCTGAAAAACTGTTTGATGACGAGTAATGACCTGACACTGTGCTCAGTCATTATTCTGAACATTTTCTGTGAATCTGACCAAAATGCTGAGACGGTCAATGAATTGACGATAATCCGTGAGATTATTCGTTATCTGTGAATTATGTGCTTAACTGTTTAGTTTTTAACAGCGTGATCGTATTTTCATGAGCAGCGTATTTAAATATTCCTGTATATGTTTATATATGCCTGTATTTTAGTATTTTGCTATTTATAGTAATAAATCGTATTTACTGTGAATATTTAATTAACGAATTGCGTTTTCGTATTTTACGACGTTTTTACGTTTAACCGTCGTTAGCATGCATAAAATACTTTATAAATTATAAAATATCAGTTTTCGTCGAAAAATCATAAATTTAATATATTTCGTCAAATTTTTAAGTTTTACGTAATTTTAAACTTAACTATATACTTTTCGATATTTACCCAAAACTAACTAACCTTTTTACCTTAAACCTTCTAACTAGTTACCATAGTAAAATTTTTGAATTATTTACCTTGTGGGACCCTCCCCATAACCGGCCAAACAACTCACCCACATGCAAGATACACTAAATTTTCTTCACTTGCCATTTTGAGCTTAACTTACACTTTCCTACACATTTTAACTTATTAACCATTTAACCTCAAAATCACTTCACATTATTTACACATACACTTCACTAAAAAAACACACAACTCTCCCTTCTCTCTCTCTAAAACACACGACACCAACACAAACCCCATTTCCACCATTGTTGAATTTTTGAAGCTTCATTTTAAGAACATCTAGCACAAAATAAATACATCCTAGGGTTTGTACAAGTAAAAAGAAGAATGGGTTTTCTTGGTTTGTAGATTTGAGAAGTTTTGGTTGTAGTTATTAGAAGTTGGGTTCTTGTTGATTATTTGTTGGTTAGAGCGTAGATCGGGTTGTCGTGGTTACGTAGAGTCGTTACTCAAGGTTATTTCTTAAACCTTTTTCATCTTTTTCATTTTTCATGCATAATCTTTGAAGATCTATGCATGCATGTCACTCATCAACTATTTTCTTGAAATAAAATGATAAAAATTATTTTTGGTCATGAAATATTTTAGATCTATGAAAATTATGTGTGGATCTATTAGATCCATGCATGAAAATAGTTTAATTGAAAGACTTGTAAAATATAAAAATGTATATTTTTAGATTTGTGGACTTGAAGATAAATCTTTGATTTTGAGTGTGTTTATGAATAATTGGAGGGAACTAGTAGTGTTACTACTAGTGGGTACGCTTGAAAATGGTCGAAAACGAGTTTTTACGAAAAGTGTATAATCTGTCCGATTTTTATAAGAGGCATAGAGGGTCGTAAAAATTGTTTTAAAACTAGTTTACTACGATATTATGAAAATATAAGTTAATACCTTCGTTTCGATATATTATGGGCTAAAAACGGAGCTAAAATGAGTAAGATATGGCCGTTTAAATTTCGTTGTCGGAAAATTTAATTTTTGTGAAAAACAATATAATGTACTTGCTGTCTAGATTTTCAAAGTGGTCGAAACGACATTTTCGAGTCAAACGGAGTTGTTTTAAGTGCCGAAATGGTTACTAAAAGTTGTGTATAAATGTTGGACTCGTTTTGTAAAAGGGTATTAGCGCGAAATGTGAATACTTGGTGTATCGTTAAAAGTTTGAGCGTTGAAAGTGGAAATTGATACTATTGCGGGAAAATGACTTGTTGAAATATTGGCGATTGAGAAAGTGTTGAAATTAGGGGTTTTAGGACGAGATTTGGGTACTTACTTAAAATGGCAAATTTTTATGTGACGCCGAAAGGCTGCCGAATTTTCGTTAGAAATCGTGTTGGAAAATTTATTAAGATAAATTTGGGTAAATTAAAATTTATGCCGAAAGGCTGTCGAAATTTCGTCGAGTCAAAAATAGATATTTTTGCCTAAGTATATGTATACTATAATGTTTATAACGATATAACATTTACAAGTCACGATTTTAACAACAATATATATATATATATATATATATATATATATATGATTGATGAGTAACGTACGTGACGAACTATTGTGACTTATTTGCTAGCGTCTAAACTATAGTATTATATTTAGCTTGTTGCTAGAGTTGCTCGCTACTATTTGATCATACTTGTGCGGTTTGAATCGTTGCTTGAGGTGAGTTTATAGATCCCTATTAAACTGCTTTATATGTTTAATGTTTTGGGATGTGATAAATGCTTTGATGCTTGCTTCTGGACGCAAGTAAAACTTGATTTCTGTGAACGCTTTGTGAACACTATTTATGAGATAGCTTAAGTTGCTTTAGCCATAGTCCCCACTATCGTGAATCGTTAGTTACTCTGCTGGAGTAACCTCTTATGTTACGGATAGATCTATTGAGGGTTGACAACCTCCACTCGGGCATTCTGACGCCGGACGAGTGTGTACCATTTGTATGAACGGAGTTATCTTGGCTAGGTACTCCATTGGGGCAAAATTTATGTATGCAATCTATTGTATGCACTGGATCACTAGTTTCGATGTCCCGAGCTTAGCTATCATAAATATTGTGAACACCTAATTTATCCTACACTTGACACTATATCTCCTATAGTTGCACGTGTACATGAAATGAAATCTAAAATTGAATTACTATGAATTTTTAATTGAAACCTATATTCTCACCAACTTTATGTTGACCCAATTTAGCATTTATCTCAGGTAATTGATGATGATTTGTATCTGCTGTGTGAAGTACTTGGAGTCCGCATGCATTTTCATGGCTATCTTAGGACATTTATCCACTTATGCTTTTGAACTGTTATCTCGTTCATGTTTAAAACTTTTATATTCCGCTACGCTATATTTTGAAACTGAGACCTTTTGTACTTGGATGCTTTTATTTAAATTCAACGAGGTATTTTTATAAAACGTCTCATTTATAGTCGTTCTCTTGTACCTTGAACTATGATACAATGACGTAACAGCCCCCGAGCTTCACCGCTTCCGCATATCACATTTTAGGGTGTTACAGATTTGGTAATCAGAGCCTTGGTTATAGAGAACTAGGTTTTCATCTTAGGCCTAGACTATAACCGATGTGGCTACTTGTTACTATGTATATATATGTGTACTACGTAATGTATTACGTAGGATAACACTATAAGTAATATGTAATATATATTATGCAATACGTAATATGTATTATATACATATGCATCTCGCTGATTTGCATACTTTAATTTCTATACATGAATGGTTGTTGTAGGATATGTCATCGCATACTATCACGTATCATTTCGATTACATCTATAGTCTGATTCTAATCTAATCACCATTTTCGGTGTTATTTTTGGTTTTGTTTTGATCTTTGGTATTTAATCAAAACTCTTATTTTATGACTTTGTACTTGATATTTTGATTATGAATGGGAATTTAACTTTATGACTTTGACCAGTGACTATCTTTTCTATGATTGTTGTACTGTTAAATTCTGCATTTTATTTTAGCATAAGAAATATATAACGTGTATATTCGTGCTTGAACCTTATTTGCATTGTTGTCTTAACGCAGAGAAACAATGGTGAACATACGTTACTGAATGACTGACGAACATTTGGAAGCACTGATTACGCAACGAGTGATTGCTGCACTGGCAAACATTCAAGCTAACAACAACGTGAACGAAGCACCACCGAACAATGTTGACAATCGACCGCCTAAGCCGTGTACTTACAAGGACTTTAGGAGTTGTGACCCTTTGAATTTTAATGGTACTGAAGGAGCTGTCGGATTAGCTCATTGGGTTGAAAAGATGGAATCTGTGTTCCGTGTCAGTGGATGTACTGTTGAAAACCAAGTGACTTATTCTACTTGTACTTTAGCTGCTGGAGCGTTGACATGGTGGAACACCCATGTGCAGACGGTTGGAGCCGAGGAGGCGTATGGAATGAGTTGGGAGGAACTTAATAAGTTGTTGACTAAGGAGTACTGTCCTCGTAATGAGATTCAAAAAATGGAAATTGAACTGTGGAACCTGACTGTGAAGAACAATGACATTTGTGCGTACACTAGGAGGTTCCAAGAGTTGTGTTTGCTATGTCCTGGAATGGTTCCAGATGAAGAAAAGAAGGTTGAGTGCTACATTTGGGGTTTACCTGGTAGAGTTCAAGGGAATGTGACATCGTCTGGACCGACAAAAGTTAGTGATGCTATAAGGATGGCTCACAGTCTGATCAATTAAGTTGTTCGAGCAAATGCTGGGAATGCCGCGGACAACAAGAGAAAATGGGGGAATAACCAAAGGAACAACCATGGGAACTATCCGAATAAGAGGCAAGAAACTATGAAAGCGTACACTGCTGGTATTGGGGAAAAAGGAGTATACAATAGGACGTTACCTTTGTGCAATCGATGCAAGCGTTACCATAATGGACAATGCAATGTACAATGTCACAACTACAAGAAAACTGGACACATTGCTAGAGATTGTAAGTCACCACCCAACACGAAAGCCAACATTAATTGCTTTGAATGTCAGCAAAAGGGACACTACAGCAATGAGTGCCCAAAGAAAAAGAATAAGGACCAAGGAAAGATTGCTAAAGCCGGGGAAGCTCGTGGAAGGGTCTATGTGATAGGAGGAGGAAAAGCGCAACAAAACCCCGACGTCATGACGGGTACGTTTCTTCTCAATGGTCGTTATGCTTCTATTTTATTTGATACTGGAGCCGATAGGAGTTTTGTGTCGACTGTTTTTAGTGATTTACTTGATGTGACCCCTTCGCCCTTAGACACTAAGTACACTATTGAGTTAACTAATGGGAAGTTGATAGAAGCCGACACTATACTTCGTGGATGCACTTTAAATCTTCTAGGTCATCCTTTCGTAATAGACCTTATGCCTGTTGAGTTAGGGAGTTTTGACGTGATTGTCGGAATGGGTTGGTTGTCGAGATATCATGCTACGATTGTATTCGACGAGAAGATCGTTCGCTTACCATTTGGTGATGAAGTTTTGGAGATACAAGGGGATACAAGTAACGGAAAAGGAAAGTCACGACTGAACATTATCTCGCATGTCAAGGCTCAGAACTTGTTATCGGAAGGTTGCCACGTATTTTTAGCCTGTGTTACTGAAAAGTAGACGGAAGAAAAACGGTTGGAAGATGTACCTATCGTACGGGATTTCCCAGAAGTCTTTCCAGAAGATTTTCCTGGATTACCGCCGGCCAGACAAGTTGAATTCCAGATCGATTTAATACCGGGAGCTGCACCTGTTGCTCGAGCGCCTTACCGTTTAGCACCGTCGGAATTGCAAGAACTAGCGACGCAACTACAAGATTGACTGATAAAGGATTCATAAGACCGAGTTCTTCAACCTGGGGAGCTCCAGTCTTATTTGTAAAGAAGAAGGATGGGTTTTTCGGATGTGTATCGACTATCATGAGTTGAACAAACTTACCATCAAGAACCGTTACCCGTTACCTAGGATCGATGACCTGTTTGGTCAGTTGCAAGGATCGAACATATACTCGAAGATTGACCTTAGGTCTGGTTATCACCAATTGAGAGTCCGTGAGGAAGATGTTGCAAAGACTGCTTTTAGGACTAGGTATGGACACTATGAGTTCCAAGTGATGCCATTCGGTTTAACAAACGCACCTGCTGTGTTTATGGACCTCATGAACCGGGTGTGTAAACCGTATTTGGACAAGTTTGTCATTGTGTTCATCGATGACATACTGATTTACTCAAGGAATGAGAAGGAACATGAGGAACATCTTAAGATAATATTGGAATTGCTTAAGAAGGAGGAATTGTACGCTAAGTTCTCGAAGTGTGATTTTTGGTTGCCAAGAGTACAATTTCTAGGTCATGTTATTGATAGGAAGGGGATTCATGTTGATCCTGCCAAAATTGAATCAATTAGGGAGTGGACTGCTCCTACGACACCGACTAAAATTCGCCAATTCTTAGGACTCGCCGGATACTACCGAAGGTTCATCGAGGGATTCTCGAAGATCGTGAAACCATTGACGAAGTTGACTCAAAAGAAGGTGAAATACGAATAGGGAGATAAGGAGGAATTAGCATTCCAGAAGTTGAAACAAATGTTGTGTAGTGCGCCTATTCTATCGTTACCAGAAGGATCGGAAGATTTTGTGGTCTACTGTGATGCATCAGCAAAAGGATTGGGAGCTGTGTTGATGCAAAGGAAGAAAGTTATCGCCTACGCGTCACGACAATTGAAAACACACGAGAAAAACTACACTACGCACGACTTGGAGCTAGGAGCGGTAGTATTTGCCTTGAAATTATGGAGACACTACTTGTATGGAACCAAGTGTGTCGTCTATACCGATCACAAGAGTTTACAACCTATTCTTGACCAGAAGGAACTGAACATGAGACAACGTCGATGGAACGAGTTGCTCAGTGATTATGACTGTGAAATCCGCTACCACCCTGGGAAGGCCAATGTAGTGGCGGATGCGCTAAGTAGAAAAGAACAATTAATGACACGTAGAGTTAGATCGTTAGCTATGGTTATCAATCCGAACTCACCTGTGCAAATTCGTGAAGCACAAACTGAAGCCCTAAAGCCTGAACATGTTGAAGCTGAGAAATTAGGAGGAATGGTTACTAAGAAATTGGAGACTAGCACTAATGGAACGCTATGTCTGAATGGTAGAAGTTGGTTACCACGGTTTGGAGGACTAAGGGACGTGATTATACACGAGTCGTATAAATCTAACTATTCGATTCACCCAGGATCTGACAAAATGTATCAGGATATGAAGAAGCTATATTGGTGGCCAAATATGAAAGCTGAAATCGCTACGTATGTAGTGAAGTGTTTGACTTGCGCTAGAGTGAAAACAGAACACCAAAAGCCATCTGGATTGTTGGTTCAACCAATAATTCCTATGTGGAAGTGGGAAAACATAACCATGGATTTCATAACTAAGCTACCTAAAACGACAAACGGATACGACACAATTTGGGTAATTGTGGATCGACTTACGAAATCTGCACACTTTTTGGCTATGAAGGAAGATGATTCAATGGATAAGCTTACGATACTTTACCTGAAGGAAGTAGTCGCAAAACATAGAATACCGATCTCGATAATTTCCGATAGAGACGGTAGATTCACTTCAGAGTTCTAGAAATCACTTCAGAAAGCGTTGGGTACGCAATTGGACATGAGTACTGCTTATCACCCGCAGACTGACAGACAGAGTGAGAGAACTATTCAAACGGTGGAGGACATGTTGCGTGCTTGTGTTCTTGACTTTGGGAAGCAATGGGACATACATTTGCCTCTAGTGGAATTCTCTTACAATAATAGTTATCATACCAGTATTAAAGCTGCACCGTTTGAAGCGTTGTATGGACGTAAATGTCGCTCTCCTGTGTGTTGGAGTGAGGTTGGGGATAGTCAACTCACTGGCCCTGAACTCATTCGTGAAACAACTGAGAAGATTGTTCAAATCAAGAGCCGAGTTCAAGCATCCCGTGATCGTCAAAAGAGTTACGCCGACGTTCGACGTAAGCCTCTCGAATTTCAAGTAGGAGACAAAGTGATGCTAAAAGTATCGCCCTGGAAAGGTGTGGTACGTTTTGGCAAGCGAGGAAAGCTGAACCGCCGTTATATTGGACCTTTCAAAATTCTGGCAAAGGTTGGAACCGTAGCCTATCATCTCGAATTACCACAAGCGTTGTATCGCGTGCACAACACTTTTCATGTGTCGAACTTGAAGAAGTGCCTTTCTGATGAGACACTCGTTATACCGTTGGAGGAACTCTGAATCGACGACAAGATGCAATTTGTCGAAGAACCTGTTGAAATCATGGACCGTGAGGTCAAACGATTGAAACAGAGTCGTATTCCGATCATCAAGGTGAGGTGGAATTCTAAACGTGGACCTGAGTTCACTTGGGAGCGTGAGGATCAATTTCGCAAGAAATATCCGCAACGTTTTGACAACTCTAGAAACCGTGACACTCCTAAGCTTTGAGGACAAAGCTTCTCTATCAAGGGGATGATGTAACACTTGGTAATTTTGCCTACTTTGTAAAATGACTATTTTACCCTTTGACTTTTTATTTAGTCAACTACGTGATTTAACTGTGTTGGAACCGGGAAGTTATCCCGCGTTTTGTGAAAAACTGTTTGATGACGAGTAATGACCTGACACTGTGCTCAGTCATTATTCTAAACATTTTCTATGAATCTGACCAAAACGCTGAGATGGTCAATGAATTGACGATAATCCGTGAGATTATTCGTTATCTGTGAATTATGTGCTTAACTGTTTAGTTTTTAACAGCGTGATCGTATTTTCATGAGAAGCGTATTTAAATATTTCTGTATATGTTTATATATGCCTGTATTTTAGTATTTTTCTATTTATAGTAATAAATCGTATTTACTGTGAATATTTAATTAACGTATTGCGTTTTCGTATTTTACGACGTTTTTACGTTTAACCGTCGTTAGCATGCATAAAATACTTTATAAATTATAAAATATCAGTTTTCGTCGAAAAATCATAAATTTAATACATTTCGTCAAATTTTTAAGTTTTACGTAATTTTAAACTTAACTATATACTTTTCGATATTTACCCAAAACTAACTAATCTTTTTACCTTAAACCTTCTAACTAGTTACCATAGTAAAACTTTTGAATTATTTACCATGTGGGACCCTCCCCATAACCGGCCAAACAACTAACCCACATGCAAGATACACCAAATTTTCTTCACTTGCCATTTTGAGCTTAACTTACACTTTCCTACACATTTTAACTTATTAACCATTTAACCTCAAAATCACTTCACATTATTTACACATACACTTCACTAAAAAAACACACAACTCTCCTTTTTCTCTCTCTAAAACACACGGCACCAACACAAACCCCATTTCCACCATTGTTGAATTTTTGAAGCTTCATTTTAAGAACATCTAGCAAGTATAAAGAAGAATGAGTTTTCTTGGTTTGTAGATTTGAGAAGTTTTGGTTGTAGTTATTAGAAGTTGGGTTCTTGTTGATTATTTGTTGGTTAGAGCGTAGATCGGGTTGTCGTGGTTACGTAGAGTCGTTACTCAAGGTTATTTCTTACACCTTTTTCATCTTTTTCATTTTTCATGCATAATCTTAGAAGATCTATGCATGCATGTTACTCATCAACTATTTTCTTGAAATAAAATGATAAAAAATATTTTTGGTCATGAAATATTTTAGATCTATGAAAATTATGTGTGGATCTATTAGATCCATGCATGAAAATGGTTTAATTGAAAGACTTGTAAAATATAAAAATGTATATTTTTAGATTTGTGGACTTGAAGATAAATCTTTGATTTTGAGTGTGTTTATGAATAATTGGAGGGAACTAGTAGTGTTATACTAGTGGGTACGCTTGAAAATGGTCGAAAACGAGTTTTTACGAAAAGTGTATAATCTGTCCGATTTTTATAAGAGGCATAGAGGGTCGTAAAAATTGTTTTGACACTAGTTTACTTCGATATTATGAAAATATAAGTTAATACCTTCGTTTTGATATATTATGGGCTAAAAACGGAGCTAAAATGAGTAAGATATGGTCGTTTAAATTTCGTTGTCGGAAAACTTTATTTTTATGAAAAACACTATAATGTACTTGCTGTCTTGATTTTCAAAGTGGTCGAAACGACATTTTCGTGTCAAACGGAGTTGTTTTAAGTGTCGAAATGGTTACTAAAAGTTGTGTATAAATGTTGGACTCGTTTTGTAAAAGGGTATTAGCGTGAAATGTGAATACTTGGTGTATCGTTAAAAGTTTGAGCGTTGAAAGTGGAAATTGATACTATTGCTGGAATATGACTTGTTGAAATATTGACGATTGAGAAAGTTTTGAAATTAGGGGTTTTAGGACGAGATTTGGGTACTTACTAAAAATGGCAAATTTTTATGTGACGCCGAAAGGCTGCCGAATTTTCGTTAGAAATCGTGTTGGAAAATTTATTAAGATAAATTTGGGTAAATTAAAATTTACGCCGAAAGGCTGTCGAAATTTCGTCGAGTCAAAAATAGATATTTTTGCCTAAGTATATGTATACTATAATGTTTATAACGATATAACATTTACAAGTCACAATTTTAACAACAATATATATATATGATTGATGAGTAACGTACGTGACGAACTATTGTGACTTATTTGCTAGCGCCTAAACTATAGTATTATATTTAGGTTGTTGCTAGAGTTGCTCGCTACTATTTGATCATACTTGTGCGGTTTGAATCGTTGCTTGAGGTGAGTTTATAGATCCCTATTAAACTGCGTTCTATGTTTAATGTTTTGGGATGTGATAAATGTTTTGATGCTTGCTTCTGGACGCAAGTAAAACTTGACTTATGTGAACGCTTTGTGAACACTATTTATGAGATAGCTTAAGTTGCTTTAGCCATAGTCTCCACTATCGTGAATCTTTAGTTACTCTGCTAGAGTAAGCTCTTATGTTACGGATAGATCTATTGAGGGTTGACAACCTCCACTCGGGCATTCTGACGCCGGACGAGTGTGTACCATTTGTATGAACGGAGTTATCTTGGCTAGGTACTCCATTGGGGCAAAATTTATGTATGCAATCTATTGTATGCACTGGATCACTAGTTTCGATGTCACGAGCTTAGCTATCATAAATATTGTGAACACCCAATTTATCCTACACTTGGCACTATATCTCCACTAGTTGCACGTGTACATGAAATGAAATCTGAAATTGAATTACTATGAATTTTTAATTGAAACCTATATTCTCACCAACTTTATGTTGACCCAATTTAGCATTTATCTCAGGTAATTGATGATGATTTGTATCTGCTGTGTGAAGTACTTGGAGTCCGCATGCATTTTCATGGCTATCTTCGGACATTTATCTACTTATGCTTTTGAACTGTTATCTCGTTGATGTTTAAAACTTTTATATTCCGCTACGCTATCTTTTGAAACTGAGACCTTTTGTACTTGGATGCTTTTATTTAAATTCAACAAGGTATTTTTATAAAACGTCTCATTTAGAGTCGTTCTCTTGTACCTTGAACTATGATACAAGGACGTAACAGCCCCCGAGCTTCACCGCTTCCGCATATCACATTTTGGGGTGTTACATGCTTGCCAAAACAAATTCCTAAACTGGACACCAGTGAACCTCTTTCTGAAGTTAGCATATATGTGCCTTGCACATTGTCTGTGCTCTGCTAATGGCATCACAGCCTTAGCAGCTTCAATAATACCCTACAAAATACAAAACAGCTTTAGGACATTGCTTTTGTTTATTAACTTGTGTTGTAAGCAAAGTAAATTAAGATAAGATTTGTTTATTACCTTGTGTTGGTCAGATATGATTGTTAAACCTTCACCAGCTACCATTCCCAAGTCATCTACAAGGCATTGCATGAACCAACTCCAGTTTTCCTTATTCTCAATATTAACTACAGCCCAAGCTATTGGATAGATTTGGTTATTGCCATCTCTACCTACAGCTGATAACAGTTGGCCTTTGCAAATGGTTTTTAGAAAGCAACCATCTAGTCCTATCACCCTCCTACACCCTTCTAGCCATCCATCTCTCAAAGCCTTAAAACAAACATAAAAGCAGCTAAAGTATGGCTTACCATCACCCCATTTTCAATGCCTAGTCTTGTAGAGGACCCTTCATTAGAATTCAGGATCTCACCTGCATAAGACCACAACTTCCCATAGTGATCTTCTAAGCAGGTTTCATACTGCTGTAATGCCTTAGCCTCACCCCTTCTTGCTTGACTTATTGAAACCTTACATTTATATTTCTTAAGGACTAAAGCCATTATCTCCTTAGGTATTATGATAGGATTAAGCATTATCTTTTTAGCATAATTCCTTGCTATCCAGTTACTAGTTATAAGACTCCCATACTCATAAGTCTTAGAACAGACATGGTCATCTACCAACTTCTTTATTTGAAATGATTTTTCAGTTTGCATCCGACTTGCCCACAACCTAAAAGGACATTTCTTTTCATTATCATCCTTTGAACACTTAGCTACTAATTTGTTTTTATTGTTAACTTCATAATAAAGCTTGTAGCCAAATGCCAAAGCATAAAAAGTTAAAGCTCTTTTAAGTTGGTCAGGACCCTCAAATCTTTCTCCTAAGCGTGGTCTCATAAGCTTCCATTTGATGTTAGGGTCATGAACTAGATAATGATCACCTATGATATCTGGTTCTTCTGTCCTAGTAACTGAAGAATCATCAAAATCATCCCTAGGAAGCCCATTATAAACACTTGTCAAGAAATTCTCATCAAACATTTTACTTGCTTTTTTCCTAGGTGCAGGATCTGGTTTCCTAGTCCTAACTGCTAACACTTCTTCCTCACCTTCTTACAAATGATCAATGGATGCAGTATCATTCTCTTCCTCACTCCAATAATCATAAACATTGTTATTATCATCTTCTAAATCACTACCACTATCCAGATCAATATTATTTCCTAATGTATCTTCAATCTCTTCTAAATGTGGGTGCAATACAAACTCAGTATTAGAAGCATAAACATGAATTTCCTTCTCACTTTCCCCCCATTTAACAAACCCTTGATAGTCAGTTTCTGTTTTTAAGGCTTTTAAACCTAAGGGAAACTCTAACGCAGGCACAAGATAATATAAAGCCTTTACACCAGTGCTAAATCCAGTTGTCAAAAGATTAATAAAACAGCTAAATTAAATTTCTTAAGGTCATAATCCTTTAATTCAGATAACATTTCATACTGATAAGCTAAAGGGTTTCTTACAAACAGTCCACCACGATGATATTTTATGACCAATGATTCAAATGTCATCTGCCAAAAGAAAAAAGGTTTCAATTAACCATAATTTTAAAAAACCTAAAAATTTATTAAAAACCAAAATTAAAAACAAAAAGGTAGAATTTAACCATAAACAAAGACTAATTAAAAACCCCAAAATTTATATATGAAATAAACAAAGACTGTTAACCTTAATTTTAAAAACCCTTAATTAATTATCCAACTAAAAATCATTAATAAACCCTCAATTAGGGTTTTTTAATTAGGGTTTTTAATTAGGGTTTTTAAAAAACCCTAATTTAAAACGCTAATTGAAAACCCTAATTAAAAACCCTAATTTAAGAAGCCAATTGAAAATCCTAATTAAAAACCCAGTTTAGCGATTAGAGAAATACCCAATTAAAAACCCTAATTGAAAACCCTAATCCTGGATTCATCAATTAAACAAATAATAGATAATTAAAAAAGGTTCATATGGAGAATAAACTAACCTTTTATTGGGAACATGAAACCCGTATGCAAAATCGAATAAACAATCTGGGGATATGAAGTGTTGGATCGAGAGAGAAATGGGTGTTTGTGTGTTTTTGATAATAAAATGAAATGGGGGTTTGTGTCTGGTTTATTTATTTATGGTACATTGACTGAACAAGTAATGGGAGTTTATTTATTTAAGTTTTATTTATCCACGCCGGAGAGCCACGTAGGCAACCAACCGGTTGTCAAAGGTTAAAACTTAACTAGTAATGGGAGTTTCAGGTAAACAATACTATAGTAACCTAAGTGTAACGTTTTAAACTTTAGTAACATAAATACATAATCGTTACTTTAGCCAAACTTTAGTAACCTCTGTGTATATTAACCCTATGATTAATCACCATCTTACCACAAGGCATAAAACCCATCACTAAAACAAGTCCATATCGTGTGACCCCCTAATCACCCAACATGAGTATAACCTAAAACATATAACACACTAAAAAATAGCCATATCGTAGGCAGCCATTACATAAACCCATATATTATACATATACCCAAAATCCACATCTCATCATATACAAGCATGTACTAACCCTCTTTTATGCAATCATACTTGAGAACCCATTGAAGTTGTGGTACTTGTATAACTATGTTGGCCACCATACTCATACAATTACCCTTTCCCCAATGCACTCCCTCCTATTATGACACTTATAGGAATCAATACAACATATAACACATAAATCCATCTACTCACATAAGCTCATAACCACATAAACAATAAGGTCCAAAACTCCATCTATTAAAATAACATAGTAAAATTCTTGGAATACATAAATCCAAAGTCTAGCTAAAACAGCATAGACAAACTCCAACGCAACATCATAATCAGTTCTAAGTCATGTCGCCCATAAGAGTGGAAACAACTTAAAATCCATTTTATCCACCTATACCTAGTAACTCGAATCACCACATGATTCTTAGGGAACATGTATTAAACATCAAAAGAAAAATACTCTACATTAGGTACACCAAATAACTTATCAATTATTATGAAAGTAATTCATATATCAAAAACAAAATAGAAATTAACATGTGACTAAGTATGGACGAATATAGTTCAATCATACTAGTCAAAAATCACAGAAAGCGAATCAACAATACTTAGAAAATACAAAACCATACACACATATTCCTATGATGCCTATATGCAGGGATCCTTAAGCTATAGACTAGGCTACTAGACTAGACAACCTAATTCTCTATAACCATTGTCTCTGATACCATTCTGCCACACCCCACCATGGCGGAATATAGGACACGACGTATGGATATCATCACAACAATAGCGTGTCTATAGAGATAACTAAATGAAATAGAAATATCATAAATGGTGACACAATGTCATGAAGATATCACAAACAATGCAGGCGTCTAGGTAAGTAGGTAATAGGTCTACCTCTTACCAAAGACATACAATTAACAAATAACAAACATATAGGTGTCTACAAAGTATCACTTATTCAAACATACGTAAAGACTAAGAGGAAATGGGGGTTCCTCTAATGCAATCCTAAGCCTCCCAGCTAGCCACTCCTATTCTCACGCTTAACCACATTCTCACTTGAAAGAGATACTAAAACACGTCAACATAAAGTTGGTGAGAGTCATAGGTTTAGAATCTAACTCCAAATCAATTATAAGCTGTGAATAACAATCATTAACAAAAGAACATATGGACAATGTGATATAATTATGTATTAACAACTAGCATTCAAGATTAACTAAACACAAAAAATCCAAGGCTCCAAGCTTTACCAATATCTACAATTCCAAGGCTCCAAGCCTTATCAATCACCATGGTCCTATAGGCGCCCATACACCTATGAACCAATCCCAATGCCACGCCTTGTCAAAATCCTCTTGGTACCAAGTCAAACCACAAGAACTGAGACGGTACGTGTCCCCTGATCCAAATCAAAAACACAATCAAGAATCACATAGCAGTTAATTACATAAGTGTACACACAAGTCCATCACAAACCATAAAAATATTCACAACATTCTTTACAAAACCATACAGTGTCTCTTCCATCCCATCTGGAATTCAAAACATTTATAAATCATAGAAACATAGGACTATGAAACTCACCTGAACAAGCTTCTACAAGTATCCGCACTCTAGCAAAAATCTAAATACACAAACGTATACAATCAAGACATGAACCACATACCAAAATGGCTCATCAATCTATGATGGATATATAACCTTATCCTACCACTTAACCCCATTTATATGCCATATGCATCTCATTACATATCTCTATAAAGCCCTTAACATAGTTTAGTTCATAACTCGCCCCGTTAACATTTAAACCAAACAGTCCCGTTTTTCATACTTCAAACTCTGGGTCGAACACCCCCTTAACTAAAATAACATGCCCTGTAAAAGAAAGCCTATGCCCTTACATGTGTTAGCTAACTCTCCCATTTGGCTGCAACCTTAAAGCTACTGTTAAGGCCTCCATATATATATATATATATATATATATATATATATATATATATATATATATATATATATATATATATATATATATATATATATATATATATATATATATATATATATATATATATATATATATATATACTTTTACCTATCCAAAATTTACTGATTTTGAACATATAAAAAGTTTGTTATGATCAGAGGGTCTTACCCTAACCCATTTGTTTATCCCTCCTCCAGATCTTTTATTTAATATATAATCTAACCCTCATGTTCGTTGGAAGGTCCAATTATACTCCTAAGTACCCTAACCATCTTAAAACATTAATTTAAACCCGAATGATTTCAAAACTGATTTAACCTCCGACTGTTGTAACCTGTTTTTGACCCACTTCCCGACCACCAATTTAGTTATCGTTTTTGCATTCAAAAGTAAACTCAAATACCTTTCCAGGGGTATTTTTATCGCAACTCAAAAGTGTGTAGAACTCTAGATATGATTAAAACAAGTGACCTAAAATTCTGCCCAGTTTTTAAAAATGATTTTCTCATAATTAATCAAAATAATCATACATAAACCCTATTAAAACCTAAAAACGATTTCCAATGATATAAACCCATTAATTACATCATTAATTACAGATTATTAACAAAACCTAATTAAAAATTATGAATGTCAAACCCTAATCCATCATATTAGGTTACATACATAAATTAAACGTTAATTAAGCATAGTTTTAGTGCATACCTTAAACCATAACTGAATAATTGGGTTTTATTGATCCATCATTGTTAATAATGACTGATATTAAGTTTGGGAGAAGGAAAAATCGTTTTTGGGGCTAAAGAGATTAGTAAGGGTAATTAAAACTAACCAGGAAGCCTAATAGTACTCAAACTAGGCTCTCATTTCCTTCCTTAAGCAAAATTTGGCCCAAAACCAAGTCCAACACCCTATGGCCGACTTTTTTAATTATATTGTTGTAAATTAACTATTAGTTATTATTACCTTAAATTCCCTTAATTTATTTCAGCTCCTAACGCCTCCGAAACCTCAAAACCACAAAACTAGTCAAATTTACGCGTATACCGTAAAAGACGTAAAAATATACAATTTTATAAAAACTATTAGAATATAAAATAAACTATATAACTAAGTCCTAAATGACTTAAAACCATCCCTTAAATTATTCCCGTGACTAAATACCTCTTCGGAGACCCCTAAATGCAAAACCCTAAACCGTAAAAATACGATTTTCTATAATACATATACGTATACGTAAAACCACTAAACAACACCATCTCATTTCATAGTCACTACATTGTAAGATCATGAACATGAAATCATCACACATCGTTTCACTCACAAGGTACCCCGTACCCGAAACGATATCCAAACCACAATCTATACACACCAATTAGCACATAAACACGTAAAGACACGTAACTTGCACAAAATAAACCTAAGTGACGAACCTCAAAATCGCGGTTGTCTATCATAATATGATTTTGGATACCTTTTAGTCTCTTAACTTGGTGTCATTAAATGAGACTTACATGATTATGTATATGGTATATATGTCATGATTCTTGAACTCTTTTATTCCTTCTTGTTTTCTAGTTTTTTAACCTAGAAAATCATAGTAATGCAAATTATATACCTTTCCCATTCATTCATGCTTTCTTTCTTTGTTCATTTAGGCACTAAGTACACATTCATGTTTAAAGTGATTAATAGTTATGACATTATTCGGGTGTCTGATAGCTATTTGATTAATTCACAAATGTGTAAACCTTTGAAAGACTTGTATGCTTGTATGTTTCATGCCATAAAATGTTAATGCTTAACCATGACTTGCATATAATGTTTCCCATGATCAACATGCCTTTTCAATATAGATGCATATTTTTTTAAAAGCTCTTATATTTTGTTGGCATTACTCAAATCAAAATCGGTAGGATGGTCTAGATAACAGGTGTTCTAAAATGATAAAATTTGAAATGATTTTCATAAATGGTTTGTCTTGCTTATGTGATACTATTTTCTATATGTGCATCTATATGTCTTCAAAGTATGTTTGGCATAATTAGCATTCAGAAGTTCTTCTATCTTTTCTATAACTTTGCTAGAAATGTATGCATGCATGTCTAAACCTAACGGCAAAATCATTTTACAATAAAATGTTTCACATGTCTTTCTCTTGCTACACATGAAAGATGCTATCTTGCTATGTGGTAATCTTGTAGATTAATGTGTTGTCATCTTAGGACATCTTTTGTGACTAACCTACTTGCTTTATAGGTTTATAACAAATCACTTGTTATTACTCTATAATAGTCATATCTCTTGTTGTAAAGACCATTGTTAGTGCAAACGATATTTTGACTAAAACCAACATTCCAAACACTTACTAAACACGTTTGTGTATCTGATACCTCTTTAGAATTTCAAAAAGTTAAGTTGTGACATCTTCTCACCTGTATGCCTAATATGTGAGGTTTTATATTTGTGTGTCTACTTGAGAACATATTGTATTTGTAACACCCTCATTTTTACATATAGCAGCGGAAGCTATTTTAGGGTATTACGTCATGATACACAGTACACAATAATAGAAAAAGACTCAAAAGAGACGTTTTTAAAAGAGAGTTATCATTCATTTATTCATCAGAGTATTTACAAACAGAGGTCCCAAAGAACATTTTGAAAACATAAAAGTGAATGATAACAAGTTTGGACGTCCTCATGTCCTTTGCCTCTCCGTGCCATAGTCCGTGTGATTTTCAGTTACCTGGGATAAATATGCTCAAAGTCAACACAAAGGTTGAGTGAAATTCATAGGTTTGAGTTATAATAGTTTGAATACAAGTTTAATCATCAATGGGATATGTTGTTACACCCGTTAAAATCATAATTATTGCATCTGAGCTCATGACACCCCACGTTAACATTTCCAAGTCCAGTGATGGTACTGCAGACCAATCAATGACTAGAAGTAAGGCGTAACTTGCCAAGGTTACCCTCTTTGATCCCAAATATAGTGCTATTGGTGCCAAAAGTACAGGCAAACCAACAGGAGTCTTCACACTCCAAATAGATCTATTCACAATATTCGCGTTCACGTTATGATGATTATGGTTCATGAAATGTATGTTATAGTGGCAGATCAAGGTACTCGTGCAATAATTTATCAGGATAGCATACCAAAATACTTGTATTCATGTTTAGAGCATATATCCCCCTCACGGGTTTGTAAAGCATTTAAAAGTGAGGCTATGAACTCACCTTAGGTTAGGGATATCTGCTTGATATCAAGAGGGACTCAGGTAGACGGCTTTTACCACGCAACCTGAGGTATCGTATGTCAAGTATTTAGTTAAGTTGTGTTATGTTTCAAAACTTTGTTTGATATAGTTTAAAAGGTTTATTTCTTTGATTCATTAGTTTATGAATATCGTTGTATCACTATTCGGGTCATCATATGTCAGAAGCCATTCTATAAACGTTTGAGGAGCGAGAGCACTTTAACTCGCAAACCCAACCACTCACTCAGAACGTAATATCGAGATGGAACATCTTAATATGAAATTCCCTAGTAGGAGGATACGTCTGTGTGTTAAGGAAAATAGGTTTTGAGGTTTCTTTAAAAGTTATTCGATAATAAGTTATGTTTATATTTATAATGTATTTAGAGTTTATATATGTTTTAATCAATGTATAAAAAGGATTATTTGTATTTAGTTTATAAAATATCAAACCTTATAGGATTATTATATATTTTTCAAAATATCTCATTTATACCTTTAAATTTAAAAAAGTGGCAAAATATACCCTTGTAGTTATAACTTATACAAGTTTTGTCTTTTATGGATACATATATGTAATATAAACCTTGTACTTTTAAACATGGCAAATTAGAAACTTAAATTTAAGTTTATGATCATGGGAAAATAGGTCCTTATAGTTTATAGTTTCAAAAATTACACATTTAGTCCTTTATCTTGAAAATAGTTTCATAACATGTTTTAACACTAAAATAGACTTGTTTTATGAATCAAAAGCTAAAGTAAACTTTAATTTGTGTTCTTATATGTCTTATAAGACTTATGAACATCTTATAACAATAACACAATAAGTTTAAAACTTTGAAATCAAATTGATCATAAGTAGTAAAAATTTAGGGTTTTCTAGGTTCAATCATAGTTTCATGAATATTTTAAGGTATCATAAGGCATGTAATCATTATAACAATATCTCTAGGTGTTCTATAACATATCTAAGATCAAACATGGGTGTTTAGAACTTACTTGAATATAAATAGAGCAAGAACAAGATGAAAAGGGGAGTATGTGCTAGTTTTGAGGCCTTGATGATCACTACAACTTGTTAATGGCTTCTAGGTCTTGTACTCTTGGTTTCTTTTCTTGTAAACCTTCTTAGAACATCATATCATCCTTAGGCTACTGCTAGTGCTTGGATTGAGAGAGTTTTTAGTGCTTTAGAGAAGTTGAGAATGGAATAAAGAGTTATGTGTTAGTTATGGCTATTTATAGGCAAAGAAAGGCTTCATGGCTAAGTTTTGCAAGGATAGGTGTCAAGTGCTGGAGTACATGACAAGGATAAGCTAGGAGGATGATAAGGCTAAGCTAGTTGATGAGTATTACAAGCTAGGGATGTAGCTTTGCAAGGTGTAAGCACATGGTGAAGTTTAGGAAGCATGTGGTGGCAAGGTGTTTGTAAGCTACCTTCTTGCTTGCTTAGGATGATGTAGGGAGGTGATAAGCATGAGGGAGGTGTGTGTTAAGGTGCTAGGATCAGTAGTAGCTTGATCATAGAGGTTCTTGAGGTGTTAGGGTGCTTGGTTTAACAAGGTTATGCTTATACATGGCTGTTTCTGGACAGCCAGCAATAGTCCTGGTAAATTGTTTTTCATTTACAAACCGTGACTCCGTTTAAGCTCAAATTTGTGAGAATTGTTAGATATTTGAGTCCTATACAACTTTTAGTTTTACATATTCAAGGGTTACTACACAAAATCTTGAGATAATAGCTGTTTACTACAAGTATGCCGAATCTGCGTACCTTTGGCATTTCGGCTATAACTAATTTATATGATGTCGAATCGGGGTGATTCAATTTGCAAAATGACCACAAGACATAGGGATAAAACCTAGTTCTTTTACTTAATACTCAGGTCTTATTGATTTGTCCAGATTCTATGTTTTATTGGCTGGTCATATTCTGAAATTACAAGTATGAACTAGTTTTAGTCATGTCGGGTTTGCTATGGTTTTGTGATTAGGATTTGATGAGTTAGGGTCTTAGTATTTATGTTTAGACAAATTTAGGGATTGTGTTTGAGGTTTAGTAATGATTTACCAAGAGTTTTAAGGGTTTTATTGGGTTAAACTAGGTTAAACTTGAAAACTAGGTCAAACCGGGTAAAACTAGGTTAATGACTTGTTTTAGCTTAGGTCATGTTGAAATCTTGGATTGAGGTTCTAGGTTGGAGTCTAACATGATGTAGAGGTACCGTTTTGGGTTTAGGATCTATAAAATGAGTACTTTTACCTTGTGGTAGAGCGGTGTGAAAGTTTGAACATGATTGAGGACATAAGATGACCAAATTAGGGCTTTATACTTAAATGACTTGTAAATTGTTATTTGAATACTTGCTCAATGATTCAATGAGTGTATCACACTAAACTTTAGTTAAAGTAGCTTTTACATAAGCCTTGCATACTTCAAAACTTGTTTCATTTTGTAAATAGGGTTTTTGAATCAACCGTAAAGGTATAATGCTTGTTTTTGTAAATTGTAGGATATAAGATGTTGTATTGATTGAATATTTAGCAAAATGATCTTTGATATATATATACTTGACATACTTAAGGGTTTACATGATGTAATCATGTATATAATTGGCAATAGTGGTTGCGTAAGCACGTCTAGATTTCTATGTAAGTTACTTTACATAGTTGAGATATAGTGAAGAAAAAATTTAACCCATAAAAGTAGTTCTCATATATATCATGAGTGTATATTACATAGAGGAAATTTATGAGTTGTTACAGTATTTCCCCCTTAAGGAAATCTCGTCCGGAGATTTAGTTTGATATAGGAGTAGTGTTTGAAAATAGGTGTGGGTATTTAGCACGAATCTGATCTTCGCGTTCCCAGGTAAATTCTGGGCCTCTTGTTGAGTTCCATCGTACTTTGACAATAGGGATACGACTTTGTTTAAGTTGTTTGACCTCTCGGTCCATGATTTCCACAGGTTCTTCTATGAAATTGAGCTTATCGTCAAGCTGAAGTTCTTTCATTGGAATGATAAGAGATTCGTTTGATAGACATTTCTTGAGATTAGAAACGTGGAAAGTATTAAGTACAGTACTGAGCTCTTCAGGGAGCTCAATTCTGTATGCTACTGGGCCAATCCGTTCAAGGATTTTAAATGGTCCAATGTATCGTGGATTAAGCTTTCCTCGTTTTCCAAAACGAATGACACCTTTTCGAGGTGATACTTTCAACATAACACGATCTCCAACTTGGAATTCTAAAGGTTTTCGTCTTATGTTGGCATAACTTCTTTGTCGATCTCTAGTGGTTTGTAAGCGTTTTCGAATTTGAAAGATCTTCTCGGTGGTTTCATGGATTATTTCTGGTCCTGTAAGTTGAACATCTCCAACTTCAGCCCAGCAGACCGGAGATCTGCACTTTCGACCATAAAGTGCTTCGAATGGAGCCGCTTTGATACTGGCATGATAACTGTTATTATAGGAGAATTCTATCAACGGTAGATGTCTTTCCCACCCTTTTCTGAAGTCAATAACACAAGCTCGGAGCATGTCGTCAAGTGTCTGAATAGTTCTTTCACTTTGACCATCGATTTGAGGATGATAGGCTGTACTCATGTCTAACTGAGTACCCAAAGCACTTTGTATTGATTTCCAGAATCTAGATGTGAAGTGAGGATCACGATCTGATATGATAGATATTGGCACTCCATGTCGGGAGATGATTTCTTTTATGTATAACCTCGTAAGAGTTTCCATACTATCAATCTCTCGAATGAATGAAATGAGCAGATTTTGTAAGACGATCAACAATGACCCAGATTGCGTCATGTCCATTATATGTTCTAGGAAGTTTTGTAACAAAATCAATAGTTATTCTTTCCCATTTCCACATAGGAATTTAGGGTTGTATCAGTAAACCAGATGGCTTCTGACATTCAGCTTTAACTCTGGAACATGTTAAACACGTGCCCACATATTCAGCAATGATTGCCTTCATGTTAGGCCACCACTAGAGTTTCTTTAGATCCTGATACATTTTGTCAGAACCTGGATGAATGGAGTACTTTGATTTATGGGATTCGTGCATAATCAAGCTCCTCAAATTACCATAATATGGTAACCAACTTCTATTCTTGATGCAACGAGTTCCATCAGGACGTATTTCAAAAGTTTTGTCCATTCCTCTTAAGTTCTCAAACTTAAGTTTTTCTTCTTTGAGTGCTTCGTTTTGAGCTTTAAGGATTTGTCTAGGTAGATTTGGATGGAGAGTCATAACTAGCGATCTGACTCGAAGTGGGTTAATTCGTTCTTTTCGTCTTAAGGCATCTGCTACGACATTAGCCTTTCCAGGATGATTACGAATTTCACAATCATAATCAGTGAGTAGTTCTAACCAACGTCGTTGTCGCATATTTAGATCTTTTTGATCAAGAATATGTTGTAGGCTCTTATGATCGGTGAACACTATACACTTTGTACCATACAAATAGTGTCTCCATATTCTAAGAGCGAACACGACTGCCCCTAGTTCGAGATCATGTGTGGTATAATTTTTCTCATGAGTCTTAAGTTGTCGAGATGCATAAGCAATGGCCTTTTCTCTTTGCATCAAAACAGCTCCAAGACCTTGATGAGATGCATCACAGTAAACGACAAAATCGTCGTTTCCTTCAGGTAATGCTAGAATTGGGGCTTCACACAACTTTTGTTTTAACAATAGAAAAGCTGTTTCTTGATCTTTTCCCCAAATATACTTTTTGTTCTTCTGGGTTAGTTCAGTCAAAGGCTTTGCAATTTTTGAAAAACCTTCGATGAACCTTTGATAATAACCAGCAAGTCCTAAAAACTGGCGTATCTCTGTAGGTGTAGTAGGAGATGCCCAATTTTTGACTGCTTCAATTTTTGCAGGATCAACATGGATCCCTTGATTATCAATCAAATGTCCAAGAAATGGCACAACATTGATCCAGAAGTCACACTTTGAGAATTTAGCATACAACTTCTCTTTCTTGAGTAATTCAAGAATTATTCTCAGATGGTTTGTGTGATCTTCTTCATTGTGAGAATAGATGAGAATATCATCGATGAACACAATTACAAACTTATCCAAGTAAGGTTTACACACACGGTTCATGAGATCCATGAATACAGCTGGTGCATTAGTTAACCCAAATGGCATCACTTGAAATTCATAGTGTCCATACCGAGTTCTGAATGCGGTTTTTGGAATATCTTCCTCTCTAACTCTCAGTTGATGATAACCTGAGCGTAGGTCGATTTTTGAGTAAATACTTGAACCTTGAAGTTGGTCGAATAAGTCATCAATTCTGGGTAACGGGTAACGATTCTTTATAGTGAGTTTATTCAAACCTCGGTAGTCGATACACATTCTAAAAGTTCTGTCTTTTTTCTTGACAAATAAGACAGGAGCTCCCCAAGGTGATGTACTAGGACGAATAAAACCAAGATCGGTTAATTCTTGAAGTTGAGTAGATAGTTCCTGCATTTCTGAAGGAGCTAATCTATAAGGTGATCGAGCTATAGGTGCAGCACCCGGAATCAAATCGATTTGAAATTCTACTTGGCGAGTAGGAGGAAGGCCAGGTAGATCTTTGGGAAAAACTTCTGAAAACTCTCTGACTATAGGTATATCTTCAAGTCCCTTCTCGTCAGGCTTGTTCTCCGTTACTTGAATTACGAATACTTGGCAACCTCGAGATATATATCTCTCAGTTTTTATACAAGATACAAGATTTAGTCGGGTTTTACTTCGATCTCCTCGGATAATTAGAGTTTCATCATTTATAGGAATATGAACGACTTTCTCGTTACATAGGATTTTGGCATGAGTTTTAGATAACCAATCCATACCAATAACAACATCAAAACTGCCGAGTTGAATTGGCATGAGATCAATTTTGAAAGGTTGTTTTGACAAGGTTAAGGTACAGTTTTGGAGAATAGTATTAGTACTAACTAAGTTTCCATCGGCCATCTCGATATCATAATAGGTACTTAAGGTAATGTGGATAATATTTAGTTTAGAAGCAAGAGATGTAGATACGAAGCTTTTATCAGCTCCAGAATCAAACAATACTCTAGCCAGATGTTGATTAAGAAGGAACATACCCGTAACTACGTTAGGGTCTTGTGGAGCGTTTTTGTCCCTTAACATATAGGCTCTTCCTTGGGTACCATTGTTGTTCTTTCGGCATTGATTTGCATAATGCCCTTTCTCTTCACAGGCATGACAAGTAACTGTCACTGGTAGTTGATTACTTCCGGTGGCTGGTCCCTTGTTTCTACAGTTCTTGGTTAAGTGGCCCGTCTTGTTACAAGTTCGGCATTTAACACTGCAGAGACCGGTATGGTGAAGAGAACACTTTCTACACAGTGGTAGACTTCCGGAATACCTATTAGTCTCAGCTGGAGTAGCAGCATAAGATCTAAACGTTTCTTGCCTTTGGTTCTGATAAGGGTTGGTGGTACGGTTCTGGTTATTGATGTTACGGTTACGATTATTGTTGAAAGTTCTTCTGTCGTCGAACTTTCTTTTATGATCATTGGATCCTTGCACTGGGTTGGTCCTGGTTACTTGATCCATCAGCTTTTGAGTAATGGTAATGACTTCCTCCAAAGATTGAGGTTTAGAGGCAGTAACATTTCCTTTGATACTCGAAGGCAACCCTCCGATAAAAACTTCCATTGTTCTCTCAGTATCTGGCACCATGTTGGGACATAGAAGTGCCATTTCCTGAAATCGTCTTATGTAAGTTTTGATATCGGTTCCCTTTACAGTAAGATGGTAGAATTCCTCTTCCATCTTCTGGATTTCAGTTCGGGGACAATATTTCTTGATTCGGAGTTTCTTGAATTCAGCCCAAGTAATCTTATAAGCTTCCTCAATTCCCATAGGTTGGGCAAATGAGTTCCACCAAGATAAGGCTTCATCAGTAAGAGTACCAGTAGCAAACTTGACCTTACAGTCTTCAGTACAGTTGCTACGAGAAAATACTGATTCGCTTCATTCAAACCAGCGGATTAATCCAACGGCTCATTCCGTGCCCTTAAAATTAAAGGGTTGACAGCTCATGAACTCCTTGTAGCTACTTTTTCTTGCTACGGAAACTTCTCTAGGAGCAGGATTTGCATTATTAGCATTGGCTATGTTTGCAGCTTGAGTTTCTAGTGCTGCAGCAACACTGTCAGCAACTAGTTGCCAGATGGCATCTTGACTCATAGATGGAGGGGTAGATGTTGATGACTTCTTGGGAGCCATTCTATCAACATTTACAAAATACCCATGATAAGAATAATATCATAGTTGGGTAAAATTTGCGGAAAATTTTTCAACATAGACATTTTATTTGATACACAATTTATCAAAAGAGTACATTGCAGAATACAACGGAAAACATCTAAACATCTAAGGATAGTATTCTAATAGTTCTTGGATTCTTTGGTCTCTTCGGTTTTCTCGGGAGTTGGTTCACTTCCTAAGGGTCTTGGTATGATCCATAGGGAATTATTCATCTCAGCCAACATTTGATCCATTTTTGCAAAGTCAGGTATTGCATCAATGACTTCAGCTATTGGTGGTGTAGGTGATGGAAAACAAGTTTTCTTATTAGGTGGAAAAGGTTCATCTGGCGTATAGAAATCTGGAGGTGGTGTGGTTGGAGCTTGAGGTGGGATAACGAGATTTTCATTATAGACTTGCATATAGGGATCTTCGGGATTAGGTTGAATAGCTAATGAAGCTATAAAGTATTGATTCCATTGTTCTGATAAATCAGAATCAGAGACATCGTTAGGATTCGGGAAATAGTCAGAATCCAAATCAGGCTCAGATTCAGAATCAAAATCCGAATCACGAGAGAAATCTGGTGAGTTAGGATTCGAATTCACTTCTTCCTTCGGGATTATAGGATTGGGAAACATAGTTCTGTAATAGTTTCGATAGAAAAATAATCATAAGTACATAAATATTTAGTACATATATACTTAGGTTATTTACTCTTCATGTAGCGTTTGGGGAAAGCAGTGGCACGGAGGACTTTTTCAAAAATTAGTTATAGTTAAGGTAAAAACCTTGTTCTCTATAACTGTGGCGCTGATACCAATCTGTAACACCCTCATTTTTACATATAGCGGCGGAAGCTATTTTGGGGTATTACTTCATGATACACAGTACACAATAATAGAAAACGACTCAAAAGAGACGTTTTTAAAAGAGAGTTATCATTCATTTATTCATCAGAGTATTTACAAACAGAGGTCCCGAAGAACATTTTGAAAACATAAAAGTGAATGATAACAAGTTTGGACGTCCTCATGTCCTTTGCCTCTCCGTGCCATAGTCCGTGTGATTTTCAGTTACCTGGGATAAATATGCTCAAAGTCAACACAAAGGTTGAGTGAAATTCATAGGTTTGAGTTATAATAGTTTGAATACAAGTTTAATCATCAATGGGATATGTTGTTACACCCGTTAAAATCATAATTATTGCATCTGAGTTCATGACACCCCACGTTAACATTTCCAAGTCCAGTGATGGTACTGCAGACCAATCAATGACTAGAAGTAAGGCGTAACTTGCCAAGGTTACCCTCTTTGTTCTCAAATATAGTGCTATTGGTGCCAAAAGTACAGGCAAACCAACGGGAGTCGTCACACTCCACATAGATCTATTCACAATATTCGCGTTCACGTTATGATGATTATGGTTCATGAAATGTATGTTATAGTGGCAGATCAAGGTACTCGTGCAATAATTTATCAGGATAGCATACCAAAATACTTGTATTCATGTTTAGAGCATATATCCCCCTCACGGGTTTGTAAAGCATTTAAAAGTGAGGCTATGAACTCACCTTAGGTTAGGGATATCTGCTTGATATCAAGAGGGACTCAGGTAGACGGCTTTTACCACGCAACCTGAGGTATCGTATGTCAAGTATTTATTTAAGTTGTGTTATGTTTCAAAACTTTGTTTAATATAGTTTAAAAGGTTTATTTCTTTGATTCATTAGTTTATGAATATCGTTGTATCACTATTCGGGTCATCATATGTCAGAAGCCATTCTATAAACGTTTGAGGAGCGAGGGCACTTTAACTCGTAAACACAGCCACTCAGTCAGAACGTAATATCGAGATGGAACATCTTAAAATGAAATTCCCTAGTAGTAGGATACGTCTGTGTGTTAAGGAAAATAGGTTTTGAGGTTTCTTTAAAAGTTATTCGATAATAAGTTATGTTTATATTTATAATGTATTTAGAGTTTATATATGTTTTAATCAATGTATAAAAAGGATTATTTGTATTTAGTTTATAAAATATCAAACCTTATAGGATTATTATATATTTTTCAAAATATCTCATTTATACCTTTAAGTTTCAAAAAATGGCAAAATATACCCTTGTAGTTATAACTTATACAAGTTTTGTCTTTTATGGATACATATATGTAATATAAACCTTGTATTTTTAAACATGGAAAATTAGAAACTTAAATTTAAGTTTATGATCATGGCAAAGAAGGTCCTTATAGTTTATAGTTTCAAAAATTACACATTTAGTCCTTTATCTTGAAAATAGTTTCATAACATGTTTTAACACTAAAATAGACTTGTTTTATGAATCAAAAGCTAAAGTAAAGTTTCATTTGTGTTCTTATATGTCTTATAAGACTTATGAACATCTTATAACAATAACACAATAAGTTTAAAACTTTGAAATCAAATTGATCATAAGTAGTAAAAATTTAGGGTTTTCTAGGTTCAATCATAGTTTCATGAATGTTTTATGGTATCATAAAGCATGTAATCATTATAATAATATCTCTAGGTGTTCTATAACATATCTAAGATCAAACATGGGTGTTTAGAACTTACTTGAATACAAATAGAGAAAGAACAAGATGAAAAGGGGAGTATGTGCTAGTTTTGAGGCCTTGATGATCACTACAACTTGTTAATGGCTTCTAGGTATTGTACTCTTGGTTTCTTTTCTTGTAAACCTTCTTAGAACATCATATCATCCTTAGGCTACTGCTAGTGCTTGGATTGAGAGAGTTTTTAGTGCTTTAGAGAAGTTGAGAATGGAATGAAGAGTTACGTGTTAGTTATAGCTATTTATAGGCAAAGAAAGGCTTCATGGCTAATTTTTGCAAGGATAGGTGTCAAGTGCTGGAGTACATGACAAGGATAAGCTAGGAGGATGATAAGGCTAAGCTAGTTGATGAGTATTACAAGCTAGGGATGTAGCTTTGCAAGGTGTAAGCACATGGTGAAGTTTAGGAAGCATGTGGTGGCAAGGTGTTTGTAAGCTACCTTCTTGCTTGCTTAGGATGATGTAGGGAGGTGCTAAGCATGAGGGAGGTGTGTGTTAAGGTGCTAGGATCAGTAGTAGCTTGATCATAGAGGTTCTTGAGGTGTTAGGGTGCTTGGTTTAACAAGGTTATGCTTATACATGGCTGTTTCTGGACAGCCAGCAATAGTCCCGGTAAATTGTTTGTCATTTACAAACCGTGACTCCGTTTAAGCTCAAATTTGTGAGAATTGTTAGATATTTGAGTCCTCTACAACTTTTAGTTTTACATATTCAAGGGTTACTACAAAAAATTTTGAGATAATAGCTGTTTACTACAAGTATGCCGAATCTGCGTACCTTTGGCATTTCGGCTATAACTAATTCATATGATGTCGAATCGGGGTGATTCAATTTGCAAAATGACCACAAGACATAGGGCTAAAACCTAGTTCTTTTACTTAATACTCAGGTCTTATTGATTTGTCCAGATTCTATGTTTTATTGGCTGGTCATATTCTGAAATTACAAGTATGAACTAGTTTTAGTCATGCCGGGTTTGCTATGGTTTGGTGATTAGGATTTGATGAGTTAGGGTCTTAGTATTTATGTTTAGAAATATTTAGGGATTGTGTTTGAGGTTTAGTAATGATTCACCAAGAGTTTTAAGGGTTTTATTGGGTTAAACTAGGTTAAACTTGAAAACTAGGTCAAACCGGGCAAAACTAGGTTAATGACTTGTTTTAGCTTAGGTCATGTTGAAATCTTGGATTGAGGTTCTATATTGGAGTCTAACATGATGTAGAGGTACCGTTTTGGGTTTAGGATCTATAAAATGAGTACTTGTACCTTGTGGTAGAGCGGTGTGAAAGTTTGAACATGATTTAGGACATAAGATGACCAAATTAGGGCTTTATACTTAAATGACTTGTAAATTGTTATTTGAATACTTGATCAATGATTCAATGAGTGTATCACACTAAACTTTAGTTAAAGTAGCTTTTACATAAGCCTTGCATACTTCAAAACTTGTTTCATTTTGTAATTAGGGTTTTTGAATCAACCGTAAAGGTATAATGCTTGTTTTGGTAAATTGTGGGATATAAGATGTTGTATTGATTGAATATTTAGCAAAATGATCTTTGATATATATATACTTGACATACTTAGGGGTTTACATGATGTAATCATGTATATAATTGGCAATAGTGGTTGCGTAAGCACGTCTAGATTTCTATTTAAGTTACTTTACATAGTTGAGATATAGTGAAGCAAAAATTTAACCCATAAAAGTAGTTCTCATATATATCATGAGTGTAAATTACATAAAGGAAATTTATGAGTTGTTACAGTATTCATATGTGCCTACTTATTTCACTTGTAACAAAACTTGCATGCATCTCTATGCTCATCTTTGTTGAGATAAATTATTGTACTATCATGAAATGTTTGCTTGTATAATGTGATAGACTAAATTGTTTCAACTTGTGTAGGACGATAAATTGAATCATCAAGTTTAATTGTGCTCATTCACAAATTTATCTTCTTCATATCTTATGTTATCATTACCACCTCTCCTATCCGCTCAAACACAAACCAAAAGATCCTCGAGGCTCTTCTTCACATTTTCAACATCACTTCACATGTTAAGGACTTGCCTTTTCTTTCTTCCGTCTCATTACTAAAATTCTGCCTCCACTCAAATCTCATCATGTTCAGTACTTCAAGTGTTTTCACCAAATCTCTTTGTCTCACGAAACAATGAGTCATTCATAAAGTCATCTTTCCAAACAAAATAACCATCAAACTCTCCAAAATACCCACAACCCAACACACTTTCTTGTGATGTCAAAAGCCAAATGAATTTCATGATGAAATGCGTCTTGTTTCCTAGTACATACCTTCAAACCATGAACATATACCCAACCTATTCTCATTCTTATCTTAGCAATCATAAGTCCTTGCCACCTCGAACAATATCTTAATTAGCTTTGTCTCTACCACCTCTAGAAGGGATCAATGATCTCTTACACCCACCATCTCAGTAACACCCTCATCATGAGATATCCAGCTTCATTTCCCTTTCTTTCTTGTTTGTCTCAGAAGGTCGAAAATCCCGTTAGACCCCTCCCAACAAGGTTCCAACACCCAACAAGGGTCCATGATCCACTATTCGTCTTTACTTCTTTATTCTTCAAATTCTAGGCATTGTAATTCCATTCTTATGCCAATGCTTCACATACTTTGCATAAAATCATTCCACAAACATCTTCTTACTTTCACCACCTCATATGGACGAACCATGAAACCTTATTCATAAGCCTTTTTAAATTGTCTGCTTACATTTTCATCCTTTCCACTCAAGTTCACTTAAGTGCTCCAAACACTCTTCCACTAATATTACCATCCATTCATACTTCTAAATCTAATTCTCGCCTTCAAATCTTTCTTAAATCCACTTATTCTTTATCTCACAATCAAAGTGTGTTAATTCTTTAGGAATCATCTCCGTTACTTTCATACCTAAAGCCTCCAAATCCTTTCCAAAATCGCTACAAAGCACATAATCCAAATTGTGCTAAACCTCGTTTCCTTGTCAACCCGATTCACTCTTCACCACTTATACTATATTGATGATGGAATTTCATCTTTGATGGTCTACCTCTTTCTATATCCTTGTGCCTTTCTTTAACGAGTATCATTTCACCTCCTTTACCTCTTGCAACTTAATTATTTCATCCTAAGTATTATAAGTAGTTTGTAATTGGCAAATTGTCATTCCTTCTCATATGCTTCCTCTTCCTTGTAAGCAAACTACACAAAGAAGATTTTCTATCTTTAAGTGTTTCTAATTCACCAAACTCCTATGTCAACTTCTTTCTTTCAACACACCCTTTAGCTACCTTTGTCATCATCATAAGTAGTTAACCTCATCATTCTTCTTGTCCTCTAATGTTCATAAACATTGACGACCAATAAAAAACCACTCAAATCCTTGAATTTTCAACTTCCATATCACACTCAATAGTATCTTATGCAATTCTTTTCATTTTCTATACAAACGATATTTTAATCTTCCTTATCATTACTCTTTCTTATACCTCATGACAATGTGTTGTTTTGATGTGATATAATGTGACTTGCATGCTATGTGATATTGGTTTTGGTATTATCTTATGATTAGTAACATTAGGTAATGATTTGATATTGGTGTTACTCCATGCTTAGTGATCTTGGGTAATAAATGATATTTGGTTGCTCATGCTTAGTGATCTTGGGTAAAGTATTTTGATAACCCATGCTTAGTTATCTTGGATTGTGTTGATATGGTACCACAAGGGTGATGCATTTTTATGCATGAAACTGGATCTTGAGGCACGCTCCATCCTCAATCTTCTCAAATATTTACCTATATGTGCACTTGTATACTAACTTTGTTTTTGTAGCTCGTCACCACTTCTTACTTTCTTTGTGGTTCATACAAAGGGGAGCTTCTTTTGAGTCTTTGTTGAGATATATATATCCAACACCATCCTCATTAAATGGAATATATGCTAATCATTTTTTTTGAAGGGTCACTATCATACACACCTTGTTGTATAACACACAAATTTTTCATTAACCACTTCTATCTTTTAGGTTAATCTTGGCACCCAATATCAAGGGAGTGCATATGTCATGCATTTATCGAGCTCATGGATGAACATTATTTTAGATTATTTCCTTTCAATCATCACTTGACGCCTCGAACAAGGGGGAGAAACCGTCAAGGGGGAGCATGCACTAGTTCATCATCACCACTTCTTTGTGTTTCTACACCTACTTTCTTTCTCATCTAACCTTCACACCTTTTTGTGCTTTTACATCTATTTTCTCTCTCCTATAAACTTGATGCATGTTAAGCACATCTCTTCGTGCTTCTATTTTCTGTTGGGAATAAAATGTAGCCAAAACACTTAGACACTGACAAGAGAAATTTGGACGTTTATAGGAAGAAATCAAGCGTTGACAGAAAGAAGTCAAGCGTTGATAAGAAGAAGTCAAGCACTTATAGAAGACTTAGTCTACACGTTTTACGTTTCTAGTATGTTTCTAGTAAAGATATGTTTGACAATATATTCTTTATGTGTATCTTTACCTAAAATAGCTGATACGTAGACTCTTGTACAAGGCTCCTTAATATATAAAAGGAGGCCTTTAGGTTTTAGTTCAATATATGTTTTACACTTTCATTGTACGCAAGTTCGATTTATCAATCAAAGTGAAAGTTTGGTTTAACTTGTTTGTGTGTTCTTGTTTAATTATTAATTCCGCATAATACTTGAATTGTTACATATACAACAAAGTTTCTCTACGTGTTTAACTTGATTTAATCTCGTTTACACAAACTAAATCGATCTAACTTTGGGATCAACAAGTGGTATCAGAGCTTGTTGAGAAACTTTGATCTAAAGAACACAAAAACCCTAAATCTCCAAAAACCCTAATTTTCAAGAAACCCTAAAATTCAAACAACATGTCTACTCCAGAGTTAACCTCCTCCTCCTCAAGCCCTAATATCAAGATTCCCATGCTAGACCCAGACAAATTTGAGATGTGGGAGTTTAACATTGAGCAGTATCTTCAAATCCATGAACACACCCTATGGGAAATTACTGAATATGGAAACACATTCAATAAGGCTGGCAAGATTGCAGCTGCTATCTTGGCAAGATCAACTCAAAGCTCTACTGAAGAAGATCAAAAAGAAAAACCTGAAGATGGAAGAGCTGTCTCAGCCGAGGACATAGCAAAGAGAAGGAATGACATGAAAACTCTAAGCATCCTCAAACTCTCTTTGGGACAAGCCAATCAGCACAAGTATAGAGGCTATGATTCTGCAAAAGATCTTTGGGCAGCCCTTCAAGTTGCTTATGGTGATAATGATGATACTGCCTCAGAGAAAAAGAAGTAACTCTTGCATGAGTATGTTGTATTTAAAGCCCTTCCCAATGAAAAGCTAAGTGGAGTGAGAAGCAGACTTCTTGACATTACAAGCAAGTTGTCATTCATGGGAACTGTAGAATATTGATAACCTATGAATCTATGAAGTGGGTTGATGTTTTCTAGTGAGAGAAACTAGAGAGAGAAAGTGAGAGAAAATGTGTATGATTTTATTAATATGAAAGTGAAATGTGAACAACAACCAACCCCTTTCCATGGTGGAAAGGGGTATTTATACTCCAAGCATACATTGGGCTTGGGCCGGTCCATGACAAGCCCATGGACCGGTTCTTACTTAACTTAATAAGTAATATTTAACTAATTGTTAACTACGAGCTATTACAACATAAATCATATTGTGGAGTGACCGATACTTCTAATATACGTTAAAACGTATTTTTAACAATCTCCCCCTAAGGGAGGTCACTCCACGTTACAAAATCCTAAACCTAGCATACTATACTAAGTCTTCGTTCTTTAGCTCGTAGTCTTTTCTTCTTTTCTTTCTTTTGTTGTGAATATGTTGGTTTGATCTTTTTGGCTTTGACTTGAGAGCATTGTTCTTTGGCCTTTCACGTGCGATCTTTGCATTTCTTGTGAATTTTGCCTCCTTGTGACTTCATGTTCCACACACTTACGTCTTTTTGTTGAATTCTCGAAAGCTTCAGAGTTTGGTACAGCGGAAGACTTCATCTTGTACTTTCTTGAATTTTTTGCTGAACTTTGTTGCAAAAGACATAAGCATGTGGGAACGACTTTTATAGGTACACTGCAACACCACCGTCTTCACTGGTACACAGCAACGCCACCGTCTTCAACAGGTACACAGCAACGCCACCGTCTTTAACAGGTACACAGCAACGACACGAATAAAATGGCTTTGAACATTTTATTCTAATTCGGTAGCATTTTACCTCCGGTCGGTGAAGACCGTTGGACGATATTAGATATCGTACCCGTGACGGATAGTTTCAATTAAGTAACTTCCTGACAGGATTTCGCGGGTAAACCCGTTCTCTTTATTCGACCGTCCAAAGCTGACTGCGAACATAAAGAGTGAATCACTTGGATAAATTATCCTTGTGATTAAAAGCCGTCAATTCATGAAACCTGGAACAAGTGAATTTCAATTAAGATTTTCACCATCGTTGCTTTCCAGTTGTCACGAGCTCAATTCATAAAGAATCTTGCACGTCACCTACCAAGTGCTGTTTGATGTTAACACTAGAAGGATTTCCACTCGTCACTGTGATCAATAAAGAGTCACTCTGAGTGTTCTGGCAAGATCATATGATAATGCGTAGAGGCCTGGAACGAGTTTAAGTTCAATTAAGAATTAAACCACTGTTTCCTTCCAGTTTTTCACAAGATTGGTTCTAAAAGAACCGCACGTGTAACCTACCATGAGCTTGTTTGATGTTGGCTCAAGCAGGATTTCCATCTTCATTGTAATACTTACATATTACTCGGATGTTCTGGCAATATTACGGGAATATTGCGTAGGACTCATGAAAATCTCTTACTTTTCACAGTGTGTGAGAAAGCAATGAATAAATGGACAGTGTCCTAATGAGACTTTTGATGATCTCTTGGCTCTAGACTCGATTGTGCGTTTTGATTTAGTGAGCGATGGCTGGAGAGGAGTGCCACCTTTTCAATACCAGTCTATTCGGAGTGAATAAACCAATAGATAACGTGTTGATCTCCGTGTGATTAAAACAAATACCTTTTGAGAGATATTTGAGTTAGCTGGGAAGGGTTGTGCATTGCATCACTGGGTCCATGATGTCTTTCTTCAATACCGAGAATCATTAGCAAAAATGACCTCAATAGCATATGTATTGACCCGGTTTCTGCCTAAAGTTGTAAGGAGGGCTTCTTTCTTTACACCCTTTATCTTTACAATTCTTTTTCATTCTTCAACCCCTTCAATGCTTACCAATACGTCATCACTAGCACCTTGTTGTGATTGTTCCAGTGCTAGCTTAAGTACTTGGTCGGCATTCAGCTACGTTCACATTCTTTCTCCATCTTTCCTAGGACTTCTAATTCTATCTAGGGAATTGTCCTTGGGAAGATTCCATCGGCTCTGATGAATCATTGGACTAAACCTATTCCTACCACCCTTTTGTCACCACATTCGTCGTGAATTAAGCGTGTTTTGGGAAGGAATTGCCACCATGAAAAATCATTGAAAATCACATAAGGTACTTGTGATATTAAAATCAAAAGTTTTGTACCTTAGGTGTTTTGTTCATCAAAAACGCTCCCCCTTAACACGTGCTTAACACATACTAAGTTGGATTATCGTTAAGTCTTTTTCATCTTTTAGCCAAGTATCACTTAAGTCTCCTTAATCCCATTTTCTCCCCTTATCCAAAATGTTAACCATTAACATTTGGGATATTGAATGGATTAACCGGTCTTTGGGTAAAAATGAAATCGATGTTTGGCCATAGAACATGTTCATGCTCCCCCTTAAATTAATAAGGGATATTTGTAGTGCTTTAGTATGATATATTTTGAAAGATTTAGAATCTCTTGAGAAATTCTTGAAAAATTATCATACCTTAACACTACATCAAGCCATTACAGCACAATATTCACAAATATACATATTCACAATTGAAAACCAATATAAAGTGGACCTGAGATGTACGACCCATTAGATGGATCGTTGCAGTAGCTTGTGGTGCACTAAATATGGTCTACCACCCACGAATCTTTCCAAGCTCCTCATCAATCTACGTTCACGGAGCTTTTAATCTATCTTCTTGATCACGTACTTCGCCATCTGCCGGTAACCCGGATGCCAATCCTCCGTCATTTCTGGCAAAGTCCCACCCGAGTTCAGATGCTACAACTTTCCTCTGACTTGTAGAAGAGTCCCATCACTGTACTTATGGAGCTCACCCACCCTCATAAACTTCATTAAACCTCGACTGTAGTAGAAAATGCCGTAATTCGGGACAGAAATGCCGGTATAGGGACATCTTTCTACATGTTGAGGTAGCACTTGATTCACTGGACGGGTTAGGTTAAGCTTCCTTTGATAGCTTTCGACTCCCAACTGAAGATCTTCAACTCGTGTCTTGATGACAACGCTTCGTGTGAACATACGAAGTGCTGTATTCAAAGCAATGAGGTCTTCACGAGGAATATGTGTGAGTTGATCTCGGGTCATCAGAAGCAGCATATCTTCGATATCCTCAAGGCGAATGATGGAAAAATCTCCCTGCTGGATTTTGTATTCCCTGTCATCCTCCCTTTTCAAACGAATCTCCGTCACATGATAATAGCCATTCTTGGCTTTAGTTTTCATCCCTAAGATGCTGGAGATGCGGATGTCGGATTTAACGTTACTTCCAGAATTGACTAGGCAGCAACCCCTGTACGCCCTTCGGACTCGTTCGTCCCAATGAGATGCACCTATGACAGCATACGTATCATAATTACGATTTATCTTTGGGACCCAGAGTCGGTTTACCTTTTCCTCGATAAAGGGTATTGTCCCCCAGTTGGCAGCTTTCAGCAAGGTCAGGGAGGTTGCGTACTTTGATGACCCCTTCAGAAGATATACAAGATCATTGGTGACGAAGAAGTCAAGAGCAATCTGATTATCTTGAGAAGGATCCATTGGAGGTGGAGCTCTTTCTGATTCATGAAGTCCTGGCCGTTGAACGGTATTCAGAGCCTTCAGGATCTCATCGGCATAATACTCGAACTCCATTTGGGTCAACCGGGTTTTGGCGCGTAGTCTCTTATCCTTCAGTGCTTTCTTCACCAAAGATGGAGTAACCGAAGTCTTATACTCATGAGCAAGAAATGCACATAAGTCAATCGGACTGCGGATACGAAGATACAAAACATCTTTGTCGGCGTCGGTGATCGGATCATACTGCGCCGCTGCCGTGATCCAAGCCTGTGGTGGTGCAGTCTCGTCAATCTCCAACGTGTCTGCCCAGTCCCTTGTGCTTGGAACAGTAGATTGTGGGTTTTGTTGCAGAGGATTGGAGACGTGAACATCTGCTTGTTCTGTTTCAGGCATGTCGGCAGTGTCATGAACGGGTGAGTGTTGTGCAGCTTTAGGTTCGGTTACCGATTCTGCAATCACAGGAACAACAACAATAGAACTAACAGGGTTAGTGGTAACAGGTATGGATGCAGCGATAAATGTACCAGGAATAGATGACCCTGTAGTGGCATTCACATCGTGGCGCCACTTCGATCGTCTGGATTCCGTGGACGTAGATTTTTCCTTTGGTGCTGCATCTTTCTTGGACTTGGTGCCAGACTTAACAGGTTTCTTTGAGCTGGCAACCTTATCCCCTTTCTCAGGCTGTTTACCCCCATCCGCTTCCTCATTATCATCCCCATTGCTCCCCCTTACACTCTCCTCATTACCATCACCGCCATCATCGCCATCATCATCATCGTCATCATCATCCTCATCATCATCATCATCATCCTTATCATTATCATCCTCATCATCATTATCATTCTGATCCTCATCATCCTCATCATCATCATCATTCTTATCTTCTTCTTCTTCTTCTTCCTCTTCTCCACCAGTACCTTCTTCTTCGTCACTCTCTTCCCTTTCTTCCTCAGGGAGAATGTGGTAGGGTACCACACTTCCAAACGTCTTGAACAACCTATCATCCTCCATGATAGCGTCATTCAGGGATTTGAAGAGAGCCCGTTGAATCCTCGATTTATCAAACGATCCAAGTTCCCTCATTCGAGCTTTGAGGATCTTCTTAATTTCAAAATCCGTCAAGTCATAAGCAATCTTGTAGGCGGCTTCTGAAGGATTGGATGATTTGATCATCAAGTTGTCAGCAGCAAGTGTCTTCAACTCATCACGTAGTTTAGGCATTAGGGATTCAACGGAGTCTTTCACTCTCTGCTCAATAGAAGCTTCAAGAGCTTCTTTTTGCTCTTTAAGGTCATCCTTAATAGCTTTAAGTCTCGTAATTCGTGCTTGATGCCTATCAGCTTCAGCCTTTTTAACCCGAGCAAGTTCTTCTGCATGAACTTTACGTGTAAATTCCATATCTGCAGCGAACTTAGCAATCAACTCTTCTTGAGCTTTCTTAGATGCTTCTTCACTTTGAGCTCGTCTAAGTAACTCTTGGCGAAGTTCATCCATTTCTCTCTTGTGATTATCCACATGTTTATCCAACATTTCGGCCATCACCAATGCTGCCATTGCAGACGTTGCAGAGCTACTCTGGGTTGATGGAATAGGCTCGGTTGTAACTGCGGTACTAAGGATGGGGTTTATTGGTGGTGGAAGAAATGGTGTTGAAACCGGTCTGGTTGGTACGGGTTGAGTTGGTTGAAGTTGAGTTGCTAAAGGTTGAGTAGACTCTTTTTCAATACTAGCTGAAACAGAGGGGGGTGGATGTCTCCTTCGAAGTAGAATACTTTTCAGGTGATCCAAACTCAAACACATCATCTGGTTCCACATACTCTTCTTCAACATTTACCCGTGCACCCGAACCACTACCTCCAGTGTCTTTCCTACTCCTTTCCATAGCTATCTTCATCGCTTTTCTCTCAGTCTTGTTAAGAGCAGGATCATCAATATCTTCTTCATCGTGGAGAACTAACTCATCAGCCGTACCCTTTCCCTTCTTAACTGCCGTCTTCTTCTTTTTGGCTTTGGGTTCAGGTAAATCTATTTGCTTCCGTTTACCTTTGCTCTTAACCGTGGTGGAAGAGTCTTCACCTGCTAAAATGCTTGCTCGTTGATTCTCAATTTCTGTTAGCAAGTTCTTGTAATCATCAGATGCTATAATCTCATCGGTCAGAAGATGACTGGGAATGGGACCAGGAATAACCGTATTCGAATGAGTCTCCTGCCTTAAGTCTACCAAATCATCATCATCCATCGTGTGGTGACGACTACCTGCACGCTTATTAATGGATGCATCGTGTTCCATAAAGTAATGTATGATCAGCTTAATGAACCTAGGGTACTGGTAACTTTTAACCTTACCCTTTGTGTTTGTGAAGAGTTGAAAAGTAAACTCCTCCCACAGTAGTGATGCATAATCAATACCCATACCTTTAAACATACCATAAAACATCTTGATGATTGGTGGATGAACAGCATCAAACCCAGTTGTTTTGGGTGTTAAACATCGGCTTAGAATCCCAAAAATAGCTTTCCATGGTTGACCAACTTTGGCAGTAGTAAACTCAGACGGGGTTCGTATGTCAAGACATCCAATGGCAGTGAACATCTCCATGATCTGGTCCTTAGTCGGGTTGGCTGAGTATGATAGACCTTTGAGTGTCGGTCGAAATCCAAAGATCTTCCTAAAGTCTGACACAGTAAGCGTCTGCTGCTTGTTGTCCAAGGAAAAAGTGATTTTGTTCGACGTCCTCTCTTTGGTAGCCCAGAACTCGTAAAGGTATTCATAGGGCACTGAAGCACTTCTCCTTAGCGCATGCTTGAGATGAGATTTATCAAGCATGGCTGTACCTACCTTAAATCCATTATGGGTAGAGTGAGATACCTCCTTCAAACGGAAGTTGTTTGGAATAAACTTTAGAGTCTTGGCTTCAGCAATGGCGGCGGCTCTGGTGTCTTGTATTTGTTGTACGGTAGGGTTAGTCATCGTCTCTGCTTAAGATAAAACACAAAGGTTGATACATACAAGTATGAATATCATTATGACTTTAAACCTAAGCATTGTACATATGACATAATCCCTTAAGCTTTGAAACCATTCAAACATCTTCTATATGGAATAATCATTCAATTCGGAATAATAGGTCTATGCTGAATATAAATCCTATGCGGAACATAAGGCCTATTCGGAACATATAGCCTATGCGGAATAACATCCCTATTCTGAATAAAAAGGCTATTCGGAACATTTATTCTATGCGGAATAAAATCCCTATTCTGAATAAAATGTCTATTCGGAACATTGGGCCTATGCGGAATAAAACCCTATTCGGAACATTGGGCCTATGCGGAATAAATTCCCTATTCTGAATATTGGGCCTATGCGGAATAAAATCCTATTCGGAACATTGGGCCTATGCGGAATAAATACTCTATTCGGAAAGAACAGTCTATGCGGAATAAATTCTCTATTCGGAAAGAACAGTCTATGCGGAATAAAAAATCCTATTCGGAAAGACTTGGCCTACGCGGAATATTCAGTCTATTCGGAAAAAGTTCTCTATGCGGAATATTCATTCTATTCGGAAAGATTTCTCCTATGCGGAAAGATCATTCTATTCGGAAAACTTCTCCTATGCGGAAAGACCTCCTATTCGGAATGTTTTTCAACAGTGATATTTTCTAATTTAAGCACGAAATCCGTTTGAATCAAGTGATCTAAAGGCCAAAGCAGTTCAATTTGTTCTATTCCGAATGCAACCCAGGCAAAACCCCCAATTTAATTAACCCTAATTGAAGCAGAAACTGATTTCGATTGTTTTCAATTAAAAAGTTAATTAACTTGTTTTGCATGAAAGATTAATCCGATTGAATACCTTTTGAAGATCTTGAACAAGAAGATTAATGAATTGATTCGTGTTTGTTTGATTTCGTTTGTTTGTTTGTTAATGGCGGCAAGGGATAAACAATCAAACAGGGAAAGTAAAAGAAGAGACGGGGGTGGGTGATTTTGACTAGGTCAAATTTTTCACAAGTTTGACATATTGTCAACTTTACCCCCTCAATTTTTCTTCTTTCAACAAACAAAATCTTTTGTTTTCCCAAGTTCTAATTCTTGTCATTTTGACCCTATCTTATGTTAACTACCCGAGCCTTAGTGATTAACTTATCTTAACACAAGCACAAAACTATCCATGACAAACTTATAAGCAACAACAAGACAAATGCCAAAGCAATCCAACCATTAACCATTAAGCTTTTTGAGTTTCCTTGAAAACTTTTGAAGATCTTTTTGATGTGAAAGATGATGTAACATTTTCTCCCCCTTAAACGATGACCCGTTTTCTATTTAAAGAGCTGTAGTCATTGTTTAACGAGGCACATGATGATGAAAAACATTTCCCAATTGATATCTTGAAAAAGTTTGATTCGTGGTGTCAATAAGATTTCTCTTATTTTAACAAATTAATGCACTGAGACGTACACTAATTCGTGTTAGACCAAGTTGTAAAGTAAACTTGATCCCTTTGCATGATTTGGCTTGTAAATCACGCCCGAGAAAATTAATTCCCGTTGTGAGCCAACGTTTTCCAAGGAAATACGTGACTTTAATATGAAAACCGGGTTGCAGTCAGAAATAACTACAAGCCATAATGGGCATGTTTTAAAAATATACAACTTTTATACGGACTCTATTTATGGCACCGTGTCAATATTGATCGACATTTCTAAGGCCGTAAATATTACCGTACTAAAAGACATGCCCGTTTTAAACGAAAAATATTTTTGATTTTTCTTGATTTTATAATTTTTATGGTTTTTGTAGGTTTTATATTTTTTATGGTTTTTCTTGGTTTTATATTTTTGTATTTTCTTTTTGTGGTTTATATATTTACTATAATATACATGATCACGAACAAAGGATACTCTGAATAGTTTACCACGACTATTCAGCTGATTCTTCTGCCAACTCTTTGAGAGTCGCTGGAGTGAATGATTTCATGCCTAGCTTGTCGATCAAAAACTCGATTCGTCCTCGATCTAAGGCTTTGGTGAACATATCCGCCAGCTGGTACTCAGTAGTGACAAAATACAGCTCGATCACTCCGTTCTCCACCTGCTCCTTAATGAAATGGTAGCGAATGTCTATGTGCTTGGCCCGGGAGTGTTGAACATAGTTGCAGCAAAGGGCAATGGCGCTTTTGTTGTCACAATACATCGGGATTTTGTTAAATCCCAAACCGTAGTCAGTTAATTGTGATCTCATCCAAAGGACTTGAGCACAACAACCGGACATGGCGATGTATTCAGCCTCCGTGCTAGAAATTGCAGCGCTTTTCTGCCTTTTTGAAGACCAACTGATCAATCTATCTCCTAGGAGTTGCACAGATCCAGAAGTGCTACGCCTCGTGTCTTGACATCCAGCATGATCGGCATCTGCGTATGATATTAAAGCAATCGAGGAATCTTTCGGATACCATAGACCACGATGAAGTGTTCCTTTTAGATACCGAAAGATCCTTTTCACAACATGTAGGTGCTTTTCGGTAGGCCGAGCCTGATACCGGGCACACATGCATACAGCAAATTGCAAATCAGGCCTGCTAGCAGTCAGATATAGAAGGGTGCCGATCATCCCACGGTAAAGTTTTGGATCGACAATAGTCCCATTCCTATCTTCATCTAACTTGGATTTCTCCACCATTGGAGTGTCCACGGGGTCACAATTTTCAAAGTTATATTTCTTAAGAGATTCTAGAGCATATTTGGATTGATTAATAAAGATGCCTCTGGGATTTTGAGAAATCTGTAATCCTAAGAAAAATGAAATTTTTCCCATCATCGACATCTGAAAGCGTGTGGACATTATCTTCTCAAATTGATTTGACAATTCTATGTTAGTGGCAGAAAATATTATATCATCAACATAAATTTGTACCAGAAGCATGTCGTTGCCTTCCTTGAGAGTGAATCCGGCTGACTAACATAGACTTCTTCCCTTAGTTCACCGTTCAAAAATGCCGTCTTCACATCCATTTGGTAGACGATCATGTTCATATGAGCAGCATACGCAAGGAATAGTCTAATCGCCTCCAATCTAGCCACAGGAGCAAAAGATTCTTCAAAGTCTATACCCAAGGCTTGTTTATATCCTCTAGCGACCAATCTAGCCTTATTCTTCAATACCGCACCCATCTCATCAAGTTTAACCTTATAAACCCATAACAAGGTAAGGATGTTAACCTTGTCAGGGAGAGGAACTAATTCCCATACTGGTCGATCTAGATCTCCAATGACATTCCTAATTGGGTGATCTTTTGTCCATTTAGTGCTATGGTTTTCAATCCTAGGTGGTCTGGAGTGAACAATAGAAGGAGCTTCTTCTGAGGTAGACGCGGCTGAAGGGTTTTCAGGGATCGCTACACCAAAGAAAGGAAGCTCTTGCCAGTGAGCATATTCCAAGTCGTGATCAGTAGAATCCTCTTCCACATCATTAGGCACAAGTAGGGGTGATGATTCAGGTGTAGTTTGAGAATCACTTGGTGAAGGTGCATCCGGTTCAATGTGAATTGTAGATGCATTAGATAAAGGTTCATTAGCTTGAGCAACCACTTCAGGTATTGGAGCAATTACTACAGGTGCTGGAACTTCATCAGTCGGGGGATCGAAGAATTCATCAAACAACGGTTGAAACAGTTTATCCCACTCGGGCCTTGTTGGTGGTAAAAATGATGTAGAAGTAGGATTATTAGGAACTAATCCGGAACTAATAGCACCGGTTCCCATCTCATGAAGCGCGGGTTCAGAGCTGTGTTGCTCAGAAGCCATCGCTGTCAGCTCATCGAAATCTGCGTCCATAGTTTCTACAATCTTGCCAAGATGACGGTTATAGATTCGGTATGCTCTCTTGGACAGTGAGTAACCAATGAAAATACCTATATCGGCTTTCGTTGAAGCTTACCCAAGTTCTCACTATTGATGTTTGGATAACAAAGAGCACCAAACACATGAAAAAATGAAACATCGGGTTTACGGTCATGTAGAAGCTCATAAGGTGTTTTTCCATGGCGTTTCCGAATGATAGAACGGTTTTGGGTGAAACATGCAGTAGATATAGCCTCTGCCCACAAGAACAATGGAGCATTCGCGTAAATAAGCATGGTCCTAGCAGCTTCCATAAGTGTACGATTCCGTCTTTCAACGACACCGTTTTGTTGTGGAGTGCGTGCAGCGGATGTTTCATGTGAGATACCAACTCCTTCATAATAATCACGAAGAGTCTGGTTGACGAACTCTATACCATTGTCTGTACGAATACGGCGAACAGTAGTATTCAAACGTACCTGAATGAATTTCAGAAAAGTGATGATAGCCTTCGGTGCTTCATCCTTTGTACGTAGAAATCTAACCCATGTAAACCTGGAAAAATCATCCACAATGACGAGAATGAATTTCTTACCGCTCACACTTTCAGTTCTCATTGGTCCACAAAGATCCATATGCAAAAGATGAAGTTTTTCTTGATTGGTGTCTTCAGCTTTGGGCTTGTAAGATTTCTTGGTGCTTTCCCCCTTGAACACGCGGAACATAAATGGTCCTTGTGAAATTTAAGCTTTGGAAGACCACGAACTAATTCGTTTTTAGCCAGATGATTAATAGCATCAAAGTTAAGATGAGATCATCTGCGATGCCATAACCATGACTTGGTCTTAGATGCTTTAGAGAGAAGACATACTAGAGAGGCGGCCATCATGTCTTGTAGAGACAACGTATAAAGATTTGAACCACGAGATCCCTTCAACAAATCTTTTCCTTCCAAGTTGCGGATGAAACAAGTGTGTTGTCGAAAAGCAACCTCTAAGTTGGAATCACAAAATTGTCCTACTGAGAATAAGTTATGACCAAGACCTTCTACATAGTATACCCTAGAAATCGTCACGTTTCCAATCTGATATTCACCATACCCCATAATCTTTGCTATATGATCATTCCCGAATTTAACCGTACCAAGAAACTTGCTGACGAAATTTCGGAGCATCGAGCGATTTCCGGTCATATGTTTTGAACAACCGGAGTCCAAATACCATAGGATGATTTGGACCACCTGAAAATATCACCACACGAAGACAATGTAGAGGTATCGGAATCTGAGTGTTCCTTGTTATTAGCAGGTACAGATTTAATAATCTTAGATTTGCTAACTCTAGGTTTCTTAGATTTCCTAGCCTTTTTCTTCCTAATTGGTGGTGTAGATTCTAGTTGGCTTAAATCCTGAGGTATTTCTTCACTGATAGGCACTATAGTGGGGGCTGACCTAATTAAAGGGCGCTGTTTCCATACTTGAGTGCGAGTGTTCCTAACTAAAGGACGCTCAGACCTAACCTCAATGGATGCATTCCTAGTTAAAGGGCACATTTTTCCATCTAATGTAAAGGTCCTACCAGTGGGACGCCATTGCCAGCCAACTTGGGCACGAGTTCTACCCGTTGGCTTCCATTCAAGACCATTCTTAATAGCATTCATTTCATTCACGTGATCAATCAGACACAAATCATGACGCTGGGAAAACATACATTCATTACAATTCCAACAATTCAAATCAGAATTCACGAATGGTTTAGGCTGCTGCACAGGCGCAGAGCTTTTAGTCTTAACATGATTCTTTTTATTTAAAACTGAACTAGCATTCCTATTGTGAACTTCTACTTTCTTCTTTTTGGCACTACTAGTGGAGGGCTTGATCTTATCTTTCTTGAGTGGCGATCCTTTAGCCTTAGTAGTCTCTTTTAATCCTGTAGAAGGCAAAGTGGGAATATTAGCAACAGATTTTAAAGGTGCCTTACTTGATTGTGCCAATGACGGTTTTGCTCCTGGAGTCTTATTAAATGGAGTTACAGCAATGGGCCTATTATTAAGTAGTGCAGAACCTGGTGTACCTATGTATTGCAAATATGCCAAGCAATATTGAACTCGCTTAATATATTCATGAGCCGAATAATAGTCGCTACTTGAGGGATCTAAGGCATAAAGATCGTCTAAAATATCCCTAAGAAGATCGACATGCTTAATGGCATTCCTCATATAATCATCATAGGTAACTGGGTTTCTCTTATGAAGCGGGTTCTTATAAAGCACTACTGACTTGGTTGTTGGAGCACTAGTGGAAGGTGCAGAGTCGGTAGCTAAGTTATCAACAACTTCTTGTCGGGTGAGAAGAAGTGTCTCCTTTAACTCAGCCAAAACCATATTTTTGTCAATGAGCAGGATGTTCAAATCAGAGATTTCCTCGCATTTTTGGTTCAGTTGTTCAACATAAGATTGTTGCTGTGCCGCATTAAAAGCGAAGCGTTCTTCTAGTGAACCATAAAGAGCGGATAGTCCCTGTCTTGTCCGATCCATCTCCCCTAGAACAGACGAAAGTCTAATTTCTAAGACCTGGTTTTTAGACTCTGCAGCCTCTAGTTCCATTTTGAGTGTTTCATTTGATGACACATCTCTCTTCAATCTCATTATCTCTTCCTCTAATGTCTTAACAATTGCAATCATCTTGTCACTCGTCTCAACACCGTTTTCGCAAACATTTGATATCAAAAGATTCTCATTTTGAGTTTGTTGTTTTAATTCTAAAGATATACAATGTTGTTCTAGTTGATTAAAGCGTTTTGAAAGTAAATTGTAAGAATCTTGTAGCTTTAAAAACTCAGCGTTAGATTCGTGACAAGACTGATTATCTACCTCATTTACAGTATCAGCAACATTTACAGAGAGATCACAAACATCATCACAAATATCATTACAAATATTCATAGCATCACAATTAATCATAGCGGATGTAAGCTCATTCGAATAATTAACATTTACAGTAGTAAGCACATCACACGAGATTACTGCAGACAAGAATCGGTCATATTCAGTTAAAATCTTTTCTTTTTCAATTAGTTGTAGTTCGTAAGCGGTGTCCATTTCATAAAACACTTTTTGAACTTCACCAATTTCAAACACAAGATTTTCCTTAAGAGATGCAAAACTTCCTTTTAGACTTTCGACAAATGGATTGATCTCAGTTTTAAACACCTCGTTCATGTGTTCGAAAGCCCATTCTCCGGCGTTTAGGCCATTTGAAGTCGTACAATCCAAAATGACCTTGTCAAAATTAGTAAAGTATTGATTAATCTCTTGCAAGTTTAACCATACAGTGCTAACAGGTGGAAGATGCTTTGGAATTTCCTTAGGACCTTCCATGTTGACAAGTGTAGTAAATGTACTAGGGCTTTCTTCATTCAACATGTAGGTTGGTGCTGTAATGAGATCTTTGTCCATATGGAATCGAATTCTAAAATCCGTTTTAGCAAGCTCCTTATTCAATTTAAAATAATCACACTCGGGATATTTTGCAGAATTGTATGACCGATCCTCATCAACTAGTTCCTTACTTGTTCGATCACCAGGAAAAACAATCGGTTCTAAGGCCAATCCTAATTGAGTTGCATTATAAAGTCTAGGACTATGTCTTAAAGCTTGTTTTGCATACCGTGGATTAGGGGGAAGGCCTTTTTGACGTGATAAGTTAAATTCTCTAAATGAAGCATCAAATAAGTGAACTAGTTGAGAAGCAGAGTATTGTCTTAAGAGCAAGTAATCTAGACTTCTAATCTTATTAGTAGCATTAATCTCCATTTCATTCTTCTTAGACTCGAGTGACTCAAAATCTGTTTGAAGTTTTTGAAAATTAGTGACCACTAATTCCTTTTTGCTAAGTTCTTTAGAAAGATTTGCTCTTAAGGTTTCGATTTCTTGCAAGTGACCCATTTGTTTGTTTCTAAAATGATCATATTCGAGATTAGTTAGAACACTAGACGAAGGAACTAATTCCAAGGTTTGAACTTTCTCGTTGCTTAAGGTAAGCTCATCAGACAAATTCTTATTCTTAGCTAAGGTTTCTAAGAGTGCAGCATTCATTTGGCTAAGTAATGTAGCAGGAACCATGACCAAATCTTGTTGAGCAGGAGTAGGCGTTTGCAAAATGGGTCCCGGTTGTGATTCACTCAAAGTCTGGGGACTCACATTGATATTGGTATCATTGTTTGTCTCCTCATTTGAAAGACTCACCACCGAAGATTCATTCGAGTCAGCACTCTCTTGCACAACTTGATGTGGTTGAACACTAGCATCAGTGGTATTATCGGTGGTATTAATAAGTACCTCAGATCTCTTTTCTGGCCCTAAGCTGGAGATAGTTTCCATGAGAGCAGCCTTTGCAGATTGAAAGTCATCACAGTCTGAGTCATACGCATCAAGATCATCGGCTTGGTAAGCTGCATTCTGCGTAGTGACAACGTCTTGATCAGCAATCCCTGGATCAGCAAGAAATGCAAGCTCCTCTTCATCAAGTTCCCTTCCTTGTGCCTGAGCATTAACCAGATAGATCTTCTCTACAAACCATTGTCCATCCCTTCTCCTCTTGGGTTTCTTACAATCCCTGGACATGTGACCCTCTTTCTTGCAGTTGTAACATGTAATCATTCTCAACTTGCCCGTGGAGTTAGCCCGTGGAGCAGAATTGGCCATTGGTGCCTGATTGACCGTGCGAGCATTGGTGGTTGATGTGGTAGGTCTCCCCTGATATGGTTGAATAGGCTGAACCATGACCCTGCCATTCTCAATAGTAGCTTGTTGATGATAAATGGATGAATTCCTCAACTGATTGTTGGTAGGAGCTGATCCTCTGTATCCTCGTTTGCTTAAAGTCCTTGTGAGATAAGCAGACATAGTAGTTAGCACTTCAACTGGGTCAGCTCCTTGTTGGAATACAGGTTCGGGGACTTCCTCATCATCACAATACATTGCTTGATCTGGATGAGCTGCATAATCACTAGAAGGAATACTCATTTGATCAGGGTAGCTTGTTGGATATGCTGCATTCTCTTGATAAGAAGAATATGACTGCTGAGCATAAGGTGCAATATTTGCTTGATGAAGTTGTGAAGCATACTGTGGTGAAGGTGCATTGAACCGATATTGTTGCTGATGTGAGGTGGGTGGTTGCGGTAGAATCGAGTATTGGGGGAAGGTTGGTGTCATGTAAGGTGATGGATGATAGGCTTGATGTCCCAAGATATAAGGTGTGTTGTTGTGTGACAAGCTTGGTTGATTCGCCATCAAAGCTAAGGAATCTGGGTACATACCGCGAGGAGAACGGTGCATAATCACATGTTTCTCATGTTGCTGAAGAAAAGCATAGATTTGATCTAAGTTGCACTTATGCAAATCCCGGGTTAACTTCACATCGGTAATATACTCACCCCATTCAGCTTGAGGTAAAGTATTCAAGAACTTGGTGTTAACCTGGAATGGAGCAATCACGAGATTGTATACATTCAGATCATTCATTAGAGTGGTGAATCTGAAGTAATAGTCGTGTAGCGTTTCCCCTGGGCTGTACGTGAATCTGTCAAACAGATCATACAGCTGACACTCCCTTTCCTGTTTGGTGAGAGACGTACCTTGTAGCAACACCTTTAGACGTTCCCATAAATCTTTGGCAACCGTATATTGACTAACCATACGATAAATATCATGCAGAAGAGCTTAGAGAAGAGTCTGTAAAGCCTTTTCATCAGCATCAGCAATGAGTTGTTGTGCCGGTGTGAGTTCTTCATATTCTCTTGGTCGAGACACGTTATTTGCCACAATGGTACCATAGTCGAGTGGACCATTCAAAATCGATTTGACCATAAGCCTTCCGTATGTTGGTTTGCCCTTCAAGTATTGCATCATACGGCCCTGCCATGCCTCAAACACCTCTTTAATAAGCATCGGTGGACGACTATCAGTCCCCGTTATGATCGAGATATCCGTAAGAGATGTCATCTGAGGCATTAATGAACTTGGATTCATTGTGATCACTTAAAAGACTCAAAGATTATCGGTTGATCGAGCAGTGAAGAAAGGTTGAGAATTTGTGTTGTGTTGGTTGTAATCAAGATTAAATCCACTAAAGATCGTCGAAAAAACTCAAATACCCCTTGAACTTGCTTATACGGAATAACCCAAACTCAGAATAAACCCTATTCGGAATAATACCTATTCGGAATAATCCTATGCTGAAAACCCTTATACTGAATAACCCTTATGCGGAATAACCCTATTCTGAAAATGCCTTATTCGGAATAACCCCTATGCTGAATAACCCTTATGCGGAAAAACCCTTATGCGGAATATTTCTTCAATTCGGAATATCTGGCTATTTGGCTTATTCGGAAAACCTGCTATTCGGAATGATGGGCAATTCGGAAAGCTATTCGGAATATTTCTCCTATTCGGAAAAATTTTGGCTATTCGGAAAAATACTGGCTATTCGGAAAAATATTGGCTATTCGGAAAGTTTTTGGCTATTCGGAAAATATTGGCTATTCGGAAAGAATTGCTATTCGGAAAAATTCTGCTATTCGGAAAAATTGCTGCTATTCGGAAAAACCCTTCTATCCAGAAAGTCTATGCGGAAAATTCTGCTATTCTGAATATTGCTCCTATTCGGAATACCTATTCGGAATGTTCTGGAAATATGTTTCCGAGACTTAGAAAAACAGCTTTAAATCCGATTTTTGATCCAAAACCACAAAAAGTTTTATGATTTTTGTTGGAAATACGTTTTACGTATTTATGAAGGATCGGTCGCTCCAACGATAATTATGTAATGGGCTCGTGATCTATTTACTTTATGTATGGTCCATATAGCCCACATGTAGGGTGGGCTATATATAACCCCTCCTAGCATGTTAGGAGGGGGTTGTTGATTCCATTTACACATTAATCAATTTTATCTTTCACTTTCTCTCTCTACATTCATCTCCCTTCTCTCCTTTCTCTCTCTAATCCCTCATCTAATTCCTTCATTTCTTCTTTAATTATCAATCAATCAACCACATAAATCCACCAAATCCATGACATAGAATAAGCCATTAATCACGTAGACCTTCAATTGGTATCAAGAGCCTTGGTTAGTTTGGTTTATTCTTGTTTTATTTCTTTTTGATTTTGGTGGGTTTTGATTTAATCATGCTTAAATCATAAAAAGTTTGTATTTTTTATAAAAAGTTTGTGTTTTTATATGTTAAATCATATCAAATCTTCAAATTTTTTTACTTTTTAGATAAAAATCACAAATTTTTATATAAAAATCAAAAATTTCTTTATCAAATGTTAAAAAGTTTGTGTTTTTATAAAAAGTTTATGTTTTTCTCTTTTTAATTTTGTAATTTTTTTTAAATCCTTATATTTTGATTGTCTTTTTATCTAAATTGATTAAATTGAACCTTAATTTTGTCCTTTTTTAGTTCTTTCATCAATGTTTACCACTTTAATTTTTGTTTTTTATTAGTTTTTTTTTTATAATCAGTTACTCATTTTAAATTTTTTATATATCAGTTTTTATATATAACTTTAAGTTTCGAGTCTCCAGTCGTCTTTATTTTTTATTATATAATCAATATTTTTTTTCTTTATTTTTTTAATCTATAGGGTCTCAGTTTTTTGTCCAGTTTGTCCAGTTGTCCTACAGTCCTTCATTAAGTTTTTCATAATCAAGGTTTTTGGTCTCAAGTCTCAGTCTGTCAGTAGTTTTTGTCCTGTTCCGGGTGAACTGAATATTTCTGAATAGAAAAGTTCCGAATAAACCGAAAACTTCCGAACCAAACTCTTCCGAACCAAATTGTTCCGAATGAACAAAACATCCGAATCAACAACATCCGAATGAACAACATCCGAATGAACAACTTCCGAATCAATTTTTAAGAAAAAACTTCCGAATCAATTGTTTTGAAAAAAACTTCCGAATCAAACACTTCCGAATGAACAAAAAAAAAAAAAAAACTTCCGAATCAAATACTTCCGAATGAACAAAAAACTTCCGAATCAAACTCTTCCGAATGAAGCTCTTTCAAACATAACGGACAAATTTGGGAAAATCATCGTCTTTTAATAAGACTCATTCCCTCGACACAGACAAAACATCTCAAACTCAAATCAAACAAAAAGACTCAACACCCTCCACTCGACTAAAAACAGACTCCCTCACACTCGACACATCTTTCGCCCTCATTCAACACCCACAACTCACTTACTCACCCTCGACTGACAAACGAACCCTAATCCCATCCACAAACAAATCACGGTTTCAGTTTATTTTTAATCTCAGTTTATTTTTTTAAAACAAAAATCTTAGACTTGACTTGTCCGAGACTCGATTCAAACACAACCATCAGAGACTGACATCTAGACCCAAACAAACACCCTCGTTTTTTTACTTTCGATCTTCACTCCCTTACACCCTCTCGACAACAACTCTCGTTACACCTCTCGACAACTCCCAAGACTACCACACCAACCCGACTCAACAACAACCCACCCTCGACTCAACAGAACAACCCCTCACCTCACAAACTCTCAAAACCTTTCTCGACTCACACCCATCCCAAACCGTCTCACACCCTCTCCTGACTCCCACTCTCGGTCACACCTTCATTACTCAAAACCATATTTTTCTCGACCCACAAGACAGAACGACTCAACAGTAGGAGAGAGAGACTCAACAAAAAGTTAAAAGAAAACCTACCCGAGACCCATTTTAGGATCTTGAAGCCATAAATTTGTTTTAATCATTCAAAACAAGGGTCTTCTTTATCTGGGTCTGGGATTCGGTTGAGCAGACAAGAGAGATTAGGATTGTGGATTTTTTGATGGGCGGATACAACTAGGCTAAAGCATGGGGCGGAGACTTTAAGATGGAGTAAATTTTTTTTTGAGAACTGAGAAAGAAAGAGTTTATTGTGCGTGTGAGTTTAGGAGAGAGAGATAGATTTAGGTTAAGATATTTGAGTGGGCGGATATATCTAAACACAAGGAGTGGGGCGGTGGATTTTGCTGATTGGGCCACGTGCCATCTTTGACGGAGATAACAATGTTCTCACTTGACTGGCGGAAGAACCTAGATCAGACTATATTTTTATTTTATTATTATTTCCTATTCTATTTAAGTTAAGGTGTATACAAGTTTCAGTCAAAGTTTACATTCCATATTTAAATTCCAAAGTTTTAGTCCAGGATAAATCAAATTTTTCTATTTTATAGTTTAAATTTCAAATTTTTTCTATTTATTTAAAATTAAATAGATAATCAAAATTTTCTTTTTTAAATTAAGTTAATTTTTTTTTTATATAAACTTTTTGGCAAATCGTATTGAGGCGGGAATTTTAAAAAGAATTAACGAGAAAATATATTTATCGGGATAAACGTTATTGTGGCCGGATTTCCAGAAACACGTGACGAATCAAAGTGACGAGCTTCATTTATACCATCCATCGAGGAATTTTACGTATTATTTACGGGTCTTTCGTTTTAATCGATCTTTAATGGATTCGTTCGATTCGACATGTAAAAAGGGAGAGTTGTATTTAAGGCAAAACGAAGTTAAGAAAAGTGGCATCACCTCCTTTCAACTACTCCAGTCTCATCTTGTCACTCTTTCGGGGATTCAAGGAGGGAGCGAATTTGTGACAATCTTTGGACAAGATCGTCATATATTCATCGACTCCATTTTTACCGCTTTGACCCAACTCGCCGAGCAACTCAACCATGGAAACTTTAATCACTCTGCATCGGTACTTGCATATAAGGCTCTTGTGACACACCTCACGCCTTTCCTCCAATTTAATATCATCAAGCCTGAAAGTTCAATGATTTGCCAATCGTTTCTTCGAGATACACATACCGAGCTTCGAGTTTTCCGTGATACGATTTTGAGACTCATGTCATCGGTCTCGTCTTCGATATATGAAAGATCTCGACTTCAGCAAGGGTATGATAATGGAGTGCAAGACTCTTCGATGCAAGAGAAAACTGATCATACGGTTGAAAACTTGGAGCCTAACGATGCCAAGAGCACAGAATCAGGAGGACAACATGATGCCAGTGGCACGTCAGGGAATGTTAACGAGATTTCTCTTGATGACACCTTACCCATTTATGACGAAGAGCCTGTAAACATGGTACAATGTGATGTTAATTATGATGTATATGCTGATGACATACCGCATATTGAGCATTCGACACCTAATTATGACAAACATGGGATGGAAAAGAGTGATAGCAATACCACTTCTGATTCATCCGATGTGAGTCATAATGGGGGAGAAAGTGTTCAAAATGCTATAGTTCATCATGATAAATGCTTTATAACTGCCTCGTTAACTGATTCTGATTCCAAGATTAAAGAGCTCGAAACGATCGTAGCTCGGCAATCAAAAGATCTTGAGGATGCCAAACTTGAATTTTCTAAGAAAACGGTCAAATTTGAAACATACTTTGAAAAACTTGAAAAATCAAACGTTGTTCTTGAAAGAAAATTGGATCAAACTGTTTTAGATTCTAAAGCTGAAAAGGATAATCTTTTGAAACAAATTCAACTGCTTGAATCTAAGTTGGCATCCCAAGATAACGTGCTCAAAGAAAATGAAACATTAAAGGCCCAAGTACAGGAAAAGGTTTTTGCTATAGCTGCGTTGAAAAACGAGTTAAGAAAAAGTAAAGGACCTAGTGTGGACACTAAGCTTGAAAAACCATCAATCTTGGGGAAACCGCCTATAAATCAGTTCGTCAGACAACCGATTGTCAGACAACCTACTGCATTTAGATCCGAGCGACCACAATCCTCGAGACCGCGGTTTGCCTCCCAAGTTGATTTGGTTCATCTTATTAGACCAGTCACTCCAGCAACTAGGCCCAATGTGATCACTCCAGCTTTAGCAAGACCAAATCATATGATTGCCTCTAGTTTCCCTAAAAATACCAAGACCACGTCTAGAACTAGTTCAAATGACGTTTGCCATGAATCTGATCTTAGGGAAGCTAAGCAAAAGACACATGTAAGAGATAGGAATTCCAAACCTAGTCAGATGCCTTCTAGTTTACCCAACACTGCTAACCGTAGCATGTCCAATCCTAGGAGCATCAATCAATCGTCTAGGGATTCTAGATCTTACTCGGACATTAAATATGCTACTTGTAAAACATGTAGAAAATGTGTCTTTACGGCAAATCATGATGCTTGTATTAAAAAATTGCTTAATGAGGTGAACTCCCGTGCTAGACTTAAATCCCAGTGGGTAGCTAAAATCAAACCCTTTGGTAAGATGTGGCGCCCCACTGGTAGAACTTTCACTCTTGTAGGAAACGAGTGCCCTTTAACTAGGATAGCCTCTGATTCTACGAAGACTACTAGGGAGGAAATTGCAAAGGATGATACATCACTTAAGCCTGAACTTAAGATTTTCTATAAACGAAAACGTTTGCCAACTAAGATAAGTGAATCATCCCCTCAGACCACCTCTGACACTAGAAAAGCCAACTGTGATCCCCCACGTGCTTCAAAAATAGATATCTCTAACCAATGCAAAAGTATACAAACTCCTAATGAGAATGCAGGTACCAAAGTTGATGTTCCAAAAGAACGAAGCGGTCCAATTGTTGTATACCGTTCAACTAAGGACACTCTTAGAGTTTGGTTGCTGAAGAAGCAGATATCAGAAAAACAAATGTCTCAGGGGATTCATGGTTAAGCTGCAAACAAGGACTTATAGTCATATCACAGACTGTAACTCGCTCTCACAAAGAAAGGAAAGTTTATCGCCGATGATAAACTTATCCTAAAAACGAGAAATTCATTTTTCTCGGGCATGAGCTTATATCAAAAACATTCCAAGTTTTTAAGCTCATGCATTATGGTTTTTCATTAAATATCAGATGGTAACCCGTTCTTCAAATAAAGGAAAGTTTATCGCCGATGATAAACTTATCCTTACAACGAGAAATTAAATTTTCTCGGACACGAGCTTACATTAAAACCATTCAAAGGTTTTACGCTCGTGTACATGACTTACAGTTAAATGTCAGACTGTAACTCGAACTTCAAATAAAGGAAAGTTTATCATTAATGATAAACTTATCCTCATAACGAGAAATTCAATTTTCTCGGTCATGAGCTTGTCTTAAAACATTCGAAGTTTTCAGCTCAGAAAGGAAAGTGTATCTTTTTAATAAGAAAACTTTTCCTCATAACAAGAAATTAACCTTTCTCGATCATGAGCTTTCCGTTAAAACAGTCAAAGTTTTCAAGCTCATGAAAACGACTTCTAAGTAAATGTCAGCTTAGGACTCGTTCTTCAGATAAAAGGAAAGTTTATCGCCGATGATAAACTTATCCTTAACAACGAGAAGTTTACAACTTCTCGGACTTGAGCTCGTTCCTAAGATATACCAAATCTTAAGCTCAAGTAATTGTTTTTCAAAACTTTGAACACAATTTTTCGAGAATTTCTCAAAAGGTTTTTCTAAATCTTTCAAAATTGTGTGTTCAAAAACGTTTTGATAAAACGAGCATGTCTTCTGGAATCGATAATATTTACGAACCTAGAAATGTCATTCAATAATGACACGGGGTTGTAAATAAAGTTCGAGCAGAAGTTCAAACTTTTAAAACATGCTCAAAATGGTTTGCTATTATTTCAGATAGCAACCCGCTTTTCATAATCAAGTCAAGCATTTCACCGGAAAGCTTTGACTCAACAACGAGAATTAATTTTCTCGGGGACGTGACGAGGTGACCAACATTCGTGAACAAGAACCATGTGCTTCTTTCATATGCTGTTCTCCATTATTCAGGTCCAACCTCGTACATTGCTAATCTTGTGAATTCATTATCATATATGATCTTTGCACGTAATAAATACCTTACACTTGTGTTTAAAAGGTATTTACTTTACGTTTCAGCACACCCTCATTAATTTGAGGGGGAGCTTGTGTTAGTCATGAAGATAATTGGACTTGCATTTTTCTTCCCAAATTTTCTTAAAATGCTATTAAATCAATTGATATTAAAAACATCGATTGGGTTAATATTTTTAATATGGGGGAGAAAATGTGATTTAATATGGGATATGATCAATCATAAATGGTTTGACTTAACGTGATAGCTCATCCCGACATATGCAAAATGTTTTCGGATATCGTGGCATATGTTAAAGGGGAGCAAAATGGATTTGCACTTCAAAATGGATTTCATGGTGACATACACTTACCCAAAACATCTCTATTCACGACGGTGAAGATTGTGGTGACATAAGGATGGTAGGATAGGTTAAAGTCCAATGATTTCTCTAGAACCGGAGGAATCTTCCCAAGGACATTCCATAGCTAGAAATAGTAGTCCTTAGGAAAGATGGAGAAAGATTGTGAACGTAGCTGAATGCCGACCAAGTACTTAAGTTAGCACTGGAACAATCACAACAAGGTGCTAGTGATGACGTATTGGTAAGCATTGAAGGGGTTGAAGAATGAAAAAGAAATGTAAAGATAAAGGGTGTAAAGAAAGAAGCCCTCCTTACAACTTTAGGCAGAAACCGGGTCAATACATATGCTATTGAGGTCATTTTTGCTAATGATTCTCGATATTGAAGAAAGACGTCATGGACCCAGTGATGCAATGCACAACCCTTCCCAGCTAACTCAAATATCTCTCAAAAGGTATTTGTTTTAATCACACGGAGATCAACACATTATCTATTGATTTATTCACTCCGAATAAATTGGTATTGAAAAGGTGGCACTCCTCTCCAGCCTCCGATCACTAAAAAATCCAAAATGCACGATCGAGTCTAGAGCCATTTGAGATCATCAAATATCTCATTAGGACACACTTTCATATTTCCTTGCTTCTTCACACACTGTGAAAAGTAAGAAAGTTCTTAAGAGTCCTACGCAAAATCTTCATGATCTTGCCTGAACATCCGAGTAATATGAAAGTATTTACAATGAAGATGGAAATCCTTCTTGAGCGAATATCAAAAAGCTCATGGTAGGTGACTTGTGCGATTCTTTATGAATCAAACTTGTGATAACTGGAAAGCAACAGTGGTTTAATTCTTAAATGAATTTAAACACGTTCCAGGCCTCTACGCAATATCTTAATGATCTTGCCAGAACATTCAGAGTAATACTATTAAGTATTTACTGTGACGAATGGAAATCCTTCTAGTGTTAACATCAAACAGCACTTGGTAGGTAACTTGCAAGATTCTATATGAATCAAGCTAGTGACAACTGGAAAGCAACGATGGTGCGGTTCTTAATTGAACTTCACTTGTTCCAGGAACATGTATTGACGGCTTCAAATCATGCGGATAATATTATCCAAATGATCCACTCTTTACGTTCGCAGTCAGCTTTGGACGGTCGAGTAAAGAGAACGGGTTTACCCGCGAAATCTTGTCAAGGAGGTTCTTTATTGAAACTACCTGCCACAAGTACGATATTTAATATCGTCCAACGGTCTTCACCGACCGGAGGTAAAATGCTACCGAATTAGAATGAAATGTTCAAGGCCATTTCATCCGTGTATATTGTTTTGTTGCTAACTGTCTTATGCAGCGTAACAAGAAGGTGGCATTGCGGTGTACAAACCAGAAGAAGTCGTCACCACATGCTTATACTACATACAAAATAGTACTTCAACAAATTCAAGAAAGCCTGAAGGTCAAGTCTTCCGCTGTATCAAACTCTGAAGCTTTCAAGAATTTAAAAGTATAAGTATGTGGAACATGAAGTCACAAAGAGGCAAATATCACAAGTGAAGAATGCACAAGGTCAAGGCAAGGAAACATGCTCAAGACTAAAGTCAAAGATCACATCAAGCATATTCACAAGAACAAGATCGAAGACTCAAGCATAGATGCTAGGTTTAAGATTTTGTAAAAAGATGTGACCTCCCTTAGGGGGAGATTGTTGGAAATACGTTTTTCCCAATAAAGTCTCGGTCACATCTTAGTTAGCATAGATCACGAGTTATAGACTATTTAGAACTTTGTAACTTGGAGCGACCTCCCTTAGGGGGAGATTGTTGGAAATACGTTTTACGTATTTATGAAGGATCGGTCGCTCCAACGATAATTATGTAATGGGCTCGTGATCTATTTACTTTATGTATGGTCCATATAGCCCACATGTAGGGTGGGCTATATATAACCCCTCCTAGCATGTTAGGAGGGGGTTGTTGATTCCATTTACACATTAATCAATTTTATCTTTCACTTTCTCTCTCTACATTCATCTCCCTTCTCTCCTTTCTCTCTCTAATCCCTCATCTAATTCCTTCATTTCTTCTTTAATTATCAATCAATCAACCACATAAATCCACCAAATCCATGACATAGAATAAGCCATTAATCACGTAGACCTTCAATTTTTACCAAAATAAGCTAAACCCAATCCTTATCAATCAATCCCAATAACAAAAACACCAAAAACAACAAGATTCAAGATTGATTTTTTCTAAAGATCACTAATTGATTCAAAAAATAAAAAAGCAACACAATCCTTACCTTAAATCACCCCATAGCTCTTGATACCAAATGTAGAATATTGATAACCTATGAATCTATGAAGTGGGTTGATGTTTTCTAGTGAGAGAAACTAGAGAGAGAAAGTGAGAGAAAATGTGTATGATTTTATTAATATGAAAGTGAAATGTGAACAACAACCAACCCCTTTCCATGGTGGAAAGGGGTATTTATACTCCAAGCATACATTGGGCTTGGGCCGGTCCATGACAAGCCCATGGACCGGTTCTTACTTAACTTAATAAGTAATATTTAACTAATTGTTAACTACGAGCTATTACAACATAAATCATATTGTGGAGTGACCGATACTTCTAATATACGTTAAAACGTATTTTTAACAGGAACAGTGCATGATGATGCTAATATCATCACCACTTTTCTTAAAAGTCTTGGTGATGCATGGAAGATTGAAGCAAGGTCAATGATTGCTAATAATACTCACAAAAGTTCCACCTTTGATGATGTTTATAACAAACTGAGGCTTGTAGAAAGTGAAATCCTTTTGGATCAAGGAAGTAAGTCTACCAATGGTAATATGGCCTTCTTCTCACATAGTGAAGGTCAATTTGATGAAAGGGAGTCTTGCATGCACCCTGTTACTAGATCACCTTGTGTCAACGCTGGATCAAGCTTTGTCAGCGCCTCACATTCAAACGCTGACACATTCAATGTTGACTCACCAAGAGTTAAACCTGCTGGTATTGATCTAGATACTGTGTGTGCATACATTGCTTCATTGACCAATGGTTTAGTGATTACATATGAGGACCTTGAGCAAATTAGTGATGAGCATTTGGAGGATATAGACATAAAGTGGAATATGGATCTTGCAAGTATAAGGGCAAATAGATGGAATCGAATATTCAAGAAGATGACTTTTAGTTCTAAGGACACTGCTGGATTTGATAAATCCAAGGTTGAGTGTTATAATTGTCATCGAATTGGACACTTTATAAGAGAATGCAGATCTCCAAGAAGATCTGATGCTAGAAAACCCTCAAGCCAAATCATCAAGGTTCAGGATCCCAAAGCTATGGTTGCTATGCAAGACATTTATGGTGTTAGCTGGGATTGGAGCTATTTGGCAAAGGATGAGGAAGAAAACAAAGCTTTGGTTGCAGAAAAGGAAGAAGAGGAGCATGTTCACTAATCTCTCATGACACATTCTTCATCTTTATCAGACAATGAGGTATATGATGATGTAATTTGTAGTAAGGGTTGTCGTCTAAATACTGAAAAGCTTAACAAATAAGTTTTAAAATTAACAGCAGATGTTGTTAATGAAAGATGCAAGTTATCTAATTATCAACTTGCTCTTACTCAAACTGAAAAGACTGTGGCTGAATATAAGAAAATGGAGTTTGACCTGAAAGATCAAATCAATATTTTAACTCATGATTTAAATCCCTAGTGTTGAGGTTATAAACATTTTGGAGAGAGCCAATGGTGTTTTACAAGCTAAGTTGTATAAAAAACAAAGATAATGTAGATCTTAAAATCCAGAGATTTGATAAAGCTTCACAAATCCTAGAAAAATGTGTTAGTGAACAAAGAGATTCTAGGGATATGACTGGGATTGGGATGAAAGAGTATGCTGGTGTTCCACCACCTACTGGGAACTTGTATGGTGTCCTTAGAAAGGATTTGTCTTGGACTGGTATACCAGAACTCCAAGAAGAAGAATTTATTCCTCCACCAAGAGTTCTTACCCCTGTAGAGGAATACAAGCAAAAACTAACATATTTAGACCAATTGAAGAAAGCCAACCCTACTTTGTTTGTTAAGGGTGGCATGCTTAGTGACAGCCCAAATGAGACCACACCTATAAAAGTGACAAACCCTACCACTGGCAAGACTGTTGAACTTGGCTTAAACGTTGATAGAAAACCTAGTATTAAATATGCAGAAATGTATAGAAAACCTAGGTCACCAAAAAGTCAAATTAGTGATAATGAGACAGGTTTCTTTTCATCTAGACCTAGAGATATGTCTAGAAAAGCCTGTTACACTTGTGGAAGTTTTTCACATTTAGCTTATAAGTGTGTCAATGCTTCAAACATCAACGCTGATAGAAAGTCAACCATGGTCAAACCCAAACCATTTGTCCAGCAAAGTCCACAAGTTGTTAGACCAGCCCCATTCTTTACTAAAGGGTCTAATACTTATGGACAAAGACCTTTTCAGAAGACCAATACGTGGTCTAACAGACAATGGGTTCCTGTAGCAAACCCTAGGTTCAACGCTGATAAGGGTAATTTCAGCATTGACAAGAACAAATTAAACGTTGACAGGAACGTTGCCAGACCAAGTAATGTTAAATATTTGCAACCAAAGGGAAAGGGGTCTGAAGCTTCTTCTAGCTTGACATGGAGACCTAAACAAGACTAAAACCCTAATTCAGATGGGATTTCTATGACCTATAACAGATTTCATTATATTTCAAAGGTCATGACTAAACCAATTGGGGTTAACTGGGTGTTTAATCCAAAAGGGATGAACAAGGGGTTGTCATAAGGACTAAGTATGTTCTTGTTGAACAACCAAATGAATCCAAGTTTTCTCAGGCTTGGATTCCCAAAGAAAACTAATTTGTTTTCTTTACTAGCAGGGCATTCAAAAGCAGGTTAATGATTATGGCTATTGGGATAGTGGATGCTCTAGGCACATGACAGGGAAGGAAGACTACTTAACAAACTTCACTCCCATTAAAGATGGTGACAAAGTGTACTTTGGAGGCGGATATGGAACTATCACTGGCAAAGGCACTCTTATCACCAACAATTTGCGTTTTGAGAACGTGTTTTTGGTAAAGGAACTTGACTATAATCTGTTTAGTGTATCACATGTGTGTGATAACAAAAATAAGGTTCTTTTCACTGATACTGAATGCTTGGTGTTGAGCAAAGATTTTAACATACTAAGATTTTTGTAGACAATAACAGTACTTTATGCATTATTAAAAATCCTGTACATCACTCTAAAACAAAACATATAGAAATTAGACATCATTTTATAAGAAATTGTTTTGAAAAAGGTTTAATACAACCAGATAGGTTGACACAGAGGAAAATGTGGCTGATTTATTAACTAAACCTTTTGATACTGGAAGATTTCAATACTTGGTAACAAGTATTGGAATGATCAATCTTACTTAATATGTATTTTGGGAACTTCTTGTAAAAGTATGTACAGGATATGCATTTGTTATTGGTCTTTGTACAAAATTAGATTTTCCACTTTATTTGTCTAACGCTGACAAAGGTTATTTTAACGCTGACAAGTGTTAAATTTACGTTGTAAGCAACATGTTAGTTGATAGGTGTGTAAACACCCATCCTTTTTACCACTTAACTACAATAATAACCGAGCCAAAACGTGTATTTTATGTCGTAAATGTCGGAATTATGCGTGGTTTGTGTTTTTGTTGTGATTTAGGACAAAAATGTGAAAAAGGGAGAAAACACGGGCATTCACGGGCTTTTATCGAAGAAAAAAGACAAAAGACGAAGTCAAGAAATCAAGAGTGCAAAAAGAACGGAAGTCCAAGACCAATTCTGAAGATTTATCTAAGAAAAAGTCAAAAGACGGAAGTTTACTAAAAGCCGAAGAACTCAAGTCTAATTTATTGAAGAATTACAAGACGAGTTTAAAGAAATTCCAAGACAAAGTCATTAAAGTCGAAGAACTAAGAAGATTAAGGACTTAATGATGCAATTAAAGAAAGAAGAAAGAGGGGAGGAAGCTTCCTAAGCACCTCCCTAATCCTCCTATAAATAGATTAGGATTTCATTTCATTTTCTCTTGTTGGCTAAGTGTGACAATTAGTCTTCCACCCTTTAATTACTTGTTCTTTAATTACATGTCATTTAATTAATTGTCTTGCACCTTAAATACATTTAATTTCAAGTAAGTTTCCTTTTAATTCTTGTCAATCTTTACTTTTATTGTTTGATCTCCTATCTACCTTTCTTTAATCTTTACTCTTTATGTTTATGTTCATGTTATAGGTTTTTGAGTTTTTATTAAATTGATTAAAGTGGGTTTTGATTATTTTGATTAGTTTTGTTAGTTTGATTGATTTGGATTTTTTGTTTATGATTAGTAGATGTTTATTGATTAGTTTGATTTAATCTTGTGGTTGATTTTTATTAGTTTTGGTAGATTCGTAGCTCTTTGTTTGCCCCGTGTTCTTCGTTTCCTGTTTCCCAGGTTTATTCCGGATCAAGCCCAGATTATTCCGAGTGAAGGTGTTTGTTGAATATTCCGGATCAGCTGTTTGTTCCGAATCAAGCAAGTTCATTCGGAACATTCCAAAGCAAAGGCATTCATTCGAAATACTTGTATTCCGAATAAAAAGAACTCATTCGGAACATTCCGAGTGAAGAAGCTTATTCGGAACATTCCGAACCAGTGGAAGTTCCGAATCAAGGGAACATTCCGAGTGAAGAAGGGTTGTTCTAGTTATTCTGAATCAAGGGAAGTTTATTCGGAATAATTAATTTATTCCGAATCAAGGACTCATTCGGAACATTCCGAACGAAGGTAGGATTTATTCCGAGTGAATCTTTTATCATTCCGGATCAACACCTTCATTCGGAAGATTCAAAGTTCCGAATCAAGGTGTGTTCATTCGGAACCTTTTCCGAATCAAGGAGTTTGAGTTCATTCGGAATTTATTCCGAGTCAAGAGTTTATTCTGGGTCAGCAAAACATTCCGAACCAAGGCTTATATTCTGAGTGAAGGATTTATTCCGGATAAGTGACATATTACGAATAAAGAATTTATTCCGGATCAAGGGTTTTGGTAAATATTCTGAGTGAAGAAAAATCATTCCGCACGAAGGTGACATTCCGGATGAGTGATTATTTCGAACGATGGATTATTCCGAATGAGCTGTTTTCAGGTTCTTTTTAGTTTTTGTTTTTAAATTTTTAATTTTCAAGCTTTAGTTTTCCCGCCTTTTTCCTTAGTTGCACTTTAAGTTTAGTTGCCTTAGATTTACTTTAGCCTTGCCTTATTTTAAGTTTTAGTTGTGTTTTAAGTTTGTCTTTAGGTTAAATTTAAGTTTGCGTTATTTACTTTAATTGCCATTTACATTTTGTCACGCTTTTAAATACTTGCCATTTATTTTAAATTAGATTTAGATTTAAATAAACGTCATTTACTTTTAAGTTTTGAACTTTTTAATTACTACAACGACACAACTATTTGTTTCACCAAAGACAGCTGAGTCGCATAGTTAATCCAGTTTTTCAATTCGATTAGACCACAACAACGAACTTTAACTTTCTTACTAGGTAAAACCTTGTATCAAATGGCGCCGCTGCCGGCTCTTTTCGTAAAGATTAACGGTTTTCTGTGAGAGACGCGTTTCTTTTTGGGATCCGTTCATTCGTGAGCGTTATTTTTCTTGCTTAAAAATTTCCAAAAATCCATAAAAAATTAAAAATTGTAAAAAATCCATAAAAATAAAAAATTTCAAAAATCCAAAAAGATTTTATATTTATAGTGTATATATATTCTCTTTGTGTTTGGTATTGTTTTCTTTTGCCTTCGCAGGTTTATGCGTACTAGATCTTCTACTTATCAAGAGCCCGAGACTCGAGAAGATTTAGGTATGGCAGGTGTGAACAACAACAATAATCCACCGCACCTCAATAATAACAACAATGTTCTTCCACAGCCCGATCTTCGGACAATGGAGGAGCTTTGTCAACACACCATGTTTGGACGAGGAGGACCTATTGCGCCGATGCAAATCACGGCTCCGGAGTTTTCGTTGAAGCACCACATGATTCAGCAAGTTCAAACTAATCCATTCCGAGGATTGCCTGATGATGATGCCAACAAACACCTCGACAAATTCATTACAATCACTCAAAGCATGAAGTTGCCCGGTGCCACAATGGATGTTCTACGCCTTCAACTCTTTCCACATACTTTATCACACCACGCCGAGAAATGGTTTGATCGTCTCCCGAAGAATTCCATTCATACTTGGGATGACATGACTCAACGCTTTTTGTCGCGCTACTTTCCACCATCCATGGTCACGAGCCTTCGCAATCAAATCAGCGGTTTCATGCAAGAACCCGATGAATCTCTCTTTGATGCTTGGGAAAGATATAATGTTTTGATCGATCGTTGTCAAAACCACAACATGCTCCATGTGACCTTAATTGATACTTTCTACAACGGTTTGACTTTTCGTGATCGTGATACGATTAATGCAGCCGCCGGTGGCACATTTATGAAAGGAGACCCGAGGAGTGTAGAGGGCTTATTGAGAACATGACCACTCATCACAAAAATTGGGATTCCTCTGCTTCTTCAAGGAACAACACGAGAGTCAATGTTTCTTCTACTTCAGAAAACCCCGACATGACCGAATTCACCCGCATGATGGCCGAAATGAACAAAAATATCTTGCTTCTCGCTACAAACCAACAACAAGTTAAAGCGGTAGCCAATCTAATACATGGTTTTTACACCTCGTATCAAAATTCGTAGTCCCAAGTCTTTTCGAATTGATTTCCGATCTAAAGTGCGACTCAATCGTCTTTTGGTGAACAAGAGAATGGTTTGGTTGGTTATCTATTTTAACTAATAGCAAGTAATTAAGTGTCGTTGAGTAAAGTAGAAGTTTAAAGATTAATACTAAAATGACAAGTTAAAATTAAATGCTAGAAAAACTTAAAGACAAGATTAGGAAAATACTTGTACACTAGATAAAACTAACACTTAGAAACTTTGCAAAAACAAGAAACTAAACCAAAGTAATTTTCCCAAATCGGAATCTGATCAGAAAGTGCAATAAATGAAACTGATCGGAATGTTGGAAGTGGTGCAATCAGAATATGCCAAAAATAGTGTCCAGATCAGAATATATTCCGATCTGGTGATCGGAATGTTTGAAAATAGCATCAATCAGAATAATCAGCAAGGGGGGCAATCGGAATGTTTAGAAACCAACCCGATCGGAATATCACAATAATCACTCAATCGGAATGAGCCCAAAAAGGTCCAGATCGGAATGTGGGATAAAGACCCAATCGGAATATTCCAAAAACTTGTCGTCGGAATATATAAACCCTAATCCGATCACTTTGATCGGAATAAATGAGGTGCTAATCGGAATAACAGGAGGTGCGATCGGAAAACTCAAAACCCTTTTCCGATTTGCCAATCGGAAAGAGGGGGGGTGTTGTTGGTCGGAATAAGCCGATCGGAAAGGGGTTAAGACCCTTTCCGATATATGTGGATTCGGTAAAAAGCCAAGGTAATAAGATATATAATAAGCTAATACCCCAAAACTAAACGAATCAATGATGAACCGGATCAAATAAGCATTAATTTCAACTTATCTAAACTTAAAATAAACAAACTTTTAAATCAAACAATAAAAATATGAACTTTTTAAGAAAACTTTTTATAAAGTAAATAAGCTAATCATGTAAATAAGCCAATAAGCATAAGAATCTTAAAGCTTAATCAAATGAAAACTTATGTAGGAACAAAAAGATTAACTTTTTAAGCACAAAACCATTAAGATCAACACGGATTTAATGTGATTCGCACCAAAATCAATCTAAAAATCAAAGAAAGGTAGAATGAGATTAAGGATTAAAAGCTTAACTAGAACTTGATTAATGAAATAAGCAATACACACATGTTTAATCTTGAAAGATTAAAAGAAAAGATGAAACTTAGTGAGAGAAAGTTTAGAACTTTCTCTCTCTAAAACTAGAAAGAAAAATGACAAATGAAAAATTAAAAAATTAAAGACTAACTCCCTCCTAATGTGTATTAGGAGGGTATTTATAGGAAAAGTGGAAGGAGTGCATGTGTTGCATCTTCTTTCTTTCTTTCTTCATGTCTTCTCGACTCGACTTTAATTCTTTGTCTTTTCTCGATGTCGTCTCGGGATTTAAACTTGTCTTTTAATTTTCTTCTTCTATTAGACTTAAGTTCTTCGACTTCATTAAACTTCCGTCTTTAGACTTTTTCTTCGATAAATCTTCAGAGTAGGTCTTGGACTTCCGTTCTTTTTGCACTCTTGATCTTTTGACTTCGTCTTTTCCCGTTTTCTTCGATTAAAAGCCCGTGAAAGCCCGTGTTTTCTTCCTTTTTCATATTTTGGTCCTAAAACACAATAAAAACACAAACCATGCATAATTCCGACTTTTACGACATAAAATACACGTTTTGGTCTTGTTATTATTGGAAATAAGTGGTAAAAGGATAAGTGTTTTCACACTTATTACAATCCTTGTGAGACATGCGGCGGTCCTCACTCATACATTGATTGTCCTTCTACTCAAGGAAATCCAGAAAATGTGTATGCGGCTTATGGTAATTATTCACCGGAAAATTACCAAGCTCGACCTCAAGGGGATCGAAATTTGCTAAGTTACCGGTCCAACAACTACCTTTCACCCGGTTTTTCTCCTCAAAACCAAAACCCCAACAACAACTACAATAGAAGCAACCAAATCCCACCTAGAGCTTCTAATCCTTATCACCCACCCGCTCAACAAGCCCCACCCATCAATCAAGATGTTGAAGCTTTGATGAGAACCCAAGGAGAGAAAATCAAGAATCTACAAAGCCAAATTATCAATCTGAAAGGGGATATCACCAAGCAAGGGAATGACATTAGATCCGAGCTTCGAGATAATATACAATCCTCCTTCAGCAATCAAACCAATGATTTGAAGAATATGCTGGCTAGTTTCTTGCCCACCACTCAACCCTCTACCTCGAGTTCTCTACCTTCAAACACCGTCACCAATCCGCGAGTGAATGTGAGTGCTATTACTACCCGTAGTGGAGTTACTTTAGTAGGACCACCTATTCCGCTCCCATCATCTACACCTCCTCCACCACCATTTATCCCTACTCCTCCCACACCTAGTATTAGTACACCATTATCGTCTCCGCCTCGTCGTGATGAAGTAACCACCAAGAATCCTCCACCAACCCCACCTTCAACATCTCAACCTTCACCTTCTACACCTCCACCACCCAACCCCCGCATTCCTTATCCATCTCGCTTAGGCAAGGCCAAAATGCACACCAAGGATGACATTCAAGTGTCAAACTATTTGAAGAAAGTTTCGGAAATGACCGTTACTTTTCCCCTTGTTGAAGCTCTAGCACAAATGCCTAAATTTGTCAAGATGTTTAAGGAATTGCTTAGCAAGAAGGAGAAGATGGTCGAGTTTGTTAATACTCGCTTGAATGAAAATTGTTCTGCCGTCCTTCTTAAAGAACTTCCGGAGAAACTTGGAGATCTCGGTCGTTTTGTGCTTCCTTGTACTTTTAACCAAACCGACAAATTTACTGCCTTAGCCGATCTCGGGGCAAGTATTAATTTGATGCCGTTAAGTGTTTGGAAAAAGTTATCATTGCCTGACCTTACACCCACCAAAATGACTCTTGAGCTAGCCAATCGCACTCTCGCTTACCCCGTTGGTATTACCGAAGATGTGTTCATTAAAGTTGGCACATTCACTTTCCCGGTCGACTTTGTCGTTGTTGATTATGAAATGGACCCTCGTATTCCGTTAATACTTGGGCGCCCATTTTTTGAGAACCAGTAGAGCTTTAATAGATGTGGATAAATGTGAGCTCATCTTAAGAGTCGGGGATGATGCACAAGTGTTTGAAATGGGGAAGCTTACAAGCAAATCCTTTGGAGGACGAGAATCAGCAAATATGATTAATGTGCTTGATAATTTTGTCGTCTACAAAATCCTCTATTTGATTCTTGCATTGATAATCCACTGTTTCAAGATGATGTGGATGATTCTCTCTCCAATTTGGAACCTTTACCCATATATGATTCTCCACCAATCTATGATGCTTATGATGATGATTCTAGCTTCGATGGAGATGATTATGATGACTTTACTTCCGAGTATCCCGACATGCCCATTTATGATGATTTTTCTGAGGCCGATCCTCTTTCGAGTGATTTTTCTCATGATGAAGATCCTCCGCCATCCATGATTAATCCTACTTTGGATGATTACTTATTTGAGGAAGAATTTTCAACTTTTCTTAATACTTACTTCCCTCATGAGACTGATGCACCTCCTTTAGACTTTGATGATTATGGTCTTGATCCTACTTTGGATTTGAAGAAAATTCTTTCAAAGGAGAAGCAACCGGACGACACCAACATCCGCAGCACGTATGATTTGACACCTCTTTGTCCACCTTCTGAGGACGAGGTTGTGCATCTTCTTCACGGATCTTCTTCACATTCTGCTGAGCCTGAGTGCTATTTTCCCCTAAAGAAAAAGGTGTTCGACCCTGGTATCGATATTCTTCAGCCATCTCAGTATCCGTCTGATGAAATAAAAGGAAAATTCTTTGGAACTTATGGAAATCTGCTTGCACCACTTCACCCTTGCTACCACCGTGCTCCATCTTTGCTTAAGGGAACCTTGCCTACTCTTCTTTGGCTTTCCTTGTTCGCCTTAAGCTTGTGCTACTTGATGGACGATAACTATGTCTTTGATCCCGGTGGATATGTTTCATGCTTCTTCCTATGTTAATCAAGGTCGAGTCAGGCTCACGACTCGGTGAACAAAAATCAAGCCCTTCTTGGGAGGCAACCCATGTATCTATCTTTTAGCTTTCTTTAAGTGTAGGGGAGACCCGTTGGTGTTTGCTATTTCCTCTCTTCTAATATTCAGGGATTCGAGCGCTCAATGATCCACTCTTGATGATTTTTGACGACCCGTGATTCCGTTGTTTCCGTCTTCCCAGTTCTATCCTAAACTCTTTTCGATTCACTATTTTATATTTTCCAATATTAAAATAGGAATCTCGTTAGTGGTCTTTTCCTTAACAAGATTTAAACAACGTGCACAATGTCCTAAGTGTAGGGGAGTTTACTCCCACATGCTTAAACATTGAGGACAATGTTTATATTAAGTGTAGGGGGACTTCTATCGAAGTTAAGTGGTCTTTTCCTTGTATTTGTCCTCATTTTAACCGAAAAATCAATTTTTCGACATTTTTCAAAATTTTTTATCTATTTTGGCCCATTAGTTTTTCCCTTTGTATAGTTATTTTCTTTCCTTATTAGAATAAATTTTAATAAAGTGGTTTTAATTTTCAAAGATTGTGAATCTTTTGACTCAACCCGAGTTTACTTATCTAAGTTTACTCTAGCTAGTATCCTTAACGTGTTTAAGTCAAGTTTTGCTAGGCTTTTATATAGGGAGCTATAAAACGCGAAAGTCTTAACTCTCACGGGTTAAGAACAAGAACTTTTCGCAAGTTCCTATAATTGATCCTAGAGAGTCGTTTATCAAGGGAACTTTAAAATGCGATTTCTAAACTTGAAAAAGTCTAAGAATTTGCAAGATCCTATAGACGACTCGAAAACCCAAAACTTTGATTTAATAGGCTAAGCATCCACGAGTCTCATTCCTTGAGATTTTAAACTGTGGAGAACGAGAGATGATAGAGTCAATTATAAGTTTGGTATTCTTTCGTGAATTTATGTGAGTTAATTATAAGCCTATTCTCCCATCGCTTGCTAATAAATTTATCTGCAATAAATAAGGTTGTACGATTTGAAAAGTTACTTAGCTTCTAGCCCAAGATCGTTTAAAAGTTGCTCGGTATGGATTAGAGTTCATAGCCAAGGCATAACTTATTGAAGCAGGACGCGAAGATTGGCGAGTCCGAAAAGGCCCTAACAAGGCATGAGGGCTACATTTTGTTGCTAAAGATCCAAAAGTGATGTGAAGAATCATTTATCGAAAATCAATATGAAGGATCGAGACACACGACGAAAAGCAAAAACTCCCGTAAAGATCATGGAGAAGTGTATCCGAAAAGACCGTAGCAAGGTATGAGGATAAATAGATCCAAGTAGTAAAAGGAGGCGGATCGTTGTATATCAAAGTCCAAAATAATGGTTGGAGAAAAATGAAGAAGTCGTGGTCCAAGTATGAAGAATCTCTCAAAACTTCAAGTGAAGAAATTCCTATTATGAAGAGAAGGCCATTATTTCATGAACGTCTCTCAAGATTTGAAGTATGAAGTCGCTGCCAAATATCGGTCCGAGAAAGGTCTCAAATTGCGAAGCGAGTTATGCCAAGATATGAACTTTTTGAGGTCCCGAGAAGCAGTTTTAAAAGATTTTGTCCTTTAGCTAACTATTGATTAAATCGTCCCACTTTTTTTTCAGCCTAATAAACTATCAAAATAAGTCAACAATGCATCCTCGTGATCATTCAAGACAACAATAAAATATAAGAGATACACCTAGGAATAAGGGAGTCTAAGTGAATAATTGGCCCACATGAGTTCGTGTTAGTTTGCTAACTTATAATAACAATGATCTCGTTTTTAAGCTTGGTTTGGAGAAAGTGAAAACTTGAGAATGATGATTATTCATGAAATTTCCAAAACCCGAAGGTACGTCTTTGATTTCTTTACTGTGAATGTTTATAATTTTCTCTCTCTTTAATAAAGGACAATATGGAATGATTATGATGGAAAATGTAATCTTGCTTTGTAATTAATGCATTGCATGAGGACATTGCAATGGTCAAGTGTAGGGGATTTGATAGGTGTGTAAACACCCATCCTTTTTACCACTTAACTACAATAATAACCGAGCCAAAACGTCTATTTTATGTCGTAAATGTCGGAATTATGTGTGGTTTGTGTTTTTGTTGTGATGTAGGACGAAAATGTGAAAAGGGGAGAAAACACGGGCATTCACGGGCTTTTATCGAAGAAAAAAGACAAAAGACGAAGTCAAGAAATCAAGAGTGCAAAAAGAACGGAAGTCCAAGACCAATTCTGAAGATTTATCAAAGAAAAAGTCAAAAGACGGAAGTTTACTAAAAGCCGAAGAACTCAAGTCTAATTTATTGAAGAATTACAAGACGAGTTTAAAGAAATCCAGAGACAAAGTCATTAAAGTCGAAGAACTAATAAGATTAAGGACTTAATGATGCAATTAAAGAAAGAAGAAAGAGGGGAGGAAGCTTCCTAAGCACCTCCCTAATCCTCCTATAAATAGATTAGGATTTCATTTCATTTTCTCTTGTTGGCTAAGTGTGACAATTAGTCTTCCACCCTTTAATTACTTGTTCTTTAATTACATGTCATTTAATTAATTGTCTTGCACCTTAAATACATTTAATTTCAAGTATGTTTCCTTTTAATTCTTGTCAATCTTTACTTTTATTGTTTGATCTCCTATCTACCTTTCTTTAATCTTTAATCTTTATGTTTATGTTCATCTTTATGTTTTTGAGTTTTTATTAAATTGATTAAAGTGGGTTTTGATTATTTTGATTAGTTTTGTTAGTTTGATTGATTTGGATTATTTGTTTATGATTAGTAGATGTTTATTGATTAGTTTGATTTAATCTTGTGGTTGATTTTGATTAATTTTGGTAGATTCGTAGCTCTTTGTTTGCCCCGTGTTCTTCGTTTTCTTTTTCCCAGGTTTATTCCGGACCAAGCCCAGATTATTCCGAGTGAAGGTGTTTGTTGAATATTCCGGATCAGCTGTTTGTTCCGAATTAAGCAAGTTCATTCGGAACATTCCAAAGCAAAGGCATTCATTCGAAATACTTGTATTCCGAATAAAAAGAACTCATTCGGAAAATTCCGAGTGAAGAAGCTTATTCGGAACATTCCGAACCAGTGGAAGTTCCGAATCAAGGGAACATTCCGAGTGAAGAAGGGTTGTTCCAGTTATTCCGAATCAAGGGAAGTTTATTCGGAATAATTAATTTATTCCGAATCAAGGACTCATTCGGAACATTCCGAACGAAGGTAGGATTTATTCCGAGTGAAGCTTTTATCATTCCGGATCAACACCTTCATTCGAAAGATTCAAAGTTCTGAATCAAGGTGTGTTCATCCGGAACCTTTTCCGAATCAAGGAGTTTGAGTTCATTCGGAATTTATTCCGCGTCAAGACTTTATTCCGGGTCAGCAAAACATTCTGAACCAAGGCTTATATTCTGAGGAAGGATTTATTCCGGATAAATGACATATTCCGAATAAAGAATTTATTTCGGATCAAGGGTTTTGGTAAATATTCTGAGTGAAGAAAAATCATTCCGAACGAAGGTGACATTCCGGATGAGTGATTATTCCGAACGAAGGATTATTCCGAATGAGTTGTTTTCAGGTTCTTTTTAGTTTCTGTTTTTAAATTTTTAATTTTCAAGCTTTAGTTTTCCCGCCTTTTTCCTTAGTTGCACTTTAAGTTTAATTGCCTTAGATTTACTTTAGCCTTGCCTTAGTTTAAGTTTTAGTTGTGTTTTAAGTTTGCCTTTAGGTTAAGTTTAAGTTTGCGTTATTTACTTTAATTGCCATTTACTTTTTGTCACGCTTTTAAATACTTGCCATTTATTTTAAATTAGATTTAGATTTAAATTAACGTCATTTACTTTTAAGTTTTGCACTTTTTAATTACTACAACGACACAACTATTTGTTTCACCAAAGACAGCTAAGTCGCATAGTTAATCCAGTTTTTCAATTCGATTAGACCACAACAACGAACTTTAACTTTCTTACTAGGTAAAACCTTGTATTATTAGTTCTGTGGTTTTTGATCTAATTATGCAGGCGTTGTTAGCAATTGTACAAATGGATACAGAGTTTCTTATGGGTTCTTGGAGCATTATTGGAGCATGTTTCGGTTTAGGGATGATGGTTGGAATATTTATATTCCTATCTTGACATAAATTTTTCTTACATGCATTTTATGTGGCAACTTATGTATCATAGTTTAAGGGGAGGTTTAGGAACCCTTTAGGACTTTTTGGGTATTCATATAATACTCTTATCATAATTCTAGATTGTGTCCACTGGTGAGTATGAATTAGTTTACTAACTCATGAGGCACTGTAGCATGCAAAGTAGATATACTATGCACACTGCCAAGACTTTTTGGCCTAGAATTGGATGTGGTCTGTTGGGAGACTTGGGTATGATTTTTATTGGGCTTACCTGGGAAGTTACAAATGATTTTATGAGATAACTTCATTGTTAAGAACTTTGGTTAGCAAGGGACACTTGAGGACTGTTATGTCTATCTTTCTTAAGCAAGTGTGCATGATTGGACAATGCTTGCCACCCTATAGTAATTTTCAGTGTATAGGTTATCTTCACTAGGATAAATCACTTTGTTAAGGTCCTTTTTCATTTTTATTGCTTTTATTTTTGGACGTTGACAAATTTATTTCCAAACGTTGTTAGGACCAATTTAGACGTTGACATGGCTTTTTCCAACGTTGACAAGAATATAGCCGTTGGGCGTTGATAGGTTATTTTTGACCGTTGACAACCATTGGGTCCTACCCAGTTGTTATTTTTGACGAAACTTTGGGCTGTAATTTTGGGAGTTGGTAACTTTTTGTTAATGCACAAGATAAGTTATTTTCTTTTCAAGATTTTCATCATTATATTTTGAAAATAATTGCCTAATTTTTGACAAATCACATTTGCCTACCTCTCCTATATATTTGGCTCATTATTTTGAAACAGGGTAACTGCTTATTCTTGTCTAACTAAAATTTCACACATATTCATATTTCATAATCTTTCATACAGCTTTCTACATCAATGGCGCCTACATTTAAACCGAGTGATTTGGTATTGGGGTTCATAAGTCAACATAATATGATTGCCTATTTGGAGGCTGACCACACTCTGTTTCCTCAATATACTCAGATGGTGGAGTATTTAAATGCATCCCCCATCAGGTATGTACTTTCTCATGCTCCTCTTATCCCTGTCACTCATATTAAGCAGTTTTGGAATACTGTCACTTCCTCAACGATTAATAATGTGACTACATTGACTGCTACAGTCCATGGGCGTTCATGGGTGGTTACTGAAGCCTTGGTTCGCCAGGCTTTGTGTAACACCTCCTTGTTGGACAAATGCAGCAGAAAAGTAATTGGGGTGTTACTTGGGTGGATCGATAGCACATAGCATATAGAGCAATGATCACAAAGTCATTTAAAACATATTACATGAATTAATCGTACACATTAAGTATCTTGTCTGAAAAACCACATTTATTATAAAACAGAAGTAAATATCCCAGCCCGATGGTAAACATGATGCTCCCTATAATGCTGGAATCCAATGCATGAACCTGCTTATTTTCCTGAGAAAACATATAAAGTAAAATGTGGGGGTCAACACGAAGTTGGTGAATTCACATGTTTATTTAAATAAATAAAATATCAACATGCCAAACATCACGGTCATAATAGGACATCACAGCCCAATACTATAATAGTTCCTACTGACCTGAAATAGAAGCTAGACATGATTCTCAGTACGCCCATTGGGTCTATCCTGATATTGTTTCCCTTAATCCGACAATGACATAAACTTGTTGCTTGGCCTAAGTGTTACGTGACAGCTGATCACGTCAGGCCGGGTGTTGTCAATACCCGAATAGATCTATCCATACATTTCGCGCTACACTATTAACTATTACAGTCCACGGGAATGGGGCAAACAGTAGGCAATAAATTGTTGTTATCTGTGCATGCTTGCATATAAATAGTTTTTGCATGTTTCTCCCCCAGTTATAAAACAGTAAAGATGGGGCCATGAACTCACCTTAGTGGTAATGAGGTGGTGAGGATGATGTCACTGAATAAACTGGCACAATATAATCACGAACTGGAGAAATTACCTAAGTAATTTAAATGCCTCAGTGAATGCAAAAATAATAATGCATGATGAATTGTACATATGAAAATGCATGATCACAACTTAATAAGTTATTACGATGGTTTAAGTGTTTACACTTATAGTGAACTGAAAGTATATACATATTTTTAGCTTCTAAAAATATACATATAAGTTGTTTAGTAAAATGGGTAATAAATTAAATAAATAGATTTCATATTATTTAATTTATTATAAGAAAATAAAATACAATTTACTTTTCTTAAGGCTTCAAAAATATAGTTAACGGGGTTTGTCAGTTTATGTAACGTTTCGTAAATAAACTTAGTGATTTATTTAATGAGCCAAATGACTTAGTTTAATAAAATGTTTTATTAATACCTTTAATTAAATTGAAAGTACTAGCAAGCCCTTGTAAGTATGGCAATTGACAAACATAAACTTTAAGGTTTCGTTCGTCAAGTATATTACACCGTTAGTCCTCGTTGGTTAGTTTTATTTATAAAAACGCCCCTAGGGCTTCAAAAACTTTGGGGAAATGACCACTCACCCCCCCTCATATGTCTCGGAATATATTTAATGAGGGTTAGGGTTTGTTTTAAGTTTGCAAAATGACACAATATGTCCTCAAAATTTTCAGATTATTTAAAAATAATGGTTAGGGCTTGTAACAAGTTTCCCAAAGTGACACTTTTAGTCCTTAAAGTCTCGGCGTGTTTAAATATTAGACTAGGGCTTATATTAAGTTTAAATAATGGCAATAATGGCCCTTGTGGTTTCATTTAATTCACGGTTTAAAACAAACGCACCCTATACTTTGGAAATGACACATTCGACTCTTGTACTTTTATAAAGTCATGAAACTATATACACATATATTATTAAGTTAAAAAACCAACCTTATCTTTCAACAATTGTCAATAAGGGCACGAAAAGTCCCCTTAATTAGGATTTGGGCTTGACTGGCCCATTTGGGTTTCGGCTTGGGTATAATGGGCCTATTGGGCTTGTTTAAATAACTAATGAATTACCAAGTGGGCTAGTAACTTTATTTTACTTGTTGGGCTTATATCTAAATATTACTAAGCTTAAGAATAAGTCATGGGCTTATTTATATTCGGCTTATTTTATGTCTTATAAGAGAGCTTATACAACTTGGCTGATTTAACATTTCTAGGGCTTAAATGAGCTAGCTTATATATTTTCTAAGTCTCGGCTTGTATAAGTTTTATAGGGCTTTAATGACTTTGCTTATACAAGTTATAGTTTTCGGCTTATATTAGGTTTTAGAAGTCCTATGTCATGGATTATATATAGTTTTAGGTTTCGGCTTATATATGTTTTATAGGCTTAAATGACAAGCTTATGTAGGTCTAGGCTGTATGTAACTTATGGGCTTATATATGCTTAAATGTTTCGGCTTATATTACTTTTCATACACTCTCATGACTTAGCAATATACTTTAGGGCTTAAACTAAGTTCTTCAAGCATATACATATAAGTCTTAGGGTTTTAAGGCAAGATTACCCATAGACACCATATAAGCCGTGGGCTTATATGTTGTTTAGGGTAGGTTTAAGAGTTTCATACGTATGCATGCACTCCTAATTCTATTTTTATAGCATAACATGCATGAATAAGTGAAATGAGGAAGGAAAAATCTAGGATGGTTTCATACTTACTTGTTCTTAGAAAACATGACAGGGACTAGGGATTAGCGCTTCTTAGGCGTCGGCTTCTCCTTATATGTGGCCTAGGATGATCTTGACTTGACTTGAATGCTAAGAATCTTGGATAACATGTACTAGATGCTTGGTGAAGATCAAGAATGGATAGAAGTAAATGGCAGGACTCGTCTAGGTGTTTTGTGAGGTGTGTATCCGAATGTTTTTGGGTAGTAAGTGAAGTGTGAGTCTAGAGTTTGATAAATATCACAAACATGAGATTGGGGTTTGTGGTTTGGGTTGTATACACACAAAGAGAGAGAGATAGTTAGATTTTTGAAAGCTTCATGGTACACACAATCTCTTCCTAGGATTTTTGAGAGTACATTGCCTTAAATGCTTCATAGTACACTTGGCCCTAAGCTTTTCCCCCTAGCCGTCGCATATGAGGAGGTGAAGGGAACAAGTTGGACAAGTATAGTGTTTGCAATGAATGTAACGTTTGTACAAGACAATTTGGAGGTAAGGAGTGGTCTATCACATGTCTAGGGTCATGTGGAGGGGATACGTGTCTTGTTTTTCATTATACTTGCATAACTAACTAGTAAAAATCCTTAAATGCCCAAAATTGTACATAGTCCCATGGTTTATATGAAAACCGGCGGTATTATGTCTTAGTCAAAGGAAAGGAAAGGTTTTGTATAGTGTAAGCCTTAATGATATATATTGTACATAGTCTAAAAGTCCAAAGTGCATATGGTAAGGGTTTTGGTAATTAAATGTTATGAGTATGTATATAATCGGCTAAAAATAAGTCTAAGGTATTATTATGTTTAATTTTTGTGCCTAGTTAATGTCACTAGAAGTATGGTTGTAATATTGTGTGAGTATGTATAGGTTTAGGTAAATTTTGGTTATATTTAGAGCCCTTGGTGAAAGTATGGTCGTTTTTATATGAGAAAAGATTTTATTATACCAAAAGTATGTCAAAAGGGTAAAAATGGTTTAAGGTAATGTTTAAGTATATAAATAGTTGGTGTTGTATATTAAAGTCAATCATAGTGTAAGAATATATATATATATATATATATATATATATATATATATATATATATATATATATATTTATAAATTCAAAACTTATGAATTTATGCTTAAGTAGACATTTATTAATTGTCATCATGGTTTTGGATTTTTATAAACCAATATGATGAATGCAAGTGATCATGTGTTCAAGTGACTCAAAAGTCCCAAAAGAATTGATTGTTTGATGTCCCGCATGCTTATAAAATGTAGTCATACAAATGTGGCCGTGTCTTTATGATTAAATACCCATAATCATAATGAAATGTTGAGATCCAGTTGTTTCCATGTTCAGATGATTTAAAATGATGTATGCCCATGAGATGCATATGATTGCTCAAAAGATTTCATGCAAAGGTGATAGTATAAATATATATAGATATCATGAGGTGGCGTATACAATGTTGACATTATCAAAACCTGAAATTTACAGGTTTTACAGCATTAACCCGTTATTTTAGCTTTGTCCTCAAAGCTTAAGATGACGTTACTGCTCATGTGAATAGGTGTGGGTACTTAGCTCTAAACAAGTCTTCGCGTTCCCAAGTAAACTCGGGACCTTTCCTAGAGTTCCATCGTATTTTCACTAACGGAATTTGGCTTCGTTTTAACTTCTTAATTTCTCTCTCCACGACTTCCACTGGTTCTTCTACAAACTGGAGTTTGTCGTCAAAATGGACTCCCTCCAATGGCATTGCTAACGGTTCATCCGCGTAGCACTTCTTCAAGTTTGAGACTTGGGACGTAGAGTGCACCCGGCTCAACTGCTGGGGCAACTCTAAACGATAGGCGACCTCTCTGATTCTGGCAATCACTTTGAAGGGTCCTACGTATCGTGGATTTAACTTCCCCCGTTTCCCAAACCGTACCACACCCTTCCAAGGTGATACCTTTAGCATAACACGGTCACCTACAACAAACTCCATAGGTTTACGTTTTCTGTCTGCATAACTCTTTTGCCTATCCTGGGCAGCCTGAATTCCCTGCTTGATGAGGGTGATCTTCTCAGTAGTCTCTTGGATCAGTTCGGGTCCTATCAGTTGAAATTCCCCCACCTCTGTCCAGCATATGGGTGATCGACATTTACGGCCATAGAGGGCCTCAAATGGTGCTGCCTTAATACTGGCATGGTAGCTGTTGTTGTAGGAGAATTCAACTTATGGTATATGTTCGACCCATCCCTTTCCAAAGTCGATCACACATGCTCTTAGCATGTCTTCTAGGGTTTGGATTGTTCGTTCACTCTGGCCGTCGTTCTGTGGATGGTATGCGGTACTCATATCCAGATTTGTTCCTAAAGCTCGTTGAAAGGCTTTCCAGAAGTTTGACGTAAATCTGCCATATCGATCGCAGATGATTGAGACTAGTATCCCGTGTCTTGTCACAACTTCCTTTAAGTATGTTTTGGCTAACTTCCTCAGGGAATCATTTTCCCTGATAGGTAAGAAGTGTGCTGATTTTGTGAGGCGGTCAACGATTACCCAAATTGTATCGTAACCGTGGGATGATGTAGGAAGTTTGGTAATGAAATCCATGGTGATGTTGTCCCATTTCCATTTTGGTATTTCGGGTTGGACTAACAAACCCGATGGTCTCTGATGTTCTGTTTTAACTCTGGCACAAGTCAGACATTTCTTCACGTATGTGGCAATGTCTGCTTTTTTCATGTTCGGCCACCAGTATAATTTCTTCACGTCTTGATACATCTTTTCAGATCCGGGATGTATGGAGTACTTGGACTTATGAGATTCGTGCATGATCACGTTTCTCAAGTCTCCGTAACACGGCAACTAGCTTCTTCCGTGTAGACACAACCTTCCGTCTGTTCTAACCTCTAACTTCTCCTTGCTTAGGTCTGTCCTAAGCATTCCTCCTATGTCTTCTTTTCCGATGTTCTCGGGCTTCTGTTCTTGGAGTTGAGCCTCTAATATTTGTTTGGGTAGGTCCAAACTAATGGTCATAACTAGGGCTCGAACTCTCATGGGAGGATCAGTTCCTTTTCGGCTTAGTGCATCTGCGACAACGTTGGCTTTACCTGGGTGATATCCGATGTCACAGTCGTAGTCGCTGAGCAATTCTATCCAACGACGTTGCCTCATGTTTAGTTCCTTCTGGTCGAGAATATGTTGCAAGCTCTTGTGATCAGTATGCACCGTGCACTTTGTCCCATATAGGTAGTGTCTCCAGATTTTTAAGGCGAAAACTACGGATCCAAGCTCTAGATCATGGGTGGAGTAATTCTGCTCATGCTTCTTCAGTTGTCTTGAAGCATAAGCAATCACTTTCTGTCTCTGCATCAACACAGCTCCCAAACCCTTGTGCGAGGCGTCTCAGTAGACAACGAAGTCTTCGTTACCTTCTGGTAGGGCTAAAATAGGTGCACTGCACAACTTTTGCTTGATGGTTTGAAATGCAACTTCTTTTTTTCTCCCCACTCAAATTTTATGCCCTTCTGGGTAAGCTTTGTCATTGATTTAGCTATCTTAGAAAATCCCTCGATAAATCTTCGGTAGTAACCGGCAAGACCTAGAAATTGACGAATTTCCTTTGGCGACGTGAGAGATGCCCAATCCTTCACGGATTCGACTTTCGCGGGGTCCACTTGAATTCCTTTGTTATCAATCACGTGACCGAGAAAGTGCACTTTAGGGATCCAAAAATCACACTTTGAGAATTTTGCGTACAGCTTCTCTTCCTTAAGTAGTTTTAGCACTTGAGCAAGATGTTCTCCGTGTTCTTGCTCATTCTTGGAATAGATGAGGATGTCATCAATAAACACTATCACGAACTTGTCCAGATAGGGTCTTCACACTCGATTCATGAGATCCATGAATATGGCTGGTGCGTTGGTCAGTCCAAATGGCATGACTTGGAATTCATAATGACCGTAACGTGTTCTGAAAGCTGTTTTTGGTATGTCCTCTTCTATGACCTTCAGCTGATGGTATCCGGATCGTAAGTCGATCTTGGAGTACACGCTTGATCCTTGTAGCTGATCAAATAGGTCGTCGATTCGTGGTAGTGGGTAGCGGTTTTTCACAGTTAACTTATTCAGTTCTCTGTAATCGATACACATTCGGAAAGAACCGTCTTTCTTTTTGACAAATAACACTGGGGCTCCCCAAGCTGAGGAACTAGGTCTGATAAAACCTTTGTCTGACAATTCTTTTAGTTGTTCCGTGAGTTCTTTCATCTCGGTTGGTGCTAAGCGGTAGGGTGCTTTAGCTACAGGTGCAGCTCCCGGTACCAAGTCGATTTGAAATTCCACTTGGTGAGTCGGAGGTAGTCCTGGTAAGTCGTCTGGGAAGAGTTCAGGATAATCACGGACGATTGGTATATCCTTGACTTGTTTCTTCTCGGGTTCTTCCTCTTTGCCTGTCTTGGAAATATGTGCTAAAAAGATAGGACATCCTTTTAGTAGATATTTCTGGGCTTTGGTACACGAGATAACGCTTAGTCTAGTGTATGTTCTATCCGAATTTCCGTCTCCTCGGATTATTAGATCTGTATTTCCCCATGGTATACGGACTAGCTTCTCGTCACACACGATAGTTGCATGATATCTTGCCAACCAGTCCATACCAATAATGACATCAAAACTACTCAGTTTTATGGGTATTAATTGGATATCAAATGGGTGATTTTGAAGGTTTAAAGTACAGCCTCTTAGGATGGTATTAGTTTCAATGATTTTTCCATCTGCTAATTCGACTCTGTAACAATTGTCTAATGGGGTAGGTAGGATGTCTAGTAAGCTACTAAACTCTGTGGATACGAAACTCCTATCGACTCCCGTATCGAATAAAATAGTTGCATAACGATTGTTCAGAAGAAACGTACCAGTAACTACATTGGAGTCGGGGTTGGTCCTGTTTTCTCCTATGACATAAACTCTGGCGGGTGCTCCACCTTGACTTTTGTTCTTATTTGCACGCTTTGGGAAATCAGGTCTGATGTGTCCAATCTCTCTACAACCATAGCAACGGATCTCCTTACGAGCCATGTTTCCACTGCCAGTGAGCTGGCGGTTTCCCTGATGTCCACTTCCACAAAAGTTTTGCCTGCTGCCATTGTGGGGCTTATAGCTGGCACTGGAGTTGTTCCTGTTGGTCGGAGCATGTGTGTTGCTCTGTCCAGGCCTTCGACATTCAGCAGTAGAGTAATGATGGAAGTTACACTTTGATCATTTTGGTTTGTTCCCCACGTATGGAGGTGGTCCTGAGGAAACAACACTGCAGACTTGACCTAAACTTTCTCTTGGGCTGTTGGGTCTGGTGATGATTACGGTAGCTCTCATCGACTTAACTCTTGTGCTCTGCCTGTCTAAGCAAATGATCACGCCCACGTTTGTCCACTAATTCTGTGGCAAACTCAATGGCACTCTCGATTGTAGTAGGTCGAGATGCAAGCACACTGTCATGAACGGAGTCTGGAAGTCCACTAACATACTTCTCTATCTTATCCGGTACTTTAGGGTACATACGGGTACACATCAAAGTTAGTTCCTGAAATTTCTGGTTGTAGGCCGTGATGTCAAAGTTGGTGCATTTGAGATTCCACAATTCAATCTCTAGCTTCTTGATTTCACCGCGAGGACAATATTTCACGGTAAGCTTGTCCTTCAATGCAGCCCAGGTCATCCCATAGGCTCCATCGTGTCCGAGGGTAGCAACTTGTGAGTTCCACCATGTGAGAGCATGTTCTAAGAGTGTACAAGTGGTGAATTTCACCTTGTTTTCCTCAGTGCAGTCACTAATACGGAACACTGTCTCAGTTCTCTCAAACCATTGCATGAGCTCGACTACCCCTTCCTTGCCCTTGTAGTAGCTGGGCTTGCACTTTAGAAAGTCAGGGTAAGTACATCCTCGAGCTTCTCGGTTCCTATTAGTAGAGTTTTCATTGTCTCCATGAGTTCTGCTGGGGCGGTTTTCCCTTGCAGCTAAGGCGTCAGTAATGCCTTGCTCAATGAGTACTCTAAGCTGTTCATCAGACATAGTCGTCGCAAGTGTTTCTGCGGGGTTTGGTCGAACGCGTCTTGGTGGCATTTTTCTATATTCATAAGAAAAATTGAGATTTATTAGCTGATAAACAAGATGGTTATATTAAACTGCATGGATAATGTTTATGCATAGAATTCACAACAAATTTGATAATCCGTCAAGAGTTCATAATAATATAAATGTAAACAAACAAGTGGATGGTAATATGTTATTTCTGGCAAACAACAATATAGTATAAGTACAACCAATCTAAGACAGGGGTACATTAAGCCTGTCTGAAATAGTGGTACATATGTTTGTAATACAACCAAAAGATAACCTTTCTACTAAGGTTAGGTGCTAGAAATACAACTGAAAAGAAATACAAGTACAAAGGAGCTAAATCATGCGAGCTGAGATGCAACTCAGGGCTTGTCATGATGTACAAATGAAATCTAGCCTACACTAGTATGGCTGCCTACAGGTGCGGATGGTCCGACTGGTGGCGTAGGTGCACGATCATCCTGCATACGGATCATCGCTCTCCTAGTCTCACTGGAGAATCTCATAGTCTCTAGCAACGGGTGTTGACGTGCAGTGTCGGCACTCCGTAACTGCTCTGTCTCTGCAGTGATCCCCTGGTGACGAAGATCTGCCAGCTCCACGAAGGTCCTGAAGGTATCCTCCTGTGTGAATATTACGGCTCGGGTCTCATAGGAGTGACTCTCTAGCGAAGCTAGGCGATAGTAGAGGTAAGATACCTCATCCAACAACCATTGTATGGTCTCCTGGGTGGTGTGTGACTCGCTAGCCACGATCCAGTAGAGAGAGTTAAATCTCTCCTGGAGCACGACGCGACCCTGCTGGTCCGCCTGTAGTAGGGAATGGATAAGGGCGGTGTCTTGCGCCTGTCGGGCCACAAGTGCATCGACCTGTGCCTGAAGGGCGCTATGTCTAGCCTGCTCGGCTCCTGGTCCCTCTCCTATCTCAAAGGTCGAGTCAGGGATAGTGTCGCGTCTCCTCTTACGAGGTGGCAAAACACTAGTGGGGTGAGTGAAAGGTACAGAAGGTGGTGGTAAGGGTGGTAAGGAAGGTACGACCTGGTCCACCTCTCTAGGAGGGGATGCAGGTACTACAAGCAGTGGTGAAGTAGGGGATACAGTAGGTGGTGAAGGAGTAGGTGAATCTGAGAGTATGATGACTCCGTCTGGCTGGTCATCTCTGGACTCGGTGTCAGACGCGGGTCCAACAAATACTGATGTCTATGACAAGGGTGTGATGGTAGGAACCATAAGCTCCTCGAAAGTAGTCACGATAGTAGGTATCGTCATGATATCTGGAAATAGCATTTTAAAGTTGAGTAAGTCTTCAACTTACACAATTTAAAACGTTTTATGATGCATATGCGATGTGGTTTTTAAATCTTTTAACCATGATTGTCAAAAGTATAGATGGATACTTATGTGATTTATTTACCATGAGGTTATAAAATGTGAAGTTAGTTCACATAATATGCATGCTCTACAATGCTATATGCCTAACTTGTAAGGGTTCCCCGTAAATCAATTTTACTTTTTACTTCATTGATTTAAAATTTCTAGTTATAGTCCAGGTTTAAAATTTTTATTAAAATTTTTACTAACGATCTGGTTCTCTATAACTATGCGCTCTGATACCATTTCTGTAACACCCCCTTGTTGGTCAAATGCATCGGAAAAGTAATTGGGGTGTTACTTGGGTGGATCGATAGCACATAGCATATAGAGCAATGATCACAAAGTCATTTAAAACATATTACATGAATTAATCGTACACATTAAGTATCTTGTCTGAAAAACCACATTTATTATAAAACAGAAGTAAATATCTCAGCCCGATGGTAAACACGATGCTCCCTATAATGCTGGAATCGAATGCATGAACCTGCTTATTTTCCTGAGAAAACATATAAAGTAAAATGTGAGGGTCAACACGAAGTTGGTGAATTCACAGGTTTATATAAATAAATAAAATATCAACATGCCAAACATCACGGTGATAGTAGGACATCACAACCCAATACTATAATAGTTCCTACTGGCCTGTAATAGAAGCTAGACATGATTCTCAGTACGCCCATTGGGTCTATCCTGATATTGTTTCCCTTAATCCGACAATGACATACACCTGTTGCTTGGCCTAAGCGTTACGTGACAGCTGATCACGTCAGGCCGGGTGTTGTCAATACCCGAATAGATCTATCCATATATTTCGCGCTACACTATTAACTATTACAGTCCACAGGAATGGGGCAAACAGTAGGCAATGAATTGTTGTTATCTGTGCATGCTTGCATATAAATAGTTTTTGTATCTTTTCTCCCCCCAGTTATAAAACAGTAAAGATGGGGCCATGAACTCACCTTAGTGGTAATGAGGTGGTGAGGATGATGTCAATGAATAAACTGGCACAATATGATCAAGAACTAGAGAAATTACCTAAGTAATTTAAATGCCTCAGTGAATGCAAAAATAATAATGCATGATGAATTGTACATATGAAAATGCATGATCACAACTTAATAAATTATTACGATGGTTTAAGTGTTTACACTTATAGTGAACTGAAAGTATATACATATTTTTAGCTTCTAAAAATATACATATAAGTTGTTTAGTAAAATGGGTAATAAATTAAATAAATAGATTTCATATTATTTAATTTATTATAAGAAAATAAAATACAATTTACTTTTCTTAAGGCTTCAAAAATATAGTTAACGGGGTTTGTCAGTTTATGTAAAGTTTCGTAAATAAACTTAGTGATTTATTTAATGAGCCAAATGACTTAGTTTAATAAAATGTTTTATTAATACCTTTAATTAAATTAAAAGTACTAGCAAGCCCTTGTAAGTATGGAAATTTACAAAGATAAACTTTAAGGTTTCGTTCGTTAAGTATATTACACCGTTAGTCCTCGTTGGTTAGTTTTATTTATAAAAACGCCCCTAGGGCTTCAAAAACTTTGGGGAAATGACCACTCACCCCCCATATGTCTCGGAATTTAATTAATGAGGGTTAGGGTTTGTTTTAAGTTTGCAAAATGACACAATATGTCCTCAAAATTTTCAGATTATTTAAAAATAATGGTTAGGGCTTGTAACAAGTTTCCCAAAGTGACACTTTTAGTCCTTAAAGTCTCGGCATGTTTAAATATTAGACTAGGGCTTATATTAAGTTTAAATAATGGCAATAATGGCCCTTGTGGTTTCATTTAATTCATGGTTTAAAACAAACGCACCCTATACTTTGGAAAATGACACATTTGACCCTTGTACTTTTATAAAGTCACGAAACTATATACACATATATTATTAAGTTACAAAACCAACCTTATCTTTCACCAATTGTTAATAAGGGCACGAAAAGTCCCCTTAATTAGGATTTGGGCTTGACTGGCCCATTTGGGTTTTGGCTTGGGTATAATGGGCCTATTGGGCTTGTTTAAATAACTAATGAATTACCAAGTGGGCTAGTAACTTTATTTTACTTGTTGGGCTTATATCTAAATATTACTAAGCTTAAGAATAAGTCATGGGCTTATTTATATTCAGCTTATTTTATGTCTTATAAGAGAGCTTATACAACTTGGCTTATTTAACATTTCTAGGGCTTAAATGAGCTAGCTTATATATTTTCTATGTCTTGGCTTGTATAAGTTTTATAGGGATTTAAAGTTATAGTTTTCGGCTTATATTAGGTTTTAGAAGTCCTATGTCATGGCTTATATATAGTTTTAGGTTTCGGCTTATATATGTTTTATAGGCTTAAATGACAAGCTTATTTAGGTCTAGGCTTTATGTAACTTATGGGCTTATATATGCTTAAATGTTTCAGCTTATATTACTTTTCATACACTTTCATGACTTAGCAAATTACTTTAGGGCTTAAACTAAGTTCTTCAAGCATATACTTACAAGTCTTAGGGTTTTAAGGAAAGATTACCCATAGACACCATATAAGCCGTGGGCTTATATGTTGTTTAGGGTAGGTTTAAGAGTTTCATACGTATGCATGCACTCCTAATTTCATTTTTATAGCATAACATGCACGAATAAGTGAAATGAGGAAGGAAAAGTCTAGGATGGTTTCATACTTACTTGTTCTTAGAAAACGTGATAGGGACTAGGGATTAGGGCTTCTTAGGCGTCGGCTTCTCCTTATAAGTGGCCTAGGATGATCTTGACTTGACTTGAATGCTAAGAATCTTGGATAACATGTACTAAATGCTTGGTGAAGACCAAGAATGGATAGAAGTAAATGCTAGGACTCGTCTAGGTGTTTTGTGAGGTGTGTATCCGAATGTTTTTGGGTAGTGAGTGAAGTGTGAGTCTAGAGTTTGATAAATATCACAAACATGAGATTGGGGTTTGTGGTTCGGGTTGTATACACGCAAAGAGAGAGAGATAGTTAGATTTTTGAAAGCTTCATGGTACACACAATCTATTCCTAGGATTTTTGAGAGTACATTGCCTTAAATGCTTCATAGTACACTTGGCCCTAAGCTTTGCCCCCTAGCCGTCGCATATGAGGAGGTGAAGGGAACAAGTTGGACAAGTATAGTGTTTGCAATGAATGTAACGTTTGTACAAGACAATTTGGAGGTAAGGAGTGGTCTATCACACGTCTAGGGTCATGTGGAGGGGATATGTGTCTTGTTTTTCATTTTACTTGCATAACTAACTAGTACAAATCCTTAAATGCCCAAAATTGTACATAGTCCCATGGTTTATATGAAAACCGGCGGTATTATGTCTTAGTCAAAGGAAAGGAAATGTTTTGTATAGTGTAAGCCTTAATGATATATATTGTACATAGTCTAAAAGTCCAAAGTGCATATGGTAATGGTTTTGGTAATTAAATGTTATGAGTATGTATATAATCGGCTAAAAATAAGTCTAAGGTATTATTATGTTTAATTTTTGTGCCTAGGTAATGTCACTAAAAGTATGGTTGTAATATTGTGTGAGTATGTATAGGTTTAGGTAAATTTTGGTTATGTTTATAGCCCTTGGTGAAAGTATGGTCATTTTTAATTGAGAAAAGATTTTATTATACCAAAAGTATGTCAAAAGGGTAAAAATGGTTTAAGGTAATGTTTAAGTATAAAAATAGTTGGTGTTGTAGCATAAAGTCAATCACAGCGTAAGAAAATATATATATATATATATATATATATATATATATATATATATATATATATATATATATATATATATATATATATATATATATATATATATATATATATATATTTATAAATTCAAAACTTATGAATTTATGCTTAAATAGACATTTATTAATTGTGATCATGGTTTTGGATTTTTATAAACCAGTATGATGAATGCAAGTGATCATGTGTTCAGGTGACTCAAAAGTCCCAAAAGAATTGATTGTTTGATGTCCCGCATGCTCATAAAATGTAGTCATACAAATGTGGTCGTGTCTTTATGATTAAATACCCATAATCATAATGAAATGTTGAGATCCAGTTGTTTCTATGTTCAGATGATTTAAAATGATGTATGCTCATGAGATGCATATGATTGCTCAAAAGATTTCATGCAAAGGTGATAGTATAAATATATATAGATATCATGAGGTGACGTATACAATGTTGACATAGTCAAAACCTGAAATTTACAGGTTTTACACTTTGCTTCTTAATGATGCAGATGGTATAACTACCCTACCCATTGGTGAGCTAGAACAAGGACTTCAAGCTTTGGGTTATCCTTTCCCTGAAGAGGGATCTTTAAATAAATATTCAAAACAGGAATTTCCCCCAGCTTGGAAGTACTTAATACATGTCATCCTTCAATGTTTAAGTCCCAAATGTACTGCACATAATGAAATTAACAGATCAATTGGTAGTGCAATTGTGTGTATTGCTACAGGGCAAAAATATAATTTTTCTAAAATGATTTTTGATGGCATGTGTAAAAACAAGGGTAGCAAGATGACTCTTGCTTACCCAAGATTTTTGTAAATGGTTTTTGATGAACAAAGGTATTGCACCAAGGATCATGATGATTTTTATACGATCCCTGTGCAAAAGAAAGAAATTTTTGGAAAGATGAATTCACCCCCCACAAAGATTTACCCCTTACCCAAGCCATGCTTGCTGTTATTGCAGCAGCACAACCTCAACCTGACCCACAACCACAACTTGACCCATTACCTGAACCATCACCATCACCTCAACATATGGAACTTAACCAAGATCCCTTCAACGCTGACACGTTAAATGTTGGCGTTGACACCCTTCTACAACAAACCCAAACACCCCTTAACCTCCAAACTGAAACCCAAACCACATCTTCCTCTTCACCCCCAGACGTTAGGTTGGAAAAACACCAAAGGACCATTGGAGTGTTCTCCTCTGGTGGTCCTAGCCATGTTGCAGAGAGAACCACCACCACAAGTGCGGTTGGTGATATGGGTGGGGCTAGGACTATTGGTACTAGCTTAGAAGCAGGCCAAGCCAGTCCTAACATCATTAAGACCCCATTCATGCCCATGACTCTACTTTGGGAGGTTAAATTCCCATTCTAGAGGAGGGCAAATTGGAACCCTATACATTGTTAGAATTGACGGCTGTCTGCATTAGCTTGCAAAAGCAAAATGCAGACCTTGTACATACTGTCTCTACCCAAGGCCTTGAACTCAAGCAATTAAGGGAGAGGATTGTTGTTTTGGAAGCTGATGAGACTAGGAGGAGGCATACAAGAGTCCTTTCTTCGGGGGAGGATTCTTACAAAGGGGAGGAAGCTGCTACTGAGCCAGTTAATTTAAGTGATAAAGACTCACATGAAAGAGAATCTTTGGGTATAGCTGAAGCTCTAACAGATTTGAAGAGGCAACCAGGTTTTGATGTTTCATTGGTTACCCCTACAAATTTGAATTTATCCTTTACTGAGACGATGGAGCAGTTCACAAGAAGCACTGACAAGAGCAAATTGAGCGTTGAGAAGCAGATTTTTGACGCTGACAAGCCAAGCGCTGATAGGAGTAAGTTAGGCGTTGACACACAGGTTTTGGACATTGATAGACCTGCAGGTATGGTTGATGTATTCCAGTCATCAGCTATCATCAAGGTAGCTTCTTCACAAGTACCATCATCATCTTTACCCATCATTGATACATTAGATAAGGTTAAAGGGATTATGGTAGAAATAGTGGTTCCCAAGGATGCAGCCCAAGTAAAATTTGATTCCATGTTGGCTGCACAACTTGAGAAAGAAGATATGATGAAGGAGAGTGCTATTGAGAGTAAGGAAAACAGTGGTGACGAGAGCATAGATTCAAGTGTTATGATTATTGAAGAACCAGAAAGACTTGAATATGGTGATGAGTTGGCAAGAGAAAAGCTTGCACAATTGAAGAATCAGGTAGATTATGATATGCCTGAAGTTGCCCAGATGTACTTTGGATGGGAGATTAAGATCATGTAGAATCCAGAGATGTCTTTATCAGATCAGATTTGGAGTTTGGAGATTCTGCTCAGGATTCAAAGGGATTTCCAGGTAATCCTAAAGTATAAAGCCAGCAAAGTTTTCTCACAATCTAAGAGGGATAGAATGGAGCTTTATTATATGTTGCTTAGATGTCATCAAGGGGGTTGGACTTTTCAGAAGTTGCAGGGATTGTCCTTTGATGAATTGGAATATAAGGCTTATCCTATTTGGGCAAGAGTGCAAGAGATGAATACGATCAGACTTCTTTCAGATGAAAGAAAAGAAGAGCTTGAAGAAGAGATGCATATTCAACAGGCTTTAATTGCACCAAGACCATTGAAAAAGGGAGTTCCACTTGAATTCCCAGAAAACATGGATAAAGTGAATCCTAGTGAAGCTGTTATTAGAAGAAGCATTGATAGGTGTGTAAACACCCATCCTTTTTACCACTTAATTACAATAATAACCGAGCCAAAACGTGTATTTTATGTCTTTTATGTCGTAATTATGCGTGGTTTGTGTTTTTGTTGTGATTTAGGACGAAATTGTGAAAAGTTGAGAAAACACGGCATTTACGGGCTTTTATTGAAGAAAAAGATGAAAGATGGAGTCGAGAAGTCAAGCGTGCATAAAGAACGGAAGTCCAAGACCAATTCTGAAGATTTATCGAAGAAAAAGTCGAAAGACGAAAGTTTACTTAAAGCCAAATAACTTAAGTCCATTTTATTGAAGAATTAAAAGACGAGTTCAAAGAAATCCCGAGCCAAAAGTCATATAAGTCCAAGATTAAAGAAGATTTAAAGACTTAAGGACTAATGGTGCAATTAACAAAGAGATTAAGAAGGAAGGGCCTAATGATGCAATTTAGAGAAAATGAAGGAGGGGAGGAAGCTTCCTAACCCTCCCCTATATATAGATTAGATGTTAATCATTTTTCTTTGTTGGTTAGAGTGACACTAGTTTTTCCACCTTTACTTTTATGCACATTTAATTACCTTGCAACTTTAATTACTTGCACCTTTAATTACCTTGTCTTGCACTTTAATTTTCCAAGTAAGTTACTTTTATTTTAATTGCACCTTTACTTTTCTTGTCAAAATCTCTCATTCTACCTTTCTTTCTAGCTTGATCTTTATGTTTACATGTTTACTATCTCGCTTATTTGATTAAAGATTGTGTTTTTATGCTTGTGATTGCGTTAGATTATTGATTCTTATAGCTTATTTGTTTTCATCTTTAAGTTTTTAAAGTTTTTATAAAAGTTAGTTTTATATAAAAGTTTGTTTTTCGTAAATCTTTTCCATTTCGTGTTTTAAAAGTCTTTAAATTTCAGTTTAGTAGCTTATTTTTATACGGTTTGCCTTAGGATTTTAGACTTGTGCTTATTTGATTAGTAACTTATTTTTCTAGCTTAATTTGTACTTTTTCCTCCGTATTCCGATCTTACGAATCAGAAAAGGGTTTTGTATTCCGACGGGGATTCCGATCTACCCATCGGAAAAGGGTTTGTCACATTCTGATTGGGGTGTCTAGTGTTATTCCGATCTGAAAAGTGACAGCATACCGATTAGAACTATACTCTTCATTCTGATCTAGAGGTAAATCCACATTCCGATGAGATCTCCTGAGGCTACATTCCGATAGTTGGTTCCGACCAATATTCCGATTGGGGGAGTTAGTGGTATTCCGATCTGGATTAAGTGACATATTCCGATAAGGACTCTACTATACATTCCGATCAAGAGGTGAGTATCATTCCGATCTTGAGTTAGGTTCATATTCCGATCAGAGGTGTTCGTTTGGATATTCTGATCAGGTAAGTGACAGTTATTCCGATCAGAGGTTTCCGATCAACATTCCGATCAGGGTAGGTAATTCAACATTCCGATTGGGCAGGTTGTGCATATTCCGACGAGGTTTGATCGGAATATATTCCGATTGGAGTGGTTTTTCTCTATTTAAACTTGTTTAATTTTTAAGTTTCATTTTAATACTTGTCTAATTTTAATTTTCGTCACGCTTTAATTTTAACTCGTTTAATCAATTTACTTTTCAAAGCTTTTAGATATTGCACCATTTAAGTTTAATTAGACTTAGATTTAATTTCTCGCCATTTATTTTAACGCACTTTTACTTTAACATCATTTACATTTATGTCTTTGCACTTTTAATTTAAAATCAACCAAAAATATTTGTTTCACCAAAATCAACTGAGTCGCACATAGAACCAGCATCAATTCGATTAGACACACATCAAAGAACAATTTTTATACTTGGCAAAAACCAGTTATCAAATGGCACCGCTGCCGGCTCTTTTCGTAAAGATTAACGGTTTTCTGTGAGAGACGCGTTGCTTTTTGGGATCCGTTCACTTGTGAACGTTATTTTTCGTGTCAAAATTTTTCCAAAAACCCCAAAAACATTTGAAAAATCATAAAAAGCATTTCTTTTTCAAAGTTTTGCACCATAAATATTCCTCTTTATCCTCTATTATGTTTAATTCTTTTCTTTATCCTTCTTATCTATAATTCTTCATGGATTCGCCTTGTGGACGGTGTGGAAGACCATGGCATGGTTTTCAAACATGTCAATGGTGTACTTGTGAGCGGTGTGGTTTTGATATCGACGATACACAATTTGGATTTTGTCCATTTTGCAATTCAAGAAATTCATACTTCAACTCTTACAATACTTTCCCACCCTCTCCCGTCTATGACAATCCCTATCCTCAAGATGCACTGGGTTTTTCAACATACCCGTGGTGCTATATTTGTGGGGGCCCTCACGAAGCTTCTTCTTGTGATCCATCGAAGGTCTTTGAGAAAGTTCCATGCTATCATCCCAGTGTTTATAATTTTGAGCCCCCATGTCATACCGTCAATCATCAACCCTTTGGTGCATTTCCTCCTGATCAAATTGCCACACTTTTTGACAACTTTCAAAAAGTTCAAGAAGCTTTCAACAAGATCAAGGAGAAATGTCAAGCGGATCAACACCAAGAGCAGGTATCTATACTTAATGCTTATACTCCTCCTCTTGTGCCTCCATATTATTATGACAGTGATGACGATGAGAGTCCTATTTCTTGGACCGATGAGAATGCTATTCCTTCTCCCGACTTGTCGGAGCCTAAGGATTCAACCATCCTAAGGGATGAGGATATTAGTATAATTCCTGCAAAGGAATCCGACGAATTCAATACGTCTAGTGCTGATAACCTTGTCCCAATTCCAAGTGAATCTGAGTTGACATCCGACAGTGACGATGAGTATGATGCACTTTCTTCTGATAATGTTCCTTCCACCAACACTTTGGAAGAGGATTCTTTGGCTTTCTCTAATCCTCTTTTCGATCAAGATGATGATTTTACTTCTAGTGATGACGAGTCATTATCGGATGAAGACGTTTCGAAGGAAACTTTCAAGATTTATTCGAACCCTTTATTTGATTTTGATGACGATTACATATCTAGTGAGGTGAATCCTCTCTTTGACGAAGGGATTGAGGACATTGCTAGCTCTGATTCTCCTACTATTGATGAGCATGCTTTGTTAGCCATGCCCCCTTCTATGGCAGAGGTGGAGAGTTCTGACTCTACTGGAAAGGTATCGCAGGTGGAAGGTAATTCTTCTCTTACTTCTCCTACTATATTGCCCCCTCATCCTACTGAATGCACGCCAAATCAGGTGATGTATCAATTTCCCTCTCCGGGAAATGAGGATGAGTGTTTTGACCCGGGAGGTGACAATGACCATTTTATGATTGATAACCTTACGGCTTTGCCAATTGGTCCTCGTACATTGTCTTTGGAGGATGACAATGTGATTCCTATACCCACCCCACCTCCCGAGGATCAAGATTTCACATACTTCTCGTATGTTGAAAGGACCTTTCTACCGTTTAAGACTTATCCTCCTGCCTCTCCTTTGTTATATTCCTCCGGGAATGAGGATAAAGTCTTTGATCCCGGTATTACATTTGAGGCTTCTCCATGGACCATTTAATTTGGGGACGAGTCAGGCTCGTGACTCGGTTAACAAAAACAAGCGCTTTTTGGGAGGCAACCCTTTTATCTATCTATCTTTTTCTTTGTTTTTACCTTAAGTGTAGGGGGAGACCCGTTGGTTTGCTATTTCCTCTCCTCTCTTAATCAGGGATTCGAGCTTCAATGATCCACTCTTGATGATTCTTGACGACCCGTGATTCCGTGTTCCATCTTCCTGGTTCTATCCTAAACTCTTTTCGATTCACTATTTTATATTTTTCTCAATATTAAAATAGGAATCTCTTTAGTTGTTTCTTCCTTAGCGAGATTTAAACAAAGTGCAAAATGTCCTAAGTGTAGGGGAGTTTACTCCCACGTGCTTAAACATTGAGGACAATGTTTATGTTAAGTGTAGGGGGACTTCTATCGAAGTTAAGTGGCTCTTTTCCTTGTATTTGTCCTCATTTTAACCGGAAAATCAATTTTTCGACATTTTTCAAAATTTTTGATCTATTTTGGCCTTAGTTTTTCCCTTTGTATAGTTATTTTCTTTCTTTACTAGAATAAAATTTTAATAAAGTGGTTTTAATTTTCAAACGTTGTGAATCTTTTGACTCAACCCGAGTTTACTTGTCAAAAGTTTACTCTAGCTAGTATCCTTAACGTGTTTAAGTCAAGTTTTGCTAGGCTTTTATATAGGGAGCTATAAAACGCGAAAGTCTTAACTCTCACGGGTTAAGAACAAGAACTTTTCGCAAGTTCCTATAATTGATCCTAGAGAGTCGTCTATCAAGGGAACTTTAAAATGCGAATTCTAAACTTGAAAAAGTCTAAGAGTTTGCATGATCCTATAGGCGACTCGAAAACCCAAAACTTTGATTTAATAGGCTAAGCATCCACGAGTCTCATTCCTTGAGATTTTAAACTGTGGATAACGAGAGATGATAGAGCCAATTATAAGTTCGGTATTCTTTCGTAAATTTATGTGAGTTAATTATAAGCCTATTCTCCCATTGCCTGCTAATAAATTTATCTGCAATAAATAAGGTTGTACGATTTGAAAAGTTACTTAGCTTCTAGCCCAAGATCGTTTAAAAGTTGCTCGGTATGGATTAGAGTTCATAGCCAAGGCATAACTTATTGAAGCGGGATGCGAAGATTGGCGAGTCCAAAAAGGTCCTAACAAGACATGAGGGCTATATTTTGTTGCTAAAGATCTAAAGTGATGTGAAGAATCATTTATCGAAAATCAATATGAAGGATCGAGACACACGACGAAAAGCAAAAACTCCCCAAAAGTCATGGAGAAGTGAATCCGAAAAGACCCTAGCAAGGTATGAGGATAAATAGATCCAAGTCATAAAAGGAGGCAGATCGTTGTATATCAAAATCCAAAATAAAGATTGGAGAAAAATGAAGAAGTCGTGGTCCAAGTATGAATCTCTCAAAACTTCAAGTGAAGAAATTCCATTATGAAGAGAAGACCATTATTTCATGAACGTCTCTCAAGGTTTGAAGTATGAAGTCGCAGCCAAATATCGGTCCGAGAAAGGTCTCAAATCGCGAAGCGAGTTATGCCAAGATATGAACTTTATGAGGTCCCGAGAAGCAGTTTTAAAAGATTTTGTCCTTTAGCTAACTATTGATTAAATCGTTCACTTTATTTTCGGCCTAAATAACTATCGAAATAAGTCAAACAATTCATCCTCGTGATCATTATAGACAACAATAAAATATAAGAGATACCCATAGGAATAAGGGAGTCTAAGTGAATAATTGGCTTCGTGTTAGTTTGCTAACTTATAATAACAATGATCTCGTTTTTAAGCTTGGTTTAGAGAAAGTGAAAACTTGAGGATGATGATTATTCATGACATTTCCAAAACCCAAGGTATGCTTTTTTTTTCTTTTTTTTAAATGTTTATAGTTTTCTATCTCTTTAATAAAGGCTACTATGGATTGATTATGATGAAAAGTGTAAACGTGCTTTGTAACTAATGCATTGCATGAGGACATTGCAATGGTCAAGTGTAGGGGATTTGATAGGTGTGTAAACACCCATCCTTTTTACCACTTAATTACAATAAAAACCGAGCCAAAACGTGTATTTTATGTCTTTTACGTCGGAATTATGCGTGGTTTGTGTTTTTGTTGTGATTTAGGACGAAATTGTGAAAAGTGGAGAAAACACGGCATTTACGGGCTTTTATTGAAGAAAAAGATGAAAGATGAAGTCGAGAAGTCAAGAGTGCATAAAGAACGGAAGTCCAAGACCAATTCTGAAGATTTATCGAAGAAAAAGTCGAAAGACGGAAGTTTACTTAAAGCCGAAGAACTTAAGTCCATTTTATTAAAGAATTAAAAGACGAGTTCAAAGAAATCCCGAGCCAAAAGTCATATAAGTCCAAGATTAAAGAAGATTTAAAGACTTAAGGACTAATGGTGCAATTAACAAAGAGATTAAGAAGGAAGGGCCTAATGATGCAATTTAGAGAAAATGAAGGAGGGGAGGAAGCTTCCTAACCCTCCCCTATATATAGATTAGATGTTAATCATTTTTCTTTGTTGGCTAGAGTGACACTAGTTCTTCCACCGTTACTTTTATGCACATTTAATTACCTTGCACCTTTAATTACTTGCACCTTTAATTACCTTGTCTTGCACTTTAATTTTCCAAGTAAGTTACTCTTATTTTAATTGCACCTTTACTTCTCTTGTCAAAATCTCTCATTCTACCTTTCTTTCTTGTTTGATCTTTATGTTTACATGTTTACTATCTCGCCTATTTGATTAAAGATTATGTTTTTATGCTTGTGATTGTGTTAGATTATTGATTCATATAGCTTATTTGTTTTCATCTTTATGTTTTTAAAGTTTTTATAAAAGTTAGTTTTATATAAAAGTTTGTTTTTGTAAATCTTTTCCATTTCGTGTTTTAAAAGTATTTAAATTTCAGTTTAGTAGCTTATTTTTATACGGTTTGCCTTAGGATTTTAGACTTGTGCTTATTTGATTAGTAGCTTATTTTTCTAGCTTAATTTGTGCTTTTTCCTCCGTATTCCGATCTTACGAATCGGAAAAGGGTTTTGTATTCTGACGGGATTCCGATCTACCCATCGGAAAAGGGTTTTTCACATTCCGATTGGGGTGTCTAGTGTTATTCCGATCTGAAAAGTGACAGCATACCGATTAGAACTATACTCTTCATTCCGATCTAGAGGTAAATCCACATTCCGATAGTTGGTTCCGACCAATATTCCGATTGGGGGAGTTAGTTGTATTCCGATCTGGATTAAGTGACATATTCCGATCAGGACTCTACTATACATTCCGATCAAGAGGTGAGTATCATTCCGATCTGGAGTTAGGTTCATATTCCGATCAGAGGTGTTCGTTTGGATATTCCGATCAGGTAAGTGACAGTTATTCCGATCAGAGGTTTCCGATCTACATTCCGATCAGGGTAGGTAATTCAACATTCCGATTGGGCAGGTTGTGCATATTCTGACGAGGTTTGATCGGAATATATTCGGATTGGAGTGGTTTTTCTCTATTTAACCTTGTTTAATTTTTAAGTTTCATTTTAATACTTGTCTAACTTTAATTTTCGTCACTCTTTAATTTTAACTCGTTTAATCAATTTACTTTTCAAAGCTTTTAAATATTGCACCATTTAAGTTTGATTAGACTTAGATTTAATTTCTCGCCATTTATTTTAACGCACTTTTACTTTAACGTCATTTACATTTACGTCTTTGCACTTTTAATTTAAAATCAACCAAAAATATTTGTTTTACCAAAATCAACTGAGTCGCACATAGAACCAGTATCAATTCGATTAGACACACATCAAAGAACAATTTTTATACTTGGCAAAAACCAGTTATCAAGCATTAAGCTTTCATCCTTGGAAGCTTCACATATGGTGGAGGTGATACCTCATGATTCCAGAAACCCTATAGTTAGCTATGAAGAAGATGCAAGTGGGTTTTGGATGATTGGCAGATATAGGAAAGAGGTACATACTTTTACTACTCTTATGTCTTTGTTTGCAAGCCTGGATAGGAAAGACTTGGCAGACCTTTGGAGGTTACTACAGGCCAAGTAGGAGACTGAAGCACCTACTTCAGTCAATGGAATAAAGATTTGGTCAACATTCAGAAGGATGTGTGCACCAGATGAAGAAGATCCTGTTTAGAAGGATCTTGATGATGATATCAGTGGACTTCAATGGCGTCTATATTCAGCAGCTGGTGTGTATCATTTGAGTTCTACAAAGTTTTCTGAGTATCTTCTTGTGGATGCTGATTATCCTATGTCCAAAGAAGTTTTGAAGAAAATGATGACAACACAGCTGGAGATAGACTACTCAAGTGACGTGGCCAAAGATTTGATTAGATATATTTATTTCCAATTTGATAAGATTTGTAAGAATCCTCCTAGTACTTAGTTTTTATTCAGAAACTTGATTGCTAGAGTAGATATCAAGTTTAGGGGAGGATTGTTGGGAATAAAATGTAGCCAAACCACTTAGACGCTGACAAGAGCTATTTGGACGTTGATAGGAAGAAATCAAGCGTTGACAGAACAAGCGTTGATAAGAAGAAGTCAAGCACTGATAGAAGACTTAGTCTACACGTTTTACGTTTCTAGTATGTTTCTAGTAAAGATATGTTCGACAATGTATTCTTTATGTTTATCTTTACCTAAAATAGCTGATACGTAGACTCTTGTACAAGGCTCCTTAATCTATAAAAGGAGGCCTTTAGGTTTTAGTTCAATATATGTTTTACACTTTCATTGTACGCAAGTTTGATTTATCAATCAAAGTGAAAGTTTGGTTTAACTTATTTGTGTTTTCTTGTTTAAGTATTAATTCCGCATAATACTTGAATTGTTACATATACAACAAAGTTTATCTACGTGTTTAACTTGATTTAATCTCGTTTACACAAGCTAAATTGATCTAAGTTTGGGATCAACATTTTCTTTCTCATCTAACGTTGATGCAGGTAACGTCTCTTAATTTGATACATGGATCCACTGTTGATCATTGATCAATGGGGAGAACTTGCCCATTATTCTACTCATTTATGCTGAGTCTTAAACAACCTTTATGTCAATCTATTTTCTTTCTTCTATTACCTTGATGCAAGTTAAGCACATCTCCTTGTGCCTCTATTTTCTTTCTCATCTAACTTTGATGCAGGATAAGTCTCTTAATTTGATACATGGGTCCGATAGTGATCATGGATCAATGGGGAGAACTTGCATATTCTTCTACTCATTTGTGCTGAGTCTTAAAACAATCATTGCATATATCTATTTTATATCTATCTATCTCTTTCTAACCTTGCATCAATCTATTTCTCTCACTATCATTTGTAAGCTTTACTACTCATTCTATCTATCTATTTCTAACCTTTGTTTTGTAGGTTTTCATAATCCATGTATTCCCAGGTTCTCCCATTTAGGGGGTATTAACCAAGGGGGGTATATGAAAATCATTTTCTATATAGATTTTCAATTTAAAATTCTATAAATTCAAAATCTCTCTGTAAAATGATTCTTCTTTCATCCTCACCTTTTTGCTTTGACAAAAGGGGGAGAAGAGTGTAAACGAAGATAGTAACATGTAACTTTGACACTTTACTATCTATTACGTTTGCATTATTTGTCATCATCAAAAAGGGGGAGATTGTTAGTGCAAATACTATAATATTTAATCTATACATCCTTGTTTGTTTAGTTGATGTCAAACATGTAACTTGTAATATATAACGTAAATTGTACAAGTTACTCGTAATCATATTTCGTGTATACTTACATGTTTCTATCTTTGTAAAGTTTAAGATAATAGTTTTGCATCATTAAGTAACATGTCTTGAAAAACCTAAACATGTCCTTCAAGAAAATCAGATCATTAAATATGGTTTAGAAGTTGACTTAACAAAAGATTTACAAAATTAAATTACTGATTTTCTGTCAGACCAACAGAACCCGTCAGACCCCTTGGTGAAGGGTCCGTCTGGGTCTGTGAGTGACTGTGATTTGGCTATAAATAGAGACCACATGCTCACACCTTTTTATCATATTCTCAGTACCATTCTCTCTATATCTGATCCTCTATCAGATCTCTCAACTCTCTAACATGTAGATCCTGGATCTATAATTGTTCTTCTTCTTGTTTAGTGTTTCTCTTTGTAGATATGGAGATCACTCAAGGCGTAAACAAGATCAAGAAGTTCAAGCACAAGACATACATCAAGTCATTGTGTCACCTGTATCTAGACTAGTTTCTTTGTTCTTGTCATCTCATGGCATTATGTCCAAGATCTATGATCTTCACATCTCGTGTGCTTCTCAACCGAGATACATGACTTATCATCATTAATCTATACATCTTAAGGAGCGGAAAGGCTAAGGCTAAGTACGTGTTGGCTTTGTGTATAGATCAATATTTCTCTTTTATGAGATCTATGATCTTGATTCTTCATGACTCAACTTGATAAGCATTACGAATATGTCAAGACATGTTCTTCAAGATGTAATACATGATCTAGAAAAGATCATATCATACAGTTATCTCTCTCTCTCTCTCTCTCTCTCTCTCTCTCTCTCTCTCTCTCTCTCTCTCTCTCTCTCTCTCTCTCTCTCTCTCTCTGTAACACCCCATTTTGATAATGGAATGTCACGCATAATTATGGCGTGTCATCAAAGCATACAAGGAAAAATGTCTAAAACATTACATGACCATAAAAAGGAAATACCGGAATCAAACATCGGTAGTCCAAAAGTAAAGCTCATCACACACAAACATAAGTACTCTAAATGAAAGGACTAAACAATGTCTATGGAAAGAGTATCAATGTATAGATAATGCATAAAGTAAAGAAAGGATAGAAAGCTTCCAGTCCATATGCACGTACGCTTAAAATCTACGAGCGTCCCTGAGTACCTGCCGTTTTGGGAACATGAAAAGGAAAACGGCTGAGCAATACGCTCAGTGCACGGATGTACAATAAATCATGAATAATATAATCATATAAACATATAACAGCGGAAGAAACTATGTCCCAAATAACCCGGTCAAGTCTTAGTGAAACTGGTTTTATAGTTTGAAAAGCCTTATGTTTATCTTATAAAAACTGTTTAACATATTCTACCATTAGCCAATATAGGTCATGAAAATCCACCGTGCATGAATAATTGGAGGGGTGACCTCATCATGCAAATTAGAGGGGCTGCCTCTAATTTAATATACTAGTTTTGGGTAGGAGGGATCAGCTCCTTGTGAAGGATGCAAGGCACACACCACATTCACACTAAGTAATCTGCTGAAAACATGTAACTAGGATGCACCCATACGCCCCACATGATAAATATAATAAGATGGCCAAAAGCTGAAGGGATGCCACGAGCAATCACTCCGCCGTGGGGAAGTCATAACACCAGTGCCTCTAGTGTTATGGTTATGGTACCTCCATAACTAGGTGAAACTGGTCATGCATGTATTGGCTTCAGGTATTCTAAATTAAACATAAGCAATCAAACATATAAACTTATACTACGGGAAAACAGTTGGCTGCATACGGGAAATCCTAATAAGGAAAGAATGTCCATACTGAAAGGACGGGAACCCGTACCTTATGTCCAGTGAACGAAGAAGACGAACGGAAGAGAGTCCTACTTCGGTATCACTAATGCTGCATAAATACATACGTGTATAGGTATCTGATTTCTAAATACGTAACGGATTTTATGTCATGTCTTAGCTTATTTTATACGTTCATGTCATGTTTTACTGTTTTAAGCTTTATACTGTATTTATCTTACATTCTGTCTATTCTGATTAAGTATTACTTGTATTTCATGTATTATTATACTTGTTTTGTATTATTAAGTAACTTTCTAAAAATAGCAGGTTTCCTAAAATAGAAAGTTTCCAAAAATAGAGAGTTACCAAAAATAGAAAGTTTCCAAAAATAGAAAGTTTCCAGAAATAGAAAGTTTAATAGAAAGTTTCCAAAAATAGAATTACTGCTTAAAATAGACAAGTTTCTAAAAATAGAAAGTTAAATAGATTAGCTGCCTTAATTAAATAAGTTTCTAAAAATAGAAAGTTTCCATAAATAGATTAGCTGCCTTAATTAAATAAGTTTCTAAAAATAGAAAGTTTCCATAATTAGATATAAGCTGGTTAAATAAGCTAATTATATAAGCTTAAATATTTTCTGATTATTATTCTAAGTCATGTTGTTATAAAGTATAGTTTATTAATTATTATATGTAAATTAAATAAACTATAGGTTAAAAGTATTTAATTAAATGTATCATGTTTTTAATTAAATAAAGTTAAAATACTTAGGTTAAAACATGTATTATTAATTACTAATAATATAACCTAAGTCATGTTGATTAATTAATTATAGTCATGGTTTTTAATAATTAATTAATTATAAAGTCTAATTAAAAATAAATACTTAGGTTAAAATTCATGATCTAATAATTAAATTTATAACCTAAGTCATGTTAATTAAATTAAATATGTCATGTTTTATTAATTCAATTTTTTTAACATATAACTATTAAAATCATAAACCTTAACATAATCAATGAACCAGATCGTGACTAGAAACCATGAACCGGACCCGTAATCAACACCATACCCCGAACCAAGTCGGGGTTTTTTGTAGGACCCACACCACCATACCGAGACCATGAGGTCTCGGTGGTGGTTATTAAGCCAAGCCGAGACCCCTTAGGGCTCGGTTTAGGCGTCAACTAGAACAAACACCCTTAAAACCCTTATTTTGATTTACCCCATAACCATTTACATGTTTTAATAAATGTTTTTAATTAGTTTTTAAAAACATCATGATTTTATGTGACTTATTAAATCAAAACATAAAAGAAAAGGATTAAAAAGGTTATACCGAATGCCTGGATCGATTAAGGATGAACACACACGAATGCTTGCACAAAATTCAAGATCAAAAATCAACCTAACACCCCTTTTTGGTGTTATATATCCGGCGGCCAAAGGACAAAGGAAGAACAAGATAAGGGTTTTTTTTATTTTTCCTGTATTGTGAAAAATGACCAAGAGTTTCCTAATTCTTTGTTTTAGTGAAAATTAAAATGGGCTTGGCCCATCCTTATTGGTGTAGCCGCGGGTACGGGGCCCCACATGGAGTACCCGTACCTTTTTCCGAGTCTAATTATTGTAGGGTGTTCGTGTTTTATCGTGTTCGTGTTTTTATGTGTTCTAATTAATTATTGATCGTGACTTAATATATTTATTTCGTGTTCGTAATAAATATATATACGTAATTAATATTAGCTCGTGATTAATTTACGTTCATGATTTCATGATCGCATGTTCGGGATTATAATTATTATTTGAATAATTATCGTGTGTTCATACGTAATAAATACTTATCGTGTTCTAACACGTACGTAATACTTAAAATTCTTATACGTGAACGTAAACATACTATAAAAGGAAAGTTTTAATCTAATACGTACGATCTTAACGGTACTATTCATGGTAAAAGCATGCGGGTTTTACAACTCTTCCCCCCTAAAAGAATAATTCGTCCCCGAATTATAGATAAAGTAAATTGGAAAAGAAGAACATACCCGAATTTAAAATATGAAATGAGGGTAAGAAGCCCGGATAGACTCCTCTGTTTCCCAAGTGGCTTCCCGCTCGGTATGATCCCTCCAAAGGATTTTGACGAATGGAATCGTCTTCCTTCTCATGACTCGTTCTTGTCTGTCAAGAACTCGTTCGGGTTCTTCTATGAAAGTGAGATCTTCACGTATCTGTTCCAGTGGATACTGAACCATGTGAAGGGGATGATACTGGTACCCTCTGAGTAAGGACACATGAAACACATTGTGTACATACGAAAGCTGCGAAGGTAACGCTAACCAGTAAGATACTTCACCGACTCGTTCAATGATATCAAACGGTCCGATGAAACGAGGACTGGGCTTCCCTTTAATCCCGACGCGTCTAACACCACGTGTCGGTGAAACCTTAAGAAAGACGTGATCTCCTACATTAAAATGTATGTCCCTACGATGCTTATCGGCGTAACTCTTCTGACATGATCGTGCTTCCTGAAGTTTCTGCTTAGCTACTGCGGACCTTCTCATTAGTCATCTCTATGATCTCTGGTCCTTCAAGTGTTCGCTCGCCAACCTGATCCTAGCAGATTGGGGCACGACACTTTCTGCCATACAACATCTCGAAAGGAGCACACTTGATACTTGCGTGCCAACTGTTGTTGTATGCAAACTCCACCAAACAGATATAATCGTCCCAATCACCCGTCCATTCCAACGCATATGACCTCAACATGTCTTCCAATGTCTGAATCGTTCGCTCCGACTGCCCGTTTTGTTTGAGGATGAAAAGCCGTGCTAAGCTTAGTTGTTTACCCCAAGCTTTCTGCAGACTCTTCCAAAATCGCGAAGTGAAACGAGGATCTCTGTCTGAGACGATTGCTGGATGGAGCACCGTGGAGTCTCATGATCTCTCTTCTATATGTATTCGGCGAGTTTACTTACCAAATTTTTCCTTGCGGATCGGTAAGAAATGGAGTTGATTTGGTAACTCGATCTACGATAACCCAAAATTGCATCGTGCTCTCCTCTTGGTAGGTGGAAGACAAGTAACAAAATCCATGGTGATTTTGTTCCCACTTCCACTCTAGGATATCTAACGGTTGAAGGAGATCGCTAGATCGCTGATGCTCGATCTTAACCTGCTGGCAGGTAAGACATTTGGAGACGTAAGTGGCCACATCCTGTTTCATACCACTCCACCAAAAGTACTGCTTGAATGTCATGGTACATTTTAGTCGAACCAGAATGTATAGAGAATGGGGAGCTATGAGCTTCAGCTAACAAGGCTTCCCGGAGTTTCTGGATAATCAGGAACACAAAGTCTCGTGCCCTGCCATACCGATACCATCTGCATCTACTCTGAATTCCGTCTGTTTCTCCGAATTCTGAACTATCGCCCAGATTTCTCCATCATCTTTCTGAGCTTCCTTAATCTTAGAGAGTAACTCGGATTCTACTCTAAGATTATCCCAGTAACCGTGTTGTCCACGTACCATGATCTTGATGTCTAGTCGCTCCAAGTCTCTCATGATTTCCTCCCCAATTTTAATGCCGTTGATCATTCCGGACTTCCTGCTAAGTGCATCTGCTACTACATTCGCCTTTCCGGGATGATACTGTAGATTAATGTCATAATCCTTCAACAGCTCTAACCATCTCCTCTGCCTCATGTTCAATTCACGTTGAGTGAAGATATACTTCAAGCTCTTGTGGTCCCGTGAAAATGTCACATGATTCTCCATATAAGTAGTGCCATCCACATATTCAATGCAAACACGACTGCAACAAGTTCCCAGTCATGCGTAGGGTAATTTTCTTCATAAGGCTTAAGCTGCCGTGAAGCGTACGCGATCACTTTCTCATGTTGCATGAGAACACAGCCAAGTCCCTTCCCCGATGCATCACTGTAGATTTGAAATCCACCTATACCAGATGGGAGAGTAAGAATAGTTGCAGATACTAGCTTCTGCTTCAGGTCTTCAAAGCTCTTCTCTCGTTCTTCAGTCCAAACTTATTTCCTCCCCTTTCCGCATCAGTTTGGTCAATGGTAGTGCTAAGCGGGAAAAGTTCTCCACGAACCTGCGGTAATAGCAGCTAAGCGCTAAGAAACTGCGGACTTCCGTCGCTGATGTCGGCCTCGGCCACTTAGTAATAGCCTCAAACTTCACTGGATCCATAGTGATTCCTTCTGCTGATACAATGTGACCTAAGAATGCCACCTTGTCTAACCAGAACTCACACTTGGAGAATTTAGCATACAGCTGCTTCTGGCGAAGAATCTGTAGTACTGTACGAAGATGGTCTTCGTGTTCCTCCTTGGACTTTGAGAAAATCAGATGTCATCGATGAAGACAATGATGAACTTGTCCAGAAATTCATGAAAGATTTTGTTCATCAAATCCATGAACACTACTGGAGCATTGGTCAGGCCGAATGGCATGACTACAAATTCGTAGTGGCCATAGCGTGTACGAAAAGCAGTCTTGGCGATGTCCTGCTCCTTAACCCGTAGCTGATGATAGCCTGACCTAAGATCAATCTTGGAGAAGTGTTTGGCCCCCTTGGAGTTGGTCAAACAGATCGTCTATGCGTGGCAGTGGATACCTATTCCTGATAGTAATCTTGTTGAGCTCGCCGATAGTCCTATGCAAAGACGCATACTGCCGTCCTTCTTCTTAACAAATAAGACCGGTGCGCCCCATAGAGATGCGCTCGGTCAAATATAACCCTCGTTCTAGAAGTTCTTGCGGTTGATCCTTCAGCTCCTTTAACTCTATAGGAGCCATGCGATAAGGAGCTTTAGAGATCGGTTCCGCTCCTGGGATAAGCTCGATATTGAATTCCACTTCTCGTGCAGGTGGTATGCCTGGAAGTTCTTCTGGAAATACATCTTGGAATTCCAACACTATTGGTTGATCCTGAATTGATGGAGATTCAGCATCCATGTCGTGAACCGTAGCTAGATAAACCCTCACAGTCATGTGAAGTAGTGCACGCGCTTGCAGGGTAGATATGATTTATACAGACCTTCCGGGTACGAACGCGTTGTGAATGTACTCTGGTGCATTAACATCACCGAAGATGACTCGATATGAATGGCAGTCTATGGTAGCATGATGCTTGGATAGCCAATCCATGCCCAAATTCATGTCAAAGTCATTCATGTCCAGCGGAAGTGCGTCAACAGGACGAACCTTATCGTCAAATTCTAGGGGAAGACTCTTGTATACATGGGGGATTAATACAGAGTCCCCTCAAGGCGTGGAAATAGTACGTCTATCTATCTAGTGGCATGGGAAGCATCCTAATGTTCTTAGCATAAGCAATAGAAATGACCGAGTGAGTAGCACCCGTATCAAATAGACGCACGCAGCCTGACCATACATATAAAAGATTCAGTGATGGTACCTATAGACTTGTTGGCCTGGTCTCGAGATGTCGTGTAGACACGTCTAGTGGTAGGAGGCGGCTTGGTATCAGCATGTCCTGATGTGGCCTCCATCTCGCCCTTACGGCAGTCCTTCATGATATGGCCAGGAAGACCACACTTGAAGCATGCGTCAGTGTTACAACGACATGGCCCTGGGTGCCTACGGTGGCAAGTAGAGCAAAGAGGATGAGAATATCCTCCAGTAGGTGCTCTGGCTGGCTGAGGACCTGATAAAACATTTTACATAAGTCATGATAATAGGGTACAAAGGACAATGCGAATAATCGTAAGATTGAATTCCAGTGATAGCTGGACGGCTAGGCTGTGAACCTCTCTGGTTCTGGTACCTACCGTTCCATGGTTCCTGGTAGAAGATTTGCTAGAGTGTCAGAATTATGAGTTATAACATGAAATCATAAGAAAATGCGTAAGTATTAGGACCTGCTGTCGTTGGAGTGTCCAGCGTTGTTACGGTAATTATCATTACCCGCCACGCCTATCCGTAGCAAAACGGTCATAAGTCTGACCGTTTCCCTTGGGCTGATGAGGCTGCTGCTGAGTAGCCGGCTGAGACCCGGTCCCTAGTTTTTCTGCATCTTGTCGGGTTTCTTCAGCTTCCCCAAACTCATCTCTCTCATGCAGCATCTCCAGCATACGTGCCGCATCGGCCACTTGTGCTACAGTGTTGAACGTAGCACACACCAGATTGTTTGCGACCGGTGTGCGAAGAGCCCACCTAAAGTGGTGTGCCTGCTCTTCAGGAGTACCTGCTGCTGCACCAAGGAAACCAGCTAAGCGAAGAAAGCGCTGCATAATCTCATTGCTATTCTCCCCAGCTCTCTGTCCGGATCCCATGGTACTCCCTCTTGAGCTTTTCTTGCTCAGCCTTGGGAAAGAACTGCTCCATCACCCCTATCTCTGAATTGAGCCCATGTCAAACCAGCCACCTAATCGTCACCTCCTCCCTCAGACTGTTTCAATGCTAACCACCAATTTTAACACATCGCCTTCGAACCGGTAGCATGCCAACCCCTCGCCTTGAACACGGGGTCACAACCCATAGCATTGAAGATCTTCTCGATGTGAGCCAATCAGCTTTCAGCTTAACTAGGGCTATTTGTTTTCTCGAAAGCTCGAGGACGGAGCTTGTTGAATCTCTCCAGCCATATTGCCAATGTCACTGAAGGAGGAGGAGGAGGTGCTTGGTTTTGCTAGCTGATTGTTGGCAGCCTGAACCTCAGCCCTGATGCATTCCTCAGTTGAGGAAGCAAAGCTTGCATTGCAGCTTGGATTGCTGCATTGAGTTGTTCCTGCTCGCCGTGTGAGAACCATCTGACAGTATAACATAAAACATATGATTCAACAGATCAAAAAATAAAATATATATATATTAAAAAGATTATACCAATAAATCAAGAGAAAAAATTTATGCAAGAAAATTTGTATATGAACGCATGATGCACTTTTATGAAAACTTTTGTATGCTCGAGAGTGAACGCCTATGGTCAGTTCACCCAAAATAAAAGACATGGTCGAGGGGACGCCTATGGGTCGGTCCCAAATTTAAAAGTTTCGATAAAACACATTCGACTAAATAGGGCCAGTCCTGTACCAACCATTACTTAGTCATAAACCTGTGACAATGACATATATATGTATGCATAAAAATGATGAATGCATGAAAACGACTGTCAGTTCTAGGAAGACCATAGTGACTACCCACTAATCACAGGTCATATTTTGATAGCCTACAGGTCGAAGCCTTGGCTCTGATACCATAATTGTAACACCCCATTTTGATAATGGAATTTCACGCGTAATTATGGCGTGTCATCAAAGCATACAAGGAAAAATGTCTAAAACATTACATGACCATAAAAAGGAAATACCGGAATCAAACATCGGTAGTCCAAAAGTAAAGATCATCACACACAAACATAAGTACTGTAAATGAAAGGACTAAACACTGTCCATGGAAAGTGTATCAATGTATAGATAATGCATAAAGTAAAGAAAGGCTAGAAAGCTTCTAGTCCATATGCACGTACGCTTAAAATCTACGAGCGTCCCTGAGTACCTACCGTTTTAGGAACATGAAAAGGAAAACGGCTGAGCAATACGCTCAGTGCACGGATGTAACACCCCATTTTGATAATGGAATGTCACGCGTAATTATGGCGTGTCATCAAAGCATACGAGGATAAATGTCTAAAACATTACATGACCATAGGGATAACCAGAATCAAACATCGGTTCCTAAACATAAGCCCAAAACATAATAAAACAAAAGAAATGAATGAAAGACTAAACTAGCATAAGTATATGAAGGCAAAAAGGAAAAGAAGTCTCTAACAGCTTCAATCCTATGCACGTCCTCCAAATACTCGAGTCTTTCCTAGGGTACCTGCCATTTTGGGACATGGAAAGGAAAGTAACGGCTGAGCAAAACGCTCAGTGCACGATATAGACATAGTATAAATGACTAAAACATAATAAAGACTTAATAGCAGCGGAAATGTATAAGTCCTGGAAAACCTGGAACATGTTCATAAAACTAGTTTTATAGTTTGAAAAGCCTTATGTTTATCTTATGAAAACTATTTAACATATTTTACCATTAGCCAATATAGGTCATGAAAATCCACCGTGCATGAATACTTGGAGGGGTGACCTCATCATGCAAATTAGAGGGGCTGCCTCTAATTCAATATACTGGTTTTAGGTAGGAGGGATCAGCTCCTTGTGAAGGATGCAAGGCACACACCACATTCACACTGAATAATCTGCTGAAAAACATGTAACTAGGATGCACCCATACGCCCCACGTGATAAATATAATAATATGGCCAAAAGCTGAAGGGACACCACGAGCAATCACTCCGCCGTGGGGAAGTCATAACATCAGTGCCTCTAATGTTATGGTTATGGTACCTCCATAACTAGGTGAAACTGGTCATGCATGTATATGGCTATAGGTATTCTAAATTAAACATAAGCAAGTCAAACATATAAACTTATACTACGGGAAAAACATTTGGCTGCATACGGGGAATCCTAATAAGGAAAGAATGTCCATACTGAAAGGACGGGAATCCGTACCTTATGTCCAGTGAACGAAGAAGACGAACTGAGGAGAATCCTACTTCGGTATCACTAATGCTACATAAATACATACGTGTATAAGTATCTGATTACTAAATACGTAACTGGTTTTATGTCATGTCTTAGCTTATTTTATACGTTCATGTCATGTTTTACTGTTTTAAGCTTTAAACTGTGTTTATCTTATATTATGTCTATTCTGATTAAGTATTACTTGTATTTCATGTATTATTCTACTTACTGTGTAATAATAAGTAACTTTTTAAAAATAGCAGGTTTCCTAAGATAGAAAGTTTTCAAAAATAGAAAGTTACCAAAAATAGAAAGTTTCCAAAAATAGAAAGTTTCCAAAAATAGAAAGTTTCCAAAAATAGAAAGTTTCTAAAAATAGAATTACTGCTTAAAATAGATAAGTTTCTAAAAATAGAAAGTTTCCATAAATAGATTAGCTGCCTTAATTAAATAAGTTTCTAAAAATAGAAAGTTTCCATAAATAGATTAGCTGCCCTAAATAAGTTTCTAAAAATAGAAAGTTTCCATAAATAGATATAAGCTGGTTAAATAAGCTAATTATATAAGCTTAAGTGTTTTCTGATTATTGTCTAATTCATATTGATATAAGGTATAGTTTATTAATCATTACATGTAAATTAATTAAACTATAGGTTAAAAGTATTTAATTAAATATATCATGTTTTTAATTAAATAAGTTAAAATACTTAGGTTAAAACATATATTATTAATTACTAATAATATAACCTAAGTCATGTTGATTAATTAATTATAGTCATGGATTTTAATAATTAATTAATTATAAAGTCTAATTAAAAATAAATACTTAGGTTAAAATTTCGTGATCTAATAATTAAGTTTATAACCTAAGTCATGTTAATTAAATTAATCATGTCAAGTTTTATTAATTTAATTTTTAACATAAACCATTAAAATCATAAACCTTAACATAAACAATGAACCGGACCGTGACTAGAAACGATGAACCGGACCCGTAATCCACCCATACCCCGAACCAAGGTCGGAGTATCCCCTGTTTGCTGCTGCCGTGGGACCCACACCACCATACCGAGACCATGAGGTCTCGGTGGTGGTTCATAAGCCAAGCCGAGACCCCTTGGGGGTTCGGTTTAGGCGTCGGCTAGAACAAACACCCCCAAAAACTCTTGTTTTGATTTACCCCTTAATCATAGACATGATTTAATAAATGTTTTTAATTAGTTTTAAAAACATCATGATTTTATGTGATTCAACAAATCAAAACATAAAAGAAAAAGGTTATGAAGGTTATACGAATGCGTGGATCAATTAAGGATGAACACACACGAATGCTTGCACGATTTCCAAGATCAAAAATCAACCGAACATCCCTTGTGGTGTTCTTGAAGGTGGCGGCCAAAGAGAACAAAAAGGAAGAAGAGGAAAAGTTGTTGGGTCAAAAAGTTGATGTGGCAGAAACTCAAAAACGAAGAAAACATGAAGAAATTGTCCAAGCGTTGTCAAGAGTTAATCAAGCGTTGATAAGAGCAAATTAGGCGTTGATGGCTCAAGCATTGTTGTGTGCAATCCAAGCATTGTCACATGCAATTCAAGCATTGACAAAACGTAGACAAAGAAGCTTATGGAAGCTTCTATTTAGATAAACATGCAAAAGATATTCTGTATAAGTTTATTTAAATAGAAGATTTACTTGTTTATTCATCATTATCTCTTGTAAACCCTAATCCTTACACTATAAAAGGAACCAAGGGTCTTAGGTTTTATATCATTCATATTCACAATGTAAACCTAAAGCGTGTGTCGACTAGACGTGGGATTCAATGTATACACGTCTAGTGATTGTTTGTTATTAATATAATGAACAATCCAATTGTGTTTTAATTCATGTTTTGTGCCTAAACACCTTGTTAATGGTTGTTTTCTAATTCCGCTTTGATTATGTTAATCATATGAACAATGATCATTCCTAGTAGCTTCAAAGATCCGGAAACCAAGGTTTCCGCAATTGGTATCAGAGCCTCGTGGCTCATGATGCTAGGACCAACAAGGTGTTCGTGTTTCGAGAAGAAAAGAAAAATCCGTCTAGGGTTTTTCTGGACGTTTTTGTGTGCGCAGCAGTATTCAGAAGGTCATAACTTTTGATTGAACCGTTGGATCGTCACGAAATTTTATATGTGTGTTCTACATACATAGATCTAAACATCCACCGAAGGGATTGTCGAGTTTTATTCCCAGGCAAAAGTTATTAAGCGTCAAAGTTGGCTGATGAGTGATTTTCAGATTTTCAGATTTGCATGAAATCATGATTTAGGGTTTCTACAAACCCTAGATCGATTCTATACAGAAAAGAAGACATGTTGTTAGCTTTGGGGAATCAGTTCTTTATGGACTGGTGATGAACCCTAGCAACATTATTGCAGCAAAAGTTGAAGATGTACTGAAAATTAGGGTTTCGATGCTTACTTTACAAACCCTAGATCTATGATATTAGGGTTTATGGTAAAAACCCTTAGACTCGTTATTTGTTAATGCACATGATGATTGCATAAAGCTTTGCAGTATTGATTTGCAGCAGGTCTTGAATTGAAGGACAAAAGCCATGCGTGATAATGATATTCAAAGAAAAATCAACGAGCTACTGTTTGAATATTATGAATTCGCATGGAAGAAGCATTCTCACGGTTTGAGACTTTTGATTGGCTAATATTTGCGTCTTTTGGGCTTAGATCAAGTGTGTGCTCATCCATGATAACAAACGTGAGGTTAAAGCTAGGTTTAAGCCATTTGAATCTGATTGGTTTAAATCACATGTGTTCACACGGTGCTATGAATTGTGATTGGATGAAGCATGTGTGTTCACACGATCTACTATTCAATCTGTGTTCACACGATGAAGCTCTTCTCATTGGTGGAGAGTTTGTATGTTCACACGATCTAATTCGTTTGTTATCTTGTTGGTATAATGTTCTGTTTCTCACTTGCGGGAATATTGGGAGTACAGGTATTATTTGCTGATTTGTAGGGATTTATTCCTACAAGATTTCACGTGATATTCAGCTTCTACATAATAGGGAAATATTCTTGCATACGAGATTTTTGGAAGGGAAATATTTTGTGCATAAGAAATCACGTGAGCAGGGCAGTTATAATATCCAACAAGGATGATGGGACGTGATTTGTTTTTCTTGATGACGTCAGCAGTAAAAGATGTGGACGCTGACAAAGCTTAATTAGACGCTGACAGATATATGTTTGACGCTGACAGAATAAGTCAACGCTGATAGAGTTGACACTTGTTGTCCGATATATGGTTTTTCAAACGTTGTCAAGTGTTGTCCGATATTGGACATCACACAGCGTTGATATATTGGACAGTGAAGGATATTGGACAACAAAAGGAATAGCTGCTGTTGAGAAAATTGGACGTTTTTAGCACACAAAAAGAAGGAAATTACACACGAAGGTACATGGAATCTCTGTTTTAATATAGAATATCATGATGATATTAATGGCTCGGATATTTTGAAAGGGATTAATGATTTTAAGGCGAGTTAGCAACCATTCATGAAGTTATTTATTGGAGTATGTAATCGGGATAGCCTTGTGAAAGAGTTATCCATTCCCATACTTTTACATATGAAGATATTGACTTGTCATGAAGAGGTGTTGACTTAAGGGGAAGAATTCTTATGGTAAGTTTGATGATTGAAGAAGATTTTCGCGAGTTTGTGTTCTATCATATCTTAAAGTCGTGGCGTACCATTCACTGACTTTAAAGGTAACTTGTTCGTGCTTTACATGATTGGTGACGAAGACTTGTCATAACACTTGAAGGAGTTACATTATCGTGCTCAGTGTCTCACATAGGATGAGAATATTGACAAGGGATTGAGGTCTACTTATACTTGGTCTGATATAAGTTCTTAATCACGTGGATAAAACAAGACATGGAACACAAGGTTGGGTTATTCTACTTCTACATCAAGAATACTTTATTTATTTATCTTCAAGATCATTACATAGAGCTACATTTGGAGAATCTTCAAAGATTGCAACATTGTTTACTTCCTTGTTGATGTGACAAAAAGGGGAAGAAAATACGTGCTACACTTGAGGGGAAGCAACTTGAAGATCATGTACAACTTACAAGAGATACACATAGAGTTTTGCCACTATCAACTAGGGGAAGATTGTTGGGTCAAAAAGTTGATGTGGCAGAAACTCAAAAACGAAGAAAACATGAAGAAATTGTCCAAGCGTTGTCAAGAGTTAATCAAGCGTTGATAAGAGCAAATTAGGCGTTGATGGCTCAAGCATTGTTGTGTGCAATCCAAGCATTGTCACATGCAATTCAAGCATTGACAAAACGTAGACAAAGAAGCTTATGGAAGCTTCTATTTAGATAAACATGCAAAAGATATTCTGTATAAGTTTATTTAAATAGAAGATTTACTTGTTTATTCATCATTATCTCTTGTAAACCCTAATCCTTAAACTATAAAAGGAACCAAGGGTCTTAGGTTTTATATCATTCATATTCACAATGTAAACCTAAAGCGTGTGTTGACTAGACGTGGGATTCAATGTATACACGTCTAGTGATTGTTTGTTATTAATATAATGAACAATCCAATTGTGTTTTAATTCTTGTTTTGTGCCTAAACACCTTGTTAATGGTTGTTGTTCTAATTCCGCTTTGATTATGTTAATCATATGAACAATGATCATTCCTAGTAGCTTCAAAGATCCGGAAACCAAGGTTTCCACAAAAGTTTGAGGGTTTTAATTATTTTCTAGATTTTGTAAAAATGAAACATGATTCCTCCGTTTTCTTATTTAATAAAAATAATGGGCTAGGCCCTTTTCTTTGCTAATTTCGTGGCATGGGGCCCACCTAAGGGTAACCCGTACATTTCTCGAGTCTAAATATTATAGTGTGTTCTCGTGTTCGTAATTTACGTGTTTTAATTAGTTATCGATCGTAACTTAATATGTTTATTCGTGTTCGCGATAAATATATATATGTAATTAATATCAGCTCGTGATTAAATTACGTTCATGATTTCATGATCGCATGTTCGTGATTATAATTATTATTTAAATAATTATCGTATGTTCATACGTAATAAATGCTTATCGTGTTCTAACACGTACGTAATACTCGTAATTCTTATACGTGAAACGTACACATGTTATAAAAGGAAAGTTTTAATCATATACGTACGATCTTAAGGGTACTATTCATGGTAAAAGTATGCGGGTTTTACAACTCTTCCCCCTAAAAAGAATAATTCGTCCCCGAATTATAGATAACGTAAACTGAAAGAGAAACGTACCCGAATCGAACTGAGAGGGTATGTAAGATAAATGAACGTACAGGTGACATGGTAGAAGGAACGTGGAATGTGACATGTCTTGAAAGGACATGGAACGTGACGTGACTGAAAGGACATATCTAATTGATAAGAGAAAACGGATAGAAGTCCGGATGAACTTGTTCGTTTCCAAGTGGCCTCCCTCTTGGAACGGTTCCTTTAGAAGATCTTGACACTAATGATAAATCTTGGTGCTCCTGACCTTGACTTGGAATACGAAGAAATTCTTGGTTATCAACGGAAGGTAGATCCCCTAAATTCGATCGAGGAAAATAAGTGTTAACGTGCAAGGGTAACTGAAACGTTACGATGCAAGACAATCTGACTTAACTGATAATTAAAAACGATGCGCGAGACATAAAGAAACGTAGTACGTGAAAAATTTTGAACGTGATACGTGAAAAATTTTGAACGTGCTACGTGGAGATATGGCGAGTGTAGTATGAGTAAACATATCGTGATCCATGATACGTGTAACATATCTTGATCATGATATGAGGAACGTGGAATGAACATGACATGTGAAACATATCGTGAACATAGAATATAATGGCGATAACGCCAAACGCTACAAGGTGAGACATAGAATATGACGAGAAACGTCTATCTGAGGATAGGGAGTTATACTAAACTTGGGTCTGGTCTCTCAAGTTCTTGCAAAACTTCCCAGAATGAGAAAAATGAACGTAAAATCGTAAGCCAAGATACGATCATGAACGTGAATAGTGTCATGAACGCGAGCGTGAAAGCAAGTCGTGGAATTAGAATGAAGACGCGAAGTAAATAAGGAGCACAATTGCGAATCTTTGTCTAACCCGATAACTGAGGGATTGCCAAGTGATCGGATGAGCCTTTGCTGGAACATGTCCGATCAATCTGTTGGTTCTAAAATCCTTGCGGATGTAAGGATTCTGCAGACTTGATCAAACTGTTTGTAATAAACCAGATAGCATCATGCTTCTTCTGAGTTTGCGTTAAACTGGTAACCAAAATCCGTGGAGGTCTTGTCCCATTTCAATTCACAATTTCAGATGATGAAAACATCCCAGTTTGTTGGTGTCCTATCTTAACCTGTTGGTATGTCAGGTACCTAGATATGAACGTAACTGTATCTTGCTTCGTAGAACTTGATACATAGGAGTTTGCGAAACTCTGAGTCTCTGAATCTAGACTTCTCCTAGCGTAGGATTTTCTAGAACACCTAATGTAGTGTAGGGTTCTCTCCTTTACGCATAAGCTGAGTCATGGTAAGATTAACCGTAGAAAGCCATGTGATTCAGCGTGTCATTGTAATCAAACAAAATTTATATTGGAAAAATTTCCAGGGTAAAATTTCTCTTGTCATAGAATTTGCAACATAGTGCAGATATGATCTTCCTGTTCTTCTCTAGGCTTAGAGGAAATCAGGTTATCCTCGATGAAAACACTGATGAATTTGCTATGAGTTCATGGAAACTCATTCTTATAATGCCGTTGGAGCATTGATGAGACTAATTCAAAATCATAAATCTAGCATGACCGAGTCATGTACGAATAGCAGTCATGGACATGTCCTGCTCTTTCACTCGTCACTGCTGGCAGCATGATCATGAGTTTGATCTTGGAAAAGTGATTAACACTATAAGGTCTATTGGACATGTTGACAATACGTGGGGAGAATAACGGTTATGTATGGTGATTTGTTTTAAATCGACGGTAGTCGACACATAATATCATGCACTGTCCTTCTCCTTGTAGGTTCTTCCTAAATGTATGAAAACATCTTGGAATAATCAACCGGCTATGCGTAAAAGGACTTCAGTAGTTGTATCTTACTGTCAGCTAGAAAATTTTAGCGACCAAGGCTAACAACGCACATGCTTGTAAGCATAGATAATTTGTACATATTTTCCTGATGGAAAATCACGCTGAATGTATTTACGAGCCTGAACATTACTGTACATAATTATGAATCGTAGCATGGTGTGCTGTTCATAGTCCATAAATAGGATAAAAATTCAACTCGTGTCTGTCCGAGTAAATGCGTTAGCAGCTTGGATCTTATCAGTGGACTGAAGGAAAACCTTCGTACACATGAGTGACACGAATGGTGTCCTTCATGGTCATGAATTTATGAGATATGGGTACAAGAAATGGAAGTGTCATCAGTAACGTGACAGTTCTCACTGATGCGCTAGTACTAGTACTGAAATTCTTGTGGCCTGATTAATACTTGGCACAATAAAATGGATATACCTTGGGAGGGTACCCTGAATTTCTTAGAAATGTTCCATAATTGGACGTGAGTCATGTGTCTTGAATCGTGTCTTGGAAATATAAGCATGACATATGTCTTGACTGGTGTCTTGACATGTGTCTTTAGAAAGTATACGTTAAACATGTGTCTTGACTGATGTCTTGACATGTGTCTCGAGATGTGAAACGACTAGAACCACAATATTAGGTTATTATGCCAAAATTGGCGGATCGGTTGGACTACTGATCATTTGTATGTCTAATCACGTCCGCGGCCGGAGCGTCGGTTGCGATTTCTAGGATAGTTGTTGTCATAGTAGTGGTTACTATCATCCTGTCTGTCAGTTTCATGACGGTCATTCTCATGACTGTGATTCATGTAACTATTCAGCTGAGTGGCCGGCTGGTACCGGTTTGCACTCATCTGACTGAAACGACAACTGAATGACGTGTGACATGTAACTAAGAACTAGGGACAATGATTGATGAAAATCATCTGATGGTGAAGCATCTTCTCGTCCGATTGCTTTGATCTAACTCCTTTGTCTTCGTCTTGTAAGATCTACAGGTTGTGAACAGCATCAGCATCTCGTAGCGTCTCCAACCTCAACATCATCAACCCTAGTAACATCTCCAAGCTATGAGCGGCATCAGCCATCTTGTAGAATATCAGCAAGTGGACATATGCCTGAGATGATCCGGATACGACTAGCGAATACTCGTAAAGCATTGCAAGTGAAATACACATGGATTAAGGTATGTGTAATACACATGAAATACGGTGCATGGGGTACACATGGAATGCATATGAAATGATCGGTATGGGGTCGATCATTTGTCATGATTTAAGGAAAGTATATCGGTTAAACGGTTAGGAAAACCATCATGATAACCTGGCAATGCCAGTATATACCTCATTCTGGTTGCATAGAGAAACGTTAAAGTGTGGTTACACAAAATTCAAGATGATTTGCCTGAAAGCATGATCAATGAAAACCAACCATGACTATCATGAAAGTAGAATTTACATGAATTCCAACAGTGTCTTGCATGGAAGCAAAGACAACAAAAGAGACGTAAGACAAAATCACGTGAAGACCCAGTCATTATGAAGAAACATGGAACAACTCAATGTGAAGGACTGTATAACATAATCAGCATGAAACCGAAGTTAACCATGATAGTATGACAACATACTTGACATAAAAACATAATAACTTATGAGGGGACATGAAAAACATTTTATGCCAATAAATCATGAGAAAAATTTTATGCATGAAAAATAGTCCATGAATGTATAATGTAGTTTATAAAAAACTTTATATGTGCGAGGGGACGCCTATGGGTCGGGCCCAAAACAAAAGACATGGCGAGGGGACGCCTATGGGTCGGTCCCAAAGTTAAAAGTTTCGATAAAAGCACATGCGACTAAATAGGGCCAGTCCTGTACCAACCATTACTTAGTCATAATCCCTGCAACAATGATACATGAAACATAAATAAATAAAACTCATTTGTCAAAACTTATCAGAAATTTTTTGTTATGTGACTACTTATGAACTATTGAGGTTCTGTCCACATAGTCACAGTTCACGAGGAACGTCATGCATGAAACAATGACACAAAACTAAATATGGATGATGGTTGTCCATCCATATTAGTACAACAATATTGATGAAAACATCAAGGTTAAAACCTCAAGGTGCTGAAAATATCATGGTTAAAACAACAATACGCTGAAAACATCAATACGTAGAATAACAAACGTTGGCTTAGGAAGCTTCTGGTGACTACCCACTAGTCACAGGTCGAGTTTTAGAGCCTACAGGTCGAAGCCTTGTCTCAGATACCATAATTGTAACACCCCATTTTGATAATCGAATGTCACGCGTAATTATGGCGTGTCATCAAAGCATACAAGGATAAATGTCTAAAACATTACATGACCATAGGGATAACCGAAATTAAACATCGGTTCCCAAACATAAGCCCAAAACATAATAAAACAAAAGAAATGAATGAAATACTAAACTAGCATAAGTATATGAAGGCAAAAAGGAAAAGAAGTCTCTAGCAGCTTCCATCCTATGCACGTCCTCCAAATACTCGAGTCTTTCCTAGGGTACCTGCCGTTTTGGGACATGGAAAGGAAAGTAACGGCTGAGCAAAATGCTCAGTGCACGGATATAGACATAGTATAAATGACTAAAACATAATAAAGACTTAATAGCAGCGGAAATGTATAAGTCCTGGAAAATTTGGAACATGTTCATAAAACTGGTTTTATAGTTTGAAAAGCCTTATGTTTATCTTATGAAAACTGTTTAACATATTTTACCATTAGCCAATATAGGTCATGAAAATCCACCGTGCATGAATACTTGGAGGGGTGACCTCATCATGCAAATTAGATGGGCTGCCTCTAATTCAATATACTGGTTTTGGGTAGGAGGGATCAGCTCCTTGTGAAGGATGCAAGGCACACACCACATTCACACTGAATAATCTGCTGAAAAACATGTAACTAGGATGCACCCATACGCCCCACGTGATAAATATAATGATATGGCCAAAAGCTGAAGGGACGCCACGAGCAATCACTCCGTCGTGGGGAAGTCATAACATCAGTGCCTCTAATGTTATGGTTATGGTACCTCCATAACTAGGTGAAACTGGTCATGCATGTATATGGCTATAGGTATTCTAAATTAAACATAAGCAAGTCAAACATATAAACTTATACTACGGGAAAACATTTGGCTGTATACGGGGAATCCTAATAAGGAAAAAATGTCCATACTGAAAGGACGTGAATCCGTACCTTATGTCCAGTGAACGAAGAAGACGAACTGAGGAGAATCCTACTTCGGTATCACTAATGCTACATAAATACATAGGTGTATAAGTATCTGATTACTAAATACGTAACTGGTTTTATGTCATGTCTTAGCTTATTTTATACGTTCATGTCATGTTTTACTGTTTTAAGCTTTAAACTGTGTTTATCTTATATTCTGTCTATTCTGATTAAGTATTACTTGTATTTCATGTATTATTATACTTACTGTGTAATAATAAGTAAATTTCTAAAAATAGTAGGTTTCCTAAAATAGAAAGTTTCTAAAAATAGAAAGTTACCAAAAATAGAAAGTTTCCAAAAATAGAAAGTTTCCAAAAATAGAAAGTTTCCAAAAATAGAAAGTTTCCAAAAATAGAATTACTGCTTAAAATAGATAAGTTTCTAAAAATAGAAAGTTTCCATAAATAGATTAGCTGCCTTAATTAAATAAGTTTCTAAAAATAGAAAGTTTCCATAAATAGATTAGCTGCCTTAAATAAGTTTCTAAAAATAGAAAGTTTCCATAAATAGATATAAGCTGGTTAAATAAACTAATTATATAAGCTTAAGTGTTTTCTGATTATTTTCTAAGTCATATTGATCTAAGGTATAGTTTATTAATCATTACATGTAAATTAATTAAACTATAGGTTAAAAGTATTTAATTAAATATATCATGTTTTTAATTAAATAATTTAAAATACTTAGGTTAAAACATGTATTATTAATTACTAATAATATAACCTAAGTCATGTTGATTAATTAATTATAGTCATAGATTTTAATAATTAATTAATTATAAAGTATAATTAAAAATAAATACTTAGGTTAAAATTTCATGATCTAATAATTAAGTTTATAACCTAAGTCATGTTAATTAAATTAATCATGTCAAGTTTTATTAATTTAATTTTTAACATAAACCATTAAAATCATAAACCTTAACATAAACAATGAACCGGACCGTGACTAGAAACTATGAACCGGACCCGTAATCCACACCATACCCTGAGCCAAGATCGGGGTATCCCTTGTTTGCTGCTGCCGTGGGACCCACACCACCATACCGAGACCATGAGGTCTCGGTGGTGGTGCATATGCCAAGCCGAGACCCCTTCGGGGTTCGGTTTAGGCGTCGGCTAAAACAAACACCCCTAAAAACCCTTGTTTTGATTTACCCCTTAATCATAGACATGTTTTAAGAAATGTTTTTAATTAATTTTAAAAACATCATGATTTTATGTGATTCAACAAATCAAAACATAAAATAAAAAGGTTAAAAAGGTTATACCGAATGCGTGGATCAATTAAGGATGAACACACACGAATGCTTGCACGATTTCCAAGATCAAAAATCAACCGAACACCCCTTGTGGTGTTCTTGAAGGTGGCGGCCAAAGAGGACAAAAAGGAAGAGGAGGAAAAGTTTTAGGGTTTTAATTATTTTCTAATTTTGTAAAAATGAAACATGATTACTCCTTTTTCTTGTTTAATAAAAATAATGGGGTGGCCCTTTTCTTTGCTAATTTCGTGGCATGGGGCCCACCTAAGGGTAACCCGTACATTTCTCGAGTCTAAATATTATAGTGTGTTCTCGTGTGTTCTCGTGTTCGTAATTTACGTGTTTTAATTAGTTATCGATCGTGACTTAATATGTTTATTCGTGTTCGCGATAAATATATATACGTAATTAATATCAGCTCGTGATTAAATTACGTTCATGATTTCATGATCGCGTGTTCGTGATTATAATTATTATTTAAATAATTATCGTATGTTCATACGTAATAAATGTTTATCGTGTTCTAACACGTACGTAATACTCGTAATTCTTATACGTGAAACGTACACATGTTATAAAAGGAAAGTTTTAATCATATACGTACGATCTTAAGGGTACTATTCATGGTAAAAGTATGCGGGTTTTACAACGGATGTACAACAAAGCATGAATAATATAAGCATATAAACATATAACAGCGAAAGAAACTAAGTCTCGAATAACCCGGTCAAGTCTTAGTGAAACTGGTTTTATAGTTTGAAAAGCCTTATGTTTATCTTATAAAAACTGTTTAACATATTCTACCATTAGCCAATAAAGGTCATGAAAATCCACCGTGCATGAATAATTGGAGGGGTGACCTCATCATGCAAATTAGAGGGGGCTGCCTCTAATTTAAATACTGGTTTTGGGTAGGAGGGATCAGCTCCCTTGTGAAGGATGCGAGGCACACACCACATTCACACTGAGTAATCTGCTGAAAACATGTAACTAGGATGCACCCATACGCCCCACATGATAAATATAATAAGATGGCCAAAAGCTGAAGGGACGCCACGAGCAATCACTCCTCCGTGGGGAGTCATAACACCAGTGCCTCTAGTGTTATGGTTATGGTACCTCCATAACTAGGTGAAACTGGTCATGCATGTATATGGCTTCAGGTATTCTAAATTAAACATAAGAAATCAAACATATAAACTTATACTACGGGGAAAACAGTTGGCTGCATACGGGAAATCCTAATAAGGAAAGAATGTCCATACTGAAAGGACGGGAATCCGTACCTTATGTCCAGTGAACGAAGAAGACGAATGGAAGAGAGTCCTACTTCGGTATCACTAATGCTACATAAATACATACGTGTATCTGATTTCTAAATACGTAACGGATTTTATGTCATGTCTTAGCTTATTTTATACGTTCATGTCATGTTTTACTGTTTTAAGCTTTATACTGTATTTATCTTACATTCTGTCTATTCTGATTAAGTATTACTTGTATTTCATGTATTATTATACTTGTTGTGTAATAATAAGTAACTTTCTAAAAATAGCAGGTTTCCTAAAATAGAAAGTTTCCAAAAATAGAAAGGTACCAAAAATAGAAAGTTTCCAAAAATAGAAAGTTTCCAAAAATAGAAAGTTTCCAAAAATAGAAAGTTTCCAAAAATAGAAAGATTTTAAAAATAGAAAGTCTCCAAAAATAGAATTACTGCTTAAAATAGATAAGTTTCTAAAAATAGAAATTTTCCATAAATAGATTAGCTGCCTTAATTAAATAAGTTTCTAAAAATAGAAACTTTCCATAAGTAGATTAGCTGCCTTAATTAAATAAGTTTCTAAAAATAGAAAGTTTTCATAATTAGATATAAGCTGGTTAAATAAGCTAATTATATAAGCTTAAGTGTTTTCTGATTATTATTCTAAGTCATGTTGTTATAAAGTATAGGTTTATTAATTATTACATGTAAATTAAATAAACTATAGGTTAAAAGTATTTTATTAAATATATCATGTTTTTAATTAAATAAAGTTAAAATACTTAGGTTAAAACATGTATTATTAATTATTAATAATATAACCTAAGTCATGTTGATTAATTAATTATAGTCATGGTTTTTAATAATTAATTAATTATAAAGTCTAACTAAAAATAAATACTTAGGTTAAAATTCATGATCTAATAATTAAATTTATAACCCAAGTCATGTTAATTAAATTAATTATGTCATGTTTTATTGATTTAATTTTTTAACATATAACTATTAAAATCATAAACCTTAACATAATCAATGAACCGGGATCGTGACTAGAAACCATGAACCGGACCCGTAATCAACACCATACCCTGAACCAAGTCGGGGTTCCCCCTTGTTTTCTGTTGCCGTGGGACCCACACCACCATACCGAGACCATGAGGTCTCGGTGGTGGTTAATAAGCCAAGCCGAGACCCCTTAGGGCTCGGTTTAGGCGTCGGCTAGAACAAACACCCCTAAAAACCCTTGTTTTGATTTACCCCATAACCATTTACATGTGTTAATAAATGTTTTTAATTAGTTTTTATAAACATCATGATTTTATGTGACTTATTAAATCAAAACATAAAAGAAAAGGATTAAAAAGGTTATACCGAATGCGTGGATCGATCAAGGATGAACACACACGAATGCTTGCACAAAATTAAAGATCAAAAATCAACCGAACACCCCTTTTTGGTGTTATATATCCGGCGGCCA